>CM060425.1:1700200-2312708 GCA_030545235.1 Helianthus tuberosus | reverse complement strand
GACTTTATATTCAAAAATATAAACTTTTATTTTATTTAAAATGTAAGTTTCAAAAATGACAATTAGAACTCTAAACTTTTGAGTTTTCAAGTTTGGTCCCTGAAGTTTCAAAAAATGACACAATTGGTCCCTGTAATAGTCAGTTAGTTAAACTAACTAGGTTAGTGTTTAAATAAGAGATCCTTTTAAGATATTTAACCCGGTTAGGATTTTAAAGTTAAAACAGTTTCAAAAACTACAATATCAGTCCCTGAAGTACATCTTTCATAAAATGACTGAAAGGTCCCTTGACTTTATATTCAAAAATATAAACTTTTATTTTATTTAAAATGTAAGTTTCAAAAATGACAATTAGAACTCTAAACTTTTGAGTTTTCAATATTTACATTTTTAACCCGAACTTACAAGATTTCAAAAATGACTTTTTTGTCCCCGGACTTTTGTACTTTCTAAAAATGACGGTTTTAGTCCTCGGACTTTAAATCAACGTTTTCAAGCAAGTTTCAAGGAATGAAAATTAGGTCCCTCAAATTGTAGTTTCACAAAATGTCATAATAGGCCCTTATAGTTTATGTAGTCTTGTTTAATAGCATAAAACTCAACAAATTTGCAATTGTTTCACGTGTTTGTATTGGTATAAGCATGTATAAACGTGTAGCAATTATGTTCAAATAAGTTTCATTCCAAACACGGTATTTGTTACCATGCAAGTCGGAATAAATGCGAGTGTGAAAACCAGGGTGGTTACAGTCTCCCCTACTTTAGAAAATTTCGTCCCGAAATTTATTCGAAAGAGACCGTAGAATGTAATTGTAATGATTATAAAAATAATCAAATCATTGTTTGATGTCGTAAATTTTGAGAAATTTACGAGGATCATTGTATAGAAATTGTTTTGCATGGCACTATGTCATGCTGGATTTGTAATGTAGATATTATGCAAACAATCGGGTGTACAAATAAGCAGATAGATAATCACATATTGTTTTTATATGCCACCTTACTTAACAAGGCTTACTATGATTCTCATGCATCGAACCCCGTAATTAAGTGTGCACCCAAAATTACGTGTTTCGTTGCATGGTCCACATAGCACTTCTAGTTAAGTGAGGAAAACAGATAAGATTGAGGTATTGTTTAAATCAAACAAGTGTTTTTTTTCAGATCCAGGGTGCCTTAGCTAAACCTAGTTCGCTATGATCCAGGGTGACAGCTTGGTATCAGAGCTTCGATCATAGCGAACTAGGATTCTTTCTCGAGTCTAGACTATGATCATCAGGGCTCTCACAAAAACATTTTTACATTGCATACACAAGTTTTCAGATCCAGGGTATAAACGTTTCTTTACAAACATGTGTTTTTCGTGTCGGACATGTAGTAACTGGAAGGGTTAAGTATCGTTAGCTGAGATCTCCTGTCTAGGCTGGCATTCGTACCAATACAAATAAAAGGACCCGTTGCCTACCTGGGGACCTATCGGCGAGAGTACCGATACCTATTAGGCCAAAGCATGTCCAAAAAAGTTCAGTTTTTTTTTAGTCGGTCTTTATTTAACCATTTTTACAAGTTTTTACCATACCGCTTCCTACACATCAAGTCTTAGAGACTGAGAGATTCTGTCTTAGAGATTGGGGAGGTTTTGGTCTTAAAGACCAGGGAGTTAGTCTTAGAGACTGGGTGGGATAATCTTGGGAAGACTAGGATGATTACTTGCTTACATTGATAGTGACTTACATGCGTTGTTGGATTATTTATTTTGCGTCATGACATGAGATATTATGAGTTATTGTGTTATTACATACGCATATTACTTACTTACTATACTTATTATGAACGGACCAATATGTTCTTTCTTTTAGAATATGCCTCCACGACGGGACACACGTTTGCCTACCACTGAGGCAGAATTGCAGGAACGCATTTCAAAGACAATAGCAGATCATGAGGCCTCGCGCGCCGAAACAAGCAGGAATAACTCAAACAACAACAACAACCCATCCAATGGTTGTACCTACAAACAATTTCTGGATTGTAAGCCCTTAAACTACGACGGCACTGGGGGTGCTGTTGCTTTCGTCAGGTGGACGGAAAAGACGGATTCGGTAATAAGGATGAGCAAGTGTGCTCCTGAAAACCAAGTTACTTACGTCTCAGGACTCTTTCTTGATGGTGCTTTATCCTGGTGGAACCTGCAAGTTCAAACACTGGGAGAGGCGGCGGCGTATGCACTAACATGGGCTGAGCTGAAGGAGCTCATGAGGAAGAAATACTGTTCACGTGCTGAAATACAGAAGCTGGAAACGGAATTTTGGAACCTAAAAATGGACGGCCCAAAAATTGCTAAGTATGTGCAAAGGTTCCATGACTTGTCACGCGTTGTGCCGTATATGGTTGATCCTGAATTTAAACGCATTGAGCGTTTCATTTGGGGATTGGCACCCCAGATTATGAGCATGGTGACGACGTCCAAGCCTCCAACCATTACTGAAGCCATCGACCTGAGCGTGTCACTTACTGAAGAAGCTATCCGGCTAAACAAGTTTCCAAACTCTGACCCCAAGAAGAAAGAAACTCACGAGGAGTCCTCAGGAGAAAACAAAAGGAAATTCTCCAATTTTAAAAAGAGTACCGGCAGCGCAAGGAAGAAAAACGGGAACCCACCAGAGGAAGCTAAAACTGGTGCTGAAGCAAGAGGGAAGGGATACATGGGCACTTTCCCCAAGTGTGATGTATGCCAATATCATCACCTCGGGCAATGCCGATTAAGGAAATGTGAGTCATGTGGGAAGAATGGCCACACAAAAGAAACCTGCTGGGGTGGTAATGGTGCTGTTAGAGGTGGTCAGCAAGGATATGGAAATGGGAATGGAAACCGCCAACAGGGAGGAAATGGCGGGAATGGAAATCGAGGAAACCGTGGGAATCAAGCTGGTAACCAGGGAGCAGGCAATAATCGAGCTAGTAATGGTAATGGGAACGGAAACGGTCGAGGACCAGAATGTTTTAACTGTGGGGACATTGGGCACTTCAAGCGAGAATGCCCAAAGCTTAACCAGGCACAAGGAAGGGTTTTCAATATTGGAGCGAGAAAAGCTCGCCAAGATCCTAACGTTGTTACTGGTACGTTCCCTATAAATCAACGCTTTGCATCTGTACTATTTGACACTGGTGCCGACTATACTTTTGTATCGCTAGAATTTAAGAAAATGCTTAGATTAACTGCTAGTAAGTTAGACATCCCGTACTCAATTGAACTGGCTAATGGGGAGCTAGTAGAAATGAATGAAGTCATCAGAGGATGCGTGATAGAGCTGGGAGAACACGAGTTTACATTAGACCTACTGCCAGTCGAGTTAGGGAGCTTCGATGTGGTAGCAGGGATGGATTAGTTGTCAAGCAACAGAGCCGAGATTGTATGTCACGAGAAGACCATTCGTATCCCAATGGCGGATGGAGAAACGATCGTAGTACATGGAGAGAAGCGCGATACGCCACTAAGGATCATTAGTTGTTTGAAGGCTCAAAAATGTTTGAAGAAGGGATGTGTTGCCTTCCTGGCACACATCGTGGATAAGGAAGCCGCTGAGCCAAAACTTGAAGACATTCCAGTCATGAAAGAGTATCCTGAAGTCTTTCCAGAAGACTTGCCAGGATTGCCACCACAAAGGCAAGTCGAGTTTCATATTGACTTAGTTCCAGGCGCCGCACCTGTAGCTAAAGCACCCTATCGACTTGCACCTTCAGAGATGCAAGAGCTGTCAACGCAACTCCAGGAGTTGTTAGACAAGGGATTTATCAGACCAAGCTTCTCGCCTTGGGGAGCTCCAGTTTTGTTCGTGAAAAAGAAGGATGGTAGTTTTCGCATGTGTATAGACTATCGGGAGCTAAATAAGTTAACAATCAAGAACAGATATCCTTTTGCCAAGGATCGATGACCTGTTCGATCAATTACAAGGTTCCAGTTTTTACTCAAAGATCGATCTACGATCAGGTTATCACCAGTTAAGAGTACAAGAGGAAAGTATTCCAAAGACGGCCTTTAGAACTCGATATGGACATTACGAGTTCCTGGTTATGCCGTTTGGTTTGATGAACGCGCCAGCAGTATTCATGGATTTGATGAACATAGTTTGCAAGCCGTACCTCGATAAGTTTGTGATTGTGTTCATTGACGACATTTTGATCTACTCAAAGACGAAAGAAGAGCATGAGCAACATTTAAGAGCTATTCTAGAGTTGCTTAAAAAGGAGAAGTTGTATGCGAAGTTTTCGAAGTGCGAGTTCTGGTTACGCGAAGTCCAGTTTCTTGGTCATGTAGTTAATGGAAATGGAATTCATGTGGATCCGACAAAGATTGAAGCAATCAAGAATTGGGAGGCTCCGAAGACGCCAACCGAAATTCGACAATTCCTAGGTTTGGCTGGTTATTATCGTAGGTTCATTGAGGATTTCTCGAAAATCGCTCAACCTTTGACCTCTCTCACTCAGAAAGACAAGAAGTTTGATTGGGGAGATAAGCAAGAAGAGGCCTTTCAGTTGTTGAAAAACAAGCTTTGTGACGCGCCGATCTTATCTCTACCCGAAGGCACTGACGACTTCGTGGTATATTGCGATGCTTCGCGTCAAGGTTTAGGATGTGTGCTTATGCAGCGTCAGAAGATTATAGCATATGCTTCTCGCCAATTGAAGATCCACGAGAAAAATTACACCACGCATGATTTGGAATTAGGCGCGGTGGTGTTTGCTTTGAAGATATGGCGACATTATTTATATGGTACTCGATGCACTATCTACACTGGTCACAAGAGCCTGCAGCACATATTCGATCAGAAAGAGCTTAACATGAGGCAAAGATGTTGGGTAGAGCTGTTAAATGATTCTGACTGTGAAATCAAGTATCACCCAGGAAAGGCGAATGTGGTCGCTGATGCTCTAAGTCGGAAGGAAAGGATCAAGCCCTTAAGGGTTAGGGCTTTGGAAATGATCATACAAACGGACCTCTCATTACACATTCGTGCCGCGCAGAGAGAAGCACTCAAGGAAAAGAATATTAAGAATGAGTATCTCCGTGGAATGGAGAATCAGTTGGTACCAAACGGGGAAGGAACTTTATGCTTCATGAAATCTCCAGCCGACACCACCCATCAACGCCGAGACACCGTGCCGCCGCCGCTGCTCAAGACCCTCGCCGGACCACCGAGGTGTGGTGGCCGGCTTCACGATCATCGTCGGCTCCTGATTACCGGTCATCGGTGCTGGCCCGATGTGGGTTACCGAGAACCGAGAAGGAAAGAGGGGGGTTATCGAGTGGGAGAGGAGATCGAGAGGGTGAAGTTTGAGTCTGTTGCATCTTTGAGGAGAAGAGGGTGTTTTATATGTGTGTGTGTATGAATGTGCAGACAAATTGAGAGAGAGATAGTGGCTAATTGAATGTTTATTATTTAAATTTTAAATTGTTTATAATACAATCTAATAATCATCACATGTGGCTGGTTAGTCTCCACCTTTGATTTCTTTATAACAACTTTCGGTTGAAAGTAAAAAAAAAAGCACCGAAATGTGTCAAATTAAAGTAATTTTTTTTTAAAATCAAATTAAAGTATCTTGTGGGGTTGTAAAAGGTTGAGGAGGGTGTAGCTATTTGCACCTCCATTTTTACTGTTTATACCTCCGTTTCCAAAAATATCATATTTATAATTTTTTAAATTTCATCCTTGTATTTTCTTATGTTCTTCTTTAATCCCTTTAAATTTTATTTTAGATATTCAACTATTATTCATTTATAAACATTCTGTAACTAATTATTCATTTAAATATTATTTATTCTTTAATACTATTATAGCATCTGCAGACTGTAGTATCATACACAAAACCTTCACATATAATATTGTCACATAATGATAACACTTTTAAATCACTAATTTGCATGACAATCGCGTTAATATATTGTTCCTAAAAATTTAGTTGAGTTCCACGTATAACAATTAATAAACATCATCTTTATTTAAACGAGATCTTATATCAAATAGCTTAACCAAATTTTTAAGGTGGCAATCTGGAATTTTGCCAGAGAAGTAGTGCCTTTGATACTATTACGTCAATGATACCAAGCTGTCACAAATCATCAATGAACCTACGATAATAACCAGCCAAACCTAGGAATTGTCGAATTTCGGTTGGCGTCTTCGGAGTCTCCCAATTCTTGATTGCTTCAATCTTTATCGGATCCACATGAATTCCATTTCCGTTGACTACATGACCAAGAAACTGGACTTCTCGTAACTAGAACTCGCACTTCGAGAACTTCGCATACAACTTCTCCTTTTTAAGCAGCTCTAGAATAGTTCTTAAATGTTGCTCATGCTCTCCTTTCGTCTTCGAGTAGATCAAAATGTCGTCAATGAACACAATCACAAACTTATCGAGGTACGGTTTGTAGACTCTGTTCATTAAATCCATGAATACTGCTGGCGCGTTCGTCAAACCAAACGACATAACCAGGAACTCGAAATGTCCATATCGAGTTCTAAAGGCCGTCTTTGGAATACTTTCTTCTTGTATCCTTAACTGGTGATAACCTGATCGTAGATCGATCTTTGAGTAAAAACTTGAACCTTGTAATTGATCGAACAGGTCATCGATCCTTGGCAAAGGATATCTGTTCTTGATTGTCAACTTATTCAGCTCCCGGTAGTCTATACACATGCGAAAACTACCATCCTTCTTCTTTACGAACAAAATTGGAGCTCCCCAAGGCGAGAAACTTGGTCTGATAAATCCCTTGTCTAACAACTCCTGGAGTTGCATTGACAGTTCCTGCATCTCTGAAGGTGCAAGTCAATAAGGTGCCTTAGCTACAGGCGCGGCGCCTGGAACTAAGTCAATATGAAATTCGACTTATCTTTGTGGTGGCAATCCTAGCAAGTCTTCTGGAAAGACCTCAGGATACTCCTTAACGACTGGGATGTCTTCAAGTTTTGGCTTAGCGGCTTCCTTGTCTACGATGTGTGCCAGGAAGGCAACACATCCCTTCTTCAAACATTTTCGAGCCTTCAAACAACTAATGATCCTTAGGGGCGTATCGCGCTTCTCTCCATGTACTATGATTGTTTCTCCATCTGCCATTGGGATACGAATGGTCTTCTCGTGACATACAATCTCGGCTCTGTTGCTTGACAACCAATCCATCCCTACTACCACATCGAAGCTTCCCAACTCGACTGGCAGTAGGTCTAATGTAAACTCGTGTTCTCCCAGCTCTATCACGCATCCTCTGATGACTTCATTCGTTTCTACTAGCTTTCCATTAGCCAGTTCAATTGATTACGAGATGTCTAACTTATTAGCAGTTAATCTAAGCATTTTCTTAAACTCTAGCGATACAAAACTATAATCGGCACCAGTGTCAAATAGTACAGATGCAAAGCGTTGATTTATAGGGAACGTACCAGTAACAACATTAGGATCTTGGCGAGCTTCCCTCGCTCCAATATGGAAAACTCTTCCTGGTGCCTGGTTAAGCTTTGGGCATTCTCGCTTGAAGTGCCCGACGTCCCCACAGTTAAAGCATCCCGGTCCTCGACCATTTTCGTTCCCATTACCATTACCAGCTCGATTATTGCCTGTTCCCTGGTTACAAGATTGATTCCCATGGTTTCCTCGATTTCCATTTCCGCCATTTCCTCCCTGTTGGCGGTTTCCATTCCCATATCTATATCCTTGCTGACCACCACTACCAGCACCATTACTAGCCCAGCAGGTTTCTTTTGTGTGGCCATTCTTCCCACATAACTCACATTTTCTGAGTCGGCATGGTCCGGGGTGATGATATTTGTCACGGCCCCCGACCCACCCTGGACGGAATCGGGAGTCACGAACAGCCCAGTGGTACCGGTGATTATTTTGAAAACGTTGCAGCGGAAATTTCATCAGGACCGTGAGTTAGGAAAAATATCAGAGTTTAGAAAACACCGGATTTTATTTATTTAAATAGATGGGATAAACCCATGTTTTACAATGGTAGCTTTAATAAAGATAAATTTGATTACATAAAATAATATTTCTTAATTTAATTTAATTTAATTAATAAAATAAGCCACTTCTTGATGCCTTTCAGTGCCGTATCCATCTCTTACTCCAATCTACTGTAATTACCTGAAACGCGTTTTAAAAAGGTTTTGTCAGCGGGAAATACTGAGTGAATCATTCTATTTACTAAAACGAATTGTTTGTTATAATTTACAATATTAAGAGCGATTACAATGTTTCTGATATTAAACCAACTACCCACGGTATTTGTCACTCGACCGGATCTGTGACTATGGTCATATCCCCCATTGGCTGCCCCAATGGTGACGATTATCAAGTAATGTATACAAAACCCCACATACCGGCTGTAACTTGGTGATTACAAAGACTTAATCCCCGTAATTATAACTTTGAAAAATAAACATGATTTTGAAAGTGATTTGATAAAAAGAGAATGACTCACATTATAATCATGCAGATTCATACGGCCAAAGTTTACTCTACAGATAAGCCTTGATATATTGCAGATTTATACAGGCAGAGCTTAGCCTATTGATTTAGCCTTGTAACCTAGTGCACACGAACTAGGTAGATAACTTAATACAGCATTTACGATAACTCACGAGATCAAATTCTCACAACGAACGACAAAGTGCGATACTTAAACATCCATCGAATTAACGACGAACGACAAAGTACGATACTTAAACATCCATCGAATTAACGACGAACGACAAAGTATAACCCTAATGTGGGCGGCACTTAAACATCCATTGGATATATTGATCGGTCGAAAAATGAATCGTAATAGCGATCGAGTTATTACCCTGTTTCGTAGCAGCACCCCCCTACTAATTAGTGTTTTTGAGGCTGTTTTTGCTATAACTCGAAGTGTATAACGAATTTCTTCGTCGAACATACGCAGAATTTCAAGTGCCAATGTCTGCTATTTATACCCAAAAGTGACCGGCTTACGGACCGTAAGACTTATCCTTTACGGTCCGTAAGGGACACGTAATTTTCATAGGTTTGCCGCGTGTGGGACTAGCCTTGCTGACTTGACAGATTTCTTAAATTCATTTATGCCAACGAATTATTTGGATAATCGTAACTAGGTCTTTACCCCCCCCCCCCCTGAGTTTTAGGGGCCCTGATCCTGATTCTGATTTTTCTGAAAATTTTAGGGTTTGTGCAGAATCACTTGGGTGTCTCAATTAGGGCTTCCTATTGGATAAAATAATAAAATAAATAGGGCTTTTAATGAGGGTTGTTACATTCTCCCCACCTTAATAAAAATCTCGTCCTCGAGATTTACTGGAATAAGTAGGAATACTTTTTCCTCATCTCAGATTCCAGCTCCCAAGTGTATTTGGGTTATGATATTTCTTTTAGACTTATGTCACATTTTAGTCAATAAAAACAATATTAAGGTAGATGACACAGAATTAAAATATCGAATTTTGTGAATACAAGTTGTACAATAGGTAGGATTCAATGGTTCAACTGAATTAATTTAAGAAATTGATGACAAACGAATGAAATGATATGATTTCCAAAGTGACTAGATTCAAGTCAAAAGATATATAATCAATAGATATTTAGAATGAATATGAATGACTTTTAGAATTTAATAAAATTCTTTGTCAAAAAGAAAACTTACTTTGATTGGTAACTGAGGAAGACTTAGAATTGACAGGTTCAAAATAAAATTAAAGCATGAAAAATGATTTGTCAAATATTTATGATATGAGAAAATCAAAGTGTTGAGATGAGTGAATTGCAAAGATACACCAAAAGACTAAATTAGTGTATCATTATTTTAGAGTTTCAAGTTATTTTAATTGTGAAACAATGTGATAGTATACTATTAGTAATCATATTTTTCATACTATGTTCTAGAGATCGAAATATAGTAAGAACAGGTTGTTTTGGCATGACTAACCATTATTTTATATTTGTAAAACAAATGTAATATATTATTTGTGTTCATGTCTGAACCGTATTTTACATTTCAAAATGTAATATATTTTATTTATTACACATTTTTACTATATGTAAATGGTTACTACTTTTAAATAAATATTATTTTACTATACTATGTAAAATTACTTTTCTTTGTAATATAATATAATATATATTACAAAACACTGAAATGAAGTTTATTTCATTACAAAATATTTTAATATTATTATTTTGTATGAGAAATCACTATTATTTATAACGTTAAATGAAAATTGTAAAATAAAGGTGTAAAAATATTTATTGTACAAAAGTATTTGTAAAATATTTTGTAAATATATAACACTTAATGGGTCGATTCTATGTGATTACTTATTTTCATTTTGAAATCATATAACGTTATAAATATATTTACAAATGTTATAAATAAGTGAACACGGGTACTTTTTTTATATAATACAATGTTCCCCTAACCCAATGTATCATATTATTCTTATATGGTCATTTTCTTGCTAGAGTGTTACATAGTTACCACAAAATATGTGATACTTTTATTTATTAAATATCTTTTCCTTTTATGTTATCATAAAGTAGAATACTAAATTAATATAGATAGTTTAAAATATCAAAACCCGTGGTAATTTCGATAAAATAATGAGATCTAAATATCCTAGAATTCACGATCATTTATTTTTAAAATCAAATATGTTTAACTATAAGATTTTACAATAAGATATTTTAAATCATAAAAGTAAAATAGTAAATGTTTATTTTAATATCAAGCATACTTAAATATTGGCTTGAATAAATAACATTTGATATTTTAATATATATTAAAATAAAAAGTATTGTAAAAGATTTAAACAAGATGAACAATTACATATAAATATAAATGTCTTGTTCATGAATATTTATTTAGATAATTTTATTCATTCCTCCAATTCTTGTATTGTTTTATAAAATTATATCTTTTCTTACAGTACAAAGTAAAATATTTTTATATATAATTAAAATTTACTAAATAAGTATGATGACTTAATTTATATATATTAACTAGTTTTTATCATAGTTGGATATTGGTTAGTGCTGCCTTGTTTAAGCATAGGTGGCCAGTCCATGCATAACTAAGGCTAGGCTATCCAATACCTGCCCCTGATAATAACCATAGTATTTTAAAATGATACTAACACTTCTGTTATTAATTTATTACTAATAATAAAATAAATAACTTAAACATAAATTTAAATGAGAGTATATCTCATTCATACTTTTATAAAATTATAAAAATATAAATTCTTCACCTCAATGGTTTAACAAGAATTTTAAATATAATAATAATATATTGTAAATTAAGTAATCACTTATGTAAGTTTCCATATATAATAAATTATATATAATGTTTTTCGATCGAAGATGTTAAAACAATATTTATCACGAATGGCTCGATTGATGCTGTAAGAACCATTAAGAGATATACTAAAATATGACATAACTTTGTATATTATTATCCTAGCACACAATTGTTTTAAGATTGCTTTTATAGAATAAATCAACAAAGCGGATTCAATATAAATAAACAAATAATAAAATCCGAGATTTAGAGAAATCTTCAGATTTTGTGAAAACGTCATCACAAGGTGATCGTACTCAAAGAAACGATTCAATGAAGTCAAAGACCAATTAAGCATGTTATGTTTCAAGAGAAATGAAGTGATTGTTGGGATTATTTTGAATATGATGGCTTCGATTTATCGTAAGGGACTTTGAATTGATTACGTACTGCGGGAAAATTTAAATAATTGAACTTGATTTAAACAAAACTAGTTTTAATAAGAAAATTCGAACATGGTCGCAACAGAAATTATGTATGCCAAAGAAAATTGAGTTTTTCAAGAAATTCATTGACTCGATATCAAAGAGTTATCGTTTTGCAATAATGAGGTTCATAGTGCAAAAAGCGGAATGATATTTGAGTTTAGCTAAAACAACAAATTAGAATGAAGTCCTGCAGTGGTCTTTATAAATCAAATGAACCAAATGCATAGTAAACAATGCATGTGTAACGTGGGAATTTACCAAGAAATAAAATAGATCAATATTTGCTATTATGAAAGAAATCCTCATGGTATGATGATTATTAGGGGAAGTAAAAACACGAAAGTTAATTTATTATATGCAAAAGTCAGAATTTCAACGAAAGAAATATAAGAACTTTTATCTGGAATTTCGTGTAATAACTGTTGTTAAGTGATATTACCAAGGAATATGAATAAAATGAAATAGGGAATTTGCAAAGGTATGTGACTTCTTTTGTAGTGCTAATAATTTAAGACTTTGATTAGACTGTGCACCGATGGTTGTGAAATATTGTTCCAACGTACCTCAGTGATATTCATGTCATTTGTAGGATCGCGTGACAAAGTGCTTTGTTTTGATTAGTAGTTCTTCTACTGACGGAATTAGCATTGGTGTCATCGTGCCTAATTTATATTTTCCAAAGGTCTTGCCTTGAAAGTTGTATGTGATATACTTTGACTTCTGTGGATTTATAATTAAATTTTCATGTGTTTTTCCTTGTGCACTAGCACAACTTTTCATGATTCTTACTTGCGTTAATAGTTTATGGTAACGCGTTAGAAATTCCTTTTTACTTTTAATGGCATTCCAACTTAAAGGGTTTTCCATTGTTTATTTTATCACACGGGCTACGAGACAGATGATCAAACGAAATAATGTTTGATATCAGATAAGAGATTCCTAATAAAGAAATCTAGACACATATGCTTGTGCTTTATTCCTAATTGACTTTTTGGAATTTCTTATAGATATACATATCTATATAATCATATATTTCACATGCTGAAATAAACATACCATCTATCAGGTCAATGTATTTAACAGATATATATTTCCAAAAACCAGTCAAATATCTGATCATAATACTATTTAGGGAAATCTTGTCACTCGTTTGACATATTATATACCCCGTCTTATCCGATTCGCGCCGGAGCGGTAATCCTCAGTATATCCAGACAAACTGGAGAGTCTGCTACACCATACCCAGTCTTGTCGGAGAAAATTTTCTATTTCCCATAAATAGTATCTTTTTAAAAGTACCTCTTTTATTAGGACTTTTATCCAGAATCAAGGAATTTTGTATTTCCATAATATATCTTTATTCTAGACCAAGTAATATTAATAAGCAATAATTACTATTAATTCTTGCTTATTTATCATATCTTGCAATATTCTAATTACCATTCTTATGGTATATTAAACCCATCATACTTTATTTACATAAGTACTTAGCTTATCTCGAAGTTTATACTAAGGCATCTTTTCTTAAGTTCAAGTCTAAATACTATCATGTGTGCTACCAGTTAACAACAATCTCCTAACTCTTTTATATAAATTTAGGTATTATTATTACAACACCTAAAGGCTTGAAGCAGTGGCTCTGATACCACCTTCTGTCACGGCCCCCGACCCACCCTGGACGGAATCGGGAGTCGCGAACAGCCCAGTGGTACCGGTGATTATTTTGAAAACGTTGCAGCGGAAATTTCATCAAGACCGTGAGTTAGGAAAAATATCAGAGTTTAGAAAACACCGGATTTTATTTATTTAAATAGATGGGATAAACCCATGTTTTACAATGGTAGCTTTAATAAAGATAAATTTGATTACATAAAATAATATTTCTTAATTTAATTTAATTTAATTAATAAAATAAGCCACTTCTTGATGCCTTTCAGTGCCGTATCCATCTCTTACTCCAATCTACTGTAATTACCTGAAACGCGTTTTAAAAAGGTTTTGTCAGCGGGAAATACTGAGTGAATCATTCTATTTACTAAAACGACTTGTTTGTTATAATTTACAGTATTAAGAGCGATTACAATGTTTCTGATATCAAACCAACTACCCACGGTATTTGTCACTCGACCGGATCTGTGACTATGGTCATATCCCCCATTGGCTGCCCCAATGGTGACGATTATCAAGTAATGTATACAAAACCCCACATACCGGCTGTAACTTGGTGATTACAAAGACTTAATCCCCGTAATTATAACTTTGAAAAATAAACATGATTTTGAAAGTGATTTGATAAAAAGAGAATGACTCACATTATAATCATGCAGATTCATACGGCCAAAGTTTAGTCTACAGATAAGCCTTGATATATTGCAGATTTATACAGGCAGAGCTTAGCCTATTGATTTAGCCTTGTAACCTAGTGCACACGAACTAGGTAGATAACTTAATACAGCATTTACGATAACTCACGAGATCAAATTCTCACAACGAACGACAAAGTGCGATACTTAAACATCCATCGAATTAACGACGAACGACAAAGTACGATACTTAAACATCCATCGAATTAACGATGAACGACAAAGTATAACCCTAATGTGGGCGGCACTTAAACATCCATTGGATATATTGATCGGTCGGAAAATGAATCGTAATAGCGATCGAGTTATTACCCTGTTTCGTAGCAGCACCCCCCTACTAATTAGTGTTTTTGAGGCTGTTTTTGCTATAACTCGAAGTGTATAACGAATTTCTTCATCGAACATACGCAGAATTTCAAGTGCCAATGTCTGCTATTTATACCCAAAAGTGACCGGCTTACGGACCGTAAGACTTATCCCTTACGGTCCGTAAGGGACACGTAATTCTCATAGGTTTGCCGCGTGTGGGACTAGCCTTGCTGACTTGACAGATTTCTTAAATTCATTTATGCCAACGAATTATTTTGATAATCGTAACTAGGTCTTTACCCCCCCCCCCCCCTGAGTTTTAGGGGCCCTGGTCCTGATTCTGATTTTTCTGAAAATTTTAGGGTTTGTGCAGAATCACTTGGGTGTCTCAATTAGGGCTTCCTATTGGATAAAATAATAAAATAAATAGGGCTTTTAATGAGGGTTGTTACAATATTGGCATACATTACACTTGGGAAAAGTGCCCATGTATCCCTTCCCTCTTGCTTCAGCACCAGTTTTAGCTTCCTCTGGTGGGTTCCCGTTCTTCTTCCTTGCGCTACTGGTACTCTTTTTAAAATTGGAGAATTTCCTTTTGTTTTCTCCTGAGGATTCCTCGTGAGTTTCTTTCTTCTTGGGGTCAGAGTTTGGAAACTTGTTTAGCCGGATAGCTTCTTCAGTAAGTGACACGCTCAGGTCGATGGCTTCAGTAATGGTTGCAGGCTTGGACGTGGTTACCATGCTCATGATCTGGGGTGCCAATCCCCAGATGAAGCGCTCAACGCGTTTAAATTCTGGCGTGACCATGTATGGCACTACATGGGACAAATCATGAAACCTTTGAACATATTCTGCAATCTTAGGACCTTCCATTTTTAGGTGCCAGAACTCAGTTTCTAGCTTCTGTATTTCAGCACGCGAGCAGTACTTTTTCCTCATTAACTCTTTTAACTCAGCCCAGGTTAATGCATAAGCAACGGCTTCTCCTAAAGTTTGCACTTGCAGATTCCACCACGATAGGGCACCATCCATAAACAGCCCTGAAATGTAAGTGACTTGTTGATCGAGAGCGCATTTGCTCATTCTCAGAACCGAATCTGTCTTTTCAGCCCACCTAACAAACGCAACAGCACCTCCAGTGCCGTTGAAATTTACTGGCTTGCAGTCAAGGAATTGTTTGTAGGTGCACCCATGGGGTGGATTGTTGTTGCCGTTGTTGTTCGAATTGTTCCCGCTAGTTCCTCCTTGGGAAGCCGCATATTGTGCTATGGCTGCGGTAATTATCCCTTGGAGTTCTGCCTGGGTAGTAGGCATGCCTGGGTCGCGTCGCGGAGGCATCTTCTAAAAGAAAGATCATATTGGTCCGTTCATAATAAGTGTAGTAAGTAAGTAATATGCGTATGTAATAACACAATAACTCATAATATCTCATGTCATAACGCTAAATAAATGATCCAACAACGCATGTAAGTCACAATCAATGTAAACAAGTAATCCTCCTAGTCTTCCCCAGACTAACTCCCTGGCCTCTAAGACCAAAACCTTTCCAATCCCTAAGATTGAACCCCTCAGTCTCTAAGACTGAATCTCCCCAGCCTCTAAAACTTGATGTGTAGGAAGCGGTATGTTAAAAACTTGTAAAAATGGTTAAATAAAGACCGATTCAAAAACTAAACTTTTGGACATGCTTTGGCCTAATAGGTATCGGTACTCTCATTGATAGTCCCCAGGTAGGCAACGGGTCCTTTTATTTGGATTTGTACGAATGCCAGCCTAGACAGGAGTTCTCAACTACCGGTACTTAATCCTTCCAGTTACTACATGTCCGACACGAAAAAAAAACACATGTTTGTAAGGAAACGTTTATACCCTGGATCTGAAAACTTGTGTATGCAATGTAAAAATGTTTTTGTGAGAGCCCTGATGATCATAGTCTAGACTAGGTGTGACAGATTGGTATCAGAGCTGGCGTGACTGGACTGGTATCTTCATTGCACAGCGGAAGCAGTTAAAGCTAAGACTTCTAGAAAATGAACGCCCACTAAGTACTCGGATCCACATGGTTCTCCTATTCCAACCGTCCCATAGTTTGAAAAATGCAACCTGAGAAAGAAACATGTGAAAAAGTCAACATAAAGTTGAGCGAGTTCATAGTTTGTTTGTAAAAGATTTGAAATAAATCTTTTGAATAACCGGTTTGTGAAATATTATTGAGAAAACGAATTTAGAAATCATTTTCTTGCCAAGTTATATGGAAACTTTGCATTTGTGAGGCACGGAAGCCCAATAAATTCACAAAATTAATTTATAAGCATAAAATATTCGTGTAACATCCATACTTGTCGGCGTTGTCAGTATTTTGTACGGCATCAGTTCGTTGTCGCGTAGTATTCAGCAGATTCCCCGTAATTCACCATACGCGCACTGTAAAGTCCGATAAACGTTCCTAGGCATTCCAAAGGCCTAATTAAGTTAATTTGTGCTGTAAACACTATTTATTATCGCGTTAATCACATGTTAATCACGTAATTAAGAGCCGTAAATCACCAGTTGTCACATGAAACTCTAGGGAAGGGTCGCATTGTGACTCTATCAGCCACATAACATAGGCAGGTAACACATGAATTCAGTCTGTAATGCTAAGTATGCGATCGCATGCAACATCATACACAAGTGTACACTAGATATGCTATACAATAAATAAACGAGATACGAACCTTGCAATCTGGAGCGGAGTGTCATGGTCGATTTCAAACTGTTCGGTTATAGTCTGGTTTTATAAAACGTTTTAAAACCTAGTTCGCTATAACCAGTGGCTCTGATACCAAATTGTCACACCCCCAAAATACCACATGCGGTAACACTGCAGGATGTGTGACGTACCAGGATCCAGCCACTAATCACATTGAACTATATCAATATATTAAGTAAAAGATTCCATTTATTTCATAACATAGTTTCAAATCATAACTTAAATCAAAACGTCAGCGGAAGCATAATGTAAATCGTTATTCAACTGTTTCAAACAAATGTATGAAACCAAAGAACATGTATCCAAGAGTCTTGACCCATGACCACTCCAGCACTCCCAGATAGCAAGTCCCATAACCATGAATCTAACGACCTGCAAGCATGCAGACAAGTGTGTCAGACGACACTGGTGAGTTCAAAGTTTGTTAACACGTTAAGTTACCAGATATGAGTTTTGAAACATTTAAGAGATTCGATGTTGCTAATAGCTCGATTACCGCAGATGGCTCCAGATTATTTGCCCTTCCCCAATGCTCTATCAAACATTGGTCAAGTGGTTAAGGTAATTAGTTCACGATCGTCCTCCTAGGTACGGTGTGAGGGTGCCAAACTTAATAGCGCTATCAACTAATAACCCCGTTGCTCCCCGGCAACCAATTCGGTATATGATGGGACTTAATGATAGATATGAGTGTATTAACCAACATCCCAGGTTTAACATTCCAGTCAAACCCAATTACCCAACATTCCTCCCCGGAATAATTACCAGATGTCACTCCCCAGGACGCATGCTTGGAAAAAGAGCAGTGAACTCACTTTAGGTTTGCTCGGTAAGACAAATTACACGTTCAAGTTAATCAATCAAGGCCTATAACGTAATCACATGCCCAATCAGTTTGTATGCCAATCACGTACCCATCCACATAGTCTAGCACTTAGCATACACAGTTCACCTTTAATACACGTATAAACAAACAGATAGCCTAAAAATCCAATCCATCATTGTGCGGCTCATCTAGTATAACAGGCCCATGTAGAACAAGGCCCAAAAGGGCTTGTGCGATCAGTTGGGACTTGTGCGATCAGGATCACTTGTGCGATCCTATGAGTGGTCCGGCTCAACATGACTGGCCCAATAACAGATTGTGTGGCCTTCCCCTCCAATCGCACAACTTGTGCAATCAACCCTTCCAGTCGCACAACCCAATGGGCCTGGTCGTTATAGGTGCGGCCAGATAAGACAATGTGGGTTCAAATCAGATTGGAGGCCCCCTTGTGCGACTGGGTTATCTTGTGCGACTCATACAATATCAGTTACACCTTTCCTTAATACCCGATAAATCAGTTACATTCCATAATCACAAAATCAATCAACCTCCATAGTTTTAGCAGGTTATCAATGGCAGTTTCATCTCAACACATAATTACAATCATGAGCATAATCGTTATTCAATCATACATAATTAATCGAATTCATAATCACGAAACATCAGCCATCTAATCAACTAATTCGAGTTTCATGAGACCTTAATGAACATTCGTGAACATGAAATCCCTAACTTTCTTGCATCATTCTAACCAACACCATTAACTGATTTGGTACATGTTAGCCATCGAATTCTTATAGAAACAACATCAGATTCATCATAGACTATCATGTTCTAGCCATAATCAATAATCACATACACCAACAAACACAATAACAAGGATTTATAGACCATAAGAGCAAGAATTCAACTAAAGAGATAATAACTAACCGAATGATATAGTATTGTTAATAAGAGTACAAGCTTCAAAGAATAAGATGAGGTCTTTGGTGGGATCGGCTGCCGTCGATGATGAGAGGGAAGGATTAGGGTTTGTGTGTGTGCTTTTGTTTTATGATAACATTATGAGAAAGCTACACACACACCCCTTAGTGTATGCGCACAAGAGACATGGGCCGAAACCCATCCTTGGGTTTCATGTTGGGCCGTGGACTAGCCCATACCCAGGACGAGTTGTGCGGTTCAGTGGGTGTTGTGCGATTGAGCACACCTTGTGCGACCAAGTTATATATACATTTATATAATATACATAATTATACGACAATCAAATTCGCAACATTCTGTTGAAACTAATCACATCACCTGATCTCATAACGTTCATACAAGTTACACTAAAATACAAAGGAAGTCTAAAATACGAGTTGTCACATAAATTCTATCCGTTACAATTTGGTACAAACATAAAGGACGAAAAGTGTAATTTACCCTTCATTTTATAGTGTTTGGATTGGGTAAAGAATTTTGTAGACTAATGGGTGGATGTCATAGAAATCCAGTGACCAGTATTTTTCTATTTATTATTTTTCTTTTTGTTTATATATACAAGTCTTAAAACTATGTATACAAGTCTCTATTGCATATAAATATTTATGTTTCCTTCCTTTAGACTATTACTAAAAGTGAATGTTTTCCCTTACACTATAAGTATAAGTACCAAATAACCCCTATGATTTACTTTTAATTTAAAAAAAAACCATATACCTTATAAATTTATTTAGATATTATTATTTTAACTCGATTGAGCTGCGAGTTAACATGCCACAATGTGTGTACGTGGTTCAAAGTGTTTACGTCTAATTTTTGTTCAATTTAACGGTATCGACGCAACGTGCTTCACCTTTTTTACATAAGATTTCGGATATTGTCAACGTTTTTACTATAACGCGTGGAAATTCTTTTTTTTTTTTTTTTGTTTTTTTTTTATGTTTTGGTATAAATTTTGCGCGTCAACGTTTTTACGTCTATTTTTGTTGGGTTTAATGGTCCCGCCGCAATGCACGGTTCCTATATACTACTTAAAATTAAAAACTATTGGTGCTTACTTTTTTTTTTTGTAATTTTCGTATGAACTTCTTATATTATTAAGTATTAGTGAGAAAAGCCTTAACATCTACACATTTAAATTTTGCGCGTCAACGTTTTTACGTCTATTTTTGTTGGGTTTAATGGTCCCGCCGCAATGCACGGTTCCTATATACTACTTAAAATTAAAAACTATTGGTGCTTAATTTTTTTTTTTATTTTTTGTAATTTTCGTATGAACTTATATTATTAAGTATTAGTGAGAAAAGCCTTAACATCTACACATTTTTTATGAGTTAATTGCCCGGATGATCCCTATGGTTTCACGTTTCTTCACTTTTAGTCCCCATCTTTTGGAAATAGCAGGTATGCTCCCTATGGTTTGTAATTTTGTTACTCGGATAGTCCCCTGACATTTACTCAGGGGACTATCCGAGTAACAAAATGTCAAACCATAGGGAGCATACCTGCTATTTCCAAACTAATTGCATCTACCCAGGGGACTATCCGAGTAACAAAATAACAAACCATATGGAGCATACCTGCTATTTTCAAAAGGTGGAGACTAAACGTGAAACCACAGGGACCATCCGGACAATTAACTCTTTTTTTATTTATTTTTGTAAGTTCTTATTTTTGTTTAAAAAATTGATGATTTTCCCATTATTGTTGATTGGATCACCTACATAATTATACTATTAATATACACTTTACAAATAAATGTATCTACATTCTTATAAGAGTGCAATATTTACACTAGTGATAATAAATACTGTAACGTCATTATATGGGCTATATGATAAGGCGAAAATAGTGATACAACTTATATGACTTTATTAATGAACTCAACAATCACTTTTGTGTTAGTGTAACACATTGTACGGGTTATACAATTTACATCAACTCACATGACTCATACAAAACATTATGCCCCATATGATGTAGTGGTCTAACACGTTAATGACCCCTAATGACCATTTTCTTTATGTTATATGGCAAGTATGACATGTTAAAGGCGTTTGTATAGCGTCATTAGTGTAGTATTGACATTTCTTTAAACACAACATTTACATATTATCATGTCAAATACTATTCTTGGATATGCATTTGAAGGGTACGTTCCTAAATCCTGTGTAAGGCCTTATAAGCCATGCGCGTGGAAGAACATTTCCAAACTTAATCAACACAACACTCAGCTACTTTCAGAACTCCTGTGCGGACCCCATATGCGCGCGCACAACAATGACAGTTAGTAGTTAGTGCAGGCACATATAGTACAAGTGGCAGGAGCCTACAGCCAATCAACATGTGCCAGCCTCTACCCATACAATTCTCATGATGATCAATCGTGCATGAGACAATGTCGCAACCCCCGATCCCTATTACCTCGGGAACGGGCGGCCGCGAGCCAGTTTCGGTGGTATCTGGTATTGTCTAAATTTTGGCAGCGGAATTTTCAT
Source organism: Helianthus tuberosus (assembly GCA_030545235.1). Lineage (NCBI taxonomy): Eukaryota > Viridiplantae > Streptophyta > Magnoliopsida > Asterales > Asteraceae > Helianthus > Helianthus tuberosus. Next base: position 2,291,171 of record CM060425.1, on the reverse strand, counting down.
CAGGACCATAGTTAGGAAATATTGGATCAGAGTAAAATATCACATTTTCATAATATTAAGCACATGGGATAAAACCCAAGTTTTAAGTACACACATTTCCATAGGAATAAATCCTATTTTTATTTAATAAAAACATCTATTTCTTTTAGGTAACTTTATTGCCACTTTTCCAAGCCTTCAGTGCTGTCCAGCTGGCTTCTATTTGGCTTTCATATTTTGTTACCTGAAACGCGTTTAAAAACATTTTGTCAGTGGGAAATACTGGTGAGTGAATCCCAGTTTAATCAAGTTTAATAAAAACCATTGTACAGTATTGAGGGCGATCTCGCAATTACATTTGTTTCCAAGTTATATCAATTAACATCCATGGTACTGTCAGACCCGACTTGTGGAAATGTTACCCTCGCAAGGCAGTAACATAACTTTGTATACAAAACCCCAATATACTCATGATAATTGTATTCTTACAAATACTCAATAACTGCTTAATATATAATTAATCAAGTGAGGTTTTGTAAAAACAGTTAACAAAAAGGAGATTACTCACAAAAAGGTTTACACAAAAAGAAAGATTACTCACATTGCTATCTTAGATTATCCTTTAGGGTTTCCTGGTGACAATCTATAATTTACACAAATGCACATGTGTTAGTATAATAACCCATTTTAACATTAGTAATACCCTCCCCGAGACGGCATTCCAACGACTACGTCGGGCAGAACCACGACAGCCGTTACGGAACCCTAGATCAATCGGGCAGAGTATCTAATACGTATCCAGGGGTTATAATACTTACAACGGAGCAGAACTTCGTTATTTAGGGGGGGGGGGGTATTATGCCCGAGTATAATGTATACTATGTGAAATTTGAGAGAGAATTAGAAATATTGAGCGACGAAAATGAACTGCAGAGCTCCAACTTTATAGGGCTGGTAGGCCAAGCCGTCACGCCCCTCGACGGACATCCGGAGGGGCCGTCGCGCCCCGCGACATGGGGTCGTAGGCCCTAGCTGTGATGTGTCACCGGTATAGCTTTGCCATGTGTCGCCACGTGGAGGCTTCCGGAAGAGGGCGGGTATCCAACCTCGTCGTGGCCCGAGTCGACTAAAGGCAAGGGGCGTCGCGCCCCGCGACGACCCAATTATTTTTGTTTTTATTTTATTTTTAATGTTTTAACGTATTTTGGGTTCGGTTTTCACGTACGGGGTATATATTAAGACATATAGGGACATTTTAATATATATTAGGGTGAAAAAAAAATATTTCGAGGGTGTCGGTTTTTTAATTTAGGGTTGTTATAGACAAGAAGTACAAAAGGACGGTGGCGTGTAGCTAATCAGTGTGTGTCATTCACTGTTCCACAATCTCTACTCACATCTGATGACAGACTCGACAGTAAATACAATCGGCAGGCCATGTGGCACCAACCACTGTGCGCTAACGTCTCTTTACCTCTATAAACACCATCTGTCGTGTCGGAGGGGACATACCGGATATTTCCTTGTTGGCGACGTCTGGCCCAAGGTCCATCAGCCCATCTCCTTCTCCACACTCTTCGGCTGTAAATACCAACTTTCATCCACATGTTTAAGCGTCCGTTCTCTCTCACTCTCACCATTAACACACGCTCGTTTTAGTTCTTAAAGCGATATTTATTCTCACGCCGGAGAGTGATTACGAAGAGAACCTCCGTCTTCTCCTCTTCATAACGAGCTTACGGTGTTTATAGTTTTGCAGATTACTGTCAAAACATCATCAGTCATTGATTAGAAAAGATTAAGGATTACGGTCTAACTCCATGCAAATTAGAATAGGTGTTTCTTCAGCATTATACTATATGTTTAAAATTTTATTTGTGAGATTTAACTTATAAAGTATCTTCTCTTTTCTTGTTTTTTTACTAATATATTTAAAATTTTATTTGTGAGATTTAACTTAAAAAGTATTTTCTATTTTCTTGTTTTTTTACTAATATACACAAAATTGATAATGATTTTAACATTAAAAGAATTTTGGATTAAAAAAAGTTTTTTAGCAACTAAATTAGCAAAAATCAACGATATAAATTAGTTTTAGTTTTTAATATGTGAAACAAAAGTCATTAAAATCTATCACCCATGTCCAATAGTGTCACGATTGGATAAACATGAAAAAAAAGCCTCCCAACCTTTTTCAGAGAAAAAAAGTATGATAATAGTGATAATTAACTGTCGAATAACAAGGATAAAATCTTATGACTCAGAGAAAAGATATGAAAATAGTGATAATTAACAGTCGAATAACAAGGATAAAATCTTATGACATTTTTATACTTTTGAGATACATGATTTAAATACTAGGGTTGGGTTCAAAATTCAAATACATAGCCTCTTGAAACGGACACCGATTGAATTCATTGTAGCAACATTGAAACCGTTTTGTCGAAAACACTACGCTCTTATACTTTAAGTTTTCGCTTTTGGATTTTTAGCTTGTAGATTTTAGAATTGTTCTTTCACATCATTTTTTGTCTTTTCTCCTCAGATTGTGTTATATTTTGCTAGACATCATTTTATATTTTCTGATCCATTGTATCTTTGTACCCTTCCTAGATTTAGAAGATCATGTAAGATAACTCAACCCCCTTTTATACACCGTTGTAATTTAGCTCACATCTAAACTTTAGTACTAATAAATTTACTGTGATAAATATAAAATGCTATAAAAATCAATTTATATTGTTTTAAGTTACTTAATACTAATAAATTTACTGTGATAAATATAATAAAATGAGCAGTTTCGTCTCTTTAGCATAAGTCTCTTGTGAAAGCCGAACACTGAGGATTCCAGGAGGTTTATAGGTTGTCATGATAACCAAAAATATACCTTCATCTTAACCATACTGTAAATAAGTTCTACAGAAACTCCATCCTTGAAAGTTCTCTTGTTACAAAAGGAATCTGGACTGGAATACCATTACTTGTTCATATCAATATTCATAGAAATCTATTTCAGGATCTACATTTTGCCATATACAAATCGATAAGTTGAATCGCGTCTTCGTCAAGGAAATTTCTAGAATGTTTTACCTGTGATTCAACCACTAATCTTCGGTGTCGGACTTGGGCCCCAGGCCAGTAGAACCACCTCTTAATTGTTTACAGGTCAAAACTGCAAAAACAACTGCTTTAGGTTGTTTTTTACTCCAAAATGTGGTTTTTAAACATGCAATTGATTGAGTAGCTACTATATATTGCAATAGTATCCCCAATAGATTCATGTAACTTGTACAACTTCTTTGAATGATATGATGTCATCGCGCGGGTAAGCTTCATCAACCCGAACCTCCACTTCATCGCCGACATGTGAGCCGACTGACACCCATGCAGTTGCTTGAAATCCAACCTATTAACACAAGCATTAATAAAGCCGGACTGAACAGAAAGCATTAGGATCATCTTTACAATCAATGTGTTTATTGTTTACCTCCAAAAGTAGTAAGGACGCATTGCGGTCTTTGAGGAATTTAAGGATCAACGCGCGGAATTTTCTCTGTTTTGGTTGCCTTCTCAAATATTCTAATATCCAATACCGTAAGCTGCTACTAAATAGCTTCTTGGCTATCCTAGCATTCATGTTCACAGATGCAGCCATTCCTTCCATTTGCCCAGATGTAAACGGAAGAACATCACCTTTAAGAAAAGCCTTCACCTAAATACACAGGATTTTTTTTCAAACCGAGTTGCCACCATTTAACTATTTGACATATGAACGAAGAAAATCATATAATGATAAATAAACATAGAGTAAAATGCCATTTTCGTCCTTGAGGTTTGGCCAGTTTTGTGACTTTCGTCTAAAGCTTTGTTTTTTCGCATCTGAATCCAAAAGGTTTGAAATCTTTCCATTTTCATTCGGCTCGTTAACTCGATCTATTTTTCTCCGTTAAGTCGGGGGTATTTCGTCTATTTTGTTAACTTGAAGGGCAATTCGGTCTTTTTCACTTTATGTACAAACATTTAGCATAATGTACAAGTATTGGCCTTTAAGTGAAAAAGACCGAATTGCCCTTTAAGTTGACAAAAAAGACGAAAATACCCCTGACTTAACGGAGAAAAATAGATGGAGTTAACGAGCTGGATGAAAATGGCAAGATTTCAAACCTTTTGGATCCAAATGCGAAAAAAAAACCTTTGGACGAAAGTCGCAAAACCAGCTAAACCTCAGGGACGAAAATGGCATTTTACTCATAAACATATAATCCATACCTGGTAATGAGCAAGGAGGTCCATATATCTGCGAATGGGAGATGTAAACTGAACATAACCAGGAATCCCAAGAATACCATGGCGTATAGCTTTTCTGTAATCCATTTCAGCAGCACGCATAAGTTTTACAATAGCAGAGCTTCGGACTGGACCTTCCGGAAGATGATTAAATGCTGACGTGTCAATTTTGGACTGGGGTTGTCCTCTGTATGGTAAAGGAATCTTGTTAGCTGAACCAAATGTGGCTATAGCTTCCCCACATAGTATCATCATCTCAGATACAAGTCGCATAGCGGGATCTGTTTGGTCTTCAACGTATAACCTAATTGATGGTTCTGGATCGTCTGGATTTTCCACCTTTATTCTAGGTTCTAATGATCCGGTCTCAATCGCACCCTAAACCATGTATAATATTCATAAAACAGTAAAATAACGTACTAATTAATTTCTCCTTTTTTTAAATATATACAGATTTTAAGAGTTGAGAAACCTGTCCACGTCGCCACTGAAGCCGAAGACGTGCGGCCTCGGCAAGAATCCTCAGTTCCAACTCTTCTTCCAAATTCAGATTAAGAAGCTCAGATGCACTCTCGTATGTTAACATATAAGTTGGTTTAATAATTGAATTATTCACTGAATATTCCGCAATGCTGTTAACAAGTAATGTAGTAAGATCGCAACAGCAACAGCAATAACACAACTGTAATCAAGCTATCGGGAATTGGGATTTATATTATATGAAGCAGTAACTGTTTACCTGCCATCAGAATGCAATACAACTGAAACTGTAACCGCCCTGCAAATTGTTCCTTGCTTCAAGCTCATGCCTTGCATGGCAAGTTTCTCAGGGAACATCGGATAAGTGGCAGTTGGTAAGAAAACAGATGTTCCTCTTTGCAAAGCTTCTCTACAGTGCAACCAAGTCTTAACAAGCTAAGCAAACACTAAGGTTGTAATTATGAGTTGTATGAAACCAAATGTACCTGTCTATCAGGCTGCCTGGCTTAACAAAGCTAGCTGGATCAGCAACATGTATCCAAACTTTAATACGCCCATCATGCAGCTTTGTTGCACTTAATGCATCATCAAGCTATACAATGATTTACAAATTCACCTTAGATGTATGTACAAATGTATCATGTTCATATGGATACAAATGGAGAAAAACTGAACACCACATAAGATGAATGATAAAATTAAGATAATAAAACATCTTTACCTCATCTGCTTCATCCACATCAATTGCATATACCTTCAGATGTGTCAGATCTATCCTATCGTCCTACAATCCAATACAACTTTATTAGTTTAAAACAGAACTGAAACTGCAACTTTAAGACCTTATTTGATGGAGACCAATCAAATAGTAATTAACAAAAAGAGATAAAGATCATAATAATTCCAGAAATAGAAGTCGAAGTACCTTGTCTGGATCATGCGATTCTTGCAGAATATTTTCAGCAGCTGACAAAATATGATCTGGATAACTGGTACGTATGTTGAACTTCAGGAGATCAAGATTGACATGTACTGGGAAATACCCAATATCTGTGAGAAGATTAACTGCTGAACCAGCTGTCTTTGATAACCCCATCGCCTTTAGAATCTGATAAAAGTAAACAAAAACACAAGTGTCATTGTTACCTTTTGTCCTTCATGGAAATTTCAGAAATTAGACATAAGTTTTTCCATTCCTCCAAGTAACAGATATTGTAAGTTTTTCAATTAATTGCAATTAAACACTTGTAGTCGTAAGTTTTTCAAATAATTGCAATCACAATACATGCTGAAGTCGTAAGTTTTTTCATAGCTACAAGTAAAAGATATTGTAAAAGTTAACATCTACTTTTCGTAACAGAATAAAAAATCTAAGCCAACATGAGTAAAGTAGCAAAGAGAGATTTGTGTAAGTAATATTTACTTAGTCTTATATAAGAGTGCATGAAAGGACAGCATTCTGCTCAATTTAGTTATTTTCAGTTTACATGTTCAATCTGGATATGAGCTGCAGTATAATGGATGACAAGTCAATGATAATAACAATGTTTATTCAAATATACAAAAACTCTTAAAGAGTGACAGTTATTGGTGGAACAATTTTGCATCTTCTTCAACATGAAGTGGTCGTCATACGTATAACATGTAATTACTTGGCTACATATACTTTTTTCCCCTCATTGTTCTTAGTGTTATATGTAGTCCTAAAACCGGTTTCGGTTTTTTTTTTTTTCCGGTTTCGGTTCTAAAACCGGTTTTTTTGTACACCTCTATATGTAGTACTAGTTTATCTCCATCATAGAAGGCATTGAGTTTTTTATGTTCAAGTAATTATATATTTATATGCAACCTAAAAGTTAATAAGTTTACTAAAGCCACATACATGATAAAATAGTAAGAATTAACACATCAGCTCCAATACTAAAAAAAACATACAAAATATATGTGTGTGTGTGTGATGAAAATTACCACTCCAGCAGTATTCTTTTGCACATCATCTTTACAAGCATCTATAGCAAAAGCCTCAAGAGATTCAATTTTGTGCCAAATTTTATCTTCAGCTTTCCAGGAACATTTAGACGGTTTGCCACGTGGAGGCATTGCTTTTGCAGATCTTAACAACTGTACAAACTCTTCCAATTCCTTATCAGCTGCCTCCTTGGCAATCACTCTTCGCTTAATTTCTTCTACCTAAATTATTGTTGGTAAAGACTATAGCTTTTAATCACTTTAAATGATCGAAGAGACAACAAAAATTATTTTAATTATATAACAAAAGATAGCATCAAACTACATCCGCAACGTGATTCAACGATAACAACCAACAAAACATCATTTGATCAAAATCTAAGTATAAGAACAGAGAAAAGTGTAAGATAGAAGGCCAGGATCTGTCTCAAAAAAGTATGCACTGTTAGACAATACCAAGTCAATTAAATGGTTTTAACTATTGATCAAATATCTAAAGCAATAATTAGTAAGAAAAACTTTAGAAGAATTATTGTTGACCATAATACATGGCCATCCATATGGCACAACAACTTATGTAAACTAAGATTAATAAAAGGAGCGACAGATAGACTGAGACAAAAAAAAATTGAGAATACTAGAAATATCATTTGTCTAAATAAGTATAATAATCGCAACACAAATCAGAACTACATGAGATCTGAGGTAATTGCTAAGTATATAGAACTATTGCTATGAATCATGGTTTGAAAATTAGAGCTCACTGTCACAATCTCATAGCACAAGAATTTTAGTTACTAGCTCAGTTTAATGTGAATGTCCACCACTTTTGCTCCGATTTTAAGAAAATATATGAATTCATTAAATACCTAAACTTGTCCTTCATCCTACTCACTGTGAACATGCTTATGGCCGGCTAAGGCTTAGCCCGCTTGTGGGGACAGCTAAATTTACATGTCTGTTTTTGAAAAAATAAAAATAAAAATTGGTCAACTTTGACTAATTTGGGGCGGTGAAAACAATAAACCATGAACAATTAGCTGCCAAAGTATTTTAGATTCATGTGGTGAATAGAAAATCATGTTGATTGAAGGTTTTTCCATAATCCAACAAGGTGAGGCATAGTCAGCCTAAAATCACAGTATATTAATTTTTTATCCTCCTTCTCTGGTGTTTTTTACTTATTCTGTTGTTGAAATCTTCTTCGGTTCTTCATAATCACCAGCTAAACACAAAGACAAAGGTAGTAAGCTAACCTGTCATGCCCTTGTCAATCTCTAAAGGATTTTCTGTTGTTGATATATATATTTAGTTTGTCGTAATCACCATGCATTAATATGCCTAGAGGATACTAGAATGGAAGCTTTTCTGTTTGATTTACTTCGTTACTCATGCACAACAAGAAAACTACATACAATGGGAATCAATTGAAAGCCATACCTGAACAGTTGGCCGAGGACCATAAACAGAAGAAGAGCCTTTGCTATCAAGCCTTGTGAAGTAAACTTCATCTCTTGATAGTAATAGATGTGCACAATAGCATTCGAGAGGATCCGCACTGCCAAAGATCATCTGTAAGAATGTAAAAAGAAGGTCAATGGAGAATGAAAGTATGAAACAACAGATATTACATTCAAGCACACATGCCTCAGCCAATTCTTCAACAGTTACCGACTTGTTCCCTTCAAGAAGCTCAAGCCACGCAAATTCTAGAAGAGTGGGATCCTGCAACAATTTACTTAAGTAGTTAATATCTCCATAAGACATATTCAATTGCCCCTATTTAAGCCAGTGAGAACTAACCAAGTTATTCTGAGCTCTCTGATTGAAGTCTGATATCTCTGTGGTGTTGAAATTATCAACCCCTGGAACTATATAAGTGATTTGCTGAGGTTTAATGGAAGTTGTAACACCATTCTGCATTTTTTAAAACCAGATAACAATCAAAAACTTCCTAATACCATTTTTAGGGATGAAAGAACAGATCCTGACACCTAGCAATCGATGCAACATGCAGTGTAACTGTTTCTACAAAAACCTGATCTGAGACTATCCAATTCCTTCTTCCGTCAGGTTTCTGAGCTACAGCAAGCAATATTCTCTCGGAATCTTTTTTAAACTCTAGCAGCAATCCTTTCTGCAGTACTTGATTCCTCAATTTATCATCAACAAGCTCCTTGTTGCTTGTTAGAACTGATCTGAAAAATGATATAATAAATCTTATGATAGACCGAAGTGTATATAGGTAAACCGAGTAACATGAACTGCCAGATGATTACTTTATTCAGAACTTTGCAATCACAAGATAGAAATGATCTTCACACCAAGTGAAGTTGGTAGGTAGGAAAGATGTTTTTTTCTTTTTGACTTGTGATGTATAGGCATGCACCATAAAGACTGGTTTATGACTATCAAACAAGCACAAATTATATAACTAACAATCGATTATTCTAATAGTGGGCATGTTACATTGTCGTTATCTGGTTCTTCAGTTCAGCAGATGGCTAATATAGAAGAAGTTCTTTTGTTTCACTCTCATGTGATTCTATACTATATGAACAGCACAATTGACATTAATCTTGCAAAAAGCCATCAAACTCTTGCTGAAAAAGCTTGATCATATACCTGACCAGCTTATTTTGGATGATAAATAGGTAACTGCAATGAATGGATGGCTAATCAAGCCATTAATAGCTATGTCATTGTTGGTTTGACATGAGGAAGGGTTGTCAGATGGCATTAACCTTGCCAACTGTAGTGTTAAAAAACTAGGATTGTAACGCTGAATGATACTGTTAACTTTTCACATATAATTTGAAGTGTTAGACTGTTAGTGGTAACTATAGTGTTGAAATACTATCTAGTGAACTCAGTTTGACACTACAGAATGATAATCGGAATAAAGCAATCAAATGAGTGTATTCCTATTTCATGAATCAAATTACAAAGAAGAATCATATAGAATGGGGATGGGAATCAGATAAGAACAAGATGGGAAAGAGAACAATCACTACTGATTAACAATCTTCATTACCCTATACTCACGATCTCTCTGCTTATATCCCAACTAAGGTTTCTGCTCAGCTCTCACACACCCATTAACTTGCTGGGCTTCCTGAATTGGGCTGCGAGATACCCATAATCTTGTTGGGCTTCCTGAATTAGGCTGTGAGGGTTGGGCCAGTTAGTATGATTCATAACAATACTCCCCCCTTTCAAATACACCTTGTCCTCAAGGTGTACATTAGGAATTCGGTTTCGGTAACGGTTTATGTTTAGTGGTGTATGTCCATAAAGGGCAGCAAATGAAGTTACGGTTGGAACCATGTGTGTGAATGCAAGACGGCTAACTGGTAGGCATGCAACGGCATACTGTAAAGTTGAGGTTAAAGATGTTGGGTGAAAGGGATTACCAAATGGGTCATCGGTAAACAGTCCATTGGAACCCAGGAAAGGAGACTGAATCATTGAATGAAACCTATCTGACCCCTTCGTAGAACGTAGTTGGTTTCCTGCTTCAATGGTGGAATGAGTTGCACAATGAGCATAAGGTGGAAGAAGTAAAGGTGGCTCACCATAAGTAGTTATGGAAGACTGAACACGCTTATATTGAAGCTCGTGGTTAAGCATTTGCGTGGTTAGTTGTTTCACGATGGTGTCAAAAGTGTGTATTTTGAATGTCCATGTGCCATCCACAACCACCTTGCCATCCGAGTTTATCAAATATTCATCAAGCATGAAAAACTCGGTGTCGAGCACAAATGTCCCGTTAGTCTGCCCGTTGAATAAATTTGTAAGGGCCCTAGCAACAATACCACAACCCATAATATATGCTTTTGTTGTTGCATCGTTGTAACCTTCAGTCACAATTGGCATATCGTTAGGCACTACAAGTTTGTCATTCTCCCTCGTTGCATGACTTATCCCATCAGACTCCTGAATGCTAAAAATGTTTACAGCAGTAGCTCTTTCCACTATGAAGAAAGTCAGTTTGAGAACTATAATGCCATTAGCAACGAGTAGAATGTTATATATGAATGTGTAACCCACTGAATCAATACCAAACTGCAACTCAACTAAGAATCTCGGGACGCAACCCAATGTACTCAAAAAAAGGTCGCGTATGAAACCTATTTTCATGGATGATGAGGAGGATAACTCGTTACCATAAAGCTTAATCATTGTGTTGCTAGCATAAGCGGTACCGGTAATAGGTTTGTGGTTGTGTGGATCATTGTGAGAACTAGCATCCCACTTAATACACTCAAGAACTATTTCCAGGTGGCTTGAGGTGGATGGAAGTAGCACTTCAGATCCACGGATTATAGTGATTGCATCAGATATAAGCACATCGTGGAGCAAAAGTGGCAACCGATTAACATCTAGATGAACACCCGAATTACCAACATGAATCGGAAGGGGAACATTCAATTTAGTTGAGGTTGGTGCCAAAGAAACATTCAGTATATAAGTATCAACAGGAGCAGGAGGTGCAAAATTTTGCACAATGAGAGCCAAAACAGCAAGTGCATGTCCCAAAAGCAGATTACTAGGCTCAAATAAAACCGCACCGACATGGTTAAGCAAGCTAAAAATGCTATTAATATAAGGCGTGTTAATAAAATTCGGACCAGGATCGAAACCAACATCTATCCATTGCAATTCAGCATCAAAATAGGAACTATGACCATCAATTAGAGTATCAGAACTGCCAAAATGGTAATGGTTTGTAGTAACAGCAATAATAATCAATTTAGGTCTAGAAACTACCTGAACAAGCCTCTTTAAAAGTAGGGGAACATGAAAACCCTCAAGAATAGCACCGGAAATGTCAATTGAGAGCGTTGAGGAATTAAGTTCAAGCAGTGCAACAACAACCGAAATCGAATCTATAGCATGTTGATGTTGTTGAAGTTGTCCGTTTCCCACCGCAACACCAACCGTAGAATCTATCAGACCACCTTCATAAAATAAAGCAACACTAGAACAATAGGGATCGAGATTCGTAGAAGTAACAGGTATGAAAATGTTCTGATCTGGAGAGGGAGTTAGATCCCATAATTGCAGAAGAGGCAATGAGTGATTGGCAAGCGTATCAGACATGACATCACATGATTGATTAGGAACACCCTCAGAATCATATGCGATTAAACCAGAAGGAAGAGGAACAATGGGTGCAAAACAATTGGCAAAAACAGTTGTTGTGGATGTATGGGTCATTAACTCAACGTTAAGGTCAATCGGTTGAAGCATGCCAATAAGAGATGGCTGGTGAACCATAATTGGACCAGGGTCAAAACCAAAGTCAATCCACTGCAATGTAGCTTCAAAATTCGTATCAAGGCCATGAAACAGAGTAGCATAACTACCAAATTTACTAGGTTTCGGACTAGCATGAGGAACAATTGGTGTAGTCATAACAAACATCTGAATAGGATCCTTTGAAGGTTGAATGTTGTTCTCCAGATTACCAATAGTAGAAATTGAATCCAACGGCAACATTAGAGCAGAAGTGAAAACAGCAATCAGACCAGTTGGAATTGGAGGAGCAATTAGTGGATCTGGTTCACTTGGATGATTATCATCGACTATCTCAATATCTAAGACCTTTTCATCAATGGCTTTAGCATTTGCATAGTCAATCACATTTGAAATACCATCAGGCTTTTCATCAAACACCTGGAGGGCAGATAATGGTGGGGACAAATTGACAACGGTATCAACAGTAGGTGTTAAGGATGAAGAACAGAATCGATGAAGCATCGCAGTAGTGAAATCGTTCCATGTAAGGTCATCGCTCCGAAACCAAGAATTGAACCAGTAGAATGGTCCATCGTCAAATACTTCGATAACATATGAGAATCGTTCATCACCATAGATTGAGTAAAATTGAAAGTATAGCTCGGAGTGAAAGATCCACGAGCTAGGATCAGAGCCAGTGAAACGAGGTAATTGTGGTTCGAGATCTTCCAAAGCCATCGATGCTAAGGATCAATGAAAGCACCAATGTAGTGAACTCAGTTTGACACTACAGAATGATAATCGGAATAAAGCAATCAAATGAGTGTATTCCTATTTCATGAATCAAATTACAAAGAAGAATCATATAGAATGGGGATGGGAATCAGATAAGAACAAGATGGGAAAGAGAACAATCACTACTGATTAACAATCTTCATTACCCTATACTCACGATCTCTCTGCTTATATCCCAACTAAGGTTTCTGCTCAGCTCTCACACACCCATTAACTTGCTGGGCTTCCTGAATTGGGCTGCGAGATACCCATAATCTTGTTGGGCTTCCTGAATTAGGCTGTGAGGGTTGGGCCAGTTAGTATGATTCATAACATACTATCTATTGTCCATTAACTTATCATCTCCTTCTAAAACTATTATTCCTCCTTAAATTTTCTTTTTCACCAATTTAAAAAGCTCATTATCAGTACACCATAACTGCTATGCGTCAAAGCTATCAAAAAACTACTAAACCACTAGGTTTTTCATCACAGCCTCAATAATCAGGCAAAAAAAGACTACACAAGCACTAACTAAGGCACATGTTCAACAATTTCCTACACATGTAGCCACTCGATATTATCCACCACAAAACAAACTCGATTATCACCACTGCACAACAGCTATGCATCAAAGCAATCAGGAAACTACTAAACCACTAGGTTTTTCATCACAGTCTCAATAATCTGGCAAAAAAAAGACTACACAAGCACTAACTAAGGCACATGTTCAACAATTTCCTACACAAGTAGCCACTCGATATTATCCACCACAAAACAAACTCGATTATCACCACTGCATAACAGCTATGCATCAAAGCAAATAACAGCTATGCATCAAAGCAATCAGGAAACTACTTAACCACTAGGTTTTTGAACACACACAGGCTCATTAATTAGGCAAAATAAGGACTATACAAGCACTAACTAAAGCATATGTTCAGCAATTTCCAACACATTTAGCTACTATCGATTGAACAAAACTCGAATTCCATAACAATAATAATGAAAGAGAGAAGACGAACTTGTTACTGGCGCGAATTCTCCGGCGGCGTAACGCTTCAAACTCTTCAATAACGGAATCGACGAAACTTTGAACGGAATAGCTCCGACAGCCACCGGTTTTTAGGTTACGATAAGTGAACAGCGTCGGTTTAGAAACCGGAAAACGAGAGAAGTGGAGGTAGTTGAAAGCTCGAATTTGGTTGTAGCGGCGGAAGGCGGTTAACGGCAGTTGTGACGGTGGCGTGGTGGTGCGGAAAAGTGAAATTGAATTCACCGTTCGGACCACCATGTTTGAGCATCTACAGAGTGTCTGTTGTTGATAAATGATAAAGCTATAAACGGAAGTAGACACAAGGAACGAGTCGGAAGCGAACCGGGAGTTTGGGCCGGGTCGCTGATTATCATTAACAGGGCCGTCCAAAATAACCCGTACCCGAACACCATAATGGCCCGAATATACCCGACCCGAACCTTTTATTCAAGTTTTAAGCTTCCAAGTTCCAATCTTATCCACCTTTGCATTCATATAATTTGATTACCGTAGAATATTAAAAAATCGAGAGAAGGGTGATGATTATTACCTTCTCCGGAGCTTTTGTGACGATATTGTTGCATATGAAGAAAATGAAGAAACACTTTTCTAATTTTACCTCTGAGCTTTGTAAGAACTAGAAAGTCTTGTTGAAATCTAGTTATTATTTTGTAGTCTTTTATTATTATTTAGACCATTGAGTGTGGTTTGGGTAGTCCCTTTGGGGACTATCCGCTACGTAGGCGTCACGTCACGTCACGTTCGATAAAAGGACCATCCAAAGGGGACTATCCAAAGGTGTGGGAACTACCCAAAGTTAATAAAAAACTAATATATAATAAATAATTAAAACAAAAAAAAAACTCTCTCTATCTCTCTCTATGTGGTCCCCACAATTAGCCATCAACCAATCAACATGCATCGTCCTTTCCATCTTCCTGCGGGCGTGTGCGACGCGACGACCCCGTGAGGGGCGGTGTGCGACGTGAGGGACTATCCGAGACAGGGAGGGGACGACCCCCATACCCCATGATCTTATGGTCCTCAGTCATAACCACAGCTAGCCTACTAGCTAAACATTGTTTTTTGAGTAATTATTTCGAGAACTTTTGTTTTGTTCAATTTTAGTTGCATGTATTATTGTATTACATGAATATGGATACTTTTTTTATATTTTAGATTATCCAATAACTTTATTGTATATAGTTATCTAGAGTTTGTTACTGTATTCGAAATTGTATCATGGAACACTATATTAGAAAAAAAAATATAATATGAAACATTTTTCATCAGGTAAACATGGATTTTTCTAAAAAAAAAAAAAAACTTTTCTAAGAACACTCATATATAACATAAGCTTATGTTAAACTCATTAAATATTAACATATTTAGTTTATAGGGGAAAGTTCTTGTACAAATAATATTAACATGCTAAACATACAAATTGAAGGAAAAGTAAAAAAGAGAAGGTGGCATTTTTGTAATTATCTATAACTATCAAAGTTACACTACAAATATATCTAAAAAACCTAAAAAAACCTACCCCCCCCCCCCCCCTAAAAAAAAAAAAAAAAAAAAAAACCTAAACCCCCCCCCCCCCCCCAAACCTAAACCCCCTCCCCCCCCACCCAAGCTAAAATGCTAAAAACTAAACCCCCAAAAAAATCTAAAAAAAAGTAAAAAAACACACAAAATATTTTTTTTAATATTTTTTTATAAAAAAATCGTTACTTTTAGTAGAAAAAGATTTTTTTTTAACAAAATGTAGCGATTTTTTATAAAAAATATTAAAAAAATTGTGTTTTTTTAGGTATTTTTGGTTGAGTTCACATTTGTATAGTAACTTTGATAGTTGGTGGTAATTACAAAAATGTCACCTTGTCTTTTTGACTTTTTCTTCAATTTGTATGTTAAGTTTATTTGTATTTGATCTTTTGCCTTAGTTTATAATGATTATACTTTTGATTTACACCAACAACCGAAAAAGTTACAAAGAAACCTAAAATCTACAAAGAAAGATCCAAAGTGTGGAATGATTTTCAAAAGTACAAATATCAAAACGGTGTTGAAAGAGCAAGATGTATTCATTGTAACAATACGTACAAGTGTGCATCAAAAACTCAAGGTACGTCGAATCTTAGCACACATTTTAAAAAAAATGTGCCGCGTACTTAGCTAAAATTAGTAGTGTTCAAACACAAATCGCATTTGGGGCACTTTGGAATTTTTTTTTGGTTGATTCAAAAAGGTGGGACACTTTTGAATTTAAAAAGTGTGTATGATTAATTGGTTGAATAAAAAAGATGGGACACTTTGGAATTTTTTTTATTAGGTATCACGATTGATTCACAAGGGGTAGAGTGGTGGAAAAGTTGTGGGAAGCGTGAAGGGGATCACGCCATAGTAGTCTTACGGTCGTTAAAGGTAGGGTCAACACGGTATTGGGACATGAAAGGAGGTTAACGATTCCTATACGGCAAGGGGCGTGAGCCCGTAACACTTGGTCGTATTAGTAATTGAGGAAGCAAGCAACACAATGCATGCACCGCACTTCTCATGACAATAAGTTGATGAAAGTTTTAGTGTGAAGTTGTTCACCCTAAAACATTAAATCACCCTTTATATTATTGTGATATTGAATTTAAATAACCGTAACTTTCACCAATTGACCAATAACACTCTCAACTTTTGATTTGTACACCAACACTCCCAACTTTCAACTTATTTTCCTCTAGCATTCCGTAACTAACTCAAACTTAACCCAGTTAGTTTTTGTTGATGTGGCCCTTTGTGCTGACGTGGCATATGACATGGCAGTTGATGTGGCATTTTTGATGACGTGGGAGCTGACATGGCATTTTTTATGATGTGACATCTGACATCAACTAACTGGGTTAGGGTTTAGTTAGTTAGGGAGTACCAGGAGAAAATAAGTTGAAAGTTCGGAGTGATGTAGTACAAATCGAAAGTTGAGAGTGTTATCTGCCAATTGGTGAAAATTGAGGTTATTTAAATTCAATATCCCATATTTATTTCTAGTGTGACAAGCATAGTTAAACTTCAAGTGTTGTTATGGTTTTGAATTAACTATGAATATATTCAATCGTTATTATGGTATTGATTATACTTTATGTAAGATGACAAATGATTGATTAAAACTAGTAGGTGAAGAAATGTGTAGGGGTTTACAAAGATGATAAATGATTGACCAAAACTAGTTCAATCACCCATATTATATTTTTTTTACAAAGTCCGTGATTTAATTAAGGGCTAATTAAGAGCATCCACAATAGACGCATTATTTGGTGTTTTTAAGGAGAGAGGATGTGTGGTGATGTATGTGAGTAAAAATAAGAAAAAATGAAGGAAAGAAATGTATGTGAGTGTGATGTAGGAGAGAGGAAATAGAAGATAATTTTTTTTGTAGGTGTTTTGTTTGTGAGAGGACAAGAGAGAAATTTTTTTGAGCAAGTGTCATGTCAGATGTGCTATCTTAAAAACACCCTCTAAATATGTCTTATTGTGTGTGCTCTAACAAAGTGTCATTTAAAGGTTATAAGATTTAATAGGTAAATATAAAAGTTTAATATTTTACTAAAATAAGGGTAAAATAGATCGTTTCTTGAAATGTATTTAGTGAAACTAGTAAATATGGTATTTAACTAGTTTTTTAAGAGTATATATGTATGATATTTTTAGTTTGAGTTAAGTATATATATATGACATCCACAAGTTTGTAACGCTATATATGAAATTTTTCCTAAAGTTTAATAATCTTTCCACACTTTTTTTCTGTATTAAATGTAAAAGATTAATTAGAATAATGTGAATTAAGATATTCTAATTGTTCTTTCGTATTAAGAGCAAGAGAGAAGGAGGAGATGGCAACTGATGTGAATGAGATAGTAAGATGAGACATTTGTCGGACGAACACCCTTAAACAAATTTAGTGAAAGGGGGACTGGGGGAGAGGGCCGAGCTTCTTCGTGGGGCAATATGTCAACAATGCACTAATATGGTTAATAGGTTAACTTTTACAAATAGCGTATATTTCTTATTTTTCATGTTTAATAAATTGTGTAAATTATAAAACTACAATAAGCGTACAAATATTTTTTTTATAAAATATAATATGTAACAATAGGGTAAGGATCGTGTAAAAAGGGCCTAAAGTGTATAGTGTTATATTTGTTATATAATGATATATAGTGTTACATAGTTTTATATGGTATTATATGATGTTACATATTGTTATACGGTGTTTATATAGTGTTATATAGTATTATATATAGTGTTATAATACACTTCTCACACTTTGAGCACTTTTTACAGGATCCTCAACCTGTACCAATAAACTCTTAATAAATATAATTAACTTATATCTAATCGAATTGTAATGTGGTTGGAAACCTTAAAAAAATTCCAGAGTTACAGACATAATTTAAATTTATTTTCTTCTTGATTTTTTACAAGTTTATTGTTTATATTTTGTGTGACTCTAAACCAGCAAATCATCAAGTTTACTAAGAGTGTGTTTGGGGTTGAGTTTTGAAGGAGATTTTTTAGATTATTGATTTTTGAAATCGTAAATAATCAGTTTTGAGTGTTTGGGTAAAAAAAATTTTAAAAAATTGATTATTTGCATTTAGAAAGCCACAAAACGCAGTTTTCCAAAAGCAGCTCCCCCTATTGCAACAAAACGCAGTTTTCCAAAAATTGATTATTTGCGTTTAGAAAAGAATTTTCACTTGTTTATTTTTTTAAATATATATTTGTCAAACACTCAAATAGTTGATTATCTGATTATTGTGATATCAAGCAACATAATCAAATCCAAACACTATCTTTCAACATCACGTTTTGTTAACTGATTCTAATTATTCAAAACGCACAATCTATTTTCAAAACTCAACCCCAGACACCCTCTAAAAGATGTATGCTTAAAAACGTCAATAGGTTGGGCATCAGACGAGTTTTGATAATCTCAATCTTATACTTAATGTTTTCATAGTCTTATACTTAATTTTTCCATAGTTCTGATAATCTCAGTCTTATGCTTAATGTTTTCATAGTCTTATACTTGATTCTTTTTCATATCCAAAACTATCATCGAATTGACCACCTTAATTTTTTCATATCCAAACCGATCACCTTAATTTTTTCATATCCAACCGATCATCAATTGACTGCCTTACTAGCTCATTGGTCGGAACAGACTCAAACACCGAACGTCATAACTAACTTTGGAAAATATTTAATGGTGGTAGGAGTGTTCGGATGGAGTGGAAAGCGGGTAGGGGTACCCCGCCGGGTACAACACCGGCGGCAATGGTGGCACCCACAGAGGGTAGTGGTTTGAGAGCATCAATCAACGCATGAGAGTATAGTAGAGAGGTAGAGATTGTGAGCCCTCAATGAGAACTTCGCTAAAAGAAGCTTCGGATAAGACGAAGCCGGGCCCACACACTTGGGATCATGATCTTGAAACTAAGATTTCTGGAGATGAAGATTCTTGCTCCAAGGATCATCTATAAAATGCATGAAAACATTACAACAATAGCAACAACCAAACCCAGTAAATCCCACAAATAGCAAAGCTAGCGGTGAGGTGAAACCCCATGAAAACATTAGTTTTAGCTAAAAAATATATATGTGAAGTTGTGAACAGACAAAAATACAAAACAAGAACAAATGTTTGCCAAGCATTAAAGCGATAGTTTTTTGGAAAACCGGTTTCAATCTCTTAACTATAGGAGGCAAAGGCATGACACACCCCTCCTGCCAAGTAATTAATGAGTTCACTAACTGTAAATCAATTAATCAACACATAACCGTATCATTCGTCCTGAGCTGGAGACGGTTCTGACTGGTCAACTTCCTCTGGTTCCTCAACTGAGTCTGCACCTGGAGCTTGAGCCTCCGGTCCTGAAGGGCTCACTGGTTCAGTGTTTTCAGGTCCTGGACCAGCCGAAACCTTAACCATTGACGGGCGTAGAAGTCTTTCGCCGATTCTGAACCCCTTGCGAAATTCTTGAATTACCACACCTTCCCCAAATTCAGTTGACTCTTCACGCATAATCGCTTCATGCAGCTTTTACCATGAAAAAGTCAAATGTCAAACTACTTTGAATACAATAACCATTATAATTTTACTAGAAACAAAAAAAAACATCTAACAAAGTGTTCAGGTTTTTAATAAACCTAAAATATGTTTCATACAATGAATTGAAGAAAACGATGAACAGTTTGTTCCATCATCAATGAAACCTTACACAAACTTTTGTGTGAGTTAGCTCGACTCAATCAAGACTTGGTTTTTACGTACAAAAATGAATTTAAGTCTTGATAAAACCTGACAGCCTTTCAAAAAGATCACCAAGTACTCGACTGAATTTCGAGCCAACTCTCGGTTTTGCCTGCAGTCAACCATCAATTACCATTACATTTATACGACACATGTTGTAAAAACAGTTACGCAAAGGAATTACCAATGGATCAAACGGCTGTCCAGTTGTCTCCACAGGAACAACACCAAGAGAACCCAAAATCTCCACAAACTGCTTGTATATACTTTGGTAACTATTGTTAATCTTCTCCTCTTTCTCATTTTCCACTTTAATCGCAGCTTTAGCGCGCTCAAAGTTATCCAAAACAGGCAAAAGATTTTCCACAACTTCACCTTGCGCATTTGCCACCAACGAAATCCGTTCCCGTTCTGTCCTTTTTCTGAAATTGTCGAAATCCGCACTTATTCGAAGCACTCGATCTTTCGCAGTTGAAAGTTCATCCGACAGCGTTGCCAGTTTCCTTTCCAAGACCAGTTTTTCATCTTCAATTGATTTTAAATAAGTTTCTATTTCGGATATTTTCGACTCGTTGTTATCCGCTAAGGCCTCTTTGTATGACTGCAGTGATGATAAAATGGTTACGGGTGATTCTTCGGATGCTGCACCGTCACTCTCCGTTGAATCATCACCATCATCCTCTGTAGTCGTACCTTCTGCATCTTCCTGCAATAAACACATTAGTGAACAAGACACAAAATGTTCATAAGAACCAATAACGTTGTGTTCCCAAGGCCTTTTTAAAAAGAGAAGTGAAGGGAAATGGAAAGAAACTTGAAAAGATTTGTGTTGTTGAGTTTTTTAATGGAAGAAAACGGAAAGAAAAAATTGGAATCATTTCTTTTGACTCTGGAACTATCCGTAAACAAACCGAACGTTTGGCGAACCGTTCGTGAACCGTTCAACAGTATGTTTGTTTACGTCCGTTCGTTCAATAAACGAACGAGCATGAACAAGGAATTTCGTTCGATTAACTAAATGAACAAACACGGACAAAGGCCACGTTCCTTCAGTTGCGTTCATGAACATTCGGTGATATGTTTGTTTACGTTTGTTCATGGTCGTTTGTTTTGTTTAGTTCCCAATCAATCATTAGAAACTTAAAATCTTTGAAACATTATTTTGGGATAGTTATGTTTATGCTTATTATATCTAACTTGTGCTTTTGTTTTGGGATAATTGGGTTTATAACTATTATATCAATTTCTTAACAAGGTCATCATCATCATATAGCAAAGCTAAGGTAGGGTCTGAGGAGGGTAAGACGTAGACAGCCTTATCTCTACCCCGAAAGAATAGAGAGGTTGCTTCCAGTGAGAACCCCGCCTCGATAGTAGTTTTGCATCAAGCCTTGGACATAAGACACATAACACTCAGCAATTGGGACAAAAGCCGATTAGTGCATGTACCCCCTTTGCCTTTCGGCTATCAATGCCACCACATGATTCATGATTAACCGTCCCTCGCTTTTTAACGTTATTTTATTAGTGCACTCTCAACCCCCCCCCCCCCCCCCCCCCCCCCATACACTCGTTTGTGTTAGCGAACAAGTTCAATTCCACAAACAAGGATTTTTGTTCGATATGTGTCCGTTAACAACTCATCGCTAAACGAACGAACATGAACAAGGCTCCATTCATTTACAGCCCTATCTGGTCTCCTTAATTCTCTTTTCTTTCGTCGAAAACACAGCAAAGTAAACAACAAAATCAATACAATTACATATTCCTATCTGGTCTCCTTGTTCAAACCCTAATTTCTAACACAAAGTACCTGAGGAGGCAGAGAATCATCAACAAGGACATCGTTTTCATCTTCGGTAACTAGGGTTTCGTCCTGTGAAGAAGCGGAGCACAAAGTGAAACCAAATGGAAGACGAGATAGCTTGTTTGGGAAATTGATTGAAGAGGAACATGATATGAGGGGGAACTGTGTTGGCCATGGCTGCCGGCTGCGTTGCAGAGATAGAAACGGGAGCTTTGAGATGGAGTTATGGCGGTTTGGTGGTGGATTGAGATGGAAGGTGGTTGAAGAAGCAGCAGTGGCAGCCATTGAAAGGGATGAAGAAGGGGAGTGGGTAGGGAGGCAGTGAGTGAGGGAGATGATATGGATAGGGGGTTGGTGAAACTAACTAAAATATATAAAAAAAAAATGAAAAATTACAAGTTTTCTCCTTTATCTTTAGGGTTTTTTACATATTTCCATTTTCTAAGTTGGCTTATTACATATTTACCCAATTATAAAATTCAATTACATATTTCCCCTCCCTAACCTATATATATTACATATTTCCCCTTTTCATTAAAAGTACTCTTCTTGAATGACTATTTTACCCTTAATTAACTAATTAAATGAATATTTACATATTTCTCCTATCTAATATTCTAATATCAATTAATCAATTACATATTTCCCCAATTCATGTAGTATATCCCTAATTCTTCTACTTGCTACTCTTCTCAAACAATACAAATAATACCATAATACTTACAATAAAAAAAACACAAACTTTCAAAAATGTGCGGGTAATATATCACTAGTTTAAATGCAAATTACATACTAATCTACTTAATTGCATCCTTCCGATTTCTGTGTTAATGTCATACTGTAGAACAATTCTTAGAGTACTTTATTTGCTCCATTTCTTTTCTATTTCCATCTTCAACTATGTACTTAAGCAACACTTGTAGTAATGTTAATAATGATATAACATCATCATTTCGAGTGTTTCATTACACCTTGTAATCTTGTATAATAACAAAAGCTAGTCAGATTAAAAGAAAAACATAAAAAATAACAAACAAATAAATAGATTTAGTTGAAGTCACCAGCATATGCAAAAAATAAAATCCAACAGAAAAGCATGAAGATGGACATTAAACATCCGAATCAAAATCACAAACCACCCTGTGTCAGCAATCTGTTTACCTTTTAGCCTCTCGAAAACTTCCTTCAATATTATGTCAGCAATCTCTTTGACTTCCAGTTTAGTCAACTGTCGGAACACGATCATCTCGTCTAATCTGTTCAAGAATTTGCGGCGGAAATATTGGTTAGTTCTTCGATCACCAGGCTCTTGATTCTGTTGTAGTTGTTGTCTTTCTCCTAGGGTTAGGAGTGGGAAGAGGAAAGGATTATGAAGATGGAGAAGAGTATGAAAATAAGAAAAGGGTAATGGAGTAATTTCTTAAAAAAAGGGGAAATATGTAATTGTTTTTTTTGTTTGGGGAAATATGTAATAAGCCCTCTTAGGAGGGGGGAAATATGTAAAAATCCCTTATCTTTATACCATTTTTCAGGCGGTGTCCTTTTTAACGAATGTTGACAGACGGTGTCCTTTACTAGGTATTTTGTTGCAAGTTTAGGCCTTTACACCCAACCCAGTTAAAAAACCCTGTTAATTGTTGGGTGTAAAGGACTAAACTTGCAACAAAATACCTAGGTAAAGGACTAAACTTGCAACAAAATACCTAGTAAAGGGCACCGCCTGTCAACAATTAACAGGGGTTTTTAACTGGGTTGGTGTAAAGGACTAAACTTGCAACAAAATACCTAGTAAAGGACACCGCCTGTCAACATTCGTTAAAAAGGACACCGCCTGAAAAGTGGTATAAAGATAAAGGACAAAACTTGTAATTTTTCCTAAAAAGAAAATGTGTATCGTATGACGCGTACGCGATTATACTTAACGTATGATGCGTACGCGATTAGAAATCCCATGTTATACATAAACCCGGACATATCATAATCGCATGTTTCACAAACTCACTCATGTCATAATCGCATGTTATGCAAACCCGGACATGTATAAACTCGCATGGCTCACAAACTCGGACTCCCCAAAAAATGGTTGTTCGCATGTTATATCTCAAAATTGCATGATCATAAACTCGGACAACCAAATTACAAAATCGCATGTTATACATAAATCACGTACGCGCCATATGTTAAGGGATATTGTAAATAACCGGTCTCTATATAAAAAATGATAAAATATTGAATTGTGTAGAAACATGTGGAAGGAATAACCAAAAATTCAAATTTAGGGGGTGTTTTGAAATCAGGGTCGTTCCTACGTTTTTTAAGACCCTAAGCGAACTATGAAGTAGGGGCCCTAATTTCGCCGATAAACTCTCCTCCAATTCCAACGCAATGGGTGATTGCCCTTACTTTTTTCGTCTAGTGATAGCCGCTAGCCTAGAAATTGAAAGCAGGTTGCGATGGGAAGTGGGAACGATGATTGCGGCTGTATTTAGGGGCTTTAGGCCGCTAAATATTGATGATTAGGTTGATGGTTGTTGTGTTGTAATAGTTGGAAATCAAAGCGAAATGGGTTTTGAAACTTGACCTTTGTTTGCTAAACAATATTTATTTTTGACTCATTGAATGAAAAATCAGTTTAATTTTGAAATAAACGTATTTATTTGGGCCTAATACATACATTTAGTATATATAAAAAAATTTAAAAACTTGGAGACCCTTATTTTTTGGTGGCCCTAGGCGCGTGCCTAGGTTGCCAAGCCTATAGAGCCGGCCCTGTTTGAAATTACTTATTTAACACGGGACTTTTTTCTTTTTTACTTTTCTAAAATGAGTTTCTGTGTTTGGATTAGCCTTTGTTTAGATATGGGCACATTTGTAAATTTAACCCATAAGAAGTTTAAAAAGTCACTCATATACGGGATGTTTGGGATTTTTTTAACTTCTGAGTTATAACTTCTAAGAAGTCAAAAGTGAGAAGTTAGAATTTCTTACTTCTCAATTTCTCCTTCTTCAAGCCATAAAAGTCCTTCTCAGAGAGGGTGTTTGAGATTCCTTTTAACTTATAAAAAGTCAATAAATCAAAAGTAGCTCCAAAATAAGCTAACCCGAACACCCACCATGACTTTTCAAAAAACAACTTTTCAGCCCATTTTAAAAGTCATTTTAAAACCTCCTTTTGGTTTAACCAAATACCTTTTTTTGAAAAGTTTATAAGTTAGTATGGAGGTTTGATAAGCAATGCCAAACACCCCCTTATATTTTGTTAATGTTTTATTTAAAAAAAAAAACTATTAGGAGTTTCTCCTGTTCGATGCTACGAATTATCGACGGTAAGTTTACTTTTGGTTAGTTTTTATGTGTTAGCCCAATGGTAACTCATTGCATGGTGTTTTCTCTTCCTATGAGAATGAGGATTCGAATCTCATGATGAACAATGATGCGGATTTAGAGTATGATTAAATTGGCTTGTTTGTCTACCATACTGGAAAAAAATGTCTAGTTTTATAAGAAACTAGTGGAATTCTCTTAGTTGTGCAGCGGGTTTTCGATCAGTCTTGGTTCGTTACAGTACTGGTACGATACCTGCACTCGATATAGCAATTGACATGGGTTTAACATCAGTAAAAACCCATAAAAACGAATATTGAATCCGGCACCAATGTTGTTTAAATAGTATTGGTTCAGTTTGTCATGATATGACCCTCGATGATATAGCTTATTATACAAAAAGAATTTATATTCTAATGTTGTTAGGACGATGTTGTTTCGGTTCATCATGGTAAAGAAAAGAAACTAATTATATTTTTCCCGTTCAATTTTGAACAAAACTTTTATCCTAAGTGTGGATAAAATTAAACATGTCGCAACGGTATGTTTGGAAGTTTATAGTGCGTTATATTATATTATTTGAATGACAAAAACAATAAACGGTGTCATATTATACAAATAAGCACGTTGCAACGACATACTCAAACATTTATAAAACATCGTATCATAAAAGTGGTATGAGAATAACAAAATATGCTCAAATGTAAGTATAATAATATAATGTTAATAGGCTTGGGTTTTCCAATAAAGACTTAAGTTCAATTCCCACTTGTGTCATATTGGGTGGATATAGGCAATGAAGGATTTGGACTAGGCCTTGTGTGAGGTTGTCAGTTCGATTCCCAAGCTCAACCGGGTTTTCGTCCCACCGTGTGTTACGCCAGAGAGTTCTGCTCTTGTGGTGGCACAACGATTGTCAAGTTGCAGCCGGCGGTATGGTTTCCCGGGGGAACACCCAAAAAAGCCAAACTTTGAAGTCAACGTGGACCCGGTTAAGACAACATAGTCTGGCCAAAGTGGGGGAGTACGGGGCTCTCCGCTTTGAAGAGTGTGGTAACCTTATACATGAAGTTCACCGTTCAAAAAAAATAATAAATAAAGAAGTTACAAATGAAAAGTTACCTTACACACCAACATTGCCAATTATTGTGATATACAATGTAGAGATTTCACTGCAGAAAATAGAAGCCACAGTGGCAACATTTTTTAGTAAAGGGCAACAACACAATCAACTCAGGACCAAATGAGCAAGAAACTTAAAACTTGCATTAGATAGTTTCATAGTTGTCTTAACAATATACATACAAGGAAAAGTGTTGGTGATTATAATCATGGGGAATGCTAAATACATTGCCCAAGATCTTGACCTGATACACTGTTTAAAGAAAACTAAGAAACAACACTAGCAAACAGCCAAACACCATACATAGGTACCGCGTATCCTAAGGAAAACTACAAAAGAAAAAGAAGACAAAACGCATCTACATAACATAATTCTTGACACGGGTTCAGAAATCTCGCTAGACAGGAGCTGAAATTGTTCGTCTGAGCGAGAACTTGGGTTTGGGTGGCGACGCACTTGGCAATACCTGCCCTACCTCCTGCACATGGGCCCACAATAGTTAGCACAAAATATGCATTTAAGTCGAATCATTTACATTGTATAAAGTTCATACATGTCATAGGTCACTGGTTCGCTTCTATGAGAATAAAATATAATTTAGAAATTATGAAACACACCCTGAAGTTTCTTACATTTAACAAAACGGCCCAAACATAGAGAAAGTTAGAACCCCTCATCCAAAAATGCAGGCAAATTAACCCGCGATGTTTAACAAAACTTGGTGAATGTGAATTACAACCAATGTAAGTTGGACATGCAAACAACAGACTAGGATCTCTTGAGAATCATAACCAATGTAATTTCACCTAAGCGGGCTAAAAGAAAGAATAAAACTTGAAACAAATTTTATTAAACCATCGAGTAAATTGCCAAAATCGTCCCTGAGGTTTGGGCATGTTTGTCATTTTCATCCAAAACAACTTTTTTGTACAATATAGTCCTTCACTTTTGGGATTTTTTGCCATTTTCATCCAAACATCTAATTTGCTTTATTTTTTCTATCAAACATTTGGATGAAAATGACAAAAAAATCCCAAATCTCAGGAACGATTATGGCAAAAAAGTCAGACGTTTGGATGAAAATGGCAAAAAAAATCCCAAAAGTGAAGGACTATATGGTACAAAAAAGTTGTTTTGGATGAAAATGGCAAACATGCCCAAACCTCAGGGACGATTTTGGCAATTTACTTTAAACCATCTGATAATCAATCACAAGATTACATCCCCTAATGTTTAATAAGACTAACTTTAAAGATGGTTTTTTTCTTCCTAAGTTTCCAAGATGTTTAAGAGTTCATCGATGAAAATGAAATACTTTAAAATTTTAAAAACTTCACCTTTGTGTACCCTAAATATTCACCGGTTTTCCTATAGTTTTCGACTAGCTAAAACAAAATTTGAGTTGGTATCTCGGATCAGCTCAAAAGGATTGACTCCACACGATTAGCTCAGCTTAACTCAGGCGATTTCACAACAGTAAACAATCTCAGCTGGAGATTATAGAAAAATATAAGCAAGCTATATAAAGGTATATAAGTTATATGCTTATATGGTTAAGGAAACTGCATACAGAAACAGTCAAGTCACTGAGATAGTGTTGCCCAGTAAAGGATCAATAAACACGATTCTGAATTACCTAAGGAAGAAAAAACGCCACATGCATTGAATAAAGGGCGTACTTCAAGTATTTTTTTAGTAAACATCTAGCAAAAAGAAAAACACACACCCGACATATAGGAACAACGTAACCTTCAAGAATAATCTTTGGATGAATTCAAGATAATGTATCTCACTAAAACTAAATCTAAAGAAAGGAAAAAGAATGTTGAACAACAAGCATACCTTCTGTCTCTTAAGTCTTTCATTTTCCTCTTCCAAACGTGAAATTTTGTTCTCCAGTTCATGCGTGTAAGCCTAATTTAACCACAAAGGATCATTGACACAACTTGCTTAGTTGCTTACAATAGCTAGCTGAAACCAAAGTTGACTTTTGGAAGATATACCTGTTTTCTTGCCCGCGAACGTGCAGCAGATTCTCTATTTTTAATCATTCTTTTTTGCCTCCTTTCCACAGTCTTCTCCATCACGTCACCAGACGCAACCCGTTTCCTTCCAGGTGTCTGCGTATCCGACAAATTACGCATCAACTGCGAAGGAGACGTTATCATTTGGCTCTCCGGATAACCCATCTCCATCATCGCGTTCGCCCCGACCGGACGATGACTCACATTGTACACAGACTGCTGCGGCTGGATTGGCGTAACCTGATACTGCATCCACTGCGCTTGTTGCTGATTCGACACATTCGAATCCACACTTTTGTTTCCAGATCCTGCAACAATCCCCGCTTTCGCCAAGAAATCCTCCAAAGTCATCTCACCTAACGTACACTGCCTCTCTTGATCACCACCCCGTTTATGACGTTTATGACGTACATCGTTATCGTTACTCTTTTTCTGACCCTGTTGGATATCCTGCCACACCTCATCAACTGTCTTTTTCCTCAGATCTTGAGCAACATTAACACTCGACTGGCGAGCCAGAAACGAACCCGAACCCAAACCCGACACGGGTTCAAGATTCATATTGGTTTCAGCAGTACAAACACTCTTGAGAAGCTCATCAAGATTCATACTTGTCAAAGGTTTACCAAGATCTCCTAACTGGTGTTGTACTTCATCTAAAGTTAGGTTATAAATTGAGCTTTGTCTTGCCAGACCATCCGATTTAAACAGGCCATTTGACCCCATTTTCCCACTTTAATTCACTAAACAAACACTACCCAATAATTGATAATCAATAATAACAAGATCAAACGATGAAAACCCTTTCGTTAATATCGAGAAAAGAACACTGTTCACACTCCGAAACCTACAATACTGTTGAACCCATATGTAACGTAAACGGCATTCTAAATTGTAATTAGTTAATTACAGTTTGTTGATGGAGAAATTGAAGAAGAAGAAGAACTCACCGAAGGATTGAAGCATGCAACATGAAGAAGAATGTTGTTGTTGGGATCAAGACAAAGAGGAAATCAGAAAGGTTGAACACGAGTGTGGATTGTTGGATTTATAAATTGGGTTAAATCCAAGTAACAGAGACGAAACATATGCCCACATTCGAGATTCTCGTACTCCCAAAGAAAGATTTTATATTATTATTGTTCTTGTTGTTATTATAAAGGGGTGAACTTTTTCTTTTTCAAGAACACCAAGAATTGGGGGATTACTAAAAGAAATAAAAAAGATTATTTTATGTAAGTCATTAAAGCTGATTTTTTTTGCTAATCAATAAGATTATCCGCGCTACGCGGAGGTTTTTCGGTTGATATCTATTTTGGTTTAGTACAGCAACTGAAAGAAATATGCTCAAGATGTAAATCAGCTTGAATTTAAAACGACTCATACATAAATATAGACATGTAAAAGTCGATTACAAAGTTTTTTGAAGGTTAAAGGATCGTGAGTGTTAATACTAAAAGTTAAAAGGTAAAGATATAAAAAGAAAAAAGAAAAACAAAAAGATAAAAGCACAAAAAATCAAAAAGTAAAAATGTGAAATCAGTTTTTCCCTTATTTAATTATGAACACCATTAAATTCATGATTATCTTTAAATGTTATTAGATATTTTTGCAATAATGTTAGATGTTAACTTGTTACTTGTTGATGTTTTGTTATATACGTAGTTCATTCAAACCTCACACAAACCAAATTATATAATTAGAATCAAATTTAAATCACTTTTAAAAACCATAAAAATAAAAAACTCATATATCCACTAAACACCATCTTAACTAGTTTTTTTTTTTTTTTTTTTCAGTCGCTCGTTGCGGCGAAAAAGAGCAAATGATAATGTAAAACAAATGTTATTTGAAAATGTAGCATGATGTCTAGAAAGTCAAACCGTTAAAATCGGTTCAGTTTATCATCGTATCATTTTACGATAGCAAATAAATACTTTATTTTTTAATATAAATTCTTTTTTAATAAAACTTATACTAATCGAGGGTAACAATTAAGCTCAACTACGTTCTTAAGTTTAAAAAAAATTAACGAACAAAAGTTATTAAAGAAATATCGAATTAATTGATAAAGTAAAGATAGATTTAAAAAAAGAAAAAAATAGATATTATTAAAAACAAAGTAAATGATAAAGAAAATATGGTTTTAAAAAAAGGAAAAAATAAAAATATGTTAAAAACTAAAATTAAATAGAAAAAAGTTAAAATATGTTAAAAGTAAATATTAAAAAAATATATTAATATAATAAAATATTAAAAAGCTATATATATTATTTTAAATTTAAAATTACTATTTATGGTCCTTCGAAAACTATATATATATATATAGATATATATAGGTAAAGAGTATGGTACAAATCTCACTATCGTACATTATGTACGCTACAACAGCAGCCATACACGTGTCCTGATTCAATTTTAACAAATAAGGGTATATCAGACATTATAATCTAACATTTACGACTGCTAATCATTGAATCCCGTCAATTGTTCTTCGTTTCCTAACCGTCAATTATGGAGTTCGTTTCCTAACCGTTCCATTCAAGTATTCTTCGTTTTTGAATTCGATTGTAGGGTTTTGATTGATTCCACACAGAACGGCCATTTTCAGAAACTGATTGATTCGTCATTTAGGTGAGTTTTGGGTTTTTTTTTCATTTGTAGTTTTTTTTTATTAGATTTATAATCAGGGGGTAGAAGTTAAGTGTTTATTGGAATTAATTGTTGTGTTACTATATCGCATGTGTCTTTTTATATATCGCATGTGATGCGTTAAAATAATCCAACTAGTAAAGGAATGGATCTGTTGCATAAATTCGCATGTTTAAATATAGTGTTTTCGCAAACAATGAAGTTATTTATATAATTTCGCAAGTTTAATTCGAGATTTCGCAAACCTTAAAGATTTTTTATCAATTGTGCTTTTGATTTCCCAATCTTTTATGAGTAATTATTTTTATTTTTGCACAGTGTGTTTCAATTATTGAAATCAAATAATTCAGTTCAATAATTGATTTCAATAATTCATATCAATAATTTTTTTTTGATTATATATTTTATGTTTTCATTACTATTGAAAACATCCAATTAAAAAATGGCAGATCTACCATCATCCTCTTCTTCTTCTTCTGAACCAAGTATCAAGCAGGTTTTGAGGGAAAGGATTCAGCAACAGATTCAAGAGGATCAAAATTGTCAAGAGATGTTGGAAGCCAACATTTCTCGTGTAACAGAAAACATGAAGATAAGACAAGAAATTCTGAACTTGTTATCCCAGATGCAAGTGAGTAGTCTTAAAAAAATTGCAGTTATGTTTATGGTGGATTTGGGTGAGAGGGATGAGAAACAGTTGAAAGAGTTGGCTGGTGCAATAACTATATTAAGATGCTCAATGAAGATGAAAATAGAGTTTTTTTCATCTTTTGAATGAACTGTTTTTTTTTTTTTTTTTTTTGGTGTATGTTCCAATAAATTAGCATGTTTTGTCATGTAATGGAATTGTTTTTCGCAAATTTTAATAATTCAATTTGAAACATGCGATTTTCATTCAAAACACATGCGAAATAAGAACACAATTGCAAGCTAAGAAACACCAATATATATTCGAAATTAATAAGAGAACTAAAGCAGTTGAAACAGTTGAAACAGTTGAAATATGTAACATAAGTACATCATCAAATGAACTTAAATTGTCCCTGTCAAAATATGTTTTCATCCTTTCTGGGATTATATTATCCAGATCTTTTATATACCTCTCTTTGTCTTTCCTTTTGTCAAAATCATTGGCCATTTTAATTATTTTTAGACGATGAATGTTGTGTTCTGATAGAATGATTTTGCTGAGATATCTTGTCCTTAGGAGATGAAGTTGTGCTTTCTGTCTGTTGTTTACTTCATCTTCATTCACAAATCCTGTCACCCATGGTTTTTGGTCTCCCTTGTAGGTTTCCATGTGACGCATCGTAAACACTCCACAGTCTACGTCGTTATTCTTCGTCCTCCAAACCATTTCCTTTCTTTCTATCACTGAGGTTGCAAGTTGTTCTATAGCCGGTGTTGGTTTTAAAGCATCTTTTAGGTATAAAACCAATACCCTTCTCTGTAACATTGTAACATTGTGTTAGTAGCTTTTTACATAAAAATATAACTTGTATAAGTATAGGGTTTTGTATTACCAGTATGTCTGGAAGCCCCTTGTATCTTTCCTTAAACTCTTGTTTTGCAGCTGAATTGTCAATCAGCTCAATTTTGCCGGATTTCAAGTTGAAGCACAAGACATAGAAGTGGTCACCTTGAAGTACCGGAATAAAGACCAGGTCAACCGATTCAAGTTTTTTTACCTCATATCTATTTAACATGTCTTCAAAATTAGAGGCAAATATTTTGAGTCGTTGGTTGTCTGTGTATTTCTCCTCGTCGTAACAGATACTCGGTTGTATGCTATGTAACCAGAGTCAAAATCCATGCAAACAATGTACCAAATGCGAATAGTGTATGTACCAAATGCGAAATTACAACAGTGGTAGAAAGGCAAACATTTGATTTTTTTCACATGCGAATAGTATATACAACACATGCGATATTTTACAAACAGTATGAAAATGTTTCAAAAGCATCATTATTTATAATACATGCGATTTAGAGATAACTAGTTTGCGAAATCATTATTATTCATTTATGTTTTAAAATTTAAAATGACAAAATGTATATGAAAACATACCATCAATGTGGAATACAAGAAGAATCTGTGTGGTGATGATTTTCTATCCCTTTTCTTCTCTTCAAGGTTTAGAATATCTACAAATGCATCTATTCCGTTTGATGCTACGTATTGTTCCCTGAAGAAGCTTTCAAACACAACTTTGAACGTTGCAACCTCAGTTTTGGATCGGTAAAACTCTTCTCTGCCAGGCATAAAATAAATAATTAGTTTTTGTTTTGTGTATATTTTTATTAGATGTTTGTTTGTTGATATATGTTTTTCTACTTACTGCAAGCCTGCAAAGGTAGCAAATGTGAAGCGGATCACACTTAATTCTTGGGTCAAGAGTGCTTCATGCATGTTCACCACTCTATTGCAGTAAGGTGAACAAAATTTGTCTCCAAGATCTGCACATCTTTTTTCACCTCTTATTTTTGCTTGTTGTATTGTCTTATAAAGTAGTTCGTTTAACCCTTTTGGTATAACTTGTTTTGGAACTTGATCTGACTTTGTGGTTTTTCTCCCTCTAGTTGGTTTTTTTCCTTTATCTTCTACCAATGTTGGCACTATGCTCAAAACCAACTCAACTGAATGCAATTCTTCAGCAGTTACCTGAGGGCATTCAGGTTCCATTTCCTTTTCAATATCATCGTCCGTATTGAGTTGTTGGGGGTCTTTTTCTGGCACTTCTTCCTGGACTTTTTGTGTAGATTCTGCCAAGTTCACTGTCTCTTCGACAACACTTTCATTTTCACCAGTTTCTGCATGCCAGAGTAATTTAAGATATACAATAATTTATGATGTTTAATTTTTGTCATAAAGTAAAGGGTTTTTATTACCATTGGCAGTTGTTTGGTAAGCATATACACCCGGTTCCACTGTTTGAATTTTTGCAATAAGGGTGTATGTGACTCCTCCATCATCTGGTTGCAGTGTACCTATAGATTAAAATTATTTTATTTAATACAACAGAGTCAAAATCGCAGGTGTATACATGACATCGTGTGCGAAATCAAAGCTAAAATGTTTTTTGATAGTATCGCATGTGTTTTTCATATGTTTCGCAAATGTATAATTTTTAGTGAATTGTTACATTATATCGCATGTGTTAATATTGATTTCGCATGTGTTACCTTCTGATGCCATTTGTAGCAAAACATTGGATATTACTTGTTGTGCTTCTTCATCCTCTTTACCTTCTGTGTTTGTAGCAACTTCATGATGAACTTCAGAAGCTGGGTTTTCAGGTTCTTGATGAACAGGAGAGGCTGCAGGTCCATGCTCTTGAACCGGTTCAGGTGGCAGACAGATGGGATTATTCTGAAGCGTTTGATCCCACTCCTTACAACCATTTATAACATCAACATCCCAAAAACACTTAGTTTTTGCCTCTGACACTAAGTTGTTCATCTCTTGAACATCTCGAACCATTTTAAGGTATTTTTTGACATTTGCTTTCATCTTTTTCAACAGATTCTGTAATATCAGTATAGAAGTTAAATATAATTGACAAAGTTAAATAAGTTAAATTAACATTTTTATACACTTACCTTTTTGTTTGCTCTTGAAGCTTCTAGTTGTTGTTCGTTGGCTGTGTCATAGAATACTGACGGTGAAAGTTGAGCAGGAGTGTTGCAATAATCCATCATTTTCTGCGTCTGCGTTCCAACTTCAAAGTCAATGTTCATCTGAGACATTTCATTGATTTCAAAACCGAAATCCATGAACTCATCAATGTTCTCCTTATCTTTTGGCTCTTCCCCGGTTTCTTCGTTGTGTACTGCGCGCGCAGTCCTTCTTTTGTAGCTTATCGTCGTGTCAACCGGTGGTCGTAGTGTATAATCATCCTCCGGAGGACCCTTTTCTTCTTCATTCTTTTCTTCATTTTCTTCTTCATTTTCTTCTTCACTTTCTTCTTCTTCTTCACTCTCACTTGATATCCATAGAGGTCCGTTATCCGAAATATGTTCTTCGACTTTATCAATCTCTGAAGATGTGATATAACGAATAACCGGTATTTCCACAGCTTTCTCAAACAGGTTAAGCCTCTTGTTGTACTCATGCGTGTACAGAAGCTGTATGAATAGCAAGATCATTTAATTATATAACAAAACAAACTAGTATTCTAAATGTGTTATTAAATGTAGTAATGTATACCGTAAGAAAGGCAACAGGTCCTACGAACTGTATCTTATAGTTTTTCCAGCCCGCTCGTGTTCGGCGCAAGGTTTCGAGTAGATATGAGCACCAATCTAGATTTTTTATTTCTTCAACATCTTCTACACCGAGCAAACATCTATCATTTGCAAGTGTTGCCTTTGTAATTTCTGCAAAGAACGTCATCCAGTATACAAGGAAATTTAATTTAAACAGGCTCCCGCCGTCTCTTTGATTTTCCATTGTATTTGCTATTAAGCCATGGGTAAGTCTCGCGTTTTGTCCCCACTGGTGGATGAATGTATCCCGGACCGCATTTCCCGGTTCTTGACTTTTTTCAGTTTTGTCTTGCTTTTTGACTTTTCTCTTATCGGTTATTATTTCAACCTTCTTTGGACCTTTTGGTATACCAAATACCTCATAAACTGTGTCCGATGTTATTTTTATTTGGTGTTTTCCCAAGTTTAGCTTATCGAACTTCTCATCAAAGTTTCTCACTAGCCAATATGCCAATCTTGTCGAAATATGGTTGATGTTGATATCAAGAATAGATCCAAACCCCATATCCCTAACATCATCTATCTGTTTTTTTGAAAATCTTCTAACAGTATCCATATATGAGTTAGGTTGGCATCTCAGCAGTATTGCTTCATTGCTGTATTTGAAAAACTCTCTATGTTCTGTTTTAGGTTGTTGCCCTTTTTTTGAATGTTTTTTTGTGAGTATCTTTGATTTTCTCTTATCTTCTTTCTTCTCATGTTTTTTCTTTTTTGGGGGTGGCTTAACAAAGTCTTCATCTTCTGAACTTTCTTGAATCACCAATCTCTTTCTATTCTTTTTAATTTTTATCAGAGTTGATATTGGTCCTTCAAAGTCTTCATCAGATTCTATTTCTACAAAATCGCAAGCTATAGTTAAAAACACGTACAAAATCGCATTTGTCAGTTAATCATGCAAAACAAGTCATCAATTCGTATGTGTTAGATATCAATTCGCATGTGTTATTTTATCAATTTGCATTTATGAGTTATGATTTCGCATTTGTTTCATAAGCATTACCTAAACAATACAACTAACTTCTCATATAAAATCGCATTTGCATTTATATCAATTCGCAAATCTAATTTAACCTAAAACAAAAAAGCTTATACATACCATCAATTCGCATGTGTTAGATATCAATTCGCATGTGTTGTTTTATCAATTTGCATTTATGAGTTATGATTTCGCATTTGTTTCATAAGCATTACCTAAACAATACAACTAACTTCTCATATAAAATCGCATTTGCATTTTGTAACACCCCGAAAATTTCGTCCAATAATGTATTGACACGTGTCATAAGCTTTGAACGTGTGAAAGAATACTTTAGAGGGACTAAAGTTGACAAACAATGAAACTATGTAAATATAAGGGTTCAAAGTGTCAACAACGAATAAATATACTTTACAATAACCCTACATGATGTTTATAACCTAAAACGAATAGATCATGGATCATACGAAGCGAATTGTGAAAGAAAGTGAGAGATTACAAACTATAGGGGTTAAATGTGCCAACATGTTTAAGTTATACCTCTGAGTGACCTTTTGACAAAACCGAAGCATTGTAACGATTAATTATGCTCACTAGAATGTACCACAAAAATTTCATGAAGTTTCGTTATCGTATGAGCAAGTTGTGATAAAATCCGTGTGCAAGGGTTAGAACCGTCAACATTGAAATTTAGGGCTTTACGGGTGATCACAAAGTTACCCGAGGACTTGACAAAGTGGGTATAAGTATTAAAGCCCCTATATATAAATATCAAAGCCTTGAAATGCAAGAAACCACGTGAAAGTGACATTTCGGGGGACCAGGGGCCAAATATGCAATAAAAGGAAACTTGTTACCTGATCAGAAGGGGAATGCGGCCCGCTTTGGATATCTTAAAACGTGATGCGGGCCGCTTGAGACCTGCAGAAGCAGAAAATCATGGCAGGTGGCTGTTGGTGCCATCTAACCGACTTAAATCCTAGTTTTTCGAATCTATGGGCTTGCTAAAGTGGTTTTTAGCTACTAGAGGGCATGTGGACTGATCTTAAATCATGCTAGACCTTGTTGGCATCAAATTAGAAAGATCAAAAGTTCATAAATATCACAAAGTTTCAACATTCATGCACATTTCAACTTCTGGACATTTTCAAGAGCTCAAGACCTGATACAAGCATTTCAAATCATCCATTAGACAAGTGTAAGTACCTTTGATCCTTCTCGTTTCAGTTATGCTTGGTTTATAGCTTAGAAATCAAACCGTCGTAACTACGGTTTGACTTTGTGATAAATCACAATCGGTCCAGAGATTTGTCGAATCGAAAGTCATTATAAGTTGGTATTTATATGGTTATTAAACCCCTAAAAGGTCACTCACTGATTGAACCCTAACCATGTCGTTTGTCGAGTCAAAGGCTTCCCGAAAAAGTCAACAGAAACCTTAATCGCATATTTAATGATACGGAAGGCGTGTAACCTGTTTTATCAGTCATATAACTTGAAAATAAGTATAATAACTTGTCTACGCTTGTTTGATTCGACAACTTTTTGTTTAGAACCGATTCGGAGCCGAAAGACGCAAAAGTTTGACTTTTGCGTTGACCTCAGTTCTGACCCGATTTATATAGGTTTAGACATGCCTTAAGGTTCCATTAGGACCTAGTTACATGTGTGTATAAGCCTCTGCGTTTATACCACTCGAATCCCTAATCGTCCGATGTTTCCGTTAAACGCCTAAATATTGACCGTAATGCCCTTATGACCATAAAACGAGATTTTTGGAAATGTGAAAGTGCCATAATCTTAGTTACTGATTTTTAGACTTGTACCTAAAATTTCACATCAGTTGGAGGTCTAGATAAGGAGTTATGCTTAATGACGTAATTTGGATGCTTTTAAGTACTTAAACGGCGTCATTAGCGTAAAACCTATCTAAACCAAATTTTGGACACCAAACCTTTTACCCACTGATGTGATATAATATTTTGGATTTTTAAAGATTTTTAATTATTTTTAAACTGATCATAAGCTAGGTTTATCGCCTTAATTCGGTTAATACCAAAAATACCCTTTTCGGCCATAAAATGAGTTCTACAAATCCTTTTAACGCCAATCCAATTGCTATTGATTTTAAATAATAAATGGAGTATTTTGAGCCTGTTTATTTGATCAGAAAACTCAGAATTGTATTTTAACCCGTACATCGCTTAAAACGACTTTATACGCGTATTTAACGCATAGTTTGGGTTTAAAACTATTTTAGTATATAAGACTTATTACCAAAGGTTATAACCTGTTAAAATAAGCAATTTTACTGATCAACTCAGACCCGGATCACAGGTGTCTAATTAAACCCTTTTATAATCTTTAAAATGACCAAAATACCCCTACGGGGCTTATTAAGAGATTAAACTCCTTTGGGGCGTCATGGGTGATATCCTACTGATGTCACAAGTTATTTAAGGCATGTTAACTTAGGAAACCTGTTTAGGACTCTTACGGTTACCCGTTACGCTTATTACGCGTTCGGTTCGGTTTATGTAACTAGTTTACATAAATTAGCCGAAACGGGTCAAACCTTATCGGTTGAATCTCAAAATCCAGAATGTGTATAATATACCCATATTAAGAAAGTATTCAAACTTGTCGGGTCTAAATCACATTCTATTCCGGTCTTCGCTTTATCATGCGTTGAACCGTACCTTCCTCTTGAAAACTAATTGGTCTAAGTCAAGGCTTAATTAAAGACCGTTAGGATTCTAATAGGTTATTAAAAACCTTCGTTCCAGATTTAGGAGCCCAGTAAAAGCTATCTGTACTTGCTGATTTGATACGGCTGGGATTGAATTTATATTTAAGCTCAGGTAAATACTTTTAACTTATTTTCCCTATACGGGCTTGGGGTACGGTATATAAAATACCGCTTGGTCGGGCATTGAACGTTTAATCTTATTATGGTTAAATCATTGAGATGTCTCCGTTTAATTTGTTTTGTTTACTTAAAGCCTTTGGGGGTTAATGACCGTTGTCCCGGATATCCCTGGCATCATTCTATGAATGGCCACGACCTCAGCACCGGGCGTAGGCGTACGCTTTCGGTGTCTCATCTACATAAAGTGGTGTGTCCATTGATCTTTAACCCGGCTCGATCCGGGCTACTGAACGCATAAGAAACATGTAAATCCTGTACAAGTTTATATATTAGATAAGTATCCCAAGTTATAAAATATTATTTGTGCCATGTGCATTCAAATCAATCATTTTCTTAAACCCTTTTCAAAATGAGTCGGTTGATTGTATTTACCAGTGCAAGCTGACGTATTTTCCCAAAAAAAAGGCTAAGTGCAGGTACTAATTGGAATTGGCTGGCTACTCCTAGCATCAATAAAGAGTCTCGCAAGCTTAGATGCCTAAAGTCTGTTGAACCATGTTATTTTATTTGCGATCCGCCTGTGGATCCTTTACTTCCGTTGTAATACTTTGATGTTACACTATTACGGATTGTAATATATTTATCCTTTTGCTTCCGCTGTGCATTTATATATTGTGTTGTTTGACTATGATGTTGCCAACCACGTCACGTTACTCCCCTACCGGGCCCACCGGTAACACGTGGAAATTTGGGGTGTGACACATTTATATCAATTCGCAAATCTAATTTAACCTAAAACAAAAAAACTTATACATACTAGCTTTTTATCATATGAAATCGCAAATGTCATTAAAACCACAACAAAATCCTTTATGATATCGCACACCCATCAGTATCATTAAGAAAAGTGCATAAAAAATGCAAAACCTAACAAATAAATATTCATGCAATAAACCCTAGCAAAATTGAAGTTGTTATCAATATATAATGTTATAGAACTATATGTTTCAGGTAAAACGTTAATAAACAAACAAAATCGCATTTGATTTTAAAGCCCCTGTATATTACACCTTAAATCGCAAATGTAAATAGATACCTGGATTCATATTCTTCGCTTGTGGTCTGTCGTTGTTTGCTTTGCTTCTTTTCTCAATATTCATTGAATCGTAGTTGAAATCGCAATGGAGAGTAGCAGTGAATCGTAGTTGAAATCGCAATGAGTTGCAGGTAATGTTTTGGAGAAGGAGAATGATTTTGAGTTTTTGGGTGCTGATAATCAGGGGTTTTGTTCTCGCTATGGAAAATTATAACCTTGGCGGTTTCTTTTATTAATTTTAATTAGATTAATTTAATTGTTTAAACACGCGCTTTTAATGAGATGATCGTACGGTTGTTGTTGTAGCGTACATAATGTACGATTAGAGGATTTGTATGATAACCGGCCTCTATATATATATATATATATATATAAGTATCCGTTAAATGAGAACCACCTCGAGTTGTAAGAACCGCGAGAACTTTTTGATCCGGGGCGAGGTGGACCAAATTTTTTTTTCAGAAACGTAGATGCATGTATAAAAACAACATTTGTAAAAAAAATTCGAAAAAAAATGTCGTGGGTGTAGTTTTGAACACCACAAGTTTGTGTTTACGGGACCCGTAAATTTTCCGGCCAGATTTACGGGTCCCGTAAACACAAACTTGTGGCGATCAAAACTACACACACGACATTTTTTTTGAATTTTTTTTTACAAATGTTGTTTTTATACATGTATCTACGTTTATAAAAAAAATTGGTCCACCGCGCCCCCTACGGTGTAGTTCTCACAACTCGAGGTGGTTCTCATTTTAACATTCCCCTATATATATATATATATATATATATAATAGAAATAGAATACCAAAAGTTTTGACATAGTTCAAAAAATTTCTTGACTCAGGAATTGGGTTTTCCCACATCCAACAAGGAGGCCAGTCTTCTTCTGTCGACTACAGATGTTCTATAGACTTCAAATGTATATAATTAAAAACTAAATAATATTAATGCTTATATATATAGAAA
The DNA here is from genome assembly GCA_030545235.1 of Helianthus tuberosus. Taxonomy (NCBI): domain Eukaryota; kingdom Viridiplantae; phylum Streptophyta; class Magnoliopsida; order Asterales; family Asteraceae; genus Helianthus; species Helianthus tuberosus. The sequence goes on along the minus strand of CM060425.1, from coordinate 2,249,999 downwards.
CGGGATCAGGAGAAAACGGCAAAAAGTGTGAGAACGGTGAGAACGCATCCTGGCCGAACACGTGGCGCGGGGCATGATCAGTGTCCGAGGGTTTTTTTTGTCTTTTTAGTATTCTTCTCCTTTCACTATTTTCACGTTTGACATGCTGCTTTTTTTGCGTGCAAGATAATTTTGGCGTTATGTAGAATTATTAATTATTTGGCGTTTTACTGTTTTTCTCATATTTCTTTTCGTTGAATTAATTCTTTTTGTGTCACATAGTTAATTTTTTGGCGTTATGGCTTTTTCCATGTTATTTTTGGCGTTTTGTATCTTTTTGTTAATAACTGATTGCCATAGATTAATATTTTATAAAACTACAATAAAACGAAAATCAAAATAAACTAATAGTCTTCCGTAGGTGGGATTAAATCAGAGATGTATCCATCGCTTTGTTCTTCACTTTCTTCAGATTCTTCATCATCAAATTTCATTTTTGAGTATAACGTCATTAGCTCGTCTTTTCTTTGCTGCGGTATATTCTTGAATATGACCGCATCCTTGGATTTTAGATCGTTTGAAGGTGTTAAATCACAAAGTTGTTGCGCCCCCTACGGTGTAGTTCTCACGGTTCTTACAACTCGAGGTGGTTCTCATTTTAGCATTCCCCTATATATATATATATATATATATATATATATATATATATATATATATATATATATATATATATAATAGAAATAGAATACCAAAAGTTTTGACATAGTTCAAAAAATTTCTTGACTCCGGAATTGGGTTTTCCCACATCCAACAAGGAGGCCAGTCTTCTTCTGCCGACTACAGATGTTCTATAGACTTCAAATGTATATAATTAAAAACTAAATAATATTAATGCTTATATATATAGAAACGGGATCAGGAGAAAACGGCAAAAAGTGTGAGAACGGTGAGAATGCATCCTGGCCGAACACGTGGCGCGGGGCATGATCAGTGTCCGAGGGTTTTTTTTTTGTCTTTTTAGTATTCTTCTCCTTTCACTATTTTCACGTTTGACATGCTGCTTTTTTTTGCGTGCAAGATAATTTTGGCGTTATGTAGAATTATTAATTATTTGGCGTTTTACTGTTTTTCTCATATTTCTTTTCGTTGAATTAATTATTTTTGTGTCACATAGTTAATTTTTTGGCGTTATGGCTTTTTCCATGTTATTTTTGGCGGTTTGTATCTTTTTGTTAATAATTGATTGCCATAGATTAATATTTTATAAAACTACAATAAAACGAAAATCAAAATAAACTAATAGTCTTCCGTAGGTGGGATTAAATCAGAGATGTATCCATCGCTTTGTTCTTCACTTTCTTCAGATTCTTCATCATCAAATTTCATTTTTGAGTATAACGTCATTAGCTCGTCTTTTCTTTGCTGCGGTCTATTCTTGAATATGACCGCATCCTTGGATTTTGGATCGTTTGAAGGTGTTAAATCACAAAGTTGTTCAATGATAGATAGCAACCCTATCTTCAACATTTCTTCCATTGGCCTTGAATATTGCACCCCGTTTTTATAAGTCACTTCAAGTGTTTCTTCTTTCTCATGCAATACCCAACTGCTAAGTTTTGGTATATGAGTATCTTCAATATCATCATCATCTTCTCCCAGAAATTTTCTCTTCAGTCTTTTTATTACAGTTCTCGTTCTTTCATAATCGTTGTCTATTGGAACTCCAAGGGCCAGGATATCCTTCTGAACATTTTCATTCATTCCAAGCATTGCTTTGATTGTCCTTACCTTTACCCTTCTCCTATCAGAGAACTTTATGATGAATCGTTTCTCTTTCCTTTCAAACCTCCATGCAATAACCTTAGCCATTTTTAATTTTTTTGGCGTTTTGGACAATATGTAGCGTTTTAGTCAATTTTTTTGGCGTGTTTGAGCTTGGGTACTCATGGTCTTCTTTTATATTGACTTTTTTCCCGCGTATGACAGGTAATTATAGCGTTTTGAAATAAATAAATAAATATAATAAATGTTAGTAATTATGTTTTCCGTCGTTGATTTTACTGTTTTTTTACAGTTTACCGTGTTTTGTTTTCAGACTCAACTGTTTTTATGGTGTAACACGTCAAATCTTTGACGGTTGTAATTATGGCGTTTTGTTTTCCAATGGCGGTTAGATAACTATTGGACATCTTTTTGTTTTTATATTCTTTGCACATTGTTTCACGTTTTTTTATAATATTAGTTGTTCAAATTAATTTTATTATAGTTTGTTAGTTTTTTGAGGGCGTTTTTTATGGCATTATGGCGTTTTACACGCATTTGCTAATTTTAGCGTTTTATTATATTTTTCATTATAGCATTAATATTGTTTTTGTTGTTTATTAACTGAAATTACAAAACAAACAAAAGATAAAGAAAATTAAAAAAAAACACAAAGTAGAAGAAATGTTCAGTGTCATCAGTCTCTTTTTTTCTTTTGAAACTAAAAGAAATGATACAAATAAATGGCGTTTTGGATTTGGCGTTGTTTATTTTCTTTGTTCATATGTTGAAGTGTCTTTGTGGATGTTGGAGACATAGATCGACCCCGTGTGGGTGGATGTTATCTGCCTGTCATCTTCATTATAATCATCGAGGCCAAAGTAGTATTTACACTGGTATAGGTCTCTTCTTATCATCCAAACATTCTTCATAAACAAAGATGACAGTGTGACATATAGGTGTCATCAGTCCCTCTTTTTTCAATTTTGTCCATCTCATGCAGCAAAATCTTTCTACACTTACGTAACAAATCATTCAATGAAGCTTCATGTAGAACATTACTGAGGATCAAAGAAAAGATATTTGTCGTCGTATTTTTTGACGTTTTACATTGAGTTGTAAATTTTTTTAGCAACCACTATGTGTTTTTTTTTTGTGGTTTTTTGGTGTGATAAACGGAAGGTGGTGATGCGTTTCTTTGTATAGATTTTTTTTTGGCGCGTAGTTTTGGCGGGATGTTATTTTTGTAACAAAAAATGCAATTAACATTCATCCTGATGAAAGCTTTGGCGTTATATATAATGGCGTTTCATATTTTTTAGCGTTTTTATAGTCAGAGAGCTTAAATAAAAACCCAGAAAAAGTACCCAGTGATAAAATTGACGTTTTGTATGTATTTGGCGTTTTATTTTTCAATGGCGTTTTATGTGAGAAATGGTTTTTTACTTTTTTACCCTTAATGAAGCGCGTCCACGTAATAAAATTGTTGTTATTTCCTAAATGTCACCGTGCCAATCTAGTCCATAGATTGTTTTGATCAGACGATCAATAAGCGTTCTCACCGTTCTCACACTTTCTACCGTTTTCTCTAAATCCTGACCCTTAAAGGGTAGAAAGCCTTATTTTCCTAGAAAGTCTAGGAAGCAATCAGAACGTGACATGTGTCATTGAAGGATTTTAACTAAAAGGGCAATTGTGTAATTTGACATTTTATTTTAATTTTGGAATTTATATCTCATTAACTAACTATGCACGATTTTATGGTAACTGATTCTCCATGATTTGCGAATTACTACCAGATGTAAATATCAATCAAATCCTCATTAGTTCCTTTCACAATCTTGATCAACTTTATTCGTAAATCATTTTTTACGTGAGAGATAGTTATGGCTTCAAACACAATTCTTGATTGCGGATATGGCAAATACACTTCTTTTTCTGTTTACTATTATCTGGTCTGTATCGATTTTTAATTATGTCTGGAAACCACCAGAATGTTCTTGACGTTGTGTTTTAACAGCAAGCAGATTCATACAGTTGTGTTTTAGCATTCAGATTCATACAGTTGTGTTTTAACAGCTAGCAGATTCATACAGTTGTGTTTTAGCATTCAGATTCATACAGTTGTGTTTTAAGAGCAAGCAGATTCATACAGTTGTGTTTTAGCATTCAGATTCATACAGTTGTGTTTTAACAGCAAGCAGATTCATACAGTTGTGTTTTAACAGCAAGCAGATTCATACAGTTATGTTTTAGCATTCAGATTCATACAGTTGTGTTTTAACAGCAAGCAGATGCATACAGTTGTGTTTTAGCATTCAGATTCATACAATTGTGTTTTAACAACAAGCAGATTCATACGCTGTGTTTTACCATCCATGCTGGTAATGCTGGAGGATTTCTTGACGCTGTGTTTTAACAGCAAGCATATTAATACGATGTGTTTTCTTGATGTGTTTCTTCATGAAGGACAGAAGGAAGAGAGAGAGAGAGAATCACAAGAAATGTGGGGTGGTTATGGAATGACAATTATTTCCATATTTAAAATAAGCTAAATGACATATCTAGCCCTGATTAATTAAATAATCCTATTTTTAAGAAACACATATTACCAAAATGCCACCAAGATGATCTCAACCATTAAACACACCCATTGGATGGCCCAGATCGCTTCCTAGACTTTCTAGGAAAAACTCACTTTTCGTAGGATCCCCACTATATATATATATATAGGGTAAGGATGAATCGCCACTTGAGTTGAAGAAACCCTGAAAACCCAATGACAACCATTGATTAAACAAGATGAATGGTTGTGATCCATTTGCAGTAAAAGTAATCACACTTTTACTAAATTAATAACAGTAAGTACAAACAAGGGCATTTTCGGCATGGAGGACAAAGTTTGATTCTTTTGAAAAAAGTGTAATTATGATGACTAATTAATACAAAAAAAATGTCACACCCTGTCTTTTGCGGAAGCGTATGATGTGTGACTAGCTTGTTATCATTGCATTCAATCGTAATAAACAACTACATGATCAAAACGATGTTCATCCATTCATGAAAATTTGAGTATTACAAACACTTGTTGTTTAAGTTTTCAAAACATGACCTTTGACAAGGTTACAATTCAACAAAAGTGGATGACATCTAAACTTGTAGTCTACTTCTAGTTACGACACTTGCGCCCAAGATCCATCATGTCACCTGAAATACATGTAATTTTGGAAAACATCAACATAAAGTTGAGCGAGTTCATGCGTTTTTGTATTTCACGTTTTTATACTTTGTATGAAAACATAGTATTTGTCATGTATAATTCAAGTCTTTCTTGAGTACCCCATGTACTCAAGTATAATTCCCGTTTTCTTGAGTACCCCACGTACTCAAGTATCATTCAAGTTTTCTTGTGTACCCCACGTTTTAAATGATTGTTAATACAAGGACATTAAGGCACGTGAGGACATAGGGAGCATTAGTATATTCTCCTTTAAGGCATGTGAGGACATAGGGAGCATTAGTATTTTCTCCCTTAACTGTGTCGATTACCCTCGACTGTGTCGATTAACCTCGACTGTGTCGATTTCCCTTGACTGTGTCGATTTCCCTCGACTGTGTCGATTAACCTCGACTGTGTCGATTTCCCTCGACTGGGACACCGAAGCACTCAAGTGGTCACATAAGGACCCTGAGTGGGGCTCGGCCGTACCCGTTAGATCTAACCCTCGTCCCTAATTAAGTATTAATGGCATCTCAATATCTAGTTTAAGCTCACATGATCTAGTATTTTCTAGGCTTTTCTTAAAGCTCATCATATTGCACTCACCACGAGTGCTTCTCGTATTCTCAAATCATATTGTACTCGGTTCTCGTTCTCACCAAGAGTGCTTCTTGTATTTTTACCCTTCGTAAAAATTATAATATTTGTAACATGTATTTCACCCCCGAGAGTTATAAAACCAAAAACAGTTAGAGAAAAGGGGGAGCATGAACTCACAACTTTGCGTTCCTGCGTCGTAAACTTCACCGGATTTGCTTAATTAACGTCGTAACCTATACGCGTTTTCTTAACGTTAGTCACTAGACTTGCGTCGCACAAGTACAGTCACTCTCTTTTGTGTATATTTTCTTGTGTTAAAAATATTTTATATTTTTAACTAAATGTCTTACTTATATTATTTTTTCAAAAATAAATATAAGCTTTTTGTATTTTGCACTTTGCACCAGAATTATGTATCTTGTATGTTGTATGTGTATTTTTATGTTTATACCCCTCATGAGTATTTAGTGTATTTTTAAGTCTTAATACACTAGCACGTATAACACATACTATATACACTTAGCACAAAAGTTGGTGATAAAATAATATATATTTTTCTCTCAAAAATATACATACTTATATCCATTTTTATTCTTGAAGAAATCCTCATTTCTTATCACCAAAAATTAGGGAAACCTTGGTAATACTTTAAATACATTTTTAGGGAATAAGTTTCCCAAAAACTTGTATTTTTCTAAGTGTCAAAATTTATAAAAATTTTGACAGAGTTTCCCCTAAAAATGGAGGTTTCCCATGTTTTCAAAACATGTGTTTATTTTCTTTTAAATCGTCAACAATCATCAACAACAATTATCAACAATAATCATCAACAACAATTATCAACAATAATCATCAACAACAATCACTAATTTCTCCATTTCATGAACTTGAATATTTACAAAAATGTGTAGTAATTTACCAGCACATTTAGTAAGCCTTGTTATCTTTAAAAATAAGTTTAATTTCTTAAAAACTTTATTTTTAAAGAATATGAAGTTTCACAACTTCTAGTCGGTTTTTACGAAAATTATTTCTTTGTTAAAACTTTTGTTACACAAGTGTCCACACACTTGTTTGTTCATAAAAACACCTCTACTTCATGAAAGATCCGGTTTTAAAACATGGTTTTGTCTTACAGTTGGTCTTTCGAAAATACCACTTGTAGATCTTTAGATCTACTAGTTTAGAACTCCATTTCATAAGATAAATTGTTTTTACACAAGTTCATGTTTAATAGTAGTAGTGTTCATCATCTAGTCCTTTTTATACTTTAACATACACTAGCTCATGTTCTAAGAACATAACCTAGCCGGGTTAGATGACGATCCGAACTACTACTAGCATTAAACAACACAAAATAATCATCACAAAACAAGTTTAACAAGTTTTACACAATTATCCATCTATTAACCATCATATTCATCATTTTAATAGACTTTTAGTTGGTGATTTAGTATGTTCATGATTTTCAACCGACACATCTCTTATTAACCACTCTAGACAAGATCAAGAAGGTGTTTTAGAACACTTACTACTAGCTCAAGGCTAGGGAAGTTCAAGAGTGCAAATGAGGTGGATAAAAGCAAATGGTGAAGGTCCTTCAAGTTCCGTGAGCACCGAGCCTCGTTAGCGACCTTCTTACACCATAATATCACCTTAGAATGGATGAGTGTGGATCGAAAATTGATGTGTGGGGAGGGGGTGCTTGAGCCGTAGCCTTGAGGGAAGAAGGAGAAGAAAGTTGTTGTTTGTTGTGTGAATGATGGGATGAAGAAGATTTTGTGGTTTAATATAAAATCCTCCAACATGGCATTATCCTCTAGTCAATGTGTCTTCAAGATATCACACATGATCTATTTTTTTAATTCAAGGAAATCAAGGGGGTGTACCCCTTGTCTAGGGTCGGTTATGGGGGGGTTGGGCATCTAGTTTGATTTCAAGTGGAAGTTACAAGCCCTAGTTACATGTTAAGTGTTAGATTTAGTCTTAAGTGTGTTATGAAATATATAGTGTGTTAGGGTGTTCGGGGACCCTAACTACCTTAGAAAAATAAAAACAATGCTTCTAGCATTATTTTGGTGTTCCGGGTAATATCCGGTTGTGCGGTTAGACACCGGTTCGTTAAAGTGCTAAATCACACTTTTTAGTGTCTTTTAAGTACCCTTCTTGTACCCTTTCAATTCCCAACACTTAGGGAAATATTCTGGATGATAAAACGAAATTTCTGCATAATATTCATGTGTTTAAATGCTGAATTGAGCTGAATTATCTAAAATTCTGCACTTAAAGTGCGTTTCGGGTGCTTTTTAGTGCTTATTTTTGCTTTCGCAATGTCTATAAATTAAACCCTTATATGTACTCTTGGGTTTTAATGTACTTTTGTCGTCGGACCTACACCTAGGCCTCAATTCTAATGTCTGACTGCTTTCTGCAGTTCTGTTGACACAGCGTGTCTTACCGGTGAGTTTACTAATATTTTTGACGCAACGCTATCATAACGTAATTCTTGTAGCATATATCATGCATGAATTCACTTGTATGGAATTCAGAAATTTATTTGTCTGGTAAACCAGATCATGCACAGTCATTTAAGCACAAATTACTGTTCATTTCGTGTACGGAATGTACGGAAAAGTGACGGTTGTCACAGTTGTCAGAATAAAAAATTGAAACTTATAAATATCTTGAAAGTATAATGAATATTATATGTGGCTTTGGGTACTTGAACAAACAAAAAATACATAGAGCCAAAATAAAGTCAAACTACCTATAACCTATAAAGTAAATCTACAACATTATATGACTGATTTGAAATTGTCAGCTTACAAAAAAATGGTTCTTGAAATGTCATTTCCCAATGTATGATAATATCAAAAAAAGGTAGAAAGTCCAAATTCATCTTTCTCAAGAACTGAAAAACAATCTCTTTCTCTCTCATAGTTGTTTTCAAACCTACACCATAATTCATCTTTCCTACTCTCTCTCTCTCTCTAGTATAGACCCTTTTTGTTTTTGTTTTCAAATATATATGTAACAACATAAATGTTAAATAAAATGTTATACACATAAACGTTATGTAAAATGTTTCATAAAAATGTTACGCATAAAAACTTTCTTGATTCGACTGTTACATTTTTAACACCCAGTTACCTAGTGTTACATAAAACACTACACAAAACGTTACATATAATTATTACACTGCTAAGACCAGATTATTGGTATGTCACATAAATAACTTGTATGTTATGACTTATAGTTCTTGTCAAAATGTTACAACTTGTATGTTACGATGTTTTTTCATTTATGAACCTCATATTTGATCAACAATTGAGTCGTCGGTAACTTACAAAATTCAAATCATCTAGAAATATAACACTTAATTCAAAATTTAAAACCTACTGCATTTATTTTATATACATAATAAAAACTTGAACTATATATGTAAAAAATTATAAACAATAAAGTCATTTTTATCCAATGTTTGCAAGAATCTTGATCCACATCTTCATAATCACTTACATCACTACACCAGCATTATTTCTGTAACACAAAAAATGTAACAGACATTTTTGTTTTGATTGTTACATTTTTTATGTAACACAAAAAAATGTAACATGCATTTTTGTTTTGATTGTTACATTTTTTATGTAACACAAAAAAATGTAACAGACCTTTTTGCTTTGATTGTTACAAAAAATGTAACGGGCATTATTTATGTAACACAAAAAAATGTAACATGCATTTTTTTCTTCGATTGTTACATTTCTAACACCCGGTTACATAGTGTTACATAAAAAATGTCTAGATCTTGGAGTTTCGTAACTAAGACGCAAAGAATTGTTACATCAAAAATATAACATGTATATAAAAAATATAACTTCATTAACAAGAATCCAATACATAAGAACTTAAATCAAATTGTTTCCATTTGTTCAAATCTGAAAACAAATTTTACACAAAAAAAATGAAAAAATCAGTAATTAAAAACAACATATCCAGAAAACAAGAACTAAATGCTTCAGATCTTAACCGGTTGCTCAACATCGACCCCGTAATCTGAAACATCGAACCGTCATATGAACCACACCATGCTTCACGTCACTCTACAAAAATTAACAAATTTACTGTATTGTCAACACAAGTTTAACACGTTTTGCAACAATGTAAAGAAACATGGTGGTACATTTTTTTGATGTCACCAAAAAGTGTAGATGCTGTTGCATTTTTTTAATATGATCCAAAAGTGTAACCTCAAATGTTTTTCCCTTCCAAAAAAATATAAAAACTTAGTACAAGTGTAACCACACATGTTTTTACCTTCTACAAAATATAAAAGCTTGTTTCATACAAAATAAAAAATAAAAATGGTATTGTTAATACAAGTTTATCACATTTTCAACCAAACTAACCACCACATCATCAGTTTTTTTTCCTCCTCTACCACAAAAAAAGTACTAATAACAAACTACAAACATTTTAACTAGGGGTGTTACAATAACCCTAAAGAAAAAAATTCATGCTTTCAGATAAAATCTGACCTGTGGATAGCAGCTCTGTAAAGGTACAATTCTGAACACCATCCTCATCATCATTGGTGTCGTTTTGATGCAGATTTGAGGCTACACATAAAAAAAACAAAAACAAAAAATAAAGAAGAATCCAATGAAAATCTAAACAAGAAAACCTTTATTTGCACAACTACTCGTATGCATCTGGACTCACCAGAATCATCCACGTTCTCACTGCAAACTAAAAAGGTGTACATTTAATAAAACTGAAAAAAAAAGTATGATTCACCTGGAAACTCTGAAGAAATAGGCTCAGGATCTTCAACAACTCTACTCTCACCAAATGCATCTTCATCTTCATTAAATGCAAAATCAGGTAAAAGATTATGTGGGACAACATTTAAGGGTGAACCCGGATGATCATTGAATGTCGTCGTACCACCAGCAACACTCCGAGGTTGTTGGTTGTTCGACTCAGCCATGTTAAATGCAAAAGCTCTTCAATGGTGAGTTTGGTTTTTTTCTTTCACTCCACTTTCTGGTTGGGAGAAATGAGATGTGAGACATATATTTATGATGCATCAAACAAAAGAGAAGTAAAGATATGTGAGAGAGGTGAGAGATACAACAAGTACAAATGTAATAAATGAACCAGATGAATGGAAGAAGAAAAGTCTGCATGCAGACTTACACATTTCATTCACTCAAAAAGGTTAAAAGAAAATGATGAAAATGCCCTTGTCTCCTCTCAAACTAACATGTAACGTGGATCAATCCTAGCCACATGTGAGAGTTTCCTGGGTTTTCTTACCTGGAATGGGTTTTCTCATTATAATTAGCCTATATATATATAGAAAGATACCTACTTTTGTAAAGTGTGAATCACAACTTATAGCTATCTAAAAAATGGATAACCGAAAGAAAGACGATAAGTTGATAATCATCGATGGGTACATGAATGGAACGGGTTTAAGGTTGTTATTGAGTGATGATGCATGGTGAATTGGTGCGTTGTAGCGTAGTGTGTATCATGGTGAGTGAATCACGTGGTACAATGGTGATCAAAGTAGTGAACCGTCACTTTAGAGCATCTTTATAAGCATGAAAAGTTGAGAACACATAATGTAGAGATGTTCAATCGGGTTGGCTTTCAGTATGCTTGGATTCTTTGATGGAAATGAACCAGATCAAAAACTAATATTGAATTTGGTTTGGTATAATTAAATATTAGCAAAATACTTAAAATCTAAATTCTAATACATTATACAAAACATATGATATATATAAATATATAGCAAATGTTTAACTAAAATAATCTATATTGAGTTTGTTTTCACATGGATGGTAAGTGTTATGGCGTCTACATAACTTTAATGCCATCTCCAACGATTCTGATGCGGCAAAATTGTGTGGCACTCGCCTAACATGTACGTGAGGGGTTGAGGGGTGGAGAAACCCATATGAACGAGCAGCCGGGTGTCAAGGATTTTGAAAGGGTTAGGAAAGAGAGGCACACATGTGGGGAGGGGGGTCGTGCACGTCAATGTAGAGGGTAGTCTATGGCATCCATAATTTAGGACCATACCTATATAAGCTCATTATTGTAAATTTTATTATATTCAGCTTATATGAACTAATTACATATAAAATGACCAAATTGTCCTTCTAGTTAACAGAATTACATATAAAATGACCGAATTGCCCTTCTCGTTAACAGAAAAAATGGATGAAGTTAACCCAGTGGACTAAAATGGCAACGGTGAAACCTTATTGGACCCACAGACAAAAAATGAAACATTTGAACTAAACTACCAAAATGGCCCAAATCACAGGGACTAAAATGACATTTAACTCTTGTATTATAGTTAATTTACCTAAATAGCGAGTAAACTATCCAATATGGTATTTATTTATTTAATTTAATTTTATAAACATGCTAAAATATAGTTACTTAATAAATAAAAGAGATGAAATAATCAAATCAAAACAATACATACCAATCGTAGATTGATGTTCCATATTAAAAAAAAGAGTAAATTGCCATTTTAGTTCCTGAGTTTTGTCCAAATTTGCCATTTTAGTCAAAATAGTTTTTTTCGCCTCTGGGTCCCTGACTTTTCCCTTTTGTTGCCATTTTGATCACATACACCAACTCCATCCAAAAACTCCATCTTTAACCAGGGGTATTTTGGGATTTTCATTTTAAATGTTTTCAATTGCCATTTTGATCCAATTCCAAAAAATTTAAAAAATTTCAAAAATTCCAAAAAATTCTAAAAAATAATAAAAATTCTAAAAAATCATAAAAATTCAAAAAAATCCAAAAAATTCTAAAAAATCCAAAATATGCGTTTCGGCGCGAACCGTTTCGAAACCGAACCGTTTCAAGCCGAACCGTTTCGACCTGTACCGTTTCGAACCGAACCGTGCCGTATCGAACCGAACCGTTTCGAGTTGAACCGTTTCGAGCTAACCCGTTTCGACGCGAACCGTTTCGACCCGTACAGTTTCGACCCGAACCGTTTCGAGCTGAACCGTTTCGACGCGAAACGTTTCGACCGGTACCGTTTCGAAGCCGAACCGTTTCAAGCCGAACCGTTTCGACCCGTACCGTTCCGAACCGTACCCTTTCGAACCGAACCGTACCGTTTCGAACCGAACCGTGCCGTATCGAACCGAACCGTTTCGACCCGTACCATTTCGAACCCGAACCGTTTCAAGCCGAACCGTTTCAAGCCGTACCGTTTCGACCCGAACCGTTTCGAGCTGAACCGTTTCGACGCGAACCGTTTCGACCCGTACCGTTTCGAACCATTTCGAGCTTAACCGTTTCGAACCGTACCCGTACCGTTTCGAGCTGAACCGTTTCGAGCTGAACCGTTTCGACCCGTACCGGTTCGAACCGTACCGTTTCGAGCTGAACCGTTTCGACCCGTACCGTACCGTTTCGACCCATACCGTACCGTTTCGAGCTGAACCGGGTTTGAAACGGTTCGCATCGAAACGGTACGGGTCGAAACGGTTCTCGTCGAAACGGTTCAGCTCGAAACGGATCGGATTCGAAATGGTACGGGTCGAAACGGTTCGGTTCGATACGGCACGGTTCGGTTCGAAACGGTACGGTTCGGAATGGTACGGGTCGAAACGGTTCGGCTTGAAACGGTTCGGCTTCAAAACGGTACGGGTCGAAACGGTTCAGCTCGAAACGGTACGGGTCGAAACGGTGCGCGTCGAAACGGTTCAGCTCGAAACGGTTCGGTTCGAAACGGTTCGGTTCGATACGGCACGGTTCGGTTCGAAACGGTACGGGTCGAAACGGTTCGCGCCGAAACGGATTTTTTGGATTTTTTAGAAATTTTTGGATTTTTTAGAATTTCTATGATTTTTTAGAATTTTTATTATTTTTTAGAATTTTTTGGAATTTTTGAAAATTTTTTGATTTTTTGGAATTGGATCAAAATGGGAATTGAAAACATTTAAAATGAAAATCCCCAAAATACCCCTGGTTAAAGATGGAGTTTTTGGATGGAGTTAGTGTATGTGATCAAAATGGCAACAAAAGGGAAAAGTCAGGGACCCAGAGGCAAAAAAAAAAACTATTTGGACTAAAATGACAAATTTGGACAAAACTCAGGGTCTAAAATGGCAATTTTCTCTAAAAAAAAAAAACCCTACATCGTTAACCAACCATTCCTTGACATTGATGGAGAGATTAGTATGAAAGTTTTAGAAATAAGAAGAAATTGGGGATTCTAAAAGGCTCAAACTATCTACACACTTGGTGTGTAGATAGCCACCCAAAAAAGTGGATTTTTGTCCTATATGCACACCTTACAGTGTCGAGCTGTGGCCAAAGCGCGGCGTTTTGGTCCGGTCAACTAGACAAAGACTGACGGGTGTCTGACGGGTCTGTTGACCGGACCAAAACGCCGAGCTTTGGCCGCGTTTTGGTCCGGTCAACCAGACAAAAGACTGACCGGGTGTCTGGTTGACAGGACCAAAACGCGGCCAAAGCTCGGCGTTTTGGTCCGGTCAACAGACCCGTCAGACACCTATCAGTCTTTGTCTGGTTGACCGGACCAAACCGCCGCGCTTTGACCACAGCTCGACACTGCAGGATGTGCATATAGGAAAAAAAACCACTTTTTGATTTGCATATAGGAACATTGGTGTGCCAATAGGTACACCCTTCTCAAAACTACTGAAACCAGGAAAAAAAAGTAATATACTCGTGAAAATTTCATAGGGTTTCTTTGGTATCTTAGCAAAAAAAAAGTATTAATATATGATCTCTTGTCATCATTTTGGATTAGGGATGAGCAAAATGGACCCGGTACCGAACCGGTACCGAATTTACCGAACCGGTACCGGTACCGAATTTACCGAACCGGGTACCTTTTCGGTACCGATTCGGTACCCACTTTTGACATTTTCGGTACCGGTTCGGTACCGGTCCGGTACGGTACCGGTTTGGTACCGGTATTTTGCTCGTTTTTACCCTCAAATACCGGTACCGAACCGTACCGAACCGGGTATATTCGGTACCGGTACCCATTTTTGAGGATTTTCGGTACCGGTTCTTTCGGTACCGGTACCGGTTCGGTACCGAACCGGACCGAGCTCATCCCTATTTTGGATGACGGAAAGTTGCAAGGATGATTAAGAGGATGAGGGTTTTGGTATGTGCTTTTTGTTGTATTATTATTTAATAAATCTTTTTTTAACCACATCAGCATATATTAATATTATTATTAATAAATAAATAAATAAATAATACCCCAAAAAATAAATAAATAATATTTTTATTAGTTTTATTTTTTAAATATTTTATATTTTTTTTTAATATGAGTGAACATTTATAAGTTACGTCAACAGATAGAGAATCATGTACATTAATCCAGAAGCGTAAGAACTGTGAGAAGTGTATTATAACACTATATATAACACCATATAAACACCGTATAACAATACGT
The DNA here is from genome assembly GCA_030545235.1 of Helianthus tuberosus. Classification (NCBI taxonomy): domain Eukaryota; kingdom Viridiplantae; phylum Streptophyta; class Magnoliopsida; order Asterales; family Asteraceae; genus Helianthus; species Helianthus tuberosus. The sequence continues at coordinate 2,234,958 of CM060425.1, read as the reverse complement.
AACACTATATAACACTATAGTTTGTCTGATAGCATGTTTATGATAGATGTATAGTGTTATATATTGTTATATAGTGTCATATAGTATTACATAGTGTTATATGGTGTTACATAGTGTTATACAGTGTTTATATGGTGTTATATAGTGTTATATATAGTGTTATAATACACTTTTCACACTTCTGGATTAATGTACAGGATCCCTACTGATGCGGAAGCTTAACGAAAAGTAAACCCGTTACCAAAATCCGGCAACGTAACCGAGAAGCCAAATCCGGCGATCTCAAAGAACCGATAATCGATTATGTCTCCAGAAAAAGTCCCCCATGAAAAATAGGAAAATAGGTTTTTAAACAAAGCTCCTATCCTGCAAGATAAGCATGGAACTTTTAAAAGATAACAACTTATTCAAACTTCAAACCAAAAGATAAATAAATAAACTAACAAACTAATAAAAACCCAATGTCTCGAACCCATGTGCACGACTTAGGCCCGAGACGTGGACCGGCTCGCTATTGTCGTCTTGATCGGGATCATCCTCCCCCACTTGAAAGGACTCGTCCTCGAGTCATCACTCTCGTCACTAGCTGCCTCGTACGGAATAAGATCAGCAACATTGAAGGTTGCCGATACGTTATAGTGTCCCGGAAGATCGATCTGATATGCATTGTCATTAATTCTTTTGAGCACTCTGAAAGGTTCATCAGCTCTCGGTTGAAGCTTCCCGTGTCTACCTGTAGGAAAACGTTCCTTGCGTAGATGAATCCACACAAGGTCACCCTCATTAAAAACTACCTTCTTCCGGTGTTTGTTTGCTCTCGCCTAGTACTTCAGATTGTGTTTGACAATTTCATCCCGCACCTGGCGATGTATAGCTTGGACCTGGTTAGCTCGTTCAGCCCCATCAGCACAATACGGCCCCATATCCTCGGCTGGAACGAGATCGATGGGTGTGAATGGGTTCCGGCCGTAAACCACAAAAAATGACGACATACCCGTGGAGCTATGGCTCGATCTATTGTACACGAACTCAGCTTGCGGGAGGATGGCGTCCCACAGTTTCGGATTTTTATCAACCAAACTACGAAGTAAATTGCCAAGGCTATGGTTTGTCACCTCGGTCTGACCATCCGTTTACGAGTGGTGGGAGCTGCTGAACTGTAATTTTGAGCCCAAACGCTTCCAAAGGGTCCTCCAAAAGTGACTCACGAACTTGACATCACGGTCAGAAGTGATCGTTTTTGGTATGCCATGTAAACGAACAATTTCACTGAAATAAAGGCGGGCTACCTGGGAGGCATCAAAAGTTTTGGCACACTGTAGGAAATGCGCCATCTTCGAGAATCGATCGACGACAACCATAATGGAGTCTTTTTGTCGTTGGGTTCGTGGAAGTCCCAAAACAAAATCCAAACTTACGTCTTCCCACGGGCCGGACGGAGTTGGAAGAGGTGTATATAGGCACTGGTTGGTGCCGTGAGATTTGGCCTCATGACATATTCGGCACCGACGAATAACCCACATAACATCTTTTTCAAGCTTTGGCCAACAAAAATTTTCACGTACCAAAGTAACCGTTTTATCTCTACCAAAGTGACCCGCTAGAGCACCTTGATGGCACTCAATGATGATGGCGTCTCGAAAGGATGACTTTGGAACACATAACTTGGACGCCTTGTATAAAAACCCGTCTCGTAGCACAAAGTCACCCGAAGGGTGGGTCTGGCACGCAACCCAATGGCTTCCGAAATCATGATCATCTTGGTACAAGTGTTTAACCGAGTCCAACCCGGCAATCGAAGTTCTGAAAAGAGCCGTGAGACAAGGACGTCGACTTAAAGCATCGGCGGCGGCGTTTGCATGTCCGGCTCGGTGTTTGATGACAAATGAGTACCCTTGTAGAAATTCAACCCACTTTGCGTAACGAGGGTTCAATTTAGATTGGCCTTGAATATACGGAAGTGCTTGTTGGTCCGAAAAAAGAATGAACTCATTCGGTAGTAGATAATGTCGCCAATGCTCAAGTGTGCAGATAATAGCATATAACTCCTTATCGTACGTGCTATATTTCCTCCGACAGTCGTTCAACTTCTCACTAAAAAAAGTGATAGGTTTGTTCTGTTGAGTCAAAACACCTCCTATACCCGTACCCGAAGCATCACACTCGACGGCAAAGACCACGTCGAAGTTCGAGAGTGCTAAAACAGGGGCCTCGGTCACGGTTTTCTTGAGGGTGTCAAACGCCTTTTGGGCCGCGGGTGTCCACTGAAATTTGGTGGACTTCAAACAATCTGTGATGGGCCCGACAAGAGAACTAAAATTTAGAATAAAATGCCGGTAAAACGACGCGAGGCCATGGAAACTCCGAATATCATGAAGTGATTTAGGCGTCGGCCACCTAACAATAGCATCGACTTTTTTTTTGTCCATCCGAATGCCTTGGGCGGAAACTAGATATCCCAAAAAAATCACCTCGGGTGTTAAAAAGTGACATTTTACCCGATTTGCAAACAACTTTTGGGCCCGTAGAACTTCAAAGATGGACCGAAAGTGGGCTAAGTGTTGCGGAACAGATTTGCTAAAAACAAGAATGTCATCAAAGTAAACCACAACTCACTTACCAATAAATGGTTTGAAGACGTGGTTCATGAAACGCATGAAGGTACTCGACGCATTGGATAGTCCGAAGGGCATGACCATCCATTCATATAAGCCGTCTCGTGTCTTGAAGGCGGTCTTCCACTCATCACCCGGTCGCATTCTAATTTGGTGGTATCCGCTTCGTAAATCAATTTTTGAAAAAATAGACGCACCATACAACTGATCCAATAAATCTTCGAACTGAGGAATAGGAAAACGATATTTGATGGTGATCATGTTAACCGCGCGACTATCAATACACATCCGGTAAGCACCGTTCGGTTTTGGAACAAGGAGAGTGGGAACGGCACAAGGGCTCATGCTTTCAAGAATAAGACCTTTATCAAGGAAGTCTCGCATCTGTCGTTGCAGCTCCTCAAATTCTTTCGGGTTCATTCGGTAAGCCGGTTTGTTTGGTATACTTGCACCTAGAAGAAAATCGATGCAGTGCTGAATTTCGCGCATTAACGGGAGACCTTTCGGAATGTCATCTGGAAATAAATCACTAAACTCGGACAACAACGGTGTGACTTCGGTTGGTGGCGGATCGGCTATCGGGTTTTCCTCGGCTATGAGAAGGCCGAGAATCAAAGTGGACCCGGTTAGCCGTGAAAAATCCAAAAACTCGGAGCGGGAGACTAGCATGGCAGCGGGTTTGGACACCCGGGGGTCCATTGGAGCCAATGTAATATTAATACCATCTTTCTTAAAAGAATAGGTGTCACACCCCCAAAATCCACACGCGGAGCATCACCGCTTGGAGGCGTGACATGACCAGGATCCAGCCACCAATCATATTGAACAATGTATTTAAAATAGATAAAATCCAACCACGCAATATAATTGGTGTTCAAAAACTAGTTAACCAAGTTCAAATTAAACAGCGGAAGCATAAGACGTAAAACCAAAACATAAGTTCAATAAGTTCATAAAGTTTAAATGTTTAGAACGGGTCATAACAGTCCATATCCCACAACGATCTCCTCCTTGTGCAAGCTCCATAAGCATCTAACGACCTGCAAAGCATGTAGTAACGGGTCAACAACAAAGTTGAGTGAGTTCACAGTTGGTTGTCCATTTTAGAGTTGTTTCCAAAAACGTAGTTTAATCTTAACCAGCTATCCAGCCGAGGGGGTTACCCCATAGTTCGAAAACGTTTATTAGTTAACCCATTTTTTACTTCGGCCGTTTCAGCCGTGGGGGCTACCCCATGCTCATAATCCCTGGCTATCCAGCCCGGCACTCCGGCCGTGGGGGCTACCCCATTTTTAAACTACCAGACTCGTTACCCTATCGACTACTAACGTGTTGGGATTGAACCCTATCAGAGGAACATATAATGAAAGCCAAAACCGGTTCACAACAATGGATTCATAATAAGTAGATGTTTACACTAAGTCTTCTCTCTTGGAAGTGACTATAACAGCTGATGGTCTTATATCCACTATCCGGATACAACTGCTGCTGTTCTTCAATACTACTGATGAAGCCCAAAAGACTGCTGAGAACTAAGCACTGCTGGTGCAATCCACTGATGATAAAGCACTGCCCAATCAAGGACTGATCAACCTTGAGGAAAGCACTGATGTAAATAGAGAGCAGTAGTTTAGTATGTCATCTGTTTTATGTATAGTCAGTGGTTTAGATTAGCAGTGTTTGTATAAGAACAGTAGATACAGGTTGTTAGGCTGTTAGACGTCACTTTCATGGTGATGTCAGCTGAGATGCCTCAGTGGTTTGGATTGTCTATAAATGAAGCAGTACTCTGTACTGTTACATTTGATCATTTTGAGTGAGTTCTTCTCCTCAATTCAATCCTTTCATCTTGTGCAACCAACCATGGGGTATCAGGCTGAGGGGGAGTTTAGTCTGTAAGCTTGCATTGTAATCATTTGCTTTGTATTGTAATCTTTCAACTCTATGAAAAGCAAGTGTTTATCTAACTATATTCTCCTTTGATTGTGTTTACAAAGTTTGTTATTCATTTCTGCTGCACTTTACATTGTTTCATATTCATTCATTGTTCAAATCATACAAACTAACACAATCATGAGAGCCTCCGATCCTAACAATTGGTATCAGAGCCTGGACAGTCAAATTCGATCTAACAATCAATTTGACATAACAGTTCGGCTCAAAATTCATTGATACTAAGGTTGGTTGTATTTAGTTGAAAAACAGAGTAACGAGTGATAATGCTTAAAGTTGTTATTCAAATACTCTGTAAAACAACCAAGATGTCATAAGACACACAAATCTCACACAACGAGTGATTTCATGCACAAGACACTCATGGTTTTTAGATCTGAAAACATATCTGTTAAACTATGGGATTATTTCTTATTTTCAAAATTGATTTCAACTGTTGTTATGAAACTTGTGATGTCACTATATTAGATGCTAAAGTATGAACCTCAGATTAACAAAAGCCTATGTTCATAAAACATTAGTGTTTTTGCTAACGTAAAAAGAGGGAAATTAAAACTTTAGTCATAAGAACTTATGTGTTGAAAACAGGTTGAGATTCTCAAAAGGAACAAATCAACTCTATTAAAATACATTAAGAAAACAGGATAGTCCATATCATATGTAATGTGAGATTGGTCAAAAATTTGTACAAATATGGCAAATTCTCTTAAAGCATTACTGCAAAATGATTCTGGATTAAGTATTCCTTAAATTAAAAACCTCCCAGTAAGTATTTAATTACTTATGAATGGGAAGGATAAAAAGGGAAGAAGAAAATTCACAAAAACTCAGAAGTGTGTTTATCTCAAAACTTTTGAAGTCAGAAGAAAAGAGTATAAACATAAAACACTTAAGAGTCAAAGTTTGGGGTAACAGTGGTCATTAAGCAACTATGTGCAACCATTAGTTCAGGAAAGTTCAGGTAACAAAAGTATTCCCAGTAAAAGAATTTAAAAGAGGACTAGACAAATTTTCAGAATCTTCACACGATAACTAAGTCTATAACAGGGTTTTCAAAAACTCATGTGAACATGTGTCCTCATTTCTGTTGCCAATCAATCAACAAGAAAATGGTACCAAACAGTGATCAAAATGTATTTACAAGTTCATACCACTGTTGTCAAACTACTGACCATTTTCACAAAACTTGGGTTTGATATGATTAGGAGTTTCAGTGGTAAATTATACCAGATCCTTTTGATGTTGTTTTTTTTTTGAAAATCCTTTATTTGTTTTTCTGAAAAAGGATTTTCTCAAATAAAGCAGGATATGCCATTCTTCTTTTTCTTTAAGAATAATATATTTTGAACCTTTACTGTTTTTTGATAGTATAAGTTTCAATCTCCTGTCAGGATATATAACCTTTATTTTTGTTGGTTATATTATCCTCAATTAGATCAAAAGGAAATGGTACACATGTCTATGTCAGGTCTAACTCATAGTTTGTTTCTACACTGTGCAAAAGATTGATTGTTAACAGATCTTAAAATACTTGGGTACTCATGTTTTAATTCAAATATTATAACATAAATGAGTTGCCTTAGTAAAAAGTGTACATCATCTGGGGTACTAAACCATTGTCAGGAATTCGTAAGAACTTCAAAATGTGATATTGACATGTGGCAAAACCTTGAATGAAAATTTTCAAAACAGTTGCTGATATACTAGTTTTTCAAATCTTTACCACTACCCCTAACCACTGTTTTGTTCAAACATCTGGTTACTAAATACTGTCCACTGCTGAAAGTCAACCACTGACCTTTCATTTTCTTGGCAAGCACTGATGCTCAAAATCAGTGTCTTATCCACTGATATGTTATCTACTGATAGTGAAAATCATCCGCTGTTATCACATTATTACCGTTGTAACCACTGATGCTCGTTTCATCAGTGGTTGTCAAAACAACTGTCCTCCGTTATTCATCCATTTCATCAGAGGTTGACACGTGGTCAGTTTTTAGCCCTCAGATCCTAATAACCGCTGCCACATCAGCGTCCATTTTTCTTTTCCCTAAATAAAACCCTGATCAAAACCCCTAAACAGGGTTTTACACTGTCGAATTGAATTCCAAAAATTCTCTTCTCAAAGCAGTTTCCAACCTTTCTTCCCAAATCACTCTCCGATCCTTCTTCATCAAAATGACAAAATCAAAATCAAAGTCAAAATCATCATCTTCGTCCAAAGAGGTCGCTCAAACGGCCGCTGAACCCATTGAAATTCCGTACAAATCCCCGCATAATTATCTGGGTCTATTCACAAAACCCACCAACAACCACACATTCGATTCCATCATTGACACAATATCTGCATCAAAGTACAAAACTTTGCTTACCGCAGATGCTCCTATTTATCTGCAAACCCAGAGAGAGTTTTGGGAAAAGGCCACGCTTGAAAAACAAGATGATAAAGTCATTGCCATCAACTCTTCGATACAGGGTAAAGCGATTCAAATTACACCGCAATCAATCTACAAAGTCTTTAAACTCGATGATCAGAAAGGTAAAACTTCCTTTGATAAAGCCGAGTTGAAAACTGATTTCGTAAAAAAGGGATATGCAGAACAATCAAAGGTAGATACCTTACAAAAAGGTTACTTCCCTTCTGCACCAAGGTTTTTATTTCACACACTTCTGATGTGTGTTTCAAATAAAACAACAACTTTTAACGAAATACCATTAAAGATTCAATGTCTGGGTTATGCTATTTTAAATAGTGAAAATTATAACTATTCCCAGGAGATCTTTAATGACTTGATAAAAAATGTTGATAGCAAATCATTTTTACTTTTTCCAAGATTCTTAAGCTACTATTTTAAACAAAAATTTGAAAAAGAAAATGAAAATTTGCTAAAACAGGGTGTCTATTTTCAAATAAAAGGGTTAACAACTGAAACATTTTCTAGAATGATGGCACCAATAAAAACAAAAGCAGAGGTGCCTGAGCAGATTTTAGCAGTTACCACTGCTCCTTAGACATCTGCTGCTGAGCCCACTGCTCCAGGTGATCATAGCAGCACAACCACTGCTTTGAAACCCACACCTGACATTACCAAAAAGACCAAAAAGAAAACATCCAGAAAACCCACCAAACCCAAAACAAAGGCAACTATGGAAGATGAGATCCCAGAGCAACTGCCATTTACAACACAAATGTCACCAAAAACCACTGCTGCTACTTCCTCACAGCAGTTGGTAGAACGATCTCCACCCTTACCTCAAACTCCTCCTGCATCCTCACAAAAGGATCAGGTTGTAAGCACAAGGACCCCACAATATGAAGCTCTGGACCCAATTGGATCCATCTTCCTCAGTCCTGATCCCAAGGACATGTCTCTTTCAACACCCATACCCTCACCAATCATAATGCCACAAACAATAATACCCTTGTTGCATGCAGTTGCTATAGCTCAGACACAAACCAGTTCCTCTCTATCACCTGTCACTGAGAGTATACTCCTACAAGTGACTGGGTCTGATGCTACTACTCCTGCTATCCCAGCAACAACTAAGGAGGTTACACCCCCTGAGTTACAAGTAACTCTCGGTGGTAGTTCAAGTGGAGCAGCAACTACAACTGATGGATCAACAGATCTTCAGTTGGACAGTTGTTTCATTAATAAGACTCCCTTGAAGGCAATTTCTTCTATAGCACCATCGGTAACCACCAGTGAGTTGGTTCTAACCACTGGTACCATCAAAGGTTTATCAAGTGCTGAAGAAAGAAGTCCCTAGTACCGAGAACAAGGGGCATCAATGGGTGATTTTTGGGACTCAGCTCCTAAGTCACACATTGATACAACCACTGCTGGTGGGGATTCAGGTGATCCCATTAATTTGGGTGATGGTTCAAAATATCAGGAATTGACGGGCAGAGTTGAAAAACTTGAAACATCAGTTGCTGAAATAAAGGATATGGTGCAACAGCTGTTAAAAGCTCAAAAAGCACAATCCACTGCTGTTCCACCTCAAGAACCTGCTCCGCCACAAGCACTTGCTGCAAATGAGCTCTGGAATCTTTTCAACCCTTGCTAGAAAAACAAAAACAAACGGCTGATCAGCAGCATGAAATGCATGTAAAAATGCTGACAAACATGGTGGAGTCAAGATTTAAAGATACTCAAGCAGACATCAAGGCTATAAAGGCCAGCATACAAAGGACTGCCCATGGTGGAAAAGTTCCCTCCACTATCCTCTTCATGGATAACCCCCTTCCAGATAATGCAAAGATGAAGGTGAAGATGAAGGGAATTGAGGATGGTGTTTACATTGAACCGGGAAGAGAAAAACAAACAACTGATACAACAGTGGTTTCAAAAACTGCTAGCCAAACAACTGTCATCTCATCAACACACACAACTTCACCACACACCACCAAAACCACTGCTCTACCACCATCATCATCTACAATCATATCACCACCATTGCCTCCTGCCATAAAGCAGAAGACAGCAGATGTTACAACATCTGCTGTAATGACAACAGTGGTTGAAACACCAGTTGTTTCAACACCTGTTAGTCAGACACTTTCCATCACTCAAACCACAACCACTGATCCACTCAAGACATCATCAGCCTCTCCTACAATAAAAAGGAGAAGGGTTTTCATTCCTGATGATGATTCACCACCATCAAAAACTACCTCACCACCTTCAACCCCTGCTCAAAAGCAGAAGACATCTACTGACACATCAGTAGTTGTAATGACAACAGAGGTTGAAACACCAGTTGTTTCAACAGCTGTTTGTCAACCATCTACCACTGCTCTCATCATCCCAACATCACAACCAAAACCCTCTTCATCCGTAAAGCTTCACAAAAGAAAAAGAGAAACAACTCAAGCCACTGATGAAAAATATGATCCTGTTGCCGCAAAATATCCACTGGAACTAGATGCTGTGAAAAATGAGATGAGACAATTTTACACCGAGGAAGATCCTTCAAAAAGAAGATTTCCTTCTCTCATTGGTTTCATAGTCCCAGAAAACATGGATAAATATCTCGAAATGAAAGCAAGGCAAGCAAGGATTAGAGCTAAGCTTGAATGCAAAGATGAAGGTGATGAAGCCATTGCAGAGAGGATGGTACTCTTGCTCACAAAAGTCAAGCTGATGGAAGACTATGCACAAGATCTGATCAAAGAAAAGACAGATCAACGAAAGGAAACGAGAAAAGAATATCTTGCATATATAATGAAAGAAAAATTCTATCAAGCTGAAGAAAACCAATTTGAAGAGTGGCCACTGGTTGCTTTGAAGCATGAAGCAAACAGGATTGAAAGGATTAAAAATGATCCAAGTAAGAAGAAGACAACTCCAAATTGGAATAAGTACAAAAAGCTAATTGCTGATCTTACTTCTGAATACAAAAAGAAAAAACAGGAACTGGTAGATGCTAACGTGGATACTGCTGAAGCCATAGCAAAATGGACAAAGCAGTATACCGACGAGGCTTATGAACGGCTGAAGAAAAGAAAGATAACAGTCTCAGGCTCTTCTAAAAAGCCAGACTACAACAAGATGGAACAACAGCTGGATGCTCTTAAAACACTGCTCACATCAGCAGATAAGCCTATTCTTGTGGAAAACCAAGAAAACGGAAAGCTACTGACCAGTGAAGAAGAAAAAGAAAAGGAAGCTGAATACTTCACAGAAGCCATCAAGAAAATGGATCTAAAAGAAGAAAGTTCAGTGAGCCTTCAAAACCTTTTCAAAAAGGTATTAACCAAACCTGCAGCAGATATCTCAGACATTGAGCTAGATCAACAAAAGAGACAAGAACAGATTGACAAAGAAGTTGCAGAAGACATAGCTGCAGCAAATGAAGTCATAGAAAAGGCTTTCAAACAAATGTCTGAAGTTCAAGATACTGCTTTACAATTTTTCTCAAGGCCAAAATCTCCAAGCTCATCAGAAAATAAATTTCTCCCAAGAAACCCATTGGGTTCAAAAGTACTATAGTGGCTCTCTGATCAAAAGACCCATGTATTGACCCTGGTCAGATCCAATGGTGAAATGAAGTACATATCAAGGAAAGAAGCACTAGGCCTTAGTGTTGAAGATTTGCAGGATCTCCTTGAACTTTCATTGTGCAGGGATGAGGATGACCTAAGTTCCAAAGAATTTGAAGAAGAATTTAAAAGACAAGCAAGGGAACTTCTGATGAGAAATAAAAATCCAGAATAATGAAGGGTTTTGGCATTATCTGTTCCAGGGGGAGATTGTTAGGATTGAACCCTATCAGAGGAACAGATAATGAAAGCCAAAACCGGTTCACAACAATGGATTCACAATAAGCAGATGTTTACACTAAGTCTTCTCTCTTGGAAGTGACTATAACAGCTGATGGTCTTATATCCACTGCCCGGATACAACTGTTGCTGTTCTTCAATACTACTGATGAAGCCCAGAAGACTGCTGAGAACTAAGCACTGCTGGTGCAATCGACTGATGACAAAGCACTGCCCAATCAAGGACTGATCAACCTTGAGGAAAACACTGATGTAAATAGAGAGCAGTAGTTTAGTATGTCATCTGTTTTATGTATACTCAGTGGTTAAGATTAGCAGTGTTTGTATAAGAACAGTAGATACAGGTTGTTAGGCTGTTAGACGTCGCTTTCATGGTAACGTCAGCTGAGATGCCTCAGTGGTTTGGATTGTCTATAAATGAAGCAGTACTCTGTACTGTTACATTTGATTGTTTTGAGTGAGTTCTTCTCCTCAATTCAATCCTTTCATCTTGTGCAACCAACCATGGGGTATCAGGTTGAGGGGGAGTTTAGTCTGTAAGCTTGCATTGTAATCATTAGCTTTGTATTGTAATCTTTCAACTCTATGAAAAGCAAGTGTTTATCTAACTATATTCTCCTTTGATTGTGTTTACAAAGTTTGTTATTCATTTCGGCTGCACTTTACATTGTTTCATATTCATTCATTGTTCAAATCATACAAACTAACACAATTATGAGAGCCTCCGATCCTAACATAACGAAAATAAGTTGTGCCCTAGCGTCGGTGTCTTTCATCACCGAAGTGCAATAGTCCATTAGTACACGCCCGTCCGAACGGCACGGTGTGAGGTTTGTTAAACCTAATAGCGCTATTAACTAATGACCCGCTCGCCATTGGCCTCGGCGATTAAGTCGATATAAATGAGGGACTTCGTTGATAGAGTTCTAGTCTAGTAAATCTAAATCCGTCCCAACTGGACGAGGAATTCACATTCCTGCACACATCCTAACAGGACGAGGAATCCCTATTCCTTAACCCATTCTCATTCCCACCGGGAATTACCATGCTTTGTAGAAAAGTGTGAACTCACCTTGGTTTGCTCGGTTAGATTAGTTACTCTAATAATCAGGAATTAAGCACGTCCTAACATGGTACAGATAACAATCAGTTTCACGTGCATGCATAATACGTATCCTACGTACGGTTTATCTACTCATTACTTCTATCACATAGCACGCACTCACATTAACATTTCACGCCCGTATAAGCATCCCATCTATAATCATTCAAAAGCAAACATACGATATTGCACATAACACTTTCATTGACATATAACACGTTAGATCATTCTCAGATAACCTACCCGACATTTAGACACGCAAATTGCTACTTATGTCGTTTCAGCTTTAATATCCAAAACTGGGCTGTTTTCGGGAATTTTAATAAAATAGTTAACTTACTCCAAAAATTCTCAAACTTTTACAAAATGTTTCAAACAATCCAAATATTACTTTGTAAAAATATCGGGATCCATTTCATTACCAATATTTTATAAAAAATCATTTATCGGTCTGCAATCAGATTCGTCACTTTCTGACTGTAGTCCACGGAATAATTCATTTAAAATTCATAGTAAGTCCGATTGATGAAATTCCAGTTGGAGCATTACAACGACATCAGTGGTTATCTACAGTATAAATTTCATGAGCTAATTCTACACAGATTTTAAGTTATGAAGAAAAACACAACACACATTTTCTGCAGTAAAAACGCAGCTTTTGCTTCTGTGAAAAACGACTCTTTAAAAATAGCAAACGAAGTCCAAAAATTATGATTCCAGTGCCATTAGAACCGTATTTTGAATTAACACGTTATAGACTCAAGAAAATCAATTTTTGTTAAGTTATGACCCGGTTACAGCCGACTGAAGGCGGCTGTAACAGTTTGACAGCTTCCTGTTTTCAGCTTATAGCGCTCTAACGCAAGTTCTATTTGTTCCGTTAACATGCCTAGTGATCAACAACGACATTTAAAATCACTTGCAGCAGGTTATCGTTTATTTAACTCAGATTTACCATGTCAAGTACCATCGTTCATATCAGATTTCCAGAGTACAAGTTTTCATCAAGTAACCAACATAAACAAGACAACATCATTCTAGCATTATTTCATCATAATACATCCTTTAACTACTAAAATAGGAAGTAACCAAGAGTTAACAAGAAGCTTACAACTAGCTTAAAGCTAGGGAAGATCACTAGAGAAAATGATGAAGAAGATGGTGAATGAAAGCAATGTATGAAGTTCCTTCAAGTTCTTCAAGCTTCAACCTTCACAAGACATCTTCTAATACTTGAATGGAGCTTAAAAATGGTTGTATGGTGGTGACAAGGTGGTGATGGTGGCGGTTATAGAGGGAGCCGAGAGGGAGAGGAGAGAGTGAGGGATGGGGAGTGAAGTTGTAAGAATGAAGGTCTAGTACTCTTGGTCACCATGATTATAATCTTTCTCACAATATTTTGTTCACACCATCAAGTAAGATCCAATAAAATATTAGAATGAAATCTAGTAATTAGATCATGTGGGCCGATTTCTAGATATGGGGAGGGGGTCTAAGTGTAACATTGAACTAACTAGTATACTACAAAATCTTAGCATATCCAAGGGAGATCCTTTGGAGATTACATCTGATCTTACTAAGATTGAGAAGATCAAATGGGATCTAGTGAAATCTTGGAAGATTTAGGGAAAATCTTGGTGGGTCCATGTTTGGGCAGTAAGTAATGAGGGGGGGGGGGGGTATTTGTAATATTTGATTGATAGTGGGTAAATATTTAGGAGGTTAAGTGTAATATTTAGTGTATTATGTGTATGGTACATTATATAGTGTGTTGGGGTATTCGGGGACCATAACTAGTCCAAAAATAATTAATCAATGTTTCTAGCAATATTTTGGTGTCCCGGGTAATGTCCGGTTGTTCGGTTATATACCGGTTCATTAAAGTGCTAAGTTGTTCCGTATAGTGTCTTTTATGTAACTTTTTGTAATACTTTTAATTCCTAACACTTAGGAAAACATTCAGGACCATTTAGTCAATTTTCTGTACAATCAATAAGCACAATATAATATTAATTAATCGTACGGATACATCTAATTATGAGGGTTGTCACATTCCCCCCCTGTTAAGAAAATTTCGTCCCGAAATTTAGCACGTGGTTACTGAGGAAGCTAGTTAAGTTGCGTGGTTTCCTGGTTTTCCTGGGGTGTCACATCATCCCCCCGTTGGTTTGGAATTTCATCCCGAAATTCCGCAGTAGCTTCAGCCTCAGTAGTGGTTGCACTTTTCTCAAACAACTGGGGATACTTGTGTTTCATTTGGTCTTCTCGTTCCCAGGTATACTCTGGGCCACGACGGGAGTTCCAACGAACTCGAACACGAGGTATTCTAGTACGCTTGAGAACTTTAACATCTCGATCTGTGATTTCAACTGGTTCCTCGACGAATCACAACTGATCGTCGATTGTGAGCTCCTTTAAGGGAACTATGAGGGTCTCATCTGACAGACACTTCTTCAGATTCGACACATGGAAAACCTTGTTAACTCCGCTGAGTTCTGCCGGTAGATTCAGCTTGTAGGCGACTTTGCCAATTTTCTCAATGATTTCGAACGGTCCGACATAACGCGGATTGAGTTTGCCTCGTTTGCCAAAACGTACTACACCTTTCCAAGGTGAGACTTTGAGTAGCACTCGATCCCCAACCTGGAACTCGAGTGGTTTCCTGCGCTTATCAGCGTAGCTTTTCTGACGGTCACGAGCTGCCGCCATTCGTTGTCTTATCTGAGCGATCCTCTCAGTCGTGTCTACCACAAGTTCTGGGCCTGTGATTTGGCTGTCACCAACTTCTGCCCAACAAAGAGGTGATCGGCATTTACGTCCGTACAATGCCTCAAACGGAGCGGCCTGGATACTGGTGTGGTAGCTGTTATTATACGAAAATTCTACTAGAGGTAGATGTCGCTCCCAGCCGTTACCAAAATCAATCACACATGCCCTAAGCATGTCTTCAAGGGTTTGAATGGTACGTTCAGACTGTCCATCCGTCTGTGGATGATAAGCGGTGCTCATATCTAAGCGTGAGCTAAAAGACTTGTGCATAGCTTGCCACAATTCAGATGTAAAACGCGAGTCACGATCAGAAATGATGGAGGTTGGCACTCCGTGCCTTGATACTACTTCCTTTAGGTAGACGTCTGCTAGAGTAGAAAACTTATCCGTTTCCTTGATAGCCAGAAAATGTGCAGACTTGGTCAATCGATCCACTATCACCCAAATAGTGTCATTTCCGCGTTGGGATCTAGGCAGGCCAGTAACGAAATCCATGGAAATTTGCTCCCATTTCCATGTCGGGATCTCTGGTTGTTGGAGTAGGCCTGATGGTTTCTGATATTCAATCTTGACTCTTGCACAAGTCAAACATTTACTGACGTAGGTCGCTATATTGGCTTTCATACTAGGCCACCAATACGTAGTCTTGAGATCGTGGTACATCTTATCCGAACCAGGATGTACTGAATAACGAGACTTGTGTGCCTCATCCATCACAAGCTCATGTAGATTACCATAGAGTGGAACCTAGATGCGCCCGTTTATATAGTAGGCGCCATCTTCCTTTTGTTCTAACCGTTTCCTTGACCCTCGCAGGGACTCGGCCCTGATGTTTTCTGCTTTCAATGCTTCAACCTGAGCATCTCGTATCTGAGCGGGAAGACTGGATTGGATGGTAAGTTGTAACGCACGCACACGCTTAGGTGTAGTATCCTTTCGACTGAGGGTGTCAGCCACAACATTGGCCTTGCCCGGATGGTATTTGATAGCGCATTCATAGTCATTCAAGAGCTCGACCCATCGGCGTTGTCGAATGTTTAACTCCTTTTGCTTGAAGATATGCTCGAGACTCCTGTGATTGGTGTAAATGGTGCACTTGGTACCGTACAGGTAATGTCTCCATATCTTAAGTGCGAAAACAACTGCTCCCAGCTCCAGATCGTGAGTAGTGTAATTTCTTTCATGGACCTTAAGCTGGCGCGATGCGTAAGCAATGACCTTGTCCCGTTGCATCAACACGCAACCAAGTCCTTGGATGGAAGCGTCGCAATAAACCACAAAATCATCTGTGCCTTCAGGCAATGAGAGGATAGGCGCGCTACAAAGTCTCTCCTTTAAGTGCTGAAAATCAGATTCCTGTGCATCACCCCAACGATAGGTGACACCCTTCTGAGTTAGCGAGGTGAGAGGTTGCGCAATCTTTGAGAAATCCTTGATAAACCTTCTGTAATATCCTGCCAAACCCAAGAATTGGCGGATTTCTGTTGGTGTACGGGGTGCAGGCCAGTTCTTGATCGAGTCAACCTTGGATGGATCAACATGAATCCCATCCTTGTTTACCACGTGGCCTAGAAAGTGGACTTTGCGAAGCCAGAAGTCACATTTCGAAAATTTGGCATACAACTGCTCTGTTCGAAGAAGTTCCAAAATAAGCCTCAGGTGTTGCTCGTGTTCTTCCTGACTCTTCGAATAGATCAGGATATCGTCGATGAAAACTATGACAAACTTATCCAGGTAAGGCTTGCACATTCGGTTCATGAGATCCATGAAGACCGCAGATGCATTCGTCAATTCGAAAGGCATAACCAGAAACTCGTAATGCCCATAACGAGTCCTGAATGCTGTTTTAGAGATATCCTCGTCTCGGACTCTCAGTTGATGGTAACCTGACCTCGGGTCAATCTTGGAATAGAAACTCGACCATTGCAACTAGTCGAATAAGTCATCAATGCGTGGAAGAGGATTACGATTCTTCACGGTTATCTTGTTGAGTTCACGGTAGTCAATACACATTCTGAAGGTACCGTCTTTCTTCTTCACAAATAACACTGGAGCTCCCCAAGGCGAAGAGCTAGGGCGAATAAAACCCTTGTCCAAGAGGTCTTGCAATTGAGTGGACAATTCCTCTAGTTCCGATGGGGCTAAGCGATAAGGCGCACGGGCTATGGGTGCTGCCCCAGGAGTTAGCTCGATTTGAAACTCGACTTGACGATGAGGCGGAAGACCAGGTAATTCCTCAGGGAATACCACAGGAAAATCGCGTACAATAGGAATGTATTCAATTCTCTTCTCTTCCATTGATGCGTCAGTAAGAAGAGCTAGAATGGCAGTGTGGCCCTTTCGCAAACACTTCTGGGCCTTAAGGAAAGAGATGATGCCCACAACAGCACCACTCTTGTCGCCACGAATCACAAGGGGTTCTTCACCAGAACGAGGGATGCGGAAAATCTCCTCGTTGCAAAGAATTTCCGCTTACTGATGAGATAACCAATCCATCCCAATAACAACGTCGAAACTACCCAGAACGATAGGAATGAGGTCGATAGAAAAGGTCTGACCAGCTAAGACGAGGTTACAACCCTTAACTATGTGTGTGGCCTCGAGACTTTTACCGTTTGCTAGTTCTACCATGTGTTTGGTGGTCAAAAGTGTTGGGGTGCGCTTAAGCATTTGACTAACTTTTAAGAACACATAACTAGTATCGGCACCTGAATCGAATAAAACAGTAACAAAGAAATCATCCAGAAGAAACTTACCCATCATAACGTTGGGATCGTTCCTCGCGTCACCCTGACCCATCACGAAAACACGTCCCCTGGCACCATTGCCATCATTGTTACCCCTGTTATTGTTTCCGTTCCCCTGATTGTTGTTGTTGTTCTGTTTATGGTTCAACAGGGGGCAGTTTCTCTTGAAGTGACCTTCAGCACCACACTGATAGCATCCCCTGTTACCCTGCTGTTGCTGTTGCTGATTCTGTGGGGCTTGTGGCTGCTGTTGACGATACTGGTTCGCAGGACGTGAGCTCCTACAATCCTTGGCTTCATGACCCAGCTGGTTACATGTCTGACAACGTCCCTTGTTGCACGGCCCGCTGTGGTGTAAATTACATCGATTGCACTTAGGGTGATTTCCCCTGTATCCACCCTGACCTTGATTCCCAGAAGACTGCTGACTGGGGCTCCTGTACTCCTTTGTCTTTCGCTGCTGGGACTGAGACTGACCTGAAGTAGAACCCTTGCCCGAATTTCCATCCCACTTGCGCTTGTTATCACTGGGAGTATCAGAAGTAGCAGTAGCGCTAATACGCTTGGGCAGCTTGTTCTGCTCAACTGACTGATCAGTGAGACGATGAGCCAATCGGATGATTTGCTGAATGGTGCCAAGATTAGCTAAGGTCACGTGGCTCTGAATTTCTGGCACTAAACCCTTAAGGTACAGCTCGATACGCTTGATAGGAGGATCCACCATAGTAGGACACAAGATAGCTAATTCATTCGATCTCTTTGTGTATGCCTCGATGTAATCTTCAAATTGAAAAATTCCACCTCTAGCTTGTGGATGTCGTCACGACTACATTACTCTTCCTTGATCAAATCTTTGAAGTCATTCCATGGGGTGACATTAGCAACCGCCAGCCCTAGCAATTGAACCTGTGCTTTCCACCAGGTTAACGCAGCACATTCGAGTGTTCCAGTAGCAAATTTCACCCTACGATCTTCAGGGCATTCACACATCTCAAAAACAGACTCAATCTTCTCGAACCAGTGAAGAAGGCCTACAGCTCCTTCTGTGCCGTTGAAGGTACTAGGTCGGCAATCCATGAATGTTTTGAACGTACATACGAGAGGCTGAGCATGTTGACTTATTGCGCGAGAATAAAAGACAAGGTTAAGCACAAGAGTTGGTTCGCGAGGGTAGGATCTAAACGTCCTAAGATGGGTTGATATGGCAGGTTATACCTCCTGCAGGGACAGCTGCGAGTGCCTCCGCCACTCGTTCGTTGATTAGAGCCGTCAGCTGGGCTTGAGTCAAGTTCAAACGTCCACTCATGATCTTCACAACGAAGCACCGTAAGTGAGAAAAGTGTCGCGAAAGTGCGTAAGCGTGGGATGACAGAAGAGAGTAAGCACACAAGGTTCAAATAGCAGTTATCGTGTTAACTAGTACACTATGTGAACTATCAAACAGACAATATAAACATAAATCATACCACCTATTGTGTCGAGTCTTGCACGTGGAGCGAAGCGTCGTTGTGGATCGTTGAGCACTGTACAGGTTATAGTCTGGTTTTGTCAAAAAGATTTTCCCTTTTTAAAACCAAGTTCACTATAACCAATGGCTCTGATACCAATCTGTCACACCCCCAAAATCCATACGCGGAGTATCACCGCTTGGAGGCGTGACATGACCAGGATCCAACCACCAATAATATTGAACAATGTATTTAAAATAGATAAAATCCAACCACGCAATATAATTGGTGTTCAAAAACTAGTTAACCAAGTTCAAATTAAACAGCGGAAGCATAAGACGTAAAACCAAAACATAAGTTCAATAAGTTCATAAAGTTTAAATGTTTAGAACGGGTCATAACAGTCCATATCCCACAACGACCTCCTCCTCGTGCAAGCTCCATAAGCATCTAACGACCTGCAAAGCATGTAGTAACGGGTCAACAACAAAGTTGAGTGAGTTCACAGTTGGTTGTCCATTTTAGAGTTGTTTTAAAAAACGTAGTTTAATATTAACCAGCTATCCAGCCGTGGGGGTTACCCCATAGTTCGAAAACATTTATTAGTTAACCCATTTTTACTTCGGCCGTTTCAGCCGTTGGGGCTACCCCATGTTCATAATCCCTGGCTATCCAGCCCGGCACTCCGGCCGTGGGGGCTACCCCATTTTAAACTACCAGACTCGTTACCATATCGACTACTAACGAAAATAAGTTGTGCCCTAGCGTCAGTATCTATCATCACCGACGTGCCATAGTCCATTAGTACACGCCCGTTCGAACGACACGGTGTGAGGTTTGTTAAACCTAATAGCGCTATTAACTAATGACCCGCTCGCCATTGGCCTCGACGATTAAGTCGATATAAATGAGGGACTTCGTTGATAGAGTTCTAGTCTAGTAAATATAAATCCGTCCCAACAGGACGAGGAATTCACATTCCTGCACACGTCCCAACAGGACGAGGAATCCCTATTCCTTAACCCATTCCCATTCCCACCGGGAATTACCATGCTTTGTAGAAAAGTGTGAACTCACCTTGGTTTGCTCGGTTAGATTAGTTACTCTAATAATCAGGAATTAAGCACATCCTAACACGGTACAGATAACAATCAGTTTCACGTGCATGCATAATACGTATCCTACGTACGGTTTATCTACTCATTACTTCTATCACATAGCACGCACTCACGTTAACATTTCACGCCCATATAAACATCCCATCTATACTCATTCAAAAGCAAACATACGATATTACACATAACACTTTCATTGGCATATAACACGTTAGATCATTCTCAGATAACCTACCCGACATTTAGACACGCAAATTGCTACTTATGTCGTTTCAGCTTTAATATCCAAAACTGGGCAGTTTTCGGGCATTTTAATAAAATAGTTAACTTACTCCAAAAATTCCCAAACTTTTACAGAATGTTTCA
Organism: Helianthus tuberosus; assembly: GCA_030545235.1. NCBI lineage: Eukaryota > Viridiplantae > Streptophyta > Magnoliopsida > Asterales > Asteraceae > Helianthus > Helianthus tuberosus. The sequence continues at coordinate 2,214,557 of CM060425.1, read as the reverse complement.
AACAATCCAAATATTACTTTGTAAAAATATCGGGATCCAATTCATTACCAATATTTTATAAAAAAATAATTTACCGGACTGCAATCAGATTCGTCACTTTCTGACTACAGTCCATGGAATAATTCATTTAAAATTCATCGTAAGTCTGATTGATGAAATTCCAGTTGGAGCATTACAACGACATCAGTGGTCATCTACAGTATAAATTTCATGAGCAAATTCTACACAGATTTCAAGTTATGACGAAAAACACAACACACATTTTCTGCAATAAAAACGCAGCTTTTGCTTCTGTGAAAAACGACCCTTTAAAAATAGCAAACGAAGTCCAAAAATTATGATTCCAGTGCCATTAGAACCGTATTTCGAAATAACACGTTATAGACTCAGGAAAATCAATTTTTCGTTAAGTTATGACCCGGTTACAGCCGACTGAAGGCGGCTGTAACAGTTTGACAGCTTCCTGTTTTAAGCTTATAGCGCTCTAACGCAAGTTCTATTTGTTCCGTTAACATGCCTAGTGATCAACAATGACATTTAACATCACTTGCAGCAGGTTATCGTTTATTTAACTCAGATTTACCATGTCAAGTACCAGCGTTCATATCAGATTTCCAGAGTACAAGTTTTCATCATGTAACCAACATAAACAAGACAACATTATTCTAGCATTATTTCATCATAATACATCCTTTAACTACTAAAAATAGGAAGTAACCAAGAGTTAACAAGAAGCTTACAACTAGCTTAAATTTAGGGAAGATCACTAGAGAAAATGATGAAGAAGATGGTGAATGAAAGCAATGTATGAAGTTCCTTCAAGTTCTTCAAGCTTCAACCTTCACAAGACATCTTCTAATACTTGAATGGAGCTTAAAAATGGTTGTATGCTGGTGACAAGGTGGTGATGGTGGCGGTTATAGAGGGAGCCGAAAGGGAGAGGAGAGAGTGAGGGATGGGGAGTGAAGTTGTAAGAATGAAGGTCTAGTAATCTTGGTCACCATGCTTATAATCTTTCTCACAATATTTTGTTCACACCATCAAGTAAGATCCAATAAAATATTAGAATGAAATCTAGTAATTAGATCATGTGGGCCGATTTCTAGATATGGGGAGGGGGTCTAAGTGTAACATTGAACTAACTAGTATACTACAAAATCTTAGCATATCCAAGGGAGATCCTTTGGAGTATTCGGGGACCATAACTAGTCCAAAAATAATTAAACAATTTGTATGGTACATTTGTAATATTTGATTGATAGTGGGTAAATATTTAGGAGGTTAAGTGTAATATCTAGTGTATTATTTGTATGGTACATTATATAATGTGTTGGGGTATTCGGGGACCATAACTAGTCCAAAAATAATTAAACAATGTTACTAGCAATATTTTGGTGTCCCGGGTAATGTCTGGTTGTTCGGTTAGATACCGGTTCGTTAAAGTGCTAAGTTGTTCCGTATAGTGTCTTTTATGTAACTTTTTGTAATACTTTTAATTCCTAACACTTAGGAAAACATTCAGGACCATTTAGTCAATTTTCTGTACAATCAATAAGCACAATATAATCTTAATTAATCGTACGGATACATGTAATTATGAGGGTTGTCACAATAGGTATTTCGGAAGCCATCGTGTCGAGCCAGACGATCAAACTGCCACGGTCGGCCCAATAAAATGTGACACGCGTCCATCGGATTAACTTTACACCACACTTCATCAACATACTTGTTTCCGATATAAAAGGGGACTAAACATCGATGAGTAACTTTGACAATATTACCTTTTTTAACCACGAAAGCTGATAGGGCTCTGGATGGTCGTGTTTTTGAAACCCAAGTATATCAACCATAACCGTAGAAACCATATTTTCACAACTCCCCCCGTCGATGATCATGACACACACTTTCCCCTTTGACGTGCATTTGGTGCGAAAAATATTGTGGCGTAACCAAGCGTTTTCGTCCTCGATTTTGGCGACAGTCGAGGTAAGGACACGCTGGGCAATGAGTGCCTCGCCACGGTCTGGAAATAAAGTGTCAGACGGTTCGTCTTTGGCTTCGTCATCCGTGTCATAAACTGGCAACGTGTCATCGGTAAGAGCCACGACTTGGCAATTTGGGCACTCACGACGAAGGTGACCGATTCCATGACACTTGTAACAACGTTGGACCGAGGGAACGGTGGTGGCGGGACTGGTTTGGGCCGTGGCTGGTAAAACATTTTGGCCAGACGTGGTTGGGCCGTCGGCTTTGATTGGGCCCGGACGGCCCGGTATGTTACTTGGACCGTAGCTATTTTTTCAACCTTGTGTGCCAACATACAAACATCATCGAAACTCCAATAAGGTTGCAATTGAACAACATCGGCAATATCGGTGCGTAAACCCCCCAAAAATCTAGCTATCACTTGTTCATCTTCCTCATCAACCCCGCAACGCATACGTAATTTTTCAAATTCCATAATAAATTGTTCAACCGATAAATTACCTTGCTTACAGTTGTGGTAATCAAGATAAGAGTCTTGAAGGTGATTAGCCAGAAGGAATTTGGACTTTAGAAATTTTTCATCTTCTCCCACGTTTCCACCTTTTGCTTCCCTTCGTATTGTCGCTTCTTCCGAACATGCTCCCACCATAACGAAACATGTTTTCTGAGTTTTTGCCACGAGTTTGACCTTGAGATGTTCGGGAATATCACGTAATTCAAAAAACCCTTTCAACCGTATGTAACCACTCGATAAAATCATCGGGATGTAGTTGACCTTCGAACTCAGGAATTTCAACCCGTACTCCCAAAGCTTTCAAGGGATCGATTGGAGGCGGTGCCCGGTAACGATTAGGACGTCCCCCGAACGGGTTTCGGCCATCATCGAACTCGGTATGGTAATCCGATTCAGTCTGTTCATCGTCCCTTGGCTCGTATCGAAGCTCTAATTCACGAACCCTACGTTGCAATCTTTCAAGTTCTGCGTCACGAGGATCTGGATCATGATAATCTCCGTTGCCTCCTGCGGCGTATCGACAGTGAAAATCACGATTGTTCCTCCAGTTTTCAGCCATGGCTCTGATACCAAATGATGCGGAAGCTTAACGAAAAGTAAACCCGTTACCAAAATCCGGCAACGTAACCGAGAAGCCAAATCCGGCGATCTCAAAGAACCGATAATCGATTATGTCTCCAGAAAAAGTCCCCCATGAAAATTAGGAAAATAGGTTTTTAAACAAAGCTCCTATCCTGCAAGATAGGCATGGAACTTTTAAAAGACAACAACTTATTCAAACTTCAAACCAAAAGATAAATAAATAAACTAACAAACTAATAAAAACCCAATGTCTCGAACCCATGTGCACGACTTAGGCCCGAGACGCGGACCGGCTCGCTATTGTCGTCTGGATTGGGATCACCTACCCTACGTCAACATATTAAAAAAATCTAAATAAATGCTATTTAGGATGGATGACATTCCCTTTAAATAAAATATCTATGACTAAAACATCAAAGTGAAATTTACTGACCCAATTGGAACAAACTATATATATACACACACACGCGCGCATATGAGTGTCCTAATTGGAACACTCATGAAACTTGGTAACTATTTAACAAAGTTTCCCTTTTTTTTAAAAGATGAACTGTAACGCCTCGCAAATTTATATCATATAATAACGCAACACGTGTCCAAACTCTCCTTTTATTTTCGATTTATGGAAGGAGAGGGACCAATTATGTCAAAAAGGAGACAGAAACAAAGTCCAAGGACTAAAGTGGCAAAAATGCCAAAATTCCATTTCTAAAGATCCCTTACGGACCGTAAGGTAGTTACACTTGTCATGATTTGAGAGATTTTGGATTAGTATAAATAGGTGACCATGGTTCACATTCAACTCAGACCTTTCAATTCACTCTTAATCTGATACTTGGAGCTTCCTCTGAGTTTGGAGCAGCCCTTTGAAGTTCTTAGGAGTCCTCAAGTCTAGTAATTTTCAGGAGGTGACCTTTTGAGGGATTAACACATACCTAATTACGATCACGTAGCCATGTTCGCCTCGAACAATGGCTGGACCATTAAGTTCTAAACCGAAAGTTAAAGCGTTTATCGAAAACATTTGACTTTGGCTTTAAAAAGCCTATAAACGAAAATAGAAAATAAGGGAACACTTACAAGTGACCCACTGATGAAAAACTAACTCAAATGGAAGCTCCCTTTAGCTGAGAATCTCCAAGAGATGAGAGGAATTGATAGAACAAGAATGAGCAAAGAGAAGTGTTGCAAGAACACTCTATTTATAGTTGGAGCTCAAGATTTGGATCATTCCAGGTGTTATGAGGGGCTAGGAGATCATCACAGGTGTCCTTGTACGTGTCTTCAACCACCATGCAACCCCTAGTAACGGAAATGAAGTGTTTTGGCGGTTTGTGTGGCCTCTAAGGAAAAATTCGCAGCTGGACGATTTATATGGACCGTAGGGGGTCCGTGTATGTGGTCCGTAAAGCTACTCGGCTAGCAAAACAATTTTCCAACTTTGACACTTATGGCCCCTCAACCTTCATACTTATATGCAATATTAAAAATGGCATAAATAGCCCTTCATGGCCAATAGTTGGCACACCCGAGAGTATGACCGAACATCATTGAACTCCCGATTCGTTAAAGGGTCACTCAGAGGTATAAATTAACATGTTGACGCCTTTAACCGTCTAACTATCAAACTTTCAAACAATTTCACAAACTGTTCCTCTCATCCAACAAGTGGCTCATTAGAGAATACGGACACCGTTAAAGGTCACTCAGAGGCATAGTTTCAGCATGTTGACACTTTTAGTCCATCCACATTCATAGTTTCCTTTTTTTTGGCAAAAATAGTCCCTCCTAGCCAACATTAGGCATAATTAGGAATAAGGACACTTGTCAACACATTATTGGACACGATTTTACGAGATGTTACAGTTATATACCTCAAGATTTGGTAGGTTTTGCTGGATTCTTGTTGCATAACAACTCTTATTCAGATTTACTGTAAATCACCTAAAACATGTTTAAAAGTATTTGATCAGTGAGAAATACTGGTGAGTACATTCATTTGTATAAAAAGACAGATTCTTATAGTTACAACATTAAGAGTTTTTACATTTGTTTATATTTTACAACTACCCAAAGTTATTTGTCACTCGATAGTCCTGTGACTGTGGTCATATCACTGTTGGCTAATTCTCCAACTAGTGAAGCTTATCAAATAGTGTATATAAAACCCCATATATTGACAATAGTTTTCTAGTAAGAATACAAAGACTTAATCACTGTAAATATAAGTAACAATTGGAAAACATTTAGGGTTTTGAAAACATTTGATAAAAGATAATGACTCATCTTGTAAGTCTATAGTTCCGAGTCTTCTAATAATTAAGCATCTACTTTAACAGTAAGTTTATGGTTCTCAGCCTTCTGATAATTAAACATCTAGATTAACAGTGTATAATACGTATTAGGGCACTCGGTATGGTTCGGTGAAATGATCGGGGTATGCCATTCACCGATCGGTGAATGATTGCCGTTGATTCGGTGATTATGATTCAGGGTATGGTGATAGCATATTTCGGTGTATAGTCATCGATGATGATTGATGAAACAGTGATATAATTTTTGACCGTTACCCATTATAATTCAAACACCCTAAAGTGATTGAACCATACCCTCTGATTGAGTGTAAAATGGGGAGTGAATAGGGACTTCACATGGCATGCTATTATTGGATAGGGAATAACTCAAACACCCTAAAGTGATTGAACCATACCCTCCACCTTGTAAAACCAAATCAAGCCTAACAATGCTCACAAGATCAAAACCACAACGTAGGTTCACAAAGTCTGACCTTATTCAGACTGAGCTTCGGCATTCAAAAGTGATAAATACAAAGAAAACAAAATGAGATTAATCAAATTAGAACTGTACTCCTTTTATCAATTTTCATGGTTAAATTAGTTTTAAAAAATTTTGAAAGTGCAAAAGGAAGATGTAATATTTTATATGTAATTCGATAGTGATATACGTGTCTGTTTAAATTATAATATAGCTTTTAATAAAATTACATCCGACCAAACGAATCATTCCCAACATAAAAGTTCCATACCATTCAACGAAAAACCTTTCTATTCTTCAATCGTGTTTAGTTATCCACCTTAGAATTAAATACACATAAATAATACAATTATGTATATTTAAAGTATCAGTATCACAAGCTAGTCAAACTAATATATCTCTAAGTTACTAACTATTAAGTATATGTTATTATGTGCATGTATTTGGTTAAGTTATTCTACAAAAGCTGCTAAAATAAGAAGTGTATAAAGACATAATGGATCGCATAAGATGACACAACATCGAGCAAAATATAACACAATATCGAGGAAAAAAAACACAATGAGTCGCAAAAAGGACAAAATGACACAAATATAGAAAATACACAATGATAATAAACAAATATTCTGGAATCTACAACCTATAAATCCAAAAGTGAAAACCTAAAATCTCACATCGTAGAGTTCGATGAGACGGTTTCAATGCCACTTGAATGAGGTCAATCACAGTCCGTTTGATTTGTACGACTTCTTATTTTTAAGAGTTTTTGTATTTGATCTAAACCGTATCTCTATATCTTGGTCCGACTATTTCGTTTGATTATTGTCCTTTTTATGTGAGTTTGTTGGTCTTTCACATTTACAAAACAGGCAATGCTTAATTTTTTTTTTTTTTAATAAAGCGTGAAGCCATGTGCTTATTAAAAAATAACTTTAACTTTGTTGCCTTGTGAGTGGGAGGTCGCCTCATTACTCATTAGTAGGCATGAAAGTATACCATTAACACTAGTACCATTAGCTGAGATTAGATACCCCAAATAACCAATTGTAGTCTGACTGGAGTGACAACCCTGAGATGATCCAGGTGAGCTGCCCACGACCCGCTATTAACTAAGATATCGTCAAAGAATACTAGTACAAACTTTCGTATAAATGGACGGAAAACATCGTTCAAAAGGCGTTGGAAGGTGGAGGGAGCATTGGTGAGGCCGAAGGGCATCACCAAAAACTCATATTGGCCATTATGAGTGGGAAATGCAGTTTTAAGGTCATCACCTTGTTTGATCCGAATCAGATGATATCCGGCTAAGAGATCCAATACTTTATTGATAGAGATTAAACGTTTTTTTCCTGGATGCATTGACGTTCCCTTTTTTTCTAGTTATTGACGCGAGAAGGAATAAAGAGGATTAGAGATACATTTAATACCAGCCCCCTCTTTTCTCTTTTTTCCCTTTTTTAGAATAAGGGAGGAAAGATAGAATAAAAGTGCATTCAACAACCCTGAGACTCAGGGTCGGGTTGGGTCTTTTTCATTGGACCACCAATCTGAGTGGTACTCTCAAGTCTAAACCACAGAGTCGTCCCCGAAAACTCTCAAAAAAATTTAGGCCTAGGGCGACGAATAGAATTGGGCCCAAAATTATGGTTAAGGGTAAATGAATTATAAAAATAAAAATTTAATGATGGAGCAAAGACTTGAACTTGAGACCTTTACATTATTTTGAGATAGTTTTTGCAACTACACCACCAATAATTTTTGCAAAATAAACGGATGAATATACTAAATATATAATTTAATAAATATATAAAAGCTTATAAAGACTTTTCGGGCCCTTTGAAATCTTGAGACTCAGGCGTCGGCACGAGTTTGCCGGGCCCAGAGCCGGCCCTGCTAAACCATTTATCCAGTTTTCATCAAAACTAACAATAAAATAAAAGATGTGAACACATGATATAAAGCCAAAACTATCAATAATACTTTGCTTGGCACATGACATGATTTGATTTGATAAGAAAAAAAAAAGTTGTATTTCATTGCATGCTATCTACTTGGATACATCATATAACCCTTTAGGCCTAGATGTCCCAGTCCCATATATGGATTTATTGGATTATAAAATCATAGTATCATACATACATTATCTTATTTGGTATAAGATTACTCATTATCTGCCATTCAGGTACAAGATTTACTCATTATCCGACCAGATTTACTGTTTCCCCACCGGTATCTATGCTCATGAACTTATGCGGTTAAAACTTACATGTCTTGATTCTCCTCGTGTGGAAACCTTATCTTAAATTCAACCAAAAACCGACATAAAATTTGTACAATTCCGATTTGTTCATATCTTCTTAATTTCAAGTTTCTAACAACTCGAAACTACCGTTTATCATGTTTTTTAAAAAATATAAGATGAGAGTAAACACGTATGTGGTTGTTTTTAAGTAAGTATACGTGCATTTTCTAATATCACACATGCCCCAAACCTGTAAAGATTTATATAACTAATCTCATACCCAATGGTGGACTTACTGCCATGGCCGGGGACGGGCGCCCCCGTAAAAAAAAAAAAAATTAGTGTATTATTTAGACAAAACTCACAATAACACCCTTTAAAAATATGGTAAAACCCACTGATCGCACCCTCAGAAAATAAATCACGAGTCCCTAAAAATTTGTTCAGAGCTCAGTACTTCCCATCGGACTTAGGTTTTCCCACCGGCGCAAATATAACACTAACTCGAAAAACATGACCTAGCACACAACCACCACTGGGGTTGGTGGTTAAGTGGTGAAGGGGTATGGTCCCAAAAAGGCCGCGCAGACCTCATTCACGTCACGCGCAGGACCATACTCCTTATTCATCAACTTGTTTTACTGCCAACCTCGCGCGCGGTACATCATCATATATCGATCTAGCGCGAGGTCTCAATAAGAGAAAACACCACATTCGACACTTAGCATTCTGAACAAGAGCCTTCAATCACCCATACGCCGCGCGGGTTAGTTACATGTCCATCAAGAGCCGCGCAAGGCTATGGCGCAAGGCTATGGCGCAAGGCTACTTCAGAAGGCACACAAGGTACAAGTGGCAGGAGAAAAGGGTCAATCCGCGTCCTCCAGGCTCTGCTCAATCGTGCTCCACGATCGTCTGACATGCAGGAGACAGAAAGTACCTAAGGACACCTACGTGGCACCAATCACAGGGCAGAGACAACTGCCCCACGATCTCCACTTGCCTGCTGATGGCAGAAGGGCGGCCAGGCCGACAACCGTGACACGTGGCTCCAATCACAGTGCGCCAGCACCGGAGAACTCCTAGAAGCCACTAACGGTCGACACCAGTGAGACAAGGAGCATATCCTCTATATTGTCGCCTTCCGGCCCAAGGCCCATCAGCCCACATCCTCTTACACCTCTCCGGCTATAAATAGAGACCTCTCTTCACAGGTTAAACATTCCATTCCCTCTACTCCCACTCTTAATACATACTTAACTCCACAAAACAGTCGCTTATTCTCACGCCGGAGCCCGGTTAAGAGGGAAACCCCCATATTCCCCTCTTAATGAGTAACGGTGTTCTGTTTTGCATGGTTAACGGATCATTACGAAGCTCAGAAAGCCATAAGGAGATTAACCATTATGATAGGAACATAAACCCAACTAATCCACCCCTAAAATTAGTTACGTGTTTCTTCATTGGCGCCCACCGTGGGGCTCGAACCCACGACCACAAGGTTAAGAGCCTTGTGCTCTACCAAAAGCATTGAAAAGTGGGAAGCTAAGCCATCTGGTAAAGAACGTGCGCAAAGAGACACGTCAGATTCAACGCAACGACGATGGAAGAGAGAAAAAGGTTAGACGCTTGGAGACACACATGGTCAACGGACCAAGATATGGTGCAAAAGATAAAGGCAAGCGACCTTTCGAACCGGCTTGGCAAGAACAACAGGTCATCTTCCCGGTAGTGCGAGGGGGCCCGCGCGCCACACGTCCCGTCGTCATTACCGGCATTATCGGTCATTACGAGACAGAGTACGTATTTATTGATCCAAGATGTACAACGGATATCATCTATGAGCAATGCTTTAATCAGTTTGACGATGAAGATAAAGCGAGACTTGAGCCAGTCGACTACCCTCTGCCAGGATTCTGCAACGAAATGGTCTTCCCACTAGGCTAAATCAGCTTCCCCGTCACGCTGTCTGACGGGAAGCATTCAAGAACCACAACTGTCAACTTCATGGTGATGCCAGTCAAATCAAGGCATGATGATTGGGAGAGAAACCCAAGGAGAGCTAAACATGGTCACTTCCACGCCCCACTCAGCGATAGGGTTCCCAACTGAGACGGGGGTAGCAATTATATATGCAAAGAAAGAAGTAATGTCAGCAGATGATGTGCGCCCGACCAAAGCGCAAAAGTTTCAGCGACCGAGCCAGAAAAGTGGGTTTTAAATCGCAAATACCCAGAGCAAACGGTGACGATAGGCCACGCAATCTCACCGAACATCAGAACACACCTCAAACAACTTTTGTTCAGGAATATGGACATTTTCGCCTGGACTCCGGCAGACATGACCGGTGTCCCGCGCGACGTTACCGAGCATTGTCTGAACACTTATCCCTCCGTTGAACCAAAAGTTCAAAGAAGGCGCAGCTTAGGGGAGGATAAGACCAAAGCAATGAACGAGCAAGTCTGTGAGCTGTTAAAGACAGGAATCTTAAGAGAGGTGCGTTATCAGAGTGGGGTGGCAAACCCCGTGATGGTGGAGAAGTCGAACGGAGGATGGAGAATGTGCGTCGATTATACCGATCTCAATAAGGCATGCCCTAAAGACTGCTACTCTTTGCCTGAGATCGACAAAAAGATAGACTCTCTCGCGCCATACAGATGGAAATGTTTCTTAGATTGTTACAAGGGGTATCACCAGGTTCAAATGAAGCTTGAGGACGAAGACAAGACAGCTTTTCGGACCGATCTCGGGATCTTCTGTTATACAAAGATGTCGTTCGGCCTCAAAAACGCTGGCGCAACATACCATCGTCTGATGGATAAAATCTTTGCCGAGGATATTGGGAAACACATCGAGGTTTACATCGATGATCTGGTGATTAAAAGTACCGAAGAGGACCAAATGTTGAAAGACATCGAGAAAACATTCAGCTCGTTGAGAAGCGTGAATATGAAACTGAATCCAGCCAAATGTTCCTTTGGTATGGAGGAGGGAAAATTTTTGGGCTTCGTGGTTACAAATGGCGGATTTAGAGTCAATCCAGAAAAAGTTCAGGCCATAGAACGAATGCCGTCACCATGAACGATCAAGGAGATGCAAAGGTTGGTCGGCCGCCTTGCCGCGCTTAACCGTTTTCTGTCAAACCACGCTGCAAAGTCTTATCCTTTTATCAGCACTCTGCGCAACTGCGTAAAAAAGCAAGAATTTAAGTGGACGCCCGAAGCAGAAGTTGATTTTCAGCAAATGAAAGAGTGTTTGATTGAGCTCCCTACCCTGACCGCGCCGCTTGAAAAAGAACCACTCATCCTGTACTTATCCTCTTCGGATAAGGCAGTAGGGTCGGTATTGCTTGTGGAAAGAAATGGAGTTCAGACTCCAATCTATTACGTCAGTAAGGTGCTTACAGATCCAGAAACGAGATATTCAACGATGGAAAAATTGGTACTTGCGCTGCTACATGCTTCCAGGAGGCTGCGCAGATACTTTACAGGTTACGTCATCACCGTGCTTACCAATTTCCACATTGGTACAATATTGCAAAAGCCAGAGACATCTGGGCGGTTGGCAAAGTGGGCGATCGAGCTAGGAGGCCACAACATTTTGTATAAGTCGTGCCCAGCCATCAAGGGTCAAGTTCTAGCGGACTTCATCACAGAAGTCCTGGCAGATAAAATCAAAGATTGTGAGATTGTTGAGACTCCTGTAAAAGACACATCCAATGGGTTATGGTTGTTGTACACGGATGGGGCCTCAAACGAAGATGGCGCAGGAGCTGGATTGCGCCTTGTGAGCCCCGAGAAGCATGAATTTACATACGCCATCAAGTTGGATTTCAAGAACACCAACAACGAGACGGAATACGAGGCATTTCTGGCAGGCTTGCGCCTCGCCATAAAAATGGGAGCTCAAAATCTGCAAGCGCACATTGATTCACTCTTGGTTACCAGTCAAATCAACGGAATATACGACGCGAAGGGCGAAGTTATGGCTCTGTACCTAGATCAGGCAAAGGAGTTGCTTCAGCAGTTCAAGTCCTACAAGGTGGTGCATATCAATCGCTCAGAAAACAAACCAGCAGACGCCTTAAGAAAGCTTGCTTCAACTTCTTTCCAACATCTCGCCAAGGATGTAAGAATCGAAGTATTAAAAAACCCGTCGGTTTTGTTGCGTCAAGTGAATATGATAGAGATAGGGCAACCATCCTGAATGAGCCCTATAATCAAGTATTTGCAAGAAGGAATCCTCCCTGATAACAAGGCAGAGGCAAGGAAGATACAGAACAAGGCCTTGCATTATGAAATGAATGGCGGTATCTTGTACAGAAAATCCTTCTTGGGGCCACTATTGCGCTGCGTGGACCCCCAGGATGCAAACTACTTGATCAGGGAGATTCATGAAGGAATTTGCGGCATACATGCAGGGCCACGCATGGTCGTGGCAAAAATAATGAACGTTGGATATTACTGGCCAGGGATGCACGTAGACGCTCTAAAGGAGTTGCGCAAATGCGACTGTTGTCAAAGGCACTCCCCGAAAACCCTACGCCCAAAAAACGATCTTATCCCTGTATCCACTGCTTGGCCCTTTCAGCAGTGGGGGATTGATATGGTGGGACCCTTCCCAGAAGCTCCTGGCGCCGTCAAATTCATAATCGTGGCCGCCGACTACTTTACGAAATGGGTGGAGGCCAAAGCCCTTGCCTCAACTACTGCAATGATGGTGCGGAAGTTTATTTGGGAACACATAATTTGCAGGTTTGGCCTGCCACTCAAGATTGTAACCAACAATGGCACCAACTTCGCGTCTGACGACCTCCAAAAGTGGATGAAAGAGATGAAGATCGAGCACACTTTTTCTTCCGTTGCGCACCCCCAAGGCAACGGCCAAGTCAAAAGTGTAAACAAAAGTATCGTTGATGGGATAAAGGCCCGTCTGGGCACAAATCGTAGAGGTTGGGTCGATGAGCTCCCGAGTATCCTGTGGGCTCATCGAACCATGCCGAAGACGAGCACTGGCGAAACCCCTTTCAGCCTAGTCTATGGCTCAGAAGCGGTTATCCCAGCAGAGGTTGGCTTGCCCTCGCCGCGCTTGACAGCGGCCAACACAATCGATAACGAGGCAGAGCGTCATCTTGACTTGGATTTACTCGAAGAAAGGCGCGAATTAAAGAAGCCAAGTACAAGACGCAGCTTGAAAGGTATTACAATGCAAGAGTGCGCATTTGTACTTTCACTTCAGGAGAATATGTCTTCAGAGACAATGAAGCTTCAAACACCGAACGCCCAGGAAAGCTAGCACCCAAATGGGAAGGCCCATACTTAATACACGAGGTGCTAGGGAAAGGGGCATACAAGTTGCGCACCCTGGATGGATACATCATCCCGCGCACGTGGAACGCGCAACAACTGCGCAAGTGCTATATGTAACTACTCTCGGCCTTGCGCCCTTACTCACTCATACTGGCCACGCGCCTTTTTAATTTTCTATGTTGGCTAAACGCCCCTTATGTTACTTGCGATGTATGTTGGCCTAAGCGCCTGTTTCTTAATCAATGAAAGCATACGACTTATGTTTTCTTTTATCATGATGACTTCTACGTTACAAATGCATGTTAAACTTTTGATTAGCACGAAAACACTTCAGTAAATTACGAGCTCTTGAGTTATGCCTCCAAGGTCCTCCACGAACATAGCGCGAGACCGGGCAGTTACACTCGCACAAGAGCCACACTTACATTTATTCGCGCTAACTTAACCAAAGTTTCTAACAACAGTGCAATAATTGTAACTGGGCAAGCATAGACATCATATTTAACAAGCGCAACTGCGCAACAGTTACATAAAAACAAATTATCATTAATTCAATCCAAAACAAGCGTGACCGCGCAACGGGTTACATTTGGCACCTAAAGATAAAAATTACAAGGCACAAAGCCTATCAATACTACCTACTCATAACCGTCACCACCATCATCATCATCGTCATGCTTGTCGCCATCACCATTGCCATCACCATCACCATCATTGCCCGCCATTTCCTCCTCATCAGATAATTCAACAGTTTCTGGTGGGTCGAGAATGGTTTTTAGACGATGACACCAGTCATCATGCTCTAGAGCCTTTGCGACCAAGTCCATCACAGACAGTGATAGGTGATCATAAGCATCTTCAGTGCGAGCCAACTCAGCATCAGCTCCATCGGTCACCGAGCAATGACTTGTGTCAAATTCTTGCCCAAACACCTCTTCAACATGTTGCGCACACTCCAGATAACCGCCACGGTGACCAACTGCGCGAGAAGCGTCTATAAGAGCAGCAACAACTTTATCTAGTTCTCCAGCATTTAAGATGGAGTTAGCCATCTACAGCAAAGGCAATAAATAAGACACTAGGTTTTAATAAATAAAGCCTAAGTTAAGAAGAAAATCATACCAGAACTACTCCTCTGCCGCGCATCCACTCAGCCTCAGAAGCAAGAGTATCAACGATGCCCTGAACCTCAGAATAATTAGTCTGCGCTACATTAAGGGCCGCTATACTAATGTCTCGCGCTTCTTCAGCTTTCTGCTTGGCCTCCTCAGCAGAAGCAGCCTTACCTTTCTCGGCTTCAAGGTCGATTTCCAAGGACTCACTTCTGTCAACCTTCTCTTGCAGGCGACGCTTCAACTCTGCTATTTCGACGTCCTTCGCCGTGAAGTCCTTATCCTTGCCAGATAATTGTGCTTTCAGCTCAGCCAGTTCAACCTACAAGGGATAAAGGACTTAGACAATTCTGAAAACAAGCATAAGAAGAGAAAATGTAAAGGTTTTCTGAACCTCAGCACGCTCCTTAGCAGCTTGCGCATCCTCGACCTTCCCGGTCAGCTCGGCGACCTTACCCTCAAGATCAGTGATCTTCGCGCGAGCCGCATACATGCGCTGGTTATCTTTCTCACATATCTTCTTCCATTCAGCCTTCTCTTTCGCCAGCAGATCCTCAACGGCACGAAGCTTGCTACTAAGGCCTTCACGGCCCCACTCTTCTGGTCTCCTATCAGATTCAAACTTGGCTTTCTCTTCAACAAAGGCAGCCTTCGCCTTCTCATTATCTTTAACCTGCTTCAACAGGCGCTCACGATACTTTTCCCAGTCCGCCCGCTCCATTACCATTGTGCGCCATTCTCGCACGATCTGATGATTGGCGGCGCGAGTGTTGGCCTCGCCAACAACATAGGCCTGGTACAACCCATCGTGGGTCCGCGCCCTTTGGCGGTTAACTTCCCCAGGAGGGAGGAATTTAAGAACCAATCACGACATGCCGCAAACTCCATAAACGTATCCTTCTGTTTTAGACCCCAGGGAGCTTGATGCGGAGCGTTCCCACGCGCCTCCTCAGTATAAGTTTTGTAATAGAGATCTCCCAAAGTATCCTTAGGACCGATGGGAGATTGAGGCATAAACCTTCCACCACCACCATAGCTCGCGCCACCCGCAGCATGTGTACCTGATCCCCCAGTAGAAGTTACCTTAGTAGAATGAAGGGTGGCGTCAGTTTGCGCAATCAGGGTAGGTCTGTCAACTTCGGGTTCCTTCCTTTTTTCTTGATGGGGCCGGTCAAGCCCCGTGATGTGAATAACCCCCGGACCCTGCGCCGTATCAAGAGCGGTGGTAGCAGCGGTCTCGGTTTCCTTTGGTTCATCACCAGCAGGTTTTCCAGAGGATTTCTCCTTTTCTCTTTCAGCAGCCTTGCCAACAGGCTTCTCAGCAGCCTTCTTTTTCTCCTCTTCCTCAGCTTTCTTCTTCTCTTCCTCAGCTTTTTTCTCCTTCTCTTTCTCAGCAGCTTTTTCCCTCTCCTTCTCAGCAGCTTTTTTCTTCTCCTTCTCGGCCTCGACCCCAGCAGCTTTGAAGGGCTTGATGGTGACCTTGGGCCTCTTTTGCGCCGGCTCTGAAGGATCTTTTAACACGACACCCTTCTCGGGGGTCTTCTTTTTGGCTTCTGCAGAAACTAAGTGTTAAAATGAGGAAACAACAAAGAGCAAGAAATTAAGGAAAACTAACCGGGAGAAAATTTGTAAAGAGAGCGCAAGTTGCTCTGTTTTCCAATCAAGGGAACCTCACCAGCCTTGGGCGCAACAGACCCACCAGCTGTGGTCTCATCCCTACTCCTTTTCCTGCTGATCAACTTTGCAGCAGGCTCCTCTTCTTCCTCCTCTTCATCATGCGCAATAGAAGACGGAGTAGCTCCAGCATCCGGGTTGCGAGAACCCGCGCTCCCTGGGCTCTTTGAACCAACAGTGCCGGTCTTCTTCTCGCCTATACGCGACAAACCTTCGAGTGAATCACTGATAATAATGTAATCTTCCAAGTTACTCTGACGAAAGCGTAGTGTACCCTCAGCTTCAAGGGTGATCACTAGCAGTGGCGCGGCTACTCCCGCCTTTCTTGCTGGTTACCTCAGCTTCAAGGGTGATCACTTTCTTTCATTTAGGGGCTTTCTTCTTCTTCTTCTCTTCTGGGTCAATCCCCAGGTCACACAACACACCTGCAAAGATGTTAGACCACGAACTTAGCTCCCCATTCGAAGACCCTACAGACTCCTCGCTGGAAAGATAAAGAATCTCCTTCCCAGCGGAAGTCATAGCTCGCAAGGGCCTAGGATTGGGTACATGCGCACCTTCGGTTGTAGTCGGAGGATCGGCGAAAATCCCGGCAAGAGGATAAAGGAAGTTGCCTCTGATGTGCTCATACCAATAAGTTTCCCCAGGTTCTAGCGGGCGAACACCCATAGATCCACCAAAAGTGGGGAAAGCAGCCTGGTAAAGGTGCGCCTCTGCGAAAACAAAAACCGTACATCTAAGTGCAAGATTAATAAAGATAAAAATCAAGGAAATGACGGACCTCTATCCTCGAACTTCAAAATTGGCACCTCAGTACTATCCTCAGGCCACTGGTCTCTCATCTGCGCAGCAACCAGAACATTCTCACCAAATATACGATTTGGCATCGCGGTCAGCTTTAAGTACCAATCGGCGTTCTTCGGAATCGCCAGCTCCTCCTTCTCTATCACATCAGCCGCACGAAAGATCATCACGAAGGGGATAACCTCCTCTCTAATGAAGAAAAACTTTTGTTTCCAATCATGGAAACTCTTGGGAGGGTTCAGCAAAATATTCTTGGCAGACCCACGATTGCCAAAAGAATAAAACCCTATATTCCTGATCAGTTGATAGAAGACCCTAAACTTATCCACCGTCGGCTCTATGCCATGGGATCGACACAAGAACTCGAAATGTCGCACCCTCACCATTCCTGGTGGACTCAGTTGCGAGATATGGAAACCATAGTGATGAAGGATATTAGACATGAACCTCATCACCGGCAACCGGAAGTTGCCCTGAAGGAAAAAGTCTTCATAAAGGGTAATATACCCCGGCGGTGCATCGGCGGCCGTCTGGTTCTGGCCGGGGTACCGGGCATCCCATTCCGGTGGGAATCGAAACCCTCGAGTAATCTGCTCAAACAACTCTAAGTCCCACTTGAGGACAGGAACAGGGCCTTCACCGGGATTTGCTTCTTGTTGATGTTCTTCAGCCATGGATACTCGACGAAGAAACTTCGAATATGCAGAAAATTTGAAGATTTGATGAAGATCACGAAGATCTGCAAACAACTCACTTGAAGATTTGAAGATTCGAAGAAGAGATAAGAGAGGAAATAGCAATAGTGGAAGAGGAAGTGATAATTTCCCTCATCTCCACGATTATATATACTCATCGCATTTAATGCGATGAGTAGACGTGCCGGATTCACCGCGCGCGTATCCAATCAGCGACTGCCACGTCGATCGCATGTCCCGGAGCGACGGTTACCACGCGCGCGTGGACCTCACTCTCCTGACGGAAAGCACAACCGTCAGAGACAACTTGATGACAGCCGTGTAAGCGGTCAACTCAAACGTCGCCATCAACGACGTTTCTTACCAACCTGTCAGATTTCAAAATTCGAGGATTGTGCCGCCAAAAATTTCAAAAAAGCTTCAGACAGAAGTCTCTCAAGCCGCGCAGTATTCTTGGTTATCCAACGAACCTGCGCGCTTACACTGAGAAGCAAAGAATCACCAACAGCCAGGCATAGTAGTCGCGCCGTGGCAACTGTCAAACAATTACACGCGCGCACCTACCCAACACAAAGCAGGCATTTTCAGCACTTTTCTTTTTCTAAGTCCAGAGCTCCAAACACTTGCCTCGCGCGTGGTGCAACACTGGACTGAGGGGACTTGAAGGGGTATGGTCCCAAAAAGGCCGCGCAGACCTCATTCACGTCGCGCGCAGGACCATACTCCTTATTCATCAACTTGTTTTACTGCCAACCTCGCGCGCGGTACATCATCATATATTGATCTAGCGCGAGGTCTCAACAAAAGAAAACACCACATTCGACACTTAGCATTCTGAACAAGAGCCTTCAATCACCCATACGCCGCGCGGGTTAGTTACGTGTCCATCAAGAGCCGCGCAAGGCTATGGCGCAGGGCTACTTCAGAAGGCACACAAGGTACAAGTGACAGGAGAAAAGGGCCAATCCGCGTCCTCCAGGCTCTGCTCAATCGTGCTCCACGATCGTCTGACATGCAGGAGACAGAAAGTACCTAAGGACACCTACGTGGCACCAATCACAGGGCAGAGACAACTGCCCCACGATCTCCACTTGCCTGCTGATGGCAGAAGGGCGGCCAGGCCGACAACCGTGACACGTGGCTCCAATCACAGTGCGCCAGCACCGGAGAACTCCTAGAAGCCACTAACGGTCGACACTAGTGAGACAAGTAGCATATCCTCTATATTGTCGCCTTCCGGCCCAAGGCCCATTAGCCCACATCCTCTTACACCTCTCCGGCTATAAATAGAGACCTCCCTTCACAGGTTAAACATTCCATTCCCTCTACTCTCACTCTTAATACATACTTAACTCCACAAAACAGTCGCTTATTCTCACGCCGGAGCCCGGTTAAGAGGGAAACCCCCATATTCCCCTCTTAACGAGTAACGGTGTTCTGTTTTGCATGGTTAACGGATCATTACGAAGCTCAGAAAGCCATAAGGAGATTAACCATTATGATAGGAACATAAACCCAACTAATCCACCCCTAAAATTAGTTACGTGTTTCTTCAAGTGGTAAGACAAAGCTTTTGAAAACACTTACGTGCGAGGTCTTAGATTTAAATCTCACTTTGGAGCAACAAATTCGCCCTTAAAAAAACATAAACAAATCACAAATAAGATAAATAAAATATATTTTTTAGTACAACATATGACATGGTGATAAACTATGTACAACTTGTTCCTTCTTTTATGAAAAAAAGTGAAAGCAATTGGAGATAGAAATATAATGGTGTAGTTTTCCCCTGCCTGCACTATGTATGTATGTGTGCTTCACGTGTACACCCACGTCAAACCTCTGCTTTATATTC
This sequence comes from Helianthus tuberosus, assembly GCA_030545235.1. Classification (NCBI taxonomy): domain Eukaryota; kingdom Viridiplantae; phylum Streptophyta; class Magnoliopsida; order Asterales; family Asteraceae; genus Helianthus; species Helianthus tuberosus. The sequence continues at coordinate 2,195,009 of CM060425.1, read as the reverse complement.
TTCTCCTTCATCGTACCTCATTAATGCACCATTTTCAGATTCAATCACTTTTACCCACATCATCTTTCACTCAAAAGCTTCAATCTTTTCAATAAATATTAAGGTACATCATCTAATTTGTTCAAGATTTTGTTTTGCTCTTTGAATGTTTAATCTAATTGGGTTATCTTTGCTAAAACCCTAATCTTTTGTTATTGTTTTTGTTTTGGTTTTTAGAGTATTCTTGTTGTCTGTAAGAGGATTTATTGAGATTGTGAAACTTTACTACTTTAGGGCTTTGAAATTAGGTCATTAGAAAGTTGAAAGTTTGAAACTTGAAGAGTCAAAGTTGACACAAATGGATCCAAGATTTGGTAGGATTTATGGGTTTGATGATGGGGATGAAAATGGGATTCAGTTTGGGAAAGTAAATCTGCCTGATTTTGCAGATAATAAGATTGTAAACAATGGTCAAATGTTTGAGAGTCAAATGTTTGGGAACTCTTGTTTGACTTATGATTTAGTCAATGTTAATGAAAGTAGTATGTATCAAAATGGTGTGTATAGTCAAAACTTTAGAGGTTTACAGTTTCCACCGTTGGATAATCCGCCTGTGGTGGATGCGAGGGCGAATCTTGAAGACGAGCTTCGCGAAGATTGTGATTTTTCGGATGCGATTTTGGGATTTATTAGTCAGGTGCTTATGGAAGAAGATATGGAGGATAAATCTTGTATGCTGCAAGAATCTTTAGATCTTCAAGCTGCGGAGAGACCGTTCTACGAAGCTCTTGGAAAAAAGTATCCCCCGTCCCCGCCCCCATGGCCGCCACCGCCACCTTCGGTTGATAGCGGTTTGACTTCTGTTGACCACTCTGGTAACAGCCTTTATGTTGAGAACTTTAATGGCTGTGGCGTGCAGAATGTTGGAGCGCAGAATGTGTCTTATGCGTCGTTTGGGTCTTCCACTAACGGGGGGCTGGATTCGCCTGCTAGCACTGCTGATACGTATGATCTTTGTAACGGTAACGAGATGATGTGGCAGTTTAAAAGGGGTTTCGAAGAAGCAAACAAGTTTCTTCCGAGTGTGAACCAATTGTTGAATTTATCGAATGTAGGTCAAGATCGGAAAGGAGAAGACAACGAACGCTTGTTAACAGGGTCGAAGGTAAGAAAAAGTCATGCGGAGGATATAACGGAATTAGAAAAACAAGAAAGAAACATTAAGCAGGCAGCGGTGTTTCCGGATTTGACTTTACGGTCAGAAGAAATTGACTTAATTTTTCTCTCTAGTTTGGGAGAAGGTAAGGTTGCGTTAGACTCGTTTCGTGACACGTTACGTGAAGAAAAAGTTAAAGATTCGTTGGTCGACTTAGAAGATACAAGTTCGAATAAAGGGAAAGGGAAAGGTAAAGGTAAAAGCAAAGCTCGTGGTAAGAAACAAAACCGTAAAAAGGAGGTTATAGATTTACGAACCCTTTTGATTACTTGTGCACAATCGGTTGCAGCTGATGATAGAAGGAAAGCAAATGAACTGTTAAAACAAATACGGCAACATTCATCTCCTTTCGGTGATGGAACTCAGAGGTTAGCTCACTGTTTTGCCGATGGGCTCGAGGCCCGCTTAGCTGGCACCGGTAGTCAAATCCATAAAGCATTGGTCAGCAAGAAAACATGTGCCGCTGACTATATCAAAGCGTACCATTTGTACATTGCATCGTCCCCGTTTAGAAAGATTTCGAATTTTGCTTCCAACAAGACGATTAGGGATAAAGCTGAGAATGCAGCGACGGTACACATCATCGATTTTGGTATTTTGTACGGGTTTCAGTGGCCAACTTTCATTCAACGTATTTCCTCAAGAGAAGGTGGGCCACCACGGGTTCGGATCACGGGAATCGAGTTTCCGCAACCTGGGTTTAGACCGGCTCAAAGAATCGATGAAACGGGTCGGCGGTTAGAGGCGTATGCTGAGCGGTTCAAAGTCCCGTTCGAATATAATTCGATTGCTAAAAGATGGGAAAATGTTACGGTTGAGGAGTTAAAGCTTGTTGAAGGCGAGTATTTAGTCGTTAATTGTCTGTACCGATCGAAAAACTTGCTTGATGAGACAGTGGTGGTGGATAGTGCTAGAAACATTGTTCTCAACCTGATTAAGAATATCAATCCCGATATCTTTATCCACGGAGTTCTAAACGGATCTTACAACGCCCCGTTTTTCCTGACCCGTTTTCGCGAGGCCCTTTTCCATTTCTCCGCATTATTCGATATGCTTGCAACCAATGTGGGGCGTGACCGACCCGAAAGGATGCTGCTTGAAACAGAGGTGTTTGGAAGAGAAGCGTTGAATGTGATAGCGTGTGAGGGATGGGAAAGGATCGAAAGGCCGGAGACGTATAAGCAATGGCATGCTCGTAATTTGCGGGCAGGGTTAGTTCCTGTTCCGTTCTCGCGGTTTATATTCAAACGCGCTGGAGAGAAAGTGAGTTTGTATCATAAAGATTTCTTGATAGATGAAGACAACCATTGGCTTTTGCAGGGATGGAAAGGACGAATCGTTTACGCGATTTCTTGTTGGAAACCGGGCTAATTCGCAAGCGAATTTCGGGTGTGTGGTTGATCAAGATGTTTAATTTTGGAAAATTGTTGTGTTCTTGTTGTCTTGTTAATATGTGGGTAGGTGCATTAACTTAGTCTACCTCACCTTTAACCATCTTGATGCTATATGAAAGGTGCTGATTTTAAGATGAGCACTTACTGTCATAAACTATATGGTTCTTACTGGCTTCAGTTAATTATTTATTAAGATGTTTTTTGTTTCAGTTTTCTTTTTTTTTTTTCTCTTTGGATCCAACTGATGTAGTTCAAGGGGAACTTTTTAGTGGTTGGTTATTGAAAGCTCAACGGTTTACGTAGTAATGATTTGACATGAACTTTTTCACTCGCTAACTAAATCGCTACACATAGTCTGAGAAGTAAGCGTGTACATATTTGTAACTTCAAGGGGAAACCGTCCAAACGAAAGTAATATTGGCTGGTTTGAGATTTATACGATTTAGTTCGCAATTTGAAGAAAAAGCTAAGTTTACGATCTATTAAAATTGTAACTGAACCGCCGTATACATTATTATCTATACTACAATTAGAAACTTGGGTAAACAGTGATGTTTCATGATTGGTCCAGCTTTGTTTTTGTCTTTATGTTTACTTTTATTTTACCCCTCAACTTTCATCATTCTCACTTATAACCTCTTAGGTTTCTAAAGACTTTGTAATCAAGTTTACGTTCTTTTTTTTTATGGACGTGCGGGTATAAATTCAATTTGATTTACGCTCTGAAATATTTTTTCCTGGAAATAAGTCAAGTCAAATATATGTTGGGATTCTTCTTGATTTGCAGCGGTAATAAGGGGACTGTCTGGATTGTTATTCATAATGAAACAAGAACAAAATACGCAAAAACAGTGGAATGAATGAATGGAGGGAAACAATGAAAGAAAGATGGACAATTCGAATAGAAATTCAGAATGTCTTGGTACCAGATCTTGGTACCGGTCATTACATAAACAGTGGCGGATCTTGCCCGTTGAACGTGCCGGGCCGAAAGACACGGGCACTAAAAAAAGCCCGGGCCAAACATAGTATATATAAAAAAATTCAATCGAAATACGGAAAATTAGCACTACGACCGAAAAACTTGCCCGGGCCGTGGCCCTGCCATATGCCTACTAAGAACCGCCCCTGTACATAAATATATGTGAGATTTGGCGGTGGTTTGTGGCGGGAATAACTGCCATAGACAGTTTTGAACATTCCACTCCTTATCTCCATGTTAATAAGTCATTATACATATCGAATATATAAGTTGCACTACAAATACTAGCATAATTAAGTTTATATTTCTAATACATCCCCCTAAACTTGATTATGCTTGGAAGCATACATGAGGACGCTCTGATTTGCTTCGTCCACTGCTTTCATTGCCTGCTTGAAATCGAATTTCCAGCGTTTCTTTTGCATCTTCATGGCTCCTTCCCAGTCGTTACCTGCAAATAAGGCATAGTGTTGCATGGCCTCTTCGTCTTGTACATCTCTGGCACTCTTCCTTCTTTCGTGGCGAGCATCCGACGAACCTTCCCCTTCTTTGATCACTTCTTTATCGATCACTCTCCCTTGCACTGTCTTGAATTTGTAGTAGTTGACCAAAACGTCGAGATACATTGCATAAATGATCCTCATGAATTCACCATCGTGATATTCATAGCCCATATCCTTCACAACTACAGCCCATAGGTTATTATCGGTGACATTCCTGTACCCTCCGTCACGTTTAACCACCATGTAGAGTCTGAGCAAGTCCACCTTCCTGTTGTCTGATGCGTATGGCGGAATGGGTCGAGTGGTGATTCCCAGTCTAACCTCTATAAACCATGTTAACATTTCTTCAAAATTCGTTTCCAATTAATGTTTATACTTAAACACAAACTAGTTATAAAAACTGTCGCCGCGTTGCAGCGAACTTCTTTTGTTATTTAGTCTTTGTTTATATGTGTTTAAAATCACTACGAGCGCGTTGCACACGGAACCGCTGACAAGAATAAAAAGAAAATGTAGAAAAAAACACTAAAAAATAACCGAAAGAAAATCAACTAAAAAAATTGTATGGTAATGATGTTGTTCGGTAGAAACCCGTAGTCAGAGATGAGCAAATAGTAATGGTACTGGTACCGAATTTCCTGAACCGAAAGATCCTAAGTACCAGTTCGGTACTGATGTTTGGCGTTCCTGGTACCGGTTCGCTACCGATTTTTACCTTCATATACCGATACCGTAACCGGGGTATCAGTTGGCACCGGGCTCATCTCTACCCCTGAAACTAAAAAAAAGTTGTACGATACCGTTGTTGTTCGTACGGTACCTGTGATCAGGGATGAGCAAATGGTACTGGGTAGCAGTACCAAACTTCTCGAACTAAAAGACTATCAAACTCAATCCGGTACCAACTTTTGGCGTTTTATGTACCAGGCTGGTTCTGGTTTTTACCTTCATGTACCGATAACGAACCGGTATTTTCGATACAAGTACTGGTTGACACCAAACTTATCAAACTTAAAAAGTAAAGAAAATAACAATTTTATAACATAAAAATAATAAAACTACAAAAAAACTGTATCTAATGGTTTATTATTTAAATATTTTAAAAATACTGTTCATTCCATCTAATTATTAATATATAGGGTAATTCTCCATCCTCCATATCAAGAAGCGATTTACAGTCAGAAAAATCATGAAATTCCATTGCATGAATAATCATTTGACTCCAATCCGGCTCTTGTGTAGACAGATTCAGATCTTCAAAATAAGAATTGAGATAATTTTCCTTATATTCATTGTTCACTGCACTTAAATCAATCACCCTTTGTTTTTGCTTTAAACCGAGTTCTTCCTCTTTGGTTAAACCGTTTACGTTGTTCACAGAATTCATGATTGGTGCAGAGAACATCGGATATATTTTACAAGTGTCACCAGATTTTTTAACTGTGTATCCTTGTAGAGTTAATTAATCCAGACTTAATACGTTTCGATCTATCTCTGGTGCATAGAATACACTTTGTATTCGTAACAATTCATTACTTGATCTGATCTCTACAGCCCCGATACCCCGAGTAAACAGAAAATTACTTTCCCCTGTTTTTGTTTCTACCCCAACTAAATGTTTAATTTGCTTAAACACGTTCAGATTACCGGCAAAATGATGAGAAAACACAGAACTTACATACCAGATATCTCCCCACTGACCACCCTCCGTTCTAGGGGTGTTCAGGATTCGTTTCGAATTCGAAAAATTCGAAATTCGTTTAAATTCGATTTGATTATCAAGAATTCGTTTCGATTATAAGAATTCGAATTCGAATTCGATTCAATTCGAGTCAAGTAAATCGAATACGAATTTATAATTTCAAATTCGATTCGATTCGAAATTCGAATAAAAATTATACATTTTTATTTATTATTTTTATATATAATACATATATAACTTTTAAGCTATACAATAAATTATTTTTAAAATTTTTTCAAGTATTAAAATTACCTATTACCAAACCCACTACATGACCCATAAGTAAAACCTAAGTTCTTTCAATAGATTTCTAACCATAAAAATATTAACTTGTAATGTGGAGTGATTATTCCCGACTTCTCGTTTTGAATTTTAGACTTGTGGTACTTTATTTGAAACCTTTTAATGTGATATCGTGCTTTATGGCTGTTTAAAAATTTATGTTTCATTTTGATAGTTTTTTACATGTTTTAAAGAATCTGAATTAAATCGAATTTATTCGAATTCGAAACTTTAATCGAATACGAATCGAATACGAATTGGGTTTTTTATTCGAATACGATTTCGAATCGAATTCGATAGGTTTTAATCGAATTCGAATCGAATACGAATTCAAGGAAAAATAAAAATTATTCGAACAATTCGATTCGAATAATTCGAAAATTCGATATTCGATTCGATGAACACCCCTACTCCGTTCCGGTAACAATCATCTCTTGACGACTGACAACTTCATTCTCTTGTCTCTGATTCCAGTGTTTATTGCTTGATTGATTAATTGAGTGACCTCATCTTGTTCCTTTGCTTTGCACGTATAGATTTGATGACCGGGTTGATGACAATAATAACATAATCTCACACGAGGAAATTTCTTTTCCTTTTCATATTTTTCATCGAGGCAATGTTGGCATGGCATCGTTGTTGATGTTGGATGAATTTCTGCACTCTTTGGAACCGTGGCTCTGATACCACTATGTTGGGATTCTTCTTGATTTGCAGCGGTAATAAGGGGACTGTTTGGATTGCTATTCATAATGAAACAAGAACAAAATACGCAGAAACAGTGGAATGAATGAATGAAGGGAAACAATGAAAGAAAGATGGACAATTCGAATAGAAATTCAGAATGTCTTGGTACCAGATCTTGGTACCGGTCATTACATATATATATATATATATATATATATATATATATATATATATATATATATATATATATATATATATATATGTGAGATTTGGCGGTGGTTTGTGTCGGGAATAACTGCCATAGACAGTTTTGAACATTCCACTCGCTTATCTCCATGTTAATAAGTCATTATACATATCGAATATATAAGTTGCACTACAAATACTAGCATAATTAAGTTTATATTTCTAATAATATAATATGTTCTTATGCTTATTATTATGTATGTTTTCGGTTGGTTTACATTTTGACGTAAATTTATTTTTTTACGGAGATGAGTCGGGTCAAACATAATACGTTTTCGTGCTTAGTTTTTATGTACGTTTTCAGTTGCTCCACGTTTTGACGCAATTTTTTTCCGAAACGCCGAGACAATTTACTAGTTATTCAACATTTTTCATTGTTAGAATTTATAGCCATTACATAAGTTTAGATGCGCGGGAACTGACAAACCAACCCGTTTTTGGCCGTCGTCAATCAAACCAATGCAACCAGTTTGTTTTTTTGTTCCACAAAACTGCAGCAACTAGCTCGGCATAGTTCTATTGTCGAGACCAACCGAATTAGACTGTGAGCACCGCTGATAATTCCATTGTATACCACCAAACATTACATTATTTTCAAGACAACATACACTTAACGCAACATAACGATATTACAGACGATATCATAAGCTATCCAGATGTTATACGTTTTCACAACTTAAAGTGGGTTTATAAAAGCGGCAAACTTGACATACAAGGCAACTAGAAACAACACTTTTACGAGCAGTTTGTATCGTAACTTACTAGCCCCAGCAACTCAGGCCCTTCCAAACGAGGATTGTTTTCAAAGCTGCAAAACACAACCACCATTCAGTAAGCTAAAAACAAAACAAAACAAAACCAAAATAAATCATTAAATATAAAAAAATCGAAATCATCGTCAAACTGGGAAAGCCTTACTTGCTCAAAGGGATGTGTTCAAACGGGCCAGTGGTCGGAATCGTGCCACAGAGGTTATTGTTCGAAACATCTCTGCACAAAACATGAAAAACATTTTTTTAACATTGCTTAAAAACATGTTGTAAAATATAGATAGAGAAAAATGAGCACATACACAACTTTCAAGCTTGAAACACCAATGAGTTCCCTTGGAATTCTTCCAGTTAAATTATTGTCATTAAGACGCCTGTCAATTGTTAACGAGAAGTTAATAATTTAATTATTACGACACTAGAGTTATCGATATAGTTGTGAATAATCAAACTCACAAGAACACTAGAGACTTCAAATTCCCGAGTGTAGGTGGAATATTTCCAGTAATATTGTTGTTGTAGAGATCCAAACTTATGAGGCTCTTCAAGTTGCCGATCTCTGCAGGAATTGGACCTTGAATGGAATTTTTATAAAGCTCCCTGCATTAAGTATAATACATCATAGATTATGGCTGTTAATTGTAGTTGATTAAGATAAAAAGAACTAATAATTGCATGCACATGGCCTTTAGACTGAACCATTTACTGTATGCTTAAGAATAACTTACAGATATTGTAGGCGTTCGAGTTTTCCTAGTTCAGGTACAAGATGACCAGACAATTTAGAGTTTCCAAGATCCCTGTAAAACAATAATAACAACATCCTGAATTAAGTTTCATAATCTTTGGCATAATAATGACGGTTGTACCAAAACGCAACATACTTTCACCTTTTTAGTTTTATTTTTCCATTCAATCTACCAATGTCACTCTAAATTATACAAGGATCAATGACTTAAAGGCAATGTGGAGGGACTAGGGAGAATGAAATGAGTAATGTAGATTCTTCTAAAATTATATTTCCACACGTGTCTTGGTAATTTGAGAAAAACTCTAAAAAAAATGTTCAAGTAATGTGATGTTTATCGAATCATAAAGCTAAGAGAGTAAAGCTACAATTCATTTATCAATGACCTTCAATATCTGACCGAGAGTGATACTGAAAAACTGTTAAAACCAATGCTCCGAAGATTGATCTTTGCAGCTAATAGATTAGAAACCGAACAACTTTGATATATGTCCAATTGTCCAAATTTAAACAAACTATCTCAAAATCTCTACTTCCTAACCATATGAATCTTTGAATAAGAATTTTCATTACACATAAAAGTGTCAAACCAACAAATGGCAGGTAAACGGACAACAAGCTGCACCACAACCCCCTTTTGAATCGCAAAACCGATCCTACCAAAGACGAAGCGACTCTGAAGGGTCGAGAAATTACTATTCACGACCCGTTGGACCCTGTTCAGGAATTCAACGCCTCGAGGCTAGGGAACCAAAAGTATCAAAAGCAAATGGGATAATTTTATCATCCTCCAATATCAATCTCAAATAAGCTAACCCATTATTCCAAACACACCATTTCACCTCTCAAAACCATCAATATCATCTTACAAACAATAAATATCCAATCTTGTCTTTCTAATAAATCCCTAACACCAAAAGCAAACAACATCCCATTAACCAAAATCACATCTTTATATCAAAATTCACCTTTACAACATAAATCCCACATAACCCAAAACACAAACCTCCTATCAACAACAAAACACTAAAATCCAGTTCGAAATTAGGTCAAAAAAACAGAGGAATGAAAGAAAATTGGGGGGTTTAGAGCAAAAGGGCTTACAGGCGAGTAACACGATTATCTTGATCACAAGTAATGTGAAACCAGGTGCAGGGGTTAACAAGATTGGGATCCCAGCTCTGAAGAACGTTATCAGGATCGTTCAAGCTCCGGCGAAGCGCGTAAAGCGCGTCGCCTTCGGAATTTGCAGTCACTATTGATGTAAAGGCTGCTGATAATATGAGGACCAGAGCACCTAAGCTACCCCAAGCCATAATCGATCAGTGATTTGGGGAAAGAGGGTGGTGCGTTGATTTATGGAGTCAATGATGAATCTTGGTGCGGTGGTGGAGTGGGTTGGGTGGGTCTTGTTAAAGAGTTGCTTTTGACCTGCAAATGAATGAAACAAATAGGGTTAAATGGATAGTTGGTGGTTTTTTACCTTCTTTCTTTGTTTGTTTTATTTAGGGGTTGCTTGGTTGCTTCATTTTTCTTTTTATTTTGTAAGGTTTCTAAGAAAGCCATGCCATTCGGGTATATTCATTGGCAAAAGGTCATTCACGTCTGAACAGTGGCGTCTTTGAGAATTAATGTACCTTGTTCGAGTTAAAAAAAATTGCCCTTCCGTAATGTTTTAATATTAATATTTTTAAAAATCAAATGGGTATTGGGGCCCTTCCGTAGTGTTTTAGTATTAATATTTTTAAAAATCAAATGGATATTGGGCTCACTAAATCTAATATCAATGGGCTAACTTCTAAACCATAAAATTGTTTTGTAAGTGGGCCTATCTTGGAGTTGGTATGGGTATATTATTAAATTTTTTTACATATATATATATCGGATTTTTTTTAAATAATACGTGCCCCTCGAAATTACGGATTTTTGTTAAAAAAACACGTGCCTTGAAAAACAATAGAAGACTATATAAATATATATAGCACGGGCCAGCAAGAGGCTGTAAAACCCAACAACAAGGCAGTTACATTATTACATCTCTAATATTAAAGTCACTCCATCTTCCTCAATCTAATTCATGAAACTTGGACATACTTTTTAACCACAAGAAAGAGTTTTAACTTTATGTCTTCTACCGTTTTGTAAGACGGGATGAAACTTTTGGAGAATTCCATTTCATTCATTGCTTTCCATATATACCAAAAAGTTGACAATAGGATCGCCGTGATACATTTCTTCCATTCCCCCAAAACCATGTGTGAGACCCATTTTTTCCAAATCGCCTTCAACTTTCACACACATTTATAACTTAAAGAAAATACAAAGATTCAAGGCCCCAAAAAAGCCTCGCTCGTAAGCAGGAGTGCAACATAGTGGGGACGGGAGAGGGCATCCAACCCCCCGAACTTTTCGCTTAGTAGTGGAGAGTATGTAGTTTTCGTATAGAAATTTTTGGGTATATACGTTTTCGACCCCCGGTCGGAAACCTGAAGCTTCGCCACTGCTCGTTAGCACTCTTCCTCACAAACATCGCCCAAAAACTAACCATGGACTTGGCCGCACAATGCGATGTCCGTGAGTTTGCATGTACTAAGCGCCATGTCATCATCTATGGGATCCAAAAACATGTGTTGGTGAAGTTTATAACACTACAAGAGTGCATTCAATAAAGAACTAATTTTAAGAGCGAAACCAATGATATTGACTGTTAAAACAATATTATGATTTAATAACCTCTTCATGATATTTTCCAAACAATCAACACATCAAGAACAATAAAAAGCCCAAATGCAACCAATGTCTCCTTTTTTAACACATTAATCCTCCTCATGTTCTGTTCAGATACAAACTTTTACCAATTGGACATGACAAACAAAAAATGTCAAAAGTAAAATAACAATCTCTCATCAAAAGTTATATTCTTAAACCTCTCAACCAACTCTGTTGCTAACACTTTGATAAAGTGACCTAAGTTGTGTGTTCCATTTCTCCACAGCAGTGTATTTCTTCATTCCCTTTGACCTGCAATAACACAATCCAAATTCAAACTTACTATAATCACATAATAACATATACAAATAGTTTATTTATCATATATATCATATCTAACCTGTCCCCACACTCCAGCAGCCTGTTTACTTGATCGATATGACCTTGAACGCGATTATCCAATATCAATGACACTAACAGCTGTTCCACATCAGTTTCTGGCACATTAAGCTCCTGAGAAACAGTAAATATATAAGTAAGTATGTCTACTTATATATGTACGTATGCATATAAAGAAAACTGCTACCTTTGATATAAAGGGGATTCTGATTCTTGTGTACGGTTTAATGAGCTTGAGTAACACTTGAGTTCTGATGTTTTTCAAAAGATCTTCAATATAATTTCTGATGAAGGGATCATCCATGATGGTCCTTCTGTTACTCTGTCACACATCAATTTTATAAGTTAAACTCGTATTAAAAAAATAATTAAAAGAAAAACCATATAGATAATAAATCGTGTAGATTGTATGGGTGTCTAACAAGTGTACCTTGAGTATCTTCTCGAATTCCAATATTTCATTACGTTGATATGCTGCAATCAAGTTTGTCATTGCCAAGATTTCTGGATCATTTTTGTATCTGAACCATAAAATTAACAATCAGAAACCGTAATACTAAATACTTAATTTAAATAATTCAGGGAATGAAACATACGGCTTTGCCTCCTGCCCGTCAAATGGATTGACCTCGGATTGCATAAGCATGTTGGCCAGTACCAAGTATCTGTATAGCACATAAAACATTTACGTCAGATAATGTGTATGGCGTTTACAGAATCTAAAATAAGCTTATATTTAAAGTATACTTAAGACACTGAATTCTTCTTTGATTCCCAGCTTCATCATAGTTTTTAAATGCTTCAAAAAAGTCGGTAGCTGCTTCCGCCCATTGCCGTTCTGCCATGTGCATTTTGCCACCGCATTCATGTATGATACCCATGATCCTAGGATGAGGAATCGCTGACTTTATAGTAAGTGCTTTTTGGTAAAGTTGCTGTAAATAATACATTATAAAAAAAGTTACACACAATAATTCTAATGCTTTAAAACATGTATTAAAAGCATCTCACTTTAAGTTTCTTGTTATTTTTCGTCTCTGTGTACATCTGAATCTCTATTGCATACACTTCCAATAACTGAGTTCCTTTCTTTTGATCGTCAGTACCATCTGCCCGCTGACAAGATTTGTGAAGCTCCTTCAAAATCTGTTACGTAAAGTATTTAACGTTATATGACAGATAAAGCACCAACATAACTAACGTACTGCACAGTGTTTTTTAATATCAAGCTGCATACCTTATTCATTCTACCGTATTCACCCATGTCAAACCAGATCTTGCAAAGCTTAAGATTTGTCTTGAACCATAATCTCTACATTAACAGTACCAAAAAGTGGAATAATTTAGGTTAATAAAACGCTTGAAAGATCAACTTAGCTAAAAAGATTACCTCATTTTTTGCTTCTTCGAGTGCTTTTAATGTGGTTTGATAGAACTCTTGTAGAAGACCAAAGTTTTGACTAGCAGACCCGGATACAAAATCCATGATGTTGTTTATACATTTTTCACTATAGTTTCGTGTCACTGCAGACTTAATGTAAGTTAGCATTTCCCTATAAGCATCTGTCATCTCTTTGTACCTCCCTAAACGGTAATAAAGTTTTACAGTCTGTTTAAGTGCTTTGAATCCCCTGTTGAAAAGAACGGCTGAATCATATTACACTTTGCAAGCAAGCTCTACTTGAAGAAAATGTCATAATTACACAGAAACAACAAGCAGATTTATCAAAATTCCATACATGGTTTACTTTTCTGTCTATGTATTTACTTATTGTATCCAGCATAACCGTATGAATACTAGCAATCTAATTCGAATAACTCACCATTCTGCTTTCTCTGGTTCCATCTGAACTACTTCAGCAAAACCGCGCAGTGCACCTTCTGGGTCAGTCTCAACCAAACCTGTTAACAACAAAGAATGACATATAAATCAACCGACTGGTATAACACTAAACTAGAGAAGTTATACGTCGTGAGATAAAATTATAGAGCACCAAACGACATAATCAACCATAATTTAGCCAGATTCTAGATTCAACACATGTGCTAGTAGTTTAAAATTTAAGGTGTGTCTATGACAGAAGCATGCACAGTAACTTAATAGACCTAAAAAACAAACTCAAAGTAGGTCAAAAATATTTACTAGAGCATACCATTTACACAAATACAATAGATTTGTACATATGAAACACATTGACTTGTATAAAATGGCGAAATGTAATATATAAACATGAAATAAAGGACCATTTGACAAATTTCACATGCTATAATGATATAGCTCATGCTATCATTCGGATTGTGTGATTGGAACTGAAGCAAGCAGGCTGCAGCATGAACCAATCATAACGCCATTTGTTCTTCTTTACAGGTTTGTTCATCACCAAATAGTTGAAGATGCTTCTCTCCATCATATTAGCCTCCACTCCTCACACCATGTCTGAGTAAACAGCCAGTAATCACAACCAAGATTACAGTTTGCTTAATTGTACTACTGTTCGACTATAATGATTTATGCCTTGATGGTTGTATTTGACACTTGGGTACTTGATTGAATTGTGACATATGGGTTCATATTTATGCTTGTGTTTATATGTTATGTCTATGTGACAAACTGAATATCTTTATCATCATCGAGTTAGCAAATGGCAACTCAACTTTATAGAATGATGCTATGTTAACCATTTGTATAGTACTATAGCTCAAAGCATTAGCACGTGAACGTGAGTAGCTATTCGTGTGTGACTGACTCTCGTAATTTCTCGTTTTAACCGAAAGACGGACAGTTTATTGTGGCTTACCCGATGGTGTCATTCCACCCTAGTTAGTGTAGCTAAGAAATGTCCCATTTGTTGTTTGGCATAATGGCATAGATAGACTATCATTAAGGTTAAATTGGAATTTATACAGGTTATGCCTACGTAGTCAATCAAACACTGTTATCACAATTCAAGTTTATGATTTCATTGCAATACCCAAAACTCAAAGTGAACGTTTATTTCTCATCTTTGCAATCAAATCTTGTGTTTTTTTTGTGGTTCCTGTGTGTTTCTTGCTTCTTGATTTGATTGCTACTTAGTTTAGCTTTAGTTAACTTCAACTTTTATCAAAATCAGTGAATCTAATTCTACAATCAATAAAAACATGTTCAATGTGGATACAATCATACGATACCCTACTTACCCTAGCTATCTAGGTTATTTAAGTTTTTGCATACGATCATCATGATGCATAATCTCATTCTTTCAACATAAACTTATCAAGTTTCTAACCCAATCCTAAATAATAGAGTGTTTACAGACCATTAAAACACATCATTCTGATTGTGCCCACAGTTTCCTTTATACACAATTACTCACTGAAAGTTTCAAAAAATATCACTACAGTATATAAATTGATCATCACATACGTCAAAAGCAACAACCCATTTAGATATCACAAACAAAAAATGCAAAATAAATGCTTACGTTATTAGAGAAAGATGAGCAACATATAAGGATACAAAAGAAAATCATCGACTTATATTATACGAATGTCTTTAGAAACAAAATCTGACTCATCACTCATCAACAACAAAACATTAAAGTAACTGATTTTCTCAACTACTCTACTTTGTCAAAACTCTAATCCTATTTATAAAGTCGTTATATCTAATCCATTTAGCTGTTGCATTAATTTCTATACGTAATTAAGAGCTATGCAGTTAATATCGGTGATATATCGGTTACACCGGTCCCCTAGTAAAATATCGGTGTCAAATATCGGTACCGATATTATCGACGATATTGACCGATATAACCATCACCGATATTTGACCGATATAACCGATATATCACTGAAGTATTGGTGTTAAATTGCTATATATATAAATTCTGCATTATATTAAAATTACCGATATCTCACCGAGATAACCAGTATCTCAAATATCGGTCCTTGACCGATATCCGATATTTTACCGGATTAACTACTTAGTTAAACCTAGACATAAACATTCCCATAAACAATAATAATAATAATATAGCCCAATCCAGTAGTACAGATATAATAAAATAAAGCTGAATGCAGTAAGATCCAATAGAGAAGTAAAAAAAAAACTATGTTTGGGGATGATTAAAGTAACCTTTAGAATTGTAATATTGATTTTCAATGTCAACATCTTGCTCTTCAGGTTCCTCCTCAGAGTACTCGAATCCATAGTCCTCCATGTCTGCATCTATATAAAGAAAAAACGTAATCAGACGCTGGAAACAATGCAATTCCAAGAAACAAACTGATAATAGTACAGATGGATGCAATTGGAACCCTAATTGGGAAGCAAAACCTCACCTGAACCCATGGTGATATGAAGACGATGGGTAGAGAAGCGATCAGGGGTCTAGGGTTTGGTTTGGTTATGAAATTGAAATAGTGAAAATAGCGACTCTGTTTGTATGGCCCCCGGTGTTGGCGTGTTGCTAAGGAGTCAAAAGAAAGGGTGTTTGGGTTGGGAATCGAAAAAATAGGGAAATTTGCCTCTAATAATCCTATCTAGATCTTATTGGCCATTAATAATCCCACCTTAGAATATTCCGCCTACCAGTCCCACCTTTCATCTAACTTTCCTACAATGGTTCCCCGTTAGAAAAATTTAACGGAGTTAAGCTTTTTTTCAAATTACAAACATATTTTTTTGGGTTTTTGATTAGAACGACGATACGAGTCCGTTGATGTAAAACTTGCCTCGAAACCGTGCTCTAAACAATGAAAACGGCGCTTCAATTCGGGTGTTTAAATTTCCAATTAACAAAAATCAATTCAATTGGAGCACCATTTCGAAGTAAGTTTTACATCAATTGACTCGTATCATCGTTCTGATCAAAAGCCCTAAAAAATCTGTTTGTAATTTAGAAAAAAGCTTAACAGTTTTTTTAACGGGGGACCATTGTAGGAAAAATAGGTGAAAAGTGTGACTGGTAGGGGGAATATTTTGAGGTTGGATTATTAATGGCCAATAAGGTCTAGGTGAGATTATTACAGGCCAATTCCCAAAAAAAAAAAGTAGAGATACTATCCCGACATTTTTTAAACATACCACTTCCGTTCAAAAACTTAACGACTGTTAAAACCTCCCGTTTAATGAAGAGTAAAACTGTCAATTTTTATACCGTTTGGCTTTTTTTCCCATTTAGTTATGTTTGAGAAAGGGGGAAACAGAAAAAGGAAAATGACGGTTTTACCCTTTATTAAACGACATGTTTTAACAGACGTTAAGTTTTTGAACGGAAACTGACATGTTTCAAGAATGTCAGTGATGGAAATAATACAAATTTGAAATTTGACTTGAACTAGCACAACCGGACAAATTACATGGACTAAAATATCAGTTAACTCTTTATTATATATGACATAATAACACAAAATTATTTTGGAACAAGAAAATGGAAAATTGTTTGAATATGTTGAACGAATATTAGTTTTATCTAAGAGTTAATTATACAAATAAAATACTTCATGTGTTTGCACAAAATTAATGCGTTTACCGTTTAGGATTTACTTTAAAAGATTTAAGATATCATGTTTAAGAGATGTGATTTTAACTTAAAAATATGTTTAAATTACTAATACCAACTTTTGTTAGAAATAATATTAAATCAATGTAAAATGGTTATTTTACTCTTTTAACAAACAATATGGACTATGTATTGTAATTTACAACCCCCTTCCCCAATGCTTGTGACAACCGATTGTTTCTTCCATCACTTTCAAATAGAGATACAATATAACAATACATACTGTCATACGTGACTGATCATGTAACAAAAATCGGATAGACATAACTAAACGTCCCATTGTTGGTTCACATTAACAAAACTATTTACATCAAATTTGATATCCAAAGTGAAGAACTCAGTGCCGTCTCCAAGAAATCTCAAAACGTTTTGGGCCTGGAGCCACTAAAAATAAATCGGGCCCATATAATTTAAACACAATAATCATATATAAAAAAACTATAATATGACACTAATTGTTAAAACAATCATCAAAATAACAGTATTGTACCAAAATGATCTAAATTTACCTACTTAAGCGAATCGTGCGGCTCTCCTAGCGTTTCTGGAAGCAAAGCTTTCGATCAAGTCTTCGTAATCCATAGTCTCTAATATGTCGTTTTCGACCTGTAACGTGATTCCGAATCACTGATTCGTGGCCGCTGCGCTGCTGAACAGTGAACCGACCCGATTTGAATCTTTGAATTCTGATTGCTTTGTGTGTGCGCTGCCTGTTACAATCTGTCGTCGCTTCGTATTCTATTCCGGATTCCCGCTCATCACGTATTCACGTCAATAACAAATGAAGGCCGGTTATAATAATTAGGTTAACAGTTAAGGCCCAATAACAAAAACATATAATCTATGGATATTTTTTAAAAACTCTAGGCCCTCAAGAACTTTGGGCCTGGGTCCATTGCCCTACCTGCCCCTACTTATCACCGGGCCTGGAAGAACTAGGCTTTTGGATTCCGTCACAATGTTCACAAATAGGAAGAAAATAAAGATTTATTCTCGTTAATGTAGAGTAGTGATATGGAATTGTTGGTTAGTCATATTCACACACTCCTAAGTATGTCGGGCACATAGGCTCTCAAACTTCAGCAATGAAACCTTAAGAGGTGATGTCGTCATCACGGGCAAAGTACGGTGGTCAGATAATGGAGGATATAACACACATTCGTTGCTTTCAATATAGATGGTGGTGTTGCTGATGAAGACGGGTTTAGGTTTTTTTTTCCTTTACTTATTATTTTGAGGAATATTTTGAGTGAAGTGATACATATAAAAAAAGAGTAAATTACAAAAATCGTCCTTTATGTTAACACTAAATTGCAAATTGTATCCTTTGTCTTCAAAAATTACAAAAAAACGTACTCGATGTTTGCAAACCCTTGCACGTTACGTCCTTTAGCCCTAACTCAGTTAGTTTTTATGGTCAAATTATGTCACACAAGGGTAGATTAGTCTTTTAACCCATTTATCTAAAATATCTTAGAGTAAACTGCAATTTTACCCCCTGAGGTTAGGGGTCATTGGCACTCTTACCCCCCCTAAGGAAATAATTGCAATTTTACCCCCCACTGTTCACTGTTATGTCGCAACCTTACCCCCTAACCACAGTCAACGGTAGTTTGACCATTATATGTAAGGGTATTTTGGTAATCTTACCCTATATTTATTATTATTATTATTATTATTATTATTTTTATTATATATAGAGTAAACTGCAATTATCATCATCATCTTCAACCATTATCTGAACCTCCATCATCATCGTCTTCAACCATCACCGTCGCCATCTGAACCGCCACAACCACCACTGCCGCCACAACCACCACTGCCGCCACAACCATCACCGTCGCCATCATCACCACCCCCGCCACAAACCTCCATCATCATCTTCTTCAACCATCATCGTCGCCATCTGAACCGCCACAACCACCACTGCCGCCACAACCATCACCGTCGCCATCATCACCACCCCCGCCACAACCAGTCTTGTCTTCTTCGTTATTGATAAGTCCAAAACCCTAATTTTAAAAATACAGCCGCCACCACAATCTTAAGAACGATGACTGGAGATCGATGTGGTTGTTCGGTGGTGGTGATGGAACGGTGACGGTGAACGGAGGTGATGACTAGAGATTTGATGATGATGTTTGCCGTGAAGATGATGTTCAGAGATTCTTTGATAACCGCATCGTCACCGGTGGATCTTGATTGATCAGTTAAGATTTGGGTTTCCATTTGAATCTGTCACATAACAACTTGTCCGGAAAAATTCCAACGGGAAATCAATTGCAAACCCTTACTGATCCATCAATATATGTTGGTAACAGAGATCTCTGTGGCGCTCCACTACCAAAGAATTGCTCTAATCATGAAGATCCAACCACCACCACAACAAGCAAGAACCCTCTGTTTATCAGTTCAAACAATTTGATCGATTATTCAGTTCAAACCCTCTGTTTATTATGGGTAAATCACTGTTGATTTCTTCTTCTTCTTTTGTGGATATTATATATTTAGTAGAAGATAGTTTGTTAGTTAGTAGAATACCAGAGGCTAATTTTGTCTATTGAAGATATTATATAGGTTAATCCATTTGAAGCATTGTTGTTTGTAATTGTTGTTAGTGTTAGGTTTAAACTGTTTGAAGCTATTGTAATTTTTAATTTGATTTACTAATCTTAAGTGCTGATACTGTGATTACTTTCATTGATTTCGTTTTTAGCCAAAAGGAAACTTTGTGTTTTGTAATTTAATTTACTGATATTAAGGGCTGATACTTTGATTACCGTTATCGATTTTGATTCTACCGAAAGGGTGGTGGCTGGAGGTGGTTGAGGGAGGTGGCTGTGGTGGAGATGACGGTGGTGATTGTTAAAGATGAAGCCGGGTGGTGGGTTTTTTTAGAGAGAGAGAGAGGGGGAGAAAGAAGATGGCAGTGGTGGTTGTGGTGGTGAATGGCGGTGGCAGTGGTGGTTGAGGGTGGTGGTTGGAGGTGGCAGTGGTGGTTGTGGTGGTGAATGGCGGTGGCAGTGGTGGCAGGGGGTAATATTACAGAGTAAACAAAACACGGGGGGGTAAAATAAAAGGGTAAAATAGTCATTTCACCACCA
Organism: Helianthus tuberosus; assembly: GCA_030545235.1. Classification (NCBI taxonomy): domain Eukaryota; kingdom Viridiplantae; phylum Streptophyta; class Magnoliopsida; order Asterales; family Asteraceae; genus Helianthus; species Helianthus tuberosus. The sequence continues at coordinate 2,174,703 of CM060425.1, read as the reverse complement.
AGTCAACAGATCAGTCAACAAAAGTGAGGTTAGGGGGTAAGGTTGCGACATAACAGTGAACAGTGGGGGGTAAAATTGCAATTATTGCCTTAGGGGGGTAAGAGTGCCAATGACCCCTAACCTCAGGGGGTAAAATTGCAGTTTACTCAATATCTTAATAATCAAATGAAAAAAATAATTAAAAACTAACATATAAGGGTGTAAGGGGCACTCCCCTAAGAGGGGAGTCCCCTCTCTTACGCACCACCAATCAGCTAGTGCCACGTCAACTCCCCTCTTAAACTCCCCTAACACCCCATTTTGATGGCGGCACTCCCCTCTTAGGGGACTTGGGGTTTTTTTTTTTTTATTTGTTGTAAAATTATGCATGTTTATAAATTAAAAAAATATTAATAAAAATAAAAATTAAATAAAAGACATTTCATTAAATTAAAAAAAAAACAACCTAGAAAAATAAAAATTACATTCAAACTAGAAAAATAAAAATTACATTCAAACTAGAAAAATAAAAATTACATTCAAACTAGAAAAATATAAAAACAAACTACTCGTCGTCGGAACTCACTTCAAGGTGAGGCAGATCTAAACTTCCGAGATACTCAACGAGATCGAGTTTTAGTCTCCAATGCGTGTCTTCGTCAATGAGCTCGCTATAAGCTGTATCATCGAAGACGGGTTCGACTGGAGGATCTTGAATATGTACCGGTGCTATCGCCCTTCCGTCGTCTTTTATAATCATGTTATGTAAAATAAGGCACGTATACACGATGGACCTTATCTTTTTCACCGTTTTCGAACGCATTGGACGATTTAGTATTCCCCACTTCGCCTTTAACACACCAAACGCCCGTTCCACATCTTTTCTTGCGGCCTCGTGTTGCCTCTTGAACTTTTTTTCATTCGGGATGTGAGGATATGGAAAAGACTTCACAAACACGGACCAGGTAGGGTAGATCCCATCAATACGATAATACCCGCGTTTGTATAAGTGGTTGTTCACCTGAAATGGACATTTGGCGCCGTTCCGTTTCGTTGAGCAAGAAATAATGGAGATTGTTGCAGCACGTTGATGTCGTTTTGTGAACCCGCCGGGCCACAAAAAGCATGCCAAATCCACAAATCTTGAGACGCCACCGCTTCTAACATAACCGTCGGGTATTGATGATCGCCTCTCATGTATTGTCCACGCAATTCTGTGGGGCACATTCTCCAGACGAAGTGTGTACAATCCAGACTACCCAACATACCAGGTAGGTGTTGCCTCTCCTCATGAGCCTGATACAATAGCGCAACGTCGTGGCTCGTTGGTCTACGTAAGAATTCACCGGCATACATTTTACAGACCGTCTCGCAGAAATATTCAAGGCACTCACGAGAGGTCCTTTCAGACATATTTAAATACTCGTCGTTTTCGTCTGGTGGGTTACCGGTTGCAAGTTGTTTAATCGCCGAAGTAACCTTTTGCAACGGCGTGAAACTTTTCTTCATTCTCCCGTCTAAGCCATCTTGGAACCACTCGTCATACGCTTCCACGTCACTAACAATTTTTAGGAACAAAGACTTGGACATACGAAATCTCTGACGAAAAGTATCGGCGTTAAATTTTGGATTTTCAACAAAATAATCGGCCATGAGTGTCTCATGGCCTCCCTCACGATCTCGACGGACTATTTTTTTTTTACTAGACGATGCCGTGTCTAGTAGCTCCGCTTGTTGGATGAGATTTTGGAAGAAAATTAAGCTACCATCGCTTGACGATGCATCTTCATCGTCGGGAAAGTCGGGTAGGGGAGAAAAAAACGGAAACTTGGAATCCATTTTGTGTTGTATTTGATAGATTTGTGAGTTTGAGAGTGGTGGGTGTGGTAAAAAATTTGATTAAGTTGGTTATATTTATATTGTTAAAAAATTGATTTTTTTTTTTTTAAATTTGACCGTTGCCCAACGGTCCACTCTTGATTCTCGTGCCTTCAACGCGGTGACTCCACACCGATTACCCTCACCGATTCGGGTCCCCGCATGGATGGCGGCGGTGTTCCCGATCGGTGGATGTGGTCACCGAACCACTCCCCGCTTTACGCCCCGTTCACCACATATAATAGCACCCATCTGTTTCTTATCTCTCTCTCACATACGCACACACTCCTGACCGACACCACCTCCCCACCATACGGCCACCACCACATCTGCCGCCAAACGACCACCGCCAACTGAGTCCTAACAACCAGTACCACCCCCTCTCCCATCGCATAATCACCACCATCTGAATCCTTAACCACCATCGCACCCACAAGCCACCACCCCCTCCTCCGCCGCACATCCCACCATCTAGTGATGATGTGCTCCTGTTCTTCGCAGATGCTTATGATGTTTTTGATTTAACTTCTGGATTTGATGATTGCACTACGGGTTCCGATTTATCATCTGGGTTACCATATTCAATTCATGAGGAAACTAGTGTTTGTGATGTTTTTGATTAGAAATTTAGAAGCTTGATTAATTTTTTTAAGTTTCAATTCGTTACTGATGACACTATTTGTTTTTCCCCCTTTTAATTTTGACTTTTTATGCTTTATTTAGTTTGTTTTAAAATTGTTTATGATTAGGGCAGTATCCATCACAAATTGCGATATCAGTGTCTCAATATTGTTATATATGAGGATTTGGGGATTTTAGAAAGACGGTATTACTTTTTTCTTGCAATTTGAAGCGCTATTCATGTCATTTAAATGTTCTTTTCAGCATAATAAAACACATCTATATGTCTTGTGTTATGGTTAAAATTCTGAATCCTTCCCCGATCTGTCTTGAGTTATGGTTAAAATTCTGAATCCTTCCCCCGACAGGTTATAATCTTGTAAGAATGTCAGATTTGTGATGTCTGGAATGTGTTTGGATGTTGGTGTAGGGTACTAGAGAAGAAACCAGTTGGGGCTTTGAGCTAAGTCGACCACACCGGTGACTGTTGTCGGTGGTTGAGGGTTCGAATGGCGGGTGACAGGTGATGTGGAGGTGGGTGGTGTGGTGTGGTGGGTGTCCAGTAGTGTGTGTGTGTGAGTTTATGTGTATATATATATACATATATATATATAGAAGTTTCATTGCGGAATACTAAAAAAATGGGGAACAGCGGGGAACCGACTCAAACGAACTCCGATTGGACTCATTCCAGCGGCGTTGGAACCGGCTCGTCGAACCCTAACTAAGATATCTTAACCCTAAACCCTAACTCCTAAACTCTAAACCCTAAAGCTAAAAAATAAGGCTAAAACCTAAGCTAAACCGTAAAATCTAAACTATAAACCCTAAAAGCTAAACCCCTAAAGGCTAAACCCCTAAAGCTAAACCCGAAAACAAAACCCTAAAGCTAAACCCTAATGCTAAACCCTAAAGTAAAACCCTAGAAGCCAAACCCTAATATATTTAGGGTTTAGGGGTTATGATTTAGGGTTTAGGGTTAAGAGATCCTAGTTAGGGTTCGACGAGCCGGTTCCAACGCCGCTGGAATGAGTCCAATCGGAGTTCGTTTGAGTCGGTTCCCCACTGTTCCCCACTTTTTTAGTGTTCCCCAATGAACCTCACACTATGTATATATTTAAACAAAAAAAGTATTTATTATTTTTATGATTATTTAATTTAGCATTTAGTGTAAAATGTCCAAAATACCCTCATGTGGGGTTCATTTAGTCAGATTTAACTATAAAAACTAACTGAGTTAAGGGTAAAGGACATAACGTGTAAGGGTTTGCAAACATCGAGTATGTTTTTTGTACTTTTTGAAAACAAAGGACACACTTTGCAATCTAGTGTAAACATAAAGGACGATTTTTGTAATTTACTCTATAAAAAAATGACAGTTTTACCGTTTTGTTTTATTCCATTTAAACACAAGAGAGAAATCTTTCTTTAAATCGGTAAGTTTATACACACAAAAACACCTATAAACATACTTAGACTACACGGTGTGGTAAAGGAGCTTGGAGCGCCACGTGTCTGCCACGTCAGCAGAAAGGGGTTTTGCCCTTCAAGCCCCAAAAACCACGGGGTGGTGGGGCGTGGTGGAGGGGCTTGAACTCTCTCTCTCTCTCTATCACAAACAACAACCACATTCTCTCTCTGCAACAACCAATCACCACCATCCACATCACCTTCACCTCTGCCTCCGCCTCCACACCCAGCCTCTTCTCCAAGCCCCTCCCCGATGCCACTTCCATGTTGTATCACGGGGCGGTGTTAGGGGCGTGGAAGGACTTCAACCACCCTTTCTACGCCACCACACCGTGTGGTCTTATTGAGGATGGTCTAAATCACTAAAAGTGCGTGTCCATTTCAAATCTACGGTCTTAATATTAATAAAACAATTTTTGTGAATTAGCTCGTTTTTTTTTTTTTTTTTTTTTTTATAAAGGGCATTGCCCGACAAAGTATCTGATTTTGAAGAAATGAGTAATCTTGTTATGTCTTTGATTGAAAAGTGGTGTCCTTTTAAAAAAACGAAAGTTACTTGGTTTTATCTTCAAGTTGATGAAGATATTGACCAACATGAAATTCTTTTTTTTTTTTTTTTTTTATACAGATCACGATTTGCAAGTTATCCTACATTATTGTTGTCTAAGGGCCTGTTTGGTTGGCTCTGAATGAAACCATTCAGAGGTCAACCTCTGATTCGGTCAGAGGTTTGCTTGTTTGGTTGGCAAAACACCAGCCTCTTAATGGTTATCATTCAGTCTGTACCATTCAGTGATAAGAAGTTGCTGAATGAAAAAAAGACTCATTGCTACCCTTCCCTTCCCTTCTCTGTATCAAAAACAAAACCCTACAAACCATTTCCCCTTTCACCTCTCATCACCAACACCTCCGCCCCCACCCCTCTCCTTACCACCTCCCGCCGGCTGCCACCATCTACCACCACCATCTCTCTTGTCACCATCCCAAAACCGCTGTTATAACCCACTAGCACCATCTCAACACCACCGCCACCACCTGCCACCATCTACCACCGCCATCTTCATCTACTTGCTCTCAAGCTTGAAACCCACCGTTGGGAGCTCCGATTCCGGCGTCTACTAAGCCCCTGAGGTTGGCGACGGTGGCTGGGGCGAAGGATTTGACGGAGAGAGTGGATGTTGGAAGTGGAAGTGGAGGCGCATATGAGGTTCTTGTTGTTGTTGAAGATGGTTTAGGACCTTTAGGTAGAGAGAGACAGAGAAATGATTTGGAGAATTGGAGGTGATGAATGATTGGAATTTTCTCCACTACGATATGGCTTTGTATTAAAAAAAAAATTGATTGGAAATATCTAGAGAACATGTATATATATATATATATAATAATAAAATGGTTTTTTTAATTAAAAGGGGTAAAAATGTCATTTTACACGGTCATTCAGATGTGCAACCAAACAGCACTTTACTGGTTCAGCACTTACTGATTCAGAGCCTCTTACCCATTACCTCTTATTCATTCAGCACTTATTGATTCAGATGTTGCCAAACAGCCCCTAAGACTTATATAAGTTACGATAATAAATCTGAAACTAAATAGACTGATCGGTGTGGGTTCGTGAAGCCCAAATGTAGAGTAACGTTGCCATGAGGCCACGATTTACACACCACCTCGGGCAATCGTGAGGGTGAAGCTCCTAGGGGAATCCACAAAGGCCACGAGCAAAAAAAGAGACGTTGGGAGGGGATAGTGGAGGGTAGGGAACCACACCCCATGTTGGTGGAAGAGAGAAACGGTGGAAGGGGATGCTGATGTGCCGCTGAGGTGGAGGACGATGATGAAACCACAACATATAGTCTTTATCTCCTTTTAGTTATCAAGTAAAATGATACAAATATTAATCCTTTTAAACTATCCATATTAAACTAAAATAGCTGTATGCATATATCTATCCAAAAGTTGCAGCATTTAACATATATTGCAAATATAATATCTTGATATGGATCAAAACATACCAGACTTTTAGATTAAAGTCAAAACAGAAACTGAAATCATCTATGATTGATGAATAATGAAGCCAACTTGAGCTTTTAAATCTCACCATCCCAGAGTTCCTCGATGCTCCTATACTCGCCATAAGTATCATTAACCAGAAAATCCCCCCGAACAAGCCTCGCCTGCAAGAAACCCATAATTCATATATAAATAACGTGTCGATTATCTTTCCAATTGTTCGATTATGATGATGAAGATGAATTAGAAAGCTTGCCTGCTCAATTTTAGACATCTCTTCAAACAAAGCATCAGGAATAGACCAATCAAAGACATCGAAATTCTCTTTGATTCTTGCTTCATTTGTACTTTTGGGAAGTACACTATGACCCATCTGCAAACCCCATCGGAGCGCCACCTGTGCAGGAGTTTTGCCTACTTTTTCTGCCACCGACGTCAGAATCGAATGCTGCAGAACATTGCTCTTGAGCCATTTGGTGCCCGGAGAACCAAGTGGCGAATATCCCTGAATATTTCAACCGAACACAAGCTAAAACTTTGATTATGAAACTAATTAGTAGCAAATTTGTTAACTTTGATGACTTACAGAAAGATGGACCCCATTAGATTTACAAAATTCGCGCAATTTAGTTTGCTGCCATGAAGGGTGACACTCCACCTGGTTCACAACAGGTGGAACACGCGCCACTTTTAACAAATCACCTAATTTCTTCGAAGAAAAGTTGCTAACACCTAAACCTCGAGTCATGCCCTTATCATAGCATGATTCCAGTGCTTTCCATGTTGCAGGTATATCAGTTGGAATCATGTTTTCGGGTTTGAATCCAGCTGTTCCCTTCTTTGTCCTTGCAGGCCAGTGGATCTTAAATAGATAGATACAAAAAAATTAAAAAGTGGACCGGATGGTATACAACTTAAATCTATGAACACTTACTAGGTACAGATTAATGTAATCAAGCTGCAGGTCTTTCAAAGTGTTTTCCAATGCTACAGGCACATCTTCTGGTGCATGATTGTTACACCTGTAAAGTTTAGGGTCTTGTGTTAGAAAAAAAAAGGGTGGAATCTTAATACAATGTGAAGTTGAATGATGAAGGATTAAGACAAACCAGAGTTTGGAGGTGATCCACAAATCTTCTCGCTTCACTACACCGTCATCGAAAAGCTTCTTCAAAGCAACACCAATCTACAAAACAATACAGGATTTATGCTTTGGAGTTTGGATCATAGATGTTATATGTAAATTTTTTGAACAAGTAAAAAACTTTTTGAATTTTATTGAGTTTCATTGTGTGTATTGAGATTAAATTCATTAAACAGCAACACCCTTTCATGTTTGTCCCAAAGTGGTACACATGATGTGCACATGACACCTAAACAAAACAAACAAACAAACGTACCCAGTAATATCCCACTCATAGCAGTAGGTAGTGATGAAACTAAGGGGTTGTCTGGAAACTTTTGAATGGTTAAGTGCTGAACCAGTAAGAGGTCTGAACCATTAAGTGTTGAACCAGTAAGGGGTCTGCCGGTCTCAACCATTAAGAGCCAGTATAATGCTTAACCGTTCAGAGGCAAATGTCTGACCAATTCAGATTAAAGGTCTTAACCATTCAGACTCAGTATAATGCTTAACCATTCAGAGGCAAAGGTCTGAACCATTCAGACATCTGCTCGCGAAACAAACAGTCTGAACCATTAAGTACTGAACCAGTAAAAGGTTTGAATCATTAAGAGCCTCGTTAAGAGCTAAACAAACAACCCCTAAAATACACGTGGCACACATGTGGACATAAATATTGGGACATTCATTGGAAGAGGTAGCAACTGAAAGCTCCGGGCTTGGGTCTTAAACCAGTAAAAAATATGTACACACGATGTACCCTAAACACTAAACCATAGACTGGCAAAAACAAAAGTCAAGGATTTCCAACCTAACACGTTTTCCTCCGACAACTCAATTGTTTCCGATGAAGAGTATTACACACAACTCTTTACAAAAAAAAACATGGAAAAGAAGAGAATTCATAGGTTGAGACGATGAATCAAAGCTCAGTAGACAAATATTCCTCATTTCATTCGATCAACATGGTGACAATTAGTGGGCCAAGTGCTTAAACCACTTTAGTCACAATTATCGCCCACTTGCTCATGTCGACCAATCATTCCAGCGGTCCAACAACTCGATACTCTCATTATCGACTGTTCATCCTACTAGAGGCAAAAACATGACCCATTTGGGTGGTCACCCTGTGTACTATAATGAAATTGAACTAATTTTAATGTTATTTTACTAATTTCATGAAAATAATGTTAAAAGTGGTGGATGGTTAATCATGCATCATGTGGTAGCGTTGATAGCTGAAAGACATGTGGATACATGCACTAATCGGCCTTTGTCCTGATTGTGTTGAGTGTCATGTGTCTTATGTCCAAGGCTTAATGCAAAACTACTATCGAGCCAGGGGTTTCACTGGAAGCAGCCTCTCTATTCCTACGAGGTAAAGGTAAAGCTGTCTACATCTTACCCTCCTCGACCTTACCTTAGCTTTACTACTGCTGGGATCTACCGAGTATGATGATGATGATGTATAATAATAATACAAGTAATGGAGCAGGCCTACTAGACACTATAAACACAGAGGTGGAGCTTAGCTTGGGCCACGGGTCCCCGGTCTCCCCTGTTTTTTCGCTTCGTAGTGTAAATTCTAAAGAGAATTTTATATGTATTGAGTCCGCCCTCTCATTTTAGTGAAAACTAAGTTCAAGTTCCGCCAATGATTAAACAAATGACAAGAAATTATCGTTTGCTACGATTTTCACGACGGATGTATGTACATATCATATCTGAAATAAAATATTATAATTATTAACTTAATAATATATTATATTGAACAAGACAAGAAGCATACCTCCTTTTCATTGCCATAAACTTGTGCACAATCAATGTGACGATACCCAACCTGCAAAAAAAGAAAAAAGAAAAAAACACATGATTTATATATGATACATCTATTTCTCAACAAACTTAAAAAGGTGAAATTGGGTTAATAAAAATGAAATTGTGATGAACAAAGAAAAGGAGATGGAGAACCTTGACGGCGGTATAGACAGCTTGGCCAACAAGACCAGGTTCCGATTGCCATGTTCCTAGACCAACAGATGGAATCCGAGTGTTGTTTTTCAGATCGAAGAATTGAATTCCGCCGGCCATTGCAGATAACAACTGTCGGTGAAAATGAGGAGGAAAGTAAAAGACGAAAGTGAGGAGTGATGATGATTATGATACGCTCCAATTAAAGAGGGTATAAAATGGTCCACCGTTTCGCGGACCTTTTAACTCACGTGATCTATCGTTACTCTTTTTTTAATACCAAACAAATCGTGCAAATAGGCTACTTAAAAAATTCATGACATTGTGATGCACTCGTCTTCAAACCGGGGAAAACCCTCACCTAGGGCTGAAGCCCGTAAACACTCGCCTGAAGACACGACACTACGACAGTGCGATGAAGTAAAACTCGCTCAATTCAAGGATCAAACTAGCGATCTCTACCTATTCGCCTAGACCACGGCGATGTATCATTACTCTAATGGTAGAAACTCAAATTACAACATGGTACTTATTTTCTATTAGTTTATTAATTTTCTCGTGAGTGGTATGTCTATTGATTTTCTTATTCATGGCATCGGTGTGGTCTATCTATGTCTTACAAATCTTAATTAAATAATAACAAAGGCACGTATACAAAAATAGCGGTCATAAAAATAGTAATTTAAAAATAAAAGTCTAAACACCTAAATAAGAAAATATGAGTCATAAGCATGATGATTTATAAATAAAAATCCGCTTGTGAACTTCTTGCATTGTGACACGTCTGAATTACCGCATCTACATGGTCGACCACTATTCTTCGACTTCGACTGTTTGTGGAAATGATTAATGTAGCCATAAAAGTTATAGGTTTTTGTTAATTGTAATTAGCATGAACTCTAGCAGCGAAGGTAAGAAGTTAGGCATAAACCGACAAACAACTAATATGAAAATAAAGTTCGTGAAAGTTAGTTGTAATTGAGCTCTTAAAATTGTTTAACAATGTTTTGAATATTATCATTGGCGAAGGAAAAAAGGGGCGGGGAGGGGCGCCCGACACCCCGAACTTTTCGCTTAGTAGTGTTATATATGTAGTTTTCGTATATAAATTTTTGTGTATATATGTTTTCGACCACCCAGTTCTATAGAAATTTTTTGGTATATACGTTTTCGACCCCCCGGTCATTCGGGTCAAGCTTCGCCACTGCTTGAAAGGACTGTCTAAAACAAATGAATCGATTAATTATACGTACCGACCCCCCGGTCATTCGGGTCAAACTTCGCCACTGAATATTATATATGTTTTTTTTAACATAACATACAATCATATCACACAACCTCCTTGAACTTCGACACATATGTAATATTATCTTCTCATCTCACCTTTTTTTTTATTTTTTCCGGTCCAGCGGTATACCAAACCACAATTGTCTATCGTTGTCTAAGAAACGGAGATGAGTATCCCTGCCCGTCTCAAACGACACTGATTTGGTCCGTTTGAAATAGGTTGTTTTATTTGAACCATTCACCATTTAGCTAGATGCTTTTATTTGATTCATTTGAAATAGAACACAACCAACATCAACCCATTTAATGCTTCCGCCGACCTAGGAAAAAAACTACCAGATTCCATGCCATTTTGTTCCCCGTGCACTCCTTCCATATTCCCATGCAAGTTAACATTATTTGACTCTTCATCTACTGTCGCCTCTTGGACTACCTTCTTCTCCGATTGAATCACCGGCGGGACCGAGTCGACCTTTCTAATTTCACCTTCTTCCATATCATCGTTTTCTCCGGCCACTGATTCGTCCGAGCTATCCGAAACCGACGGCTCCGATGCCACCGCTGACATAGACTCCTCCAAAATTTGATTGATGGTCATCTCGGGCACCTGGGAGACCCATATTTGATGAGTACGCTTCTCCCATTCTACTTGAACAACTTCCTCTATACGTTTCCCGGTTTCCGTTACGACTGCACACATCGATTCGTGATTCTTGGATGTATTCCATGAGAAATCTGATTCCACCACAATTTTTCCATACAGTCCTGCAATCGTGTTGTAAAAATTTTCATCCCTAAGTTGTAGTGGGGCCCCAGTGATTCTTAACCAGATCAGCCTTTCACAACTCATCTCTTGCCATTCCCATAATGATGCAGTCGAAAACAACTGTTTCCACAAGATTTCTTTTTCTCTTATGAATTGTAGAGCCTCCCTTTTTTCTTTGAAGATTATTAAGAATTTTAGTCCACCAATATAACTTACCGCGTTTTCCTGATGGCCACTTTCATCCAGCGTCCTCCTCATCTTCTTTATTGCTTCTATATTTATCGCCTCAACTATAATTGATCTCATCATGCAGTGACTCGGATACAGTGCTGCCCTACCCTTGTATTCCAGTCTTTTCTCCACCTCTACCACCGGATTTTCATTATACTTGGTTGACGGAACTGCTAATGATTCCTTAAAGGAGACCCCTTTCCTTACATACGCCTGGCTCGGAAGTGTCTCACCAACTGATTGCTTATTTTTTGTTACCGGAACAAATTTCTGAGCCTTTTCTTGTTGATTCACGTGTATATTGAAACGCTTGTTTCCTTTTCCAAATTTTGCCGGAAAGACTTTCAGTCTTGCTTCATAAATGGTAATCATATTCATGTTTTCCAGTACCTTTTCCATATTAACCACTCCTTGTAGTCTAACAAAACCAAAACAGTTTCCCCTGGCATCTCTCTTTTTTGCTACATATGCATCTTTCACTATTCCATGCGGCTGAAAGGCTTTCCAAAGTAATGACTTCGAGATTTCGCCTGGAAGATTCCCCACATAAAACGTTGTAACATTAAGCCCCTGTCCACCATTGTTATTAAATCCCTGTCCACCATTGTTATAAAACCTTCCCATAATTTTGAATACGGAACAAAAACTCTTTTGGATAAAAATCGAAACCACCTGATTGAATCACGCTTTAAAAGGTTAACCGGATTCGTAGCAATCTAGCAGAACTATACACAGATAGCCGCGATCGATAACAGACTGGCTAAGCAATCAAGGGTGAAACAACTGAGATGGCCGGAAAAGAATAACACAAGGACCGGGCCGGAACGGCGAATGGAAGCTCCGAAAAGACAGAATAGGGTGAAAGGTCAAGCCCGAGGATACCGGCGACCTAGCACACTATACCGACCAACTTTGCTTCGTCGAGCCTCCGACGGTCGGCAGAAAGCGAAAAGGTTTTTTGAGAGAGAATTTTTAAATTCTTTTACCAATGATCATCAACTTTAATAATTACTGACGGATCAATAATTAAACATTACTAACAATCTGATCATGCAAACCAAAATGCTCAATCATAGTCATAGAAGAGTAATGAAAACCTCCTTAAATGGAGACAAGGAAGAATCTATGAATTTCTTGACTTTAAATATTAGGGGGATTTCGGAGCCAGGCAAGGCCGTCTGGGTTAGAAGATTGAAGAAGGAAGTTAAGTTTTCTTTTCTCGCAATTCAGGAATCTCATCAAGCGTCTCTCTCGGAGTCATCATTGAACAAGTTTTGGGATCGCTCCGGGATGGATTGTGTGGTTCTGGACGCCGACGGAAGGTCAGGAGGTATGTTCTCTATTTGGGATCCTTCGTTGTTCAATGTTGAATCTATTATCAAAGGAAGAGGTTTCATGCTGACGTCTGGAAGTATGAGAACTGTGGAGGGTAGTGTTCATATTATGAATGTTTATGCTCCTAGAGATCTGTTGAGCCGTAGGAGACTCTGGGAGGATATTCTTGCCGTTAAGTCAACCTATACTGGTACTTGGGTTATCCTTGGTGATTTCAATGAAGTTAGAGCGGTCGTCGAAAGGAAAACTCCAGATTTGATGAATCGGCTTCTGTCGCGTTCAATGATTTTATTTCTAGGGCAGGCCTCCTGGAGTATAATATGCTGGGGGGGGGGGGGGGGACTTCACCTACATGACGGATAATGGTTCGAAGTTGAGCAAGCTTGATAGAATTCTCGTTTGTGATTCTTTCATGGCCCAGTGGCCGACGGCGAGCCTGAGGGTGCTTTGAGGGGGCCTGTCTGATCACCGGCCAGTTTTTCTGGGATGCATTAATGTGGATTTCGGCCCCATCCCATTCAAAATGTTTAATAGATGGCTAGGTTCTGATATGGTGAATCAAATTGTTGCTAACCACGCCGTTGTGGTAGAAGTTTTCGTGTCAGGGGATTTGGCCCTAGCTCAGGCGCTAAGGCAAATCAAAAAAGATATAAAAAAATGGAGGGATTCGGTCTGGGAGGAGGAAGAAAGGGAGCTTAAAGCCATAGTTAAAAGGTTAACAGATTTGGAGTCAAAAGCCGAGAATATAGATCTCTCGAATGTTGAAAAGGAAGAAAAAGCTTGTCTTCGTTCTAAATTAATGGGCATTGAGCGCAGTAAATGCCGCGATCTTCAGCAGAAAGCTCGTGTGAATTGGACTAAATATGGGGATGAGAACTCGTCGTTCTTTCACCGCGTCATTAAAATCAAGGTTGCTAAAAATAGAATTCAGGAGTTGGAATTTAATGGTCAACGTGTAACACCCCGTGTTTCGAAAGTCAAAGTCAAGATTGAAGTCAAAGGGAGACAAGATTGCTAATTGCGATATGTCACTCCTTGTTCAATTCCTGTTTAGACTTCTTTGACTTGTAGTTAGTCTATTTTATGCATTACGTTAGTTGTATTATGTGGAGTACTTATTAATAATCGATGTTTATTCGATATTTATCGCATGTTTTATCGCTTTATCACTATCGCAATCGCACTCGCAACTCGAATTACGCGTTCCGGATGTTGTTATACGTGTGTGTGTGCCTTAGGTGTTACTTGTGCATGTTTGTTTATGTTATGTTGTGGTGATTAATCGAAACTCAATCGTAATCGAATCGCAAACGCTAAACGAATACGAAATAAGGATGATTGTATGTTGATATAGTAGTTGGGATTAAAAGTAATTTGACTAGGAAACTCTATCGAATCGCAACGCTCGCATTCGCAATCGAAACGGCAAAAAATCATCGCACCGAACACTCGAACCAAAGTAGCTAATCGACCAAGTGACCAGCCGATCGACCAGCCGTTCGATCGAGCTGCCGCTCGATCGGCCAGCCGTTCGATCAGGCTGCCACTCGATCGACCAGCCCTTTCCACTTTGGGAAACCCTATAAATACCTCACTTGTTACTACTTTTGGTAAGTGACATCTCTCTTTGCTCGAACCAGCCACACTCCAGCTTCTTTTCTCCGATTTCTCTCAAATCTTGTAAGTTTTCAACCTAATCTTTGTACTTTCTTCATCTACACGCACTCCTACACCTTTCTATCTTTTGAATCTTAACTTCTAACCGTGAAATCACTAGATTTGAGGTGTTCTAGGATGATGTCATCATGGTGTTCTTGACAACTTCATGTTTTGACTTCAATCCACCAAGAACAACTTAGATCTGAACGATTTCCACACAAATAAACAAAGATCTTTCATAGATCTAAACATATTCACGGTGAAAACGATTGAAAGATGGTTTTCCAACTTTCTTTCAACTCTTTTACACTCAATACACTCAAAACCGATAGAATCGGAGCTTGTACCAACTTTCTACTCATTCTTGTGGTTGTGTTGGTTCAAGATCTGGATTCTATCCACGAGACTACCGATTTCGGGTTAAACATGGAACACCGTCTCGAACAGTTAACTGGCCGGATTAGGGTGATTCCTGTCCGATCAGGAGTACCAAGTATTGACGAGGTTTCTGTTGCTTAACACGCTATCAAAACATCTCGATAAAACGACAAACTATCAAAATGACCAAGGAAGAAGACGACCGGGACACCAGAACGGAGTGCCGCCCGATCGGACTGCTGTCCGATCGGATTGTCACTCGATCGGGTGGTCACCCGATCGACTTGCACCCTGGCCCCACACTCAACTTTTATTTTCAAACTTTGAGGGATGAACATTGAACGAAGTGCTGCCCGATCGGATTACCACCCGATCGGACTACCACTTGACCATGTAATGATCAGACTTCAATACTTATCAATTTTCAACCTGTTCAATGCACGAGGGTTGCCACCCGATCGGACCATCATCCGATCGAGTAACAATCTGCTGTGAACTTGCTCTCGCTGAAGTGTCCAACCAATCAGACTGTCGCCCGATCGAACGGTCGTTCGATCGACCGACCTGAAAGGTAGAGATACTTCTAAGTTTTCAAAATGCTACAACGAAAACTTCAAAATTCAAACCATCATACACAAACACATCCTTCACAAAGGAAGAAACAATCCACTCGAAAGGTCACCCGATCGGATGACCATCCGATCGAACTGCTGTTCGACCCACTGTCACTTGTTTCGTTTTACGCGTCGCTTATCGTTATGCTATCAATCTGTTCAGGCTAACCCTACTCTCTAGCGCTCTCTTCAATCCACCAATGCTGTGAGTATACTCGTTCCCTTTTTGCTTTACGCACTTTTGGGTGTTACATACGTTACATATTCTAAATCACATCAAACACACTACGCAATACTTTAGTCGCTAACCAATTACCGCATGTTATACGTGACTTAATGAATGCTTGTTTGTTATGTTTACACATGGAATGCTGTCTACCTGCCTTAGCAACGATAGTACTATTTGTTTGGACTCAGCACCTGTTCACTCAGGGGTTGTTAAGGACAATTTGTTATATGGCTCACAGTGGTGAGTGTGTATTACGAACTTCCTTGGGCAGTCAACCCGCAGTCATTGGTATCGATAGGTTCATATCGATAACTAACATGCCTCATTTTACACTGTGTACGTGCTGGTTATGCGTAACGATTTCGAACTCTATTATATCTATTAAACTTGTATGCTCACCTTTACACTATGTGTATTGACCTTTACTTTAACGTATGTGACAGGTGCTTAGGATGCTTATTTGCTTAGCTTGCTGTGAAATCGAGGCTAGGAAAGACCTAGGTCAACAATCAACAATTGTCTATAATAAAAATCTGAGTTGTCGGAACAGAACAATTTGACTAGATCTTGCCTGTAATAATTATATTATCTTTTATGTCATGGTATGGGGCGTGTTGCTTTAAATAATTGGTAATTATAATTGTTATGGAAACTTCTGGACAATCTGTTTCGCTCAGTGCCACGCCCCGATGTTTCCGCCATCGGTTGGGGTGTGACACAACGGATATGGGATCCGGAGGCGTTAAAAAACGAAGTTAGAAAGTGGTTTAGAAGTATGTTTAAAGAACCAATGCGTAGACGGCCTAACTTTACTAACTTGGGGCTGCCATCTATTTCTCAGACCGAGTCCGAAGCTTTAACTGCCAGTTTCACCATCGAAGAGATAAAGGTAGCAATAAAGGGATGCAACGGAAGTAAAGCACCATGCCAGGACGAGTTTTCGTTGGGCTTTTTTAAGCGGTACTGGAATGACTTGAAGCCTTTGGTTGAGAAACTTAGGTTGGATTTTCACTCTTCTGGGCAGTTTAGCAAGGGGTGTAATTCCACATTTATCACCTTAATTGCTAAGTCTTCTGATCCTCAGAACCTCTCGTAGTTCAGGCCAATTTCTCTAGTCGGGTCCATTTATAAAATTGTCACTAAAGTTCTGGCTAATTGCATTTCTTCGGTCATGGATCCCCTTGTTTCTCCATGCCAGTCGGCATTCGTCGGCAAGAGGAATATTCTTGATAACGTGCTCATCGTTAGCGAGATAGTATCCTGGGAGAAAGCGAAGAAATCTCAGCTATTAATATTCAAAGTCGACTTCCATAAAGCCTACGATTCGCTGAATTGGAAGTTCCTCCTCAAGACTATGGAATATATGGGATTCCCAGATTTGTGGATTAAGTGGGTGAAGGGTTGTCTTGAATCTGGTAAGGGGTCGGTTCTCGTTAACTGGTCTCCGACGAGGGAGTTCGTCTTCAAGAGGGGGCTCCGCCAAGGGGATCATCTATCCCCGTTCCTCTTCGTCCTTGCAATGGAAGTCCTATCGATGTTTACCAAAAGAGCCGAGGAAATAGTTGCTTTCAAAGGAATAAAACTCCCAAATGACGAACCTAGCATCTCTCACCTTTGTTACGCAGACGACGTTTTGTTCATTGGAGAATGGTCAGAAGAGAACGTCACTGCTCTTAGCCGGCTTCTCAGATGTATCAGCTTGGTTACCGGGCTCAACATAAATGCTAGTAAGTGTAATCTCATCGGGGTTAGTGTGGACAAGGATGAAGTCATAAGGTTGGCTAGGATCTTGAATTGTAAGGAAGGCTCCTTGCTGTTCGATTACCTTGGTGTCCCTATTGGAGCCAATATGAAATTAGTGAAAAGGTGGAAGCCGGTCGTCGATAGATTTAAAAGTAAATTGGCCACTTGGAAGGCTCACTCTCTCTCTTTTGCCGGAAGAGTTACTCTAGCCAAGTCCGTTCTAGGCAGCCTCCCGTCGTATTTTCTTTCGATCATCAAGGCTCCTATTTCGCTTATAAAGATTCTAGAGAGGATACGGAGGGACTTTGTTGTGGGGGAAAAGGGCCGAGATATAAGATGAAGTGGGTTAGGTGGGATATGCTTACTAGAGCAAAAAAGAAAGGAGGGTTGGGCATCGCTGGTGTCACGGCCCCCGCCACCGGTTTGACCCGGTCCAGGAGTCGCGGGGCAGGAACTCGCGTGGTTTTTATTAATTGATGCGACAGCGGAAGATTTTTCAGGATCTTTTTAAAGCTTGAAATATGCCCGATTATTTTATTCCATAATTCGGGATAAACCCCGTAATTTACAAAAGAGGAATTTCACAAGTAAATTCCCTGATTTATAAAACATGTTTATTTATTTTAACTGAGCCACCTCTTCAAGCTTGTTAGTGCTCCGTAGCACGTTTTCCTTGATTTACAGCAGGTCGCCTGAAACATGTTTTAAAATATTTTGTCAGCGGGGAAATACTGGTGAGTTATTCAAATTTTTATAAAATGACACATAGTTATTAATTACATCATAAGAGCGATTACAATGGCTTCTATCTTATTTTATCTGGCGTCGTGTCACCTGGTGACGATGGTCATACCACTATTGGGTCCTTCCCCAAGTAGTGATGATTATCACTGTTAGGATTTATTAGCCTAACCGTGAGAAATTAGTAATGTGCACAATACCCCAATTAGCCAGTGATTCAAGATAACCACGACTTAATCCCTGTAATTATAACTTTTGAAAATGATTGGAGTATTGTAAAAATACGGTTGATAAAAAGAGAATGACTCACATTGCAGATTTATACGGGCAGAGTTTAGCCTACTGATTAGCCTTGTAACCTAATTTTAAATAACAATGCACACGAACTAGGTCAGTAACTAATACAACATTTACGATAACTCACGAGATTAAAACCCTCACAACGAATGACAAAGTGCAACACTTAAACATCCATCGAATTCACGACGAATGACAAAGTGTAATACTTAAACATCCATCGAATTCACGACGAATGACAAAGTATAGCCCGAATTTGGGCAGCACTTAAACATCCATTGGATTGATTTAAATCGATCGGACATTGAATCGTAGCAGCGATCGAGTTAATACCCTGTATCGTAGCAGTGCCTCGCTATATTGAAAATGAATTTCGATTTTGAACAGCCAAACTTCGTTTCTGTGAAAAGATTTCGACACCACTGAACTGCTCGTAACATGTCCTATTTATAGCTGAAATTTGAGGCTTACGCGGCCCGCGTAAACTCATACTCGACCCTTACGCGGCCCGCGTGAAGGTCTATTTCGTAGACTAGGGCTAGCGTGTCACACCTAGGGCTGCCACGTGGCCTGTGCGCTGCTCCGGAGTTTTGTGAGCTGTCGCGGCCCGCGTGAAGCTATGCTTAACCTTACGCGGCCCGCCTAAAGACCAAAAATTTTGATTTCTTGATTTTTGAAATGGATTAGGGTTTCGGGGGTCCGGGTTTTCACTTATAGGTTGTTTTAGGACATTTTTGAAGGTCCTTACATCTGGTATAAAGTAATTTAACCTCGTCATGCTCACAAAGTGGTGGTGGAGATTAAGGTAGTTCCCGAATCAACTGTGGGCTAAGGTCATCTATTCTCTTCACAGTTCGAAGACGGATAAGAAGTTAGTGCCTATTAAAAAATCCATCCCGGGTATATGGAAAGATATTGGAACTATGGACGATGTGCTCGATAAGGACGGAGTCCGGATCAAAGATAGGTTAACAGTCATGGTGGGTAATGGTTCGAAAACTCGATTCTGGACGGATGTTTGGATCGGTCAGTCTACTTTCAAAGATAGATTCCCGCACATTTTCATCCTCGCAAAAAATAAAAATGGGTTCGTCGCGGACTTTATTGTGGACCGAACGAGCAGAGTACAATGGGCCTGGGAATGGATTAGGGACCCGGTGTCGGCTGCCGAATGGAACCAGGTTGGTTCTCTTATGGAATTATTACACCAGACGCCAATCTCCGAAGCGATGCATAGATGGTCTTTTGAAAACGACAGTGGGAACCCCTTCTTTGTTAAGGAACCGAGGAACATGTTAGCGGTCAGACCGAGTCCCAGCCAACTGGTCATCCTTTTCGCTGGAATAATTGGGCAACTTTGAAGGTCAACTTCCTGGCTTGGAGGGCGTTATTGGGCAGAGTGGCATCGAAAATGGTCTTGCCGAGAGGGGTGTAAACATTCAAAATTATACTTGTGATAGATGTGGATACGAGCAGGAGAATGTGGACCGCATATTCGCCACGTGCCTTTTTGCGAGAAGCATTTGGTGGAACGTTTTCGTTTGGATTAGGATCCCGTTTCCTTTGGCGGCATCCTCGTTATCTGATATTTTCGACCATATAGCCTCTAGTCCGGGTTCTTCCAAATGGAGGAAAATCGTGCACCTGGTCCTGTTAGCCACCATTTGGAGAATATGGCTGGCCCGCAATAAGAAGACTTTCGACGGGATCTTCGTTCCGGTTAAGAAGACTATGGAGACGATCAAGGAAGAGTCTTTCCTGTGGATGTGTCACAGGTCTAACTCGCCCCGTCTCGCGTGGGCGGATTGGTCCGATTTCAATATTGCCGTTTTGTTATAACTGTGCTCCTCTTTTTGTTAGTTTCCCCTCTGTTTTGTTCTGTTTGTTTGAAAGTTCCAGCTTCTGGCTGGTTTTCTATATATATATATAGAATGTTTGCCATTAAAAAAAATAATTATGCATGAAAAACATATTTTATGGACAAAGTATTTGGTGAGTTAATTTGCCATTGAAAACAGAATATTAAAAGTAGTAAATGTTTATTTAGAATAAATTCCAAATATCTTTTAAATTAAAAACACCTTAATAAAATTTTTGGGTGCTATACAAAATCAGCAAGAATATAAATTCCATTATTGACATACATACATACATACATACATACATACATACATACATACATACATACATACATGTGATAAAAGTGAATATTCCAAAATCCAAACCTAACCAGAAGGAGCAATTACAAGAAAACATCAAACAACAGTAAAAAAAAGTAATTAGTGAAACAAAAGAAACACTCCACCCCCTTTCTCGATCCCCCAAATCACAGTCTCAAATTCCAGACATTTCTCACACATTTCACCATACAACACCAAACCCACATCAATTCTCAACATTTCTGTTCAGATCTCTCAACATGTTGAACATTTTTCAAATTTAGGGCTCAATTTAAGGACCCTTTTGAGATCCAAGAACAAGACATGAAGGATATGTTTGGAAGCCCTGGAAGTGTTAGCGGCTTGATGCTGCGTATTGGCCAGTGTTTGTGTGCTGCTGCTTCTATTGGCTGGATGGTTTCTGCTTCTGGGTTTTCTAGTTATACTGCATTTTGGTATGTTGTTTGTGTAAAGATTTGTGTCATTAGGATTCAAGATTTTGTGTAATTTGTTTAGTGGGTGTGTCAAGATTACATTTTTATTTCATTTCTTTTATCTTTTTTTTTTTTTTTTTTTTTTTTTTTTTTTTGTGAGTGTTATGTAAGCTACACTGCATTTTGGTATGCTGTTTATGGAAAGATTTATAACATTAGGCTTCAAGATTTTGTGTCATTTGTTTAGGGGGTGTGTCAAGATTTCATTTTTATTTAGTTTCTGTAATCTTTATTGTTTTGTTGGGTGAATATTTAAGTCAAATATTTGTTTTGGGTGTGTGTAAATGCAAGAAGGGATTTAGTGTATGGTGGGTTAATTTCATGATGTGGATATTGTTTTAGAAGACTATTTTATTTTAGCAATAAATAAGGATGTCTTGTTTGTTATTTTTTTTCCTTATTTTGGTGGTTATATTGCAATTAATGGCTTGTTGATTATGATGATTTACCAACATATGTCTTATTCTTTTGCAGCTATTTAATTGCATCGATGGGGCTTCAAGTGTTGTGGAGCTTTGGGCTAGCTTGTCTTGATGTCTATGCTCTTAGGATCAAGAAAGACCTTCAAAATGCTGTCTTGGTCAGCTTGTTTGTGGTTGGCGATTGGGTATGTGTCGTATTCGTTCATTAAACGTTTTATATGCTTTTGCTTACCTCATCATATCCATTTTGATAGCAATATTTAGACACTGTATGTTATTGTTAGGAGCGTGTAACGTGTTCAATACAAAACCAATTTTAACGTGTTCACATTAAAGCGAAAAGGTACAAAGTGTTTATGCGGTTCACATAGTTTCTACTTAATATTGGTTCTGTATTGAACGCCCCTCATGTATCCACAACAATTTTCACTTGAAAGTTCGATGTAAAGCCTCAAGTTTTTCCGGGATATATTTAATAATAGCTCTTTATAGTGGCTGGAGACTGGTGCTCTTTCTATGGATGCATATATGTTTTTTTTGCATGATTTTTCATTGTGTCACACTTAGATAATGAACAAGGAGTTACCAAAAGCTTTAATTTTTATTAATGTTCAGCTGGGATTGTGGCACAAATGCAGGTGACGGCTACGTTGTCGCTTGCCGCTGCGTGTTCTTCAGCTGGGATTGTTGTACTTTATGCAAGAGATTTGCATTTCTGCACCAACCCTAAAATGCATCTACCGTGTAGCAGGTTTGAGATCTCGATAGCTATGGCTTTCATCACCTGGTTCTTTATAGCCATATCTTCTCACGTTATGTTTTGGTTATTAGCCTCGGCTTGATCATCCATTTCTGGTCACTTGTTTGCCATGAAAAACTTATTTAGGTTTTGTGTGTATCTTGTTCTTGGAAATTATACAAAATTTTGATCATGTAGCAGTGATTGTATTGAGAATGTAATGTGTCATTGGTTTGTACAACTCACTCGCTTCAAAATGAATCCGAATGCCCCCGTTTGCCCCCGTTCCTGGTTGTGGTTAGTTTTACCGGAGTATGTACGGTTCGGTCTGCTTCTAACCAATAACCGAATGATAACTGAAAGTTACGGTTACTGAAAATATAAAACCAATCGGTTCGGTTGTTTTTTGGTTTCGGTTTATCTGTTATTGTATAAAAAAGTTCGATTAACCGAGAAATGGGCCTTCATTTTTGGGCTTTTCTTATTCGGGCCAAGTTGAGAAATGGGCCTTCATTTTTGGGCTTTCCGTTTACTGTCGTGAACTCGATGTTGTAAATGTATAAACGAAACCGAACCGATACATTCTGGAACCAAAGGTTTTTCTTAAGTTGTTTTGATTTGATTTGTTTTCGGTTTAATCGGTCCTTACGACTATATTTCTTACAATCTAGTGTCTCCAACAAATGGAAATTTTGATCAAGTCATATAAGCAATGGGTGAGAAAAAAAGGTCCTCAAAATCCTCCTGCCCACAACTGCACAAAATTTGTTACAAGGTTTTCATATGAACAAAAAACAAACAAAAACCCCCATAAGCAAATTCTTTCAAAATTAAGAAGAAAGTTATATAAAATTGCTTCCAGCTTTTGTTTTTTTCCAAAAGATTTTGACATCCTGTGGACTCTGCCTTGGATATAACCCAAGGCAGAGATCAAACGAAGATACGTTGATTTTAGATTCACAACGTTAAATCATGGCGTTTCAAGATTTCGACCAAATTTCAGAACGTCGAAGGCTTGAAAGAAAACAAAGGTTGAAACAGAAAATCATCATCGGTGTCGTTGTAGCCATTTTGCTTCTTTCAGGAGCTGTTGCGGCGTTTTTAATATTCCTCAACAGCTCCCAAACAGACGACCCCAATGATGGTGCGGATAACGTGGAACCCACCTCCGGCAACGATAAAAATAAAGACAACTCATCCGGTGCATCTAAAGACAAAGGAATCGACGACCAAAAGGTTTTGCAAACTCAAAAGGCCGTTCAAACGATATGCCAAACAACCGATTACAAAGAAACATGCGAAAGCCGCCTCGAGAAATCGTTAAGTTCCAAACTATCGGGGCTACCCGGTCCCGATGATTTTGTGAAGGCGGCTGTATCCGCAGCATCCGATGAACTCAACAATGCCATTACACAAACATCCAAATTAATGAAAGTTGAGACCGCACCCGAGAAACAAAAAGCTACATTCGACGTGTGCAAGCAAGTTCTCGAGGGTGCGCAAAGCGACTTCAATCACTCACAAAACGCAGCCGGATCTCCTGATTTAGGCAACTGGTTGAGCGCAGTGATCACTTATCAGCAAACGTGCATTGATGCGGTTACAGAAGATGCTACTAAGACTAGCATTGAACATGCTCTAAAAACCACCAAAGAACTCACAAGCAACTCTTTAGCCATATTTTCATCAGTTCAGAAAGTAGCACCACCACCCGCAGCCGCTTCCCACCGTCGTCTTCTAACAGACAGGCCCGAGCTCCCGTCATGGATGACTTTAGAAACGCGAAGGCTACTAAAAGCTGATGCTCCAAGTCTGGCTCCGAATGTGACCGTGGCTAAAGATGGTTCAGGCGATTTCGCGACCATTTCTAAAGCACTTGAGGCGTTACCTGATAGTTATCAAGGGCGGTATGTGATATACATTAAAAAGGGAGTGTATGAAGAGAATGTGGTCGTTACTAAAGATATGGTTAACATCACAATGTACGGTGAAGGGTCGCAGAAAACAATTGTTACCGGAAACAAAAACTTTGCAGACGGAGTTCCTACCTTTCTAACAGCAACATTTGGTACCAACTTTAACCCCTATCATGCAAATAATTCAGTTTTGTGTCGCTAATTAAGGAATACGATATGAATGCATGCAGCGGCTGTAGGGGAAGGATTCATGGCTCAGTCAATGGGTTTCAGAAACACAGCAGGACCCGAAAAGCATCAAGCCGTTGCGCTGAGAGTGCAATCCGACCGTTCAATATTCCTAAACTGTCGTATAGAGGGATACGAAGAAACATTATACGTACAAACACACCGCCAGTTTTACCGCGGATGCGACATTATGGGGACAGTCGATTTCATATTCGGAGATGCTGCTGCAGTGTTCCAAACGTGTGAAGTTATTGTAAGGAAGCCAATGGATAATCAACAGAACACGATAACAGCTCAGAGTAGAGTCGACAAACACGAAACGACAGGGATCGTGTTACAGAAATGTAAGATATCTGCAGATGACACTCTAAAGCCTGTAAAGAAGAAGATCGAGAGTTACCTTGGGCGGCCAGGAAAAGAATACTCTAGAACAATCGTGATGGAGTCGGAGATTAGTGACATTATTCATCCGGCGGGTTGGTTGGAAGGGGAAGGTGGTGTTGCGGTTGAAACAGTATATTACGCGGAGTATAACAATATTGGTGGTGGTTCTAAAGTGAAAGAAAGGGTGAAATGGGGTGGTTATCAGAAGGAGTTTAAGAAGGAAGAGGCGGAAAAGTACACGGTGGCGCGGTTTATACAAGGTGAAAGTTGGTTGAAAAGTACCGGTGTACCGGTTCGTCTAGGGACTTACAGCTAGTTAAGGTAAGGAAGATGATGTATATATGTATGTGTATACATGTAGAGGTTATGAACCATGTTTCATAGTAGTTGATAGACATGTTTGTTTTTGTTGCTAGAGTTGCTATTTGTATGGTTGCATAACATTTATGGTTGGTTAATCACTAGCTAACATTAAAAACAAGCACCTACAATGGTACTAAGGTGCCGCGGTCCGAAGCATGCTGACGACGGAAACACCGGACTTCACCATTGTCGCCTTCCCGTCCGGAGTCGCCGACGACCAGGCGGACCGAGGGTGGGGCCCTTCTCTCTCACTAACAAATAAAAATATTATATATGTGTGTGTGTAGAGGAGTTTGTTGTTGTGGGAAAATGAGTGTGTTAACTCTTAATAAGAAGGTTTGAAATTTGATAGAGGAGAGGAGGTGAATGCCTGTGAAAATTTGGTATTGTAGATCAAATAACAAATAATCAACTAATGTTACATGTATAGACTAATTAATGGTAAAATTTAAATATTTTAAGTCAAATAAGTTTACAAAAAAAAGTTTGCGAACATTAAAACAGGTCATGTATGTGTTTGGATGGTAATTATACGACAACTCGACAAGTTTGTACGCTTTGACGTTATTTTCATCTATTTACATTTTCATCTTTAACTAAACTTTCTTTTAAAAGGATCACAAGTGTCACTTGTTTCGCATACTCTATATTATCTTATAAAAAAAGCCTTATAGGGCACATAGTATAATTCTAAGCCACCTAAATTTTGTTTTTCCATCTCTATCTTCTATTAATAATGATATAAAATTTTATATTTTTAAATATTTAATATAAATTTAATTATGAATACTTACTATTTAATCATGAATACTTACTATATAATTAACCAAATAAATTTAATATGAAATTAATTACGGATAGTTATAATTCTTGATTTTACTTATCAATTTCGAAAAATAGTTTTGTAAATGATTCCAGCCCAGCTCGTTGATGCATTGGAAAGGACTCAGGTTCGCACCCGGGTTTTCTACTACAGTGCATTTACTCCAGAGGGTCCGATCTTGTGGAGGGTACAACTCCTGTCATGTGGCAGGAGGCTGAAAATTTTCTCGGGGACAGCGTAACGCCCCTCTCGACTAGGCGTGGGCCCGGTTAAGACAACATAGTCCTGGTAATGAGTGGTGGCGGGCCTGAGTCTTGCGGGTGTGAATTAGCCGTCTGTTGTGAAGTTCACCTGCCAAAAAAAATATCTTGTTTCTATGGCGCTATGTTATTATCGAGCAGACGTCAACATAATCGATAAAATTTTACATTTTTATTATCAAGCAGACGTCAACATAATCGATAAAATTTTACATTTTTAATAAAATCTTTCTAAATAAACTTGTTTTTTGTTACTTAATAACTTATATATAAGTCTCAAAATTATGTTATTTGAAATATTAAACATGAATAATAATGATAATAATTGTTTTTATGAATGATTTCTAAAATTTTCTAAAAGAATATGCCAAATAATTAAAAAAAAATGTGATTTTAAAGTTGAGGATAGTGTTGAATTGGTTGTGGTGATATAGCTAGGGTGTTCATCGGGTTAGTTCTTTGGTTATCAGGTCGGATTCTTTAGGTTTTTAGTGGTGAAAATATTATCCGATAACCAACCCAATTAACTATATCGGGTTCAGGTTTAACCGTTAATCGGGTTTGGGCTTATCGGTTAACTTTAACACCCCAATAGTAGAATGAAAACTAGATTGTCCTTAAGGCTTAATCATGATTCATGTTCTTCAATCAGTCTGGTTTAAACCATAAGTTAACACACATTGCATTGATACTTGACATAAGATTAAACCTCATTTGTTGCATATATAGTGTTTCATCGCTTTGTTAATTGTTATTATTCTTTTTAGAAGATTTACCTATTATAAAGACCAAGATTCAGATCAGAAGATCAGAAAACAAGTGGCTGCCACTATCAACGATGAATTATTGAATGAAAATTAACAACGTGAATGACGCGCAAAATAACTGTTATTTTATTAATTAAAATCGAAATAAAAAGAACAAGGAAAATGACTTGTGTAGAGAGGGTATCTACAAGTGTTCCAATCATCATTTAACGCGATTGTATACTGTAATTTTATATACTTATTACTCCCATAATATAAAATTTCAAAATTTTACGGGAATATATAATAAAATACTAAGTGATGTAGCAAAACATGTATAGTAAGGGGTGTTCATCGGGTGGTGCTTGTGATAGTGGTGGATGTGCGGTGGTGGTCGTGGCAAGTGAGTGATGGTGCGGTGGTGGTAGTGGAGTGGTGGTGAAAGTGAAGGTGCGATGGTTGTGCGGTTGTAGCAGATGGGTGGTGGCAGGTGAGTGATGGTGCGGTTGTGTTGGTGGAGTGGTGGTGAAGGTGCAGTGGTGGTGTGGTGGTGAAGTGCAGGTGTGGGTGGTGGCACGTGTTCAGTGGCTGACAATGGTGATTTTGGGTGGTGGTGAGTTGGTCGGTGGTTGGTGATGGAGAAGAGAGAGGACATGGCAGTAGCTATAGTAGTGATGGGATGGAGGTGGTTTAGAGAGATGAGGAGCTGATTTTTTGTTTGGTGTGGTGGTGTGGTTGAGAGTGAGAGACGAGAAAGAGTAATCTTAGTGGTGGTGTATGGATGATTATATATATTAGGGGAGGGGGGGTGGGGGGGTCACTATTGATAAATTTCATCACTCACAATATCCAATCATGTTCCGCCATGTCAGCAACCATTTTTCCATCACTCACAACCTTTTTTAGTGGGGGTGGTCATCACTCACCACCACACCCAACAATTTTCCCCCAACCAACAATTACACTCACAAAAAAAAACCATCACGGCGGTGTAAAAATAACGAAATCGGGTTTCGTTATTATATAACGCGTTATACTTGGAGGTGGGGGTGGGATTTTCGTTATTTCCATGCGTTGAAGTTTCTATCACTCGTTATATAACGAGGTGCCCCCTGTGGCCTTAGGGTAAATTACATTTTGAGTTTCAATGTTTTATGGGTATTTTGGTCATTTGACAAGAGTTAATAAAGTAATTCTAACCATGTTAAAAAAATGGACTCAAACGGTTATAGATTTATACTGAGAACGTTAAACTTTTTAATTTTATACTCAAATCAATCTCAACGATGGAGTTAATTTGAAATATCGGATACTTCTTGCGTACGCCTTAACTTGGCGCCTGAAACCCCTTTCATACACATCTCGCTTCGGCACCGTTTCTTTGATTTCGGAAACAATTTCTTCATCTGATCTCAATTCAATGGAGCAGCAGCAGAGGCAGAGAAACCAGAGGACAGTCCAAGAACCACAGCAGCAGCAGGACGATGAACAATTAGATGATATGCAACATGGCCCTTTTCCAGTCGAACAACTTCAGGCATACATACCCTTATATCTTTTCACTCCAATCCTATCTTTCTTTACTTCATCTTTCTCATATCAGGCTTCTTCATATGGGTTTCTTTCAGTTCCATCAATGGTGTTTGTATTTATACTTGTTTCTGTTTTCGTTTTCGTGTTCCCCCAAATCATTTTCCGTAAAATTAGGGTTTCCTCATCGAAATTTCGAAATGGGTATTTGAATTTGCCCGATAAATGTCTTGTTTTGTTCCTTAATTCTTGATTATGGTATTGTTTTGATACTAGGGTTTCAAATTTTCAATTATATCTTGTGCTTTTTAATGGGGTTATTCAAGATTTGACTAAATTAGTCAACTTAGATTTGTGGGTGTTTGATAAAGATTAAAACCCACAACACCATTATGGGTTTTTGATAATTTTCTGTATTATCAACATTGAAATTATATATTGTGTTTCTTGATGGGTTTTTTCAAGATTTGACTAAATTGGTCAACTCAGATTAATGGGTGGTTTATAAAGACTAACTTTAAGTTTGATTAAATTCTAAAGGCTTCTGGAATTGCTGCTCTTGACATAAAGAAACTGAAAGACGCCGGTTTATGTACAGTTGAATCTGTAGCATACTCTCCTCGAAAAGAGCTTCTGCAAATCAAAGGGATTAGTGAAGCTAAAGTTGATAAGATTGTTGAAGCAGGTATGCAAAGATGCTGATTTTGTTGTTCTTGTGGTGTTGTTTTACTGAAATCTTTGAAGTTAATCTGTGTTCGTTTTGCATTTCGACAGCTTCGAAACTGGTCCCTTTGGGTTTTACTAGTGCCGGACAACTTCATGCGCAAAGACAGGAAATAATTCAGATATCTTCAGGGTCTAGAGAACTTGACAAGATATTAGATGGTATGCACCTTTTAGTGTTATAATCGTCTTAACGAATAACGAATCAATACATGTTTAGTTATAAACATTACATTGTGTGCTTTTTAATAGGAGGAATTGAAACCGGATCTATTACTGAACTATACGGCGAGTTTCGTTCTGGGAAGACTCAGCTTTGTCACACTCTATGCGTAACTTGCCAAGTAAGAATGTGTTTTTTTTTACTATCGTTAATTAACGTGTGTCTTACAAAAGATAACAAATGTGCTGACTTTTGGTTTTATTAATTATTATCTTCAGCTTCCGTTAGATCAAGGTGGTGGTGAAGGGAAGGCGATGTACATTGATGCTGAAGGTACATTCAGGCCGCAAAGACTCTTACAGATCGCCGACAGGTAGTGGACATCGTCGTCAAGATCAGCATGTTTTTTACCTTCTTTAATACATTTTTTAATCATGTTTTTTTATGTTGCAGGTTTGGGTTGAATGGTAATGATGTATTAGAGAATGTAGCATATGCAAGAGCTTACAACACAGATCATCAGTCAAGGCTGCTGCTTGAAGCGGCTTCCATGATGGTTGAAACCAGGTTTTCTTCTTTAAGTCTTTATGTATTCTTATTTGACATAATAAGGGCTGCCGTTTGCATACGTGCATACAGAATCGAACAGATCTTAACAAGACTGACATATTTTAAAATAATGTTTAAATCTTTTCCGAGTGTTCTAATTACGGCAACAACATAGCCTCATACTTTCACGTGCGTTGTACATATTTTCGAATGTGGTTACCATATATTAGTGGCTAATAAATTCTGTTATGGTTTGAAGGTTTGCACTTATGATAGTGGACAGTGCGACTGCCCTTTATAGAACTGATTTCTCTGGTAGAGGGGAACTATCGGCCCGTCAGATGCATCTTGCAAAGTTCTTGAGGAGCCTTCAGAAGCTGGCAGACGAGGTAATATTTCATCATGTCGTATCCAAACACACTTTAAACATTTGCTTGGTAATTCTACGCGTACTGATTAACTTTTTTGATTAGTTTGGAGTAGCTGTGGTGATCACTAATCAAGTGGTGGCTCAAGTAGATGGTTCTGCCATGTTTGCTGGCCCTCAAATCAAACCGATTGGTGGTAACATCATGGCTCACGCTTCTACAACCAGGTATGTACATATGTTACAAACTGCCATCAGTTTTAGCCGTCAGTGGGAATTAACGTGGCGTATGTTGACAACAGGTTGGCTTTGAGGAAAGGTAGGGGAGAAGAACGAATTTGTAAAGTAATTAGTTCCCCATGTTTAGCGGAAGCTGAAGCGAGATTCCAGATTTCTACAGAAGGTGTTAATGATGTCAAGGACTGAATAATGCAAGCTCTCTGTATTTGTTTCAAATTTGGATTTTTTTTTTGTGATAGTTTGGAATACTATAGTTTGAGCTTAATTTTGTGTCAAATAGCTTCAAAATTTTGCATTTTTGCTTGAAAATTAACATGGCTGGTTTTCATGTTGACCACTTGACCAGAAGTAGTAGCACATGAGTACTTGGTGTTTAGATAGAAGTTTTAGTATGTGGAGTAAATTGCCATTTTAGTCCCTAAGGTTTGGTCTAAATTGCCATTTTAGTTCAAATGTTTTTTTTTTCTCCTCTGGGTCCATGACTTTTCCATTTTCTTGCTATTTTGATCACATTGCCAAACTCAATCTAAAAATATGGTTATAACCAGGGGTATTTTTGACATAACGGTTGTGTAGTGATAACCAAGGCCCAATGGTAGTTTACAACATAATTTATAAACCTCATAATAATTTAATGCAAAAAATACCCCTGATTATAACATGGTTTTTAGACTAAGTTAGATAATGTGATCAAAATGGCAAGAAAAAGGAAAAGTCAGGGTTCCAGGGGAGAAAAAAAAAAACAATTTGGACTAAAATGACAATTTGGACAAAAACTCAGGGACTAAAATGGCAATTTACTCTAGTATGTGTTTATTGTGACTTAAGTTAAAATTTCAGGCCACCCGGGAGTTGGGGCTTTGGGTCGTCGCCCACATCACCCATGCCCAAAACCGGGTGAAACGACGCTTGTCTCATTGGTGATGAGGCTGAGACCGCCCAAAAAGGCCTTCAACTTAAACCACATCTTCATAACACTATTCATTTCATTTGTATTATTAATAGATAGAGATTAGGTCACTCCTCTTTTATTACATCTTTTATCTTTTCGAATTATTTATTCTTTTCGAAGATTTTGTTCCAGATTTGAAGATTTGGAGGAAGTTTAAAGACAAAATAGATGCATCGATAACTTTTTTTTCTAAAATATTATTATAAAATATTATCTTAACTTCATAATTCAGTAGGTGACATTATTTTGGGTAAGACACAACGGTTAGGATTACACAAGTCCTACTCATTTGATTCTACTGTGAAAATAATGTAGATTTTCTTTTTGAACGTCGAGCAAAACCCGGCCATTTGCGTACGCTCATAGGCAAAAGGCTACATACGCTCGCGATTGCAGACAGCGCTGGTGACCAGGCTTGTCACAAATTCCAATGGACACCCATCGCCTAAAGGCCCATTATGGTAAAACCCTTGGCTCGCGCATGACATTTTGTCACAAACGAGACTCCAACTGACGACCTTCTCTAAATAAAATCACTGCTCCTTTGACAATGTAGATGATCTGTGATTTGAACACCAATTTAACATATATGACACAAACATGTAACGTGTGAACCAACATCTTACATAGTCACATGTGAGGTTCCGGTGATTATATTTTTTTTTATGTGACCAAAAAAAAAAAATGTTACAAACATGCATGTGTGCTGAACTAAATAGAAAATAAAATTGGCGTCCACTTTCTTTAATTACGATTATAGAAGATAAAGTGTGATTGGATGAGGATTTTTTTTTAACGATAAATTTGAATCACTGACGGACCACTGAAGTATCATCGTGTCACCAGCGGAACCATCCGATAATATCCATCTCCATTAGGCATAATACCTATACACCAATTCAGGAGGAAACCCAATAAATATGGAAAAAACCCCTTTGTGAGAATCGAATTCAAAACCTATTGGACCCAAAGTCTTATCTCACACACTAGGCTATAAAGCCAAGGGTTTAGATGAGGATTAACAAGAGGAATTCTCTAGACAAAGTGTCGTTTAGCAAGAGGAATTCTCTAGACAATTATATATAATATAATGATTATAGGAAAAGTGCTATTGGATAGGATTCGTATGAGAAATAATAAGTAATAATAAATTATGTTATGTAGATAAAATAGGGAATGCAACGTAGTAGAAGTTAAATCATCATTGTGTAATAAAATAAATATTAGATGTAATGTGGTGGAAGTTAATTTCCACATCTATACTGTGGTAGGAGTTAATAAGTATACTTTAGTGAACAAATATTTCACCTATGACCAACTTTAACAGGTGAGGAATAATATGCATGTGTAATTTTTATACTTGGAGAAACATATAAATTTTTATTATTTTCTCTATTTCTACATCTTTGTAAACAACTAGTAGATGCCCCGCCCGCGTTGCGGGGCAATGGCCGAATAATTCTCAACCAATTAAAAAAAGACTACTATAATTTTGGTAAGAAAAAAAAAACAAAAACGATGATAAGACCGTAATTTTGGGCTCAGGGCAAAACTCTAATTTTTTAGGACTAATGAGCTAGTGTTAGGCTACTTCTTGACACAAAAAAAAAATTAAATCGAGTAAACCAATTAAAACAAAAAACCTTTATAGTTTTGGTAAAAAAAACTAAAACGATGGGAAAAACGTAATTTTTAACTGAGGGTCGAATCATAATTTTAATTCGGGGATAAATCGTAAATTAAATGGACCAACGGGGGAGTGCCAAAAAGTTGCCGGCACGACTGTAATTTTACACTGGGGGCAAACTTGTAATGTCACAAGGAAAACAAACAAAAACGATGGGGAAAATGTAAATTTAAGTTGAGGGCAAAATCGTAACTTGGTTGTGAGAAAAAAAAAAAAAACTAATGGTAAAACTATAAATTTATACGGGGTAAAATCGTAATTTTTGAACCGAGGGCAAAATTGGAATTTTTAGCTGGGAGCAGAAGCGCAAATTTATTTTTAAGTGGGGATAAAAACATAATTTTGAACTGATGGGAAAATCGTATTTTTAAGGGAAAAAACTAATGGCAAAACTGTACATTGAAACGGGACAAAATCGTAATTTTTAACCGGGGGCAAAATTGAAATATTTAGCAGTGAGCATAAGCGTAAATTTATTTTTAAGTGAGGGCAAAAACATAATTTTTAACTGATGGCAAAATCGTATTTTTAAAGGGGATAAAATCGTAAATTTGTTGGGCCAATAGGGGAGTGCCAGACAGCTACCTGACACTATTGAAGGTGCCGCCCATTTAGCCCAATAAAGGGCAACAACTATTGGCTGGTGGGTGCCACTCTTCTGATTGTAGTAGTAGTTGATAATTAATGTGTACTCTAAATAATTAGGAAGAGTAAACGGCCAAAACGGTCCATGAGGTTTGGTCGCTTTTGACACTTTAGTCCAAAACTCAAACCTTTTAAATCTGGGTCCCTGTGGTTTCAATTTTGTCGACATTTTCATCCAAAATCAAAATCTGGTCAGATTTTTTAGTTAAGATAAAGTTTTTTTTGTCTTTTTCCTCCCTTTAAAGAAGGGCAAAATGGTCTTTTAACGTTCTATTATAACAAATTAAAAAAATCTGACCATTTTGCCCTTCATTAAAATGGAGGAAAAAGACAAAAAAGCTGGATGTTAACTGAAAAATCTGACCAGATTTTGCTTTCGGATGAAAATGACAACAAAATTGGAACCACAGGGACCCAGATTCAAAAGGTTTGAGTTTTGGACTAAAGTGGCAAAAACGATCAAACCTCAGGGACCATTTTGGTAGTTTACTCAATTAGGAATAAACAAATGAAATTTTATACTTGTTATCAGTTGATGAGTAGGTTAACTTTTATATGGACAATATAACTATATATAGTGTTCAAACTCTCCTCCATCCTACTATCCAGTGGAAACTTTTCATCACTCATGTCTATCAAACAAGAGGAAGCAATTCGTCCCATTGTCAATTATCCTCCTAGTGTTTGGGGGGATCAGTTTCTCATCTATGACAAGGTACCCAAATTATTATTAATTAAAACTTAATAGAACCAATGATTATGTTTCTTTATCACTAAATTTTAATTGTGAATAATGTTTGAATGTAGCAAACAGCAAAGCAAGTCGAGGTAGAACAAAGAGTCAAAGATTTGAAGGAAGATGTGAGAAAATATATAATCTCATCATTAGATGTTCAATCAGAACATGCAAATTTGTTACAACTCATTGATGCAATCCAACGTCTGGGTATAGCCTATCTTTTTGAAGAAGAGATCGAGCAAGCGTTGCAACATATTTATGACACGTATGGTGATAACTGGAAGGGTAGAAGCCCGTTTCTTTGGTTTCGAATTCTACGACAACAAGGCTACTATGTATCATGTGGTGAGTGAGTGGTGAGTGAGTACGCATGAATTTAATAAATAGTAATCGTGACAAAAGTAGCTAATGATATTTGATACGAACTGAAACAGATATTTTTAACGAATATAAAGATGAAAACAAAAACGGGTCTTTTAAGGAATCATTAACCAATGATGTCCAAGGCTTGCTTGAGTTGTATGAAGCGACATATTTGAGAGTGCAAGGTGAAGCTGTACTTGAAGATGCTCTTGTTTTTGCAAGAACCAATCTTGTTAAAATAGCAAAGGATCTTATTGAGACGAACTCTACGCTGTCTACCCATATACAAGAGGCGCTAAAGCAACCTATACGAAAAAGGTTGCCACGACTAGAAGCTGTCCGTTACATTCCTTTCTACGAGCAACAAGATTTTCATAACAAGTCCTTACTCGAACTTGCCAAGTTAGAGTTCAACTTACTACAATCATTGCATAGGGAAGAGCTTAGCCAACTTTTCAGGTATATACGTAGACACGCCCAACCCATCCTATCGATTGATCTACTTTTATTTGTGTGTGTGTATAAATTAACTTGAATAAAAATTCTAGACTATGTAGACTTGTACATGCATGAGCATGTGTGCTAACTTCTTGTAGGTGGTGGAAACGTCTTGATGTACCGAATACTATACCTTATACAAGAGATAGATTAGTTGAATGTTACTTTTGGGCACTTGCTATATACTTTGAACCAAAGTACACACATGCAAGAATTTTCTTAGCAAAAGTAACCTCCATAGCAACCATTCTTGACGATACTTATGATGCTTATGGTACTTACGAAGAACTTAAGATCTTTACCGAAGCAGTTCAAAGGTATTTGTGTGTACTAGTACATATCTACATTATATACAAAACATGAAGTTTATTGAAACTAATCAAGGATTAAAGTGACTTGCTAGGTGGTCAATAACATGCATAGATATGCTTCCGCAATCCATGAGACAGACATACCAAGCACTCATGGATACTTACAAAGAAATGGAAGAAATCATGGGGGGAGAGGCATACCGTCTTAACTATGCCATAGAATCTGTCAGTTTTAGTGTCGTTAATCCAGTTATCAATCATGTTATACGTACTATTTAAGAACTAAAAAACTTTTGGTCCATACAGATGAAAGAGTTTATTAGAAGCTTGATGATGGAAGCAAAATGGGCTTATGAGGGGTATGTACCAACGATAGAGGAGCACTTGTCGGTTTCAATAGTGACAAGCGGGTGTTACATGCTTATAGCAACATCTTTTGTTGGCATGGGTGATATAGTGACAGACGAGACGCTCAAATGGGTTCTCACACACCCTCCTCTTGTTAAAGCTACAGGTGTAATTGGTAGACTCATGAATGATCTATGCACCCGAAAGGTTAATTCATCGAATTTTCATATTCACTATACATGTTTGTAGTTTATTAATGTCATTTTTTACAACAAATTAACTAAAAGTATGTGCAGGATGAGAAAGAACAAAAGAATGTCCCATCTACTATTGATAGTTACATGAAGCAATATGATGTCCAAGAGGAGTATGTCCACAACATATTTAAAAATCAAATTGAAGACACATGGAAAGATTTAACCCAAGAAACCCTCATGTGCAAACATGTTCCGATGCCTCTAAAAAATTGTGTAATCAACTTGGGACGGATAGGCGATGTTTTATATAAAAGCGAAGACATTTTCACGCTTGTGGGAGAAGAGCTAATGGGTCATATCAAATCTTTGCTTATTCATGCTATCAACATATGACTTCAAGTTCAAGTCCTTTGTAGCGGTTTGTTTGTCTTCTTGATCGATGATGGTTTAGTATTGGCAATCTCAATAATGAATAACATGATCTCAAGTTATTTGGTCTTTGATTGTTGTGAAACTTTTACTTTATTACTACTAATTTGTTTTTTTTTTGAACGGCCAACAAACTCAATCCCGAGCACTCTCGGGGCACCCACTGGACAAACGGAGTACTCCGAGAGTAACCCGAGTCCACCACCAATTCCGGGGAAAACCCGGTAACCCACCCGCCCGTAGGCACGACGGTGAAATTACCGGTAAAACCCGTTTGGCTCAAGGATCCAACCCATGTTTCCCTGGGTCTCCTATCATTGCCCACCAGTGCCTCACTCTGCACCAAGTGGGAGTCGAACTTGCATCTCTCAAGAGAAATGCAAGCCCTCCACCACTTGATCTAGAGATCATTGGCATTACTACTAATTTGTTGCTTAAGTAAGTTAATTCGTGTGTCTTATCCAAAATTGCAGCATGCATGCTTCGTAATTTTTTAAACTTGTACGACTTAAAAGTTGGAATTTGATAAGTCTACATATGCTTGTTTTCAACATTTAGCATTAATTTTTTTTTCTTTATTCTCATTAACAAGGCTCGAAAGAAAAGTATAATTTTTACTTTTTAGTTCGTGAGAGAATAAACAAATACAACATACAAAGTTTGTAACAACTAGAATTACGACCCGCCGCAATGCGGCGGGGATTCTTTAGTTATAACTAAGTCGATTTAGGACGTACACGTTATGTTGAACCTGTCAAACAGGAAAAAATAGACGATGTAAAAACGTTCACCCACACACGTACGTTGCGTCGTGTTAACTCGCAAAATTTAGACCGAAACGTGAAAACGCTAAACCAAAGACGCACGTTGCGATGTTTTAAGTCACAAAATTTAGAACGAAGCATAAAGAGAAAAATTTGCGAAAAATGAAAGCTATAAAGGACCAAAGTTGAAAGTAAAAAAAGTTGTGAGGATAGATTGCAAAAGATAAAAGGTTTAATGTTAAAAGTAAAAAACAAATAGTTTTGGGTTAAAAATAATTTATGAAATACTTTTGGATGAAAAGTAAAAAAAAATCATTTTTTTTTTAAAAACCCCCAAAGCCAAAGTTACAACAACCATATGCATACCTATTTTTTCTTTGAAAAACCACCAAAGCGAAGATTACAACACATAAGTAAAAAAAATCAAAGTGATTAAATCGCAAAAGATGAAAACTTTTGAATTAGAAGTAAAAGAATCAAATTAATCAAAGGGGTTAAATTAACAAGCAAAAGATGAAAACTTTTGAATTAGAAGTAAAAGAATCAAATTAATCAAAGTGGTTAAATTACCAAAGATTAAAACTTTAAACTTAAATTGTCAAAGATTAAAACTTTAGTGTTAAAAAGGAAAGAAAGATTAAAATTTTTTAACTTAAATTGTCAAAGATTAAAATTGTAGGGTAATTTGTCAAAGATTAAAACTTTAGGGTTAAAAATGAAACAAAGATTAGAAGTTTAAACTTAAATTGTCAAACATTAAAACTTTAAGGTTAAAAAAGAAAATTTCTATTTTTTTTTAAAGACTCCCAAAGCCAATTGTACAACTCTGATATGCACAAATTAGTTGCTTATTAATAAGGTTTTAATGTTATAAGTAGCACTAGAAAGTATTGGGCTTTGAGCGACACATACCCCCCCCCACCCAAGTGTATATTTACCAAACTACACATCATTTATATACAAAGTTTATAAATATTTAGGATATACAATTTAGGAAAAATAATCGGGTGGCGATCCTATATAATTTTAAAATTTTTGGACGAAAAATCAGAACTTATACACTTCTAACCGAAAAATTGGGGTAGGCTGGTGCACCCCCGGGCACTATACTTGGCCCCTGATTTTTAGTTCGTGAGAGAATAAACAAATACAACATACAAAGTTTGTAACAATATTATAAGTAGGAAGTCACTATAAAGTATTGGGCTTTGAGCGACACATACCCCCCCCCCCCCCCCCCCGTATTTTAAGTAGGAGTAAATTGTTATTTTAGTCCCTGAGGTTTGACTAAAATTGTCACTTTAGTCCAAATAGTTTTTTTCTTGTCATTTTAGTCCAAATACTTTCTAGTGACTTCCTACTTATAATATTGACTAAAAATGACAAAAGTCAGGGACTAAAATAGCAGAAAACAAAACCATTTGAACTAAAATAGCAAGAAAAAAAATTATTTGGACTAAAGCAGCAGTTTTAGTTAAACCTTAGGGACTAAAATGCAATTTTGTTTATCAAATTATTAAAAACTAGAGGGATAACCTGTCACGACCCCCGACCCACCTTGGACAGAATCGGGAGCCGCGAACAACCCAGTGGTACCGGTGATTATTTAAAAAAAATATTGCAGCGGAAATTTTATCAGGACCGTGAGTTAGGAAAAATATCAGAGTTTAGAAAACACCGGATTTTATTTATTAAATAGATGGGATAAACCCATGTTTTACAATGGTAGCTTTAATAAAGATGAATTTGATTACATAAAACAATATTTCTAAATTTGATTTAATTAATAAAATAAGCCACTTCTTGAAGTCTTTCAATGCTGTATCCATCTCTTACTCCAATCTATTGTAATTACCTGAAACATGTTTGAAAAAGGTTTTGTCAGCGGGAAATACTGAGCGAATCATTCTATTTACTAAAACAACCTGTTTGTTATAATTTACAGTATTAAGGAAGATTACAATGTTTCTGATATCAAACCAAATACCCACAGTACTTTGTCACTCGACCCATTGGCCCATTCGTCCAATGGTGTCTGTGACTATGGTCATATCACCCATTGGCTGCCCCAATAGTGAAGATTATCAAGTAATGTATACAAAACCCCACCTACCGGCTGTAATTTGGTGATTACATAAACTTAATCCCTGTAATTATAACTTTGAAAATAAACATGCTTTTGAAATTAAATTTGATAAAAAGAGAATGACTCACATTATAAGCATGCAGATTCCTACGGCAAAGTTTAGTCTACAGATAAGCCTTGATAGATTGCAGATACAGGCAGAGCTTAGCCTATTGATTAGTCTTATAATCTAGTGCACACGAACTAGGTAAATAACTAATACAACATTTACGATAACTCACGAGATTAAAACCCTCATGACAAATGACAAAGTGCAATCACTTAAACATCCATCGGATTCACAACGAATGACAGAGTATTCCCCGAGTTCGGGTGGTACTCAAACATCCTGTCGGAATCACGACTAATGACAAAGGATAGCAATTAAACATCCATCGGATAGTTTCCATCGATCGGATATTGAATCGTAGCAGCGATCGAGTTAATACCCTGTATCGTAGCAGCACCCCGCTATACTAATTAGTGATTTTGAGACTGTTTCTACTATAACTCGGAGTGTATAACGAATTTCTTTGTCGAACAAACGCCAGAAATCAAATCCCAGACTATGCTATTTATACACAAATTTGACATCGCTTACGGACCGTAAGCATAATCCCTTACGGTCCGTAAGGGACACATTTTCACTATAGTCTTGCCACGTGTGTGTGTAGGCCTGCTGAGTCGACGAAACGTTTAAATTCAATTTTGACAACGTTTTATGTGGATAATCGTAACTAGGGTTTTACCCCCCTGAGTTTTAGGGGCCCTGATCCTGATTCTGAAAATTTTAGGGTTTGTGCAGAATTACTTGGGTGTCTCAATTAGGGTTTCCTATTGGACAAATAAAAATAATTAATAAAACTTTTGATGAGATTTGTTATGATTTGGGACAAAAGAGAATAAAACGGTGAGAAAAGAAGATGAACCCACTTTGTAACCTTAGGGTTCAATTAGAAAGTCTCCTGGTAGAATATTGGGTAAAATCTTTTGAGGTATATATATATATATAAAATATATTTTTGTAATTGTGTTAAGTATAATACCCCTAATTTAACCTTATCCCGATGTCCCGAGACAGAACCCCAATAACTTAGTCGGGCAGAGCCCTGACATGTGTTATGAGGCTCAGATCAATCGGAAAGGGTAGCGGTGATCTGGAGTTAAAATACTTAAAACGGAGCAGAGCTTTATTATTATTATGAGATGAAACTAAAAATAACTGAAACTTTAGAAAGAGAGAGAGAGTTCGAGAGAAATGGGAAATGGGCCATGAAAAATACTGAACCAACAAAATGTTATCTCTTATTTATATGAGATTCCAAGTAATTTGGAATGTACATAGATTGGACACATCCATGCCACTCGTCCTACAATCTAATTTTGTAGTATTAAAAATTATTATTTTTCTTTATTTTTAATGTACATATAGAATGTTTATGCCTATCTTTCGAAATCAAAGGACACGTACTGTACACTTGTTTTCAATTGGAGGCTCCAATGTTTT
The DNA here is from genome assembly GCA_030545235.1 of Helianthus tuberosus. Lineage (NCBI taxonomy): Eukaryota > Viridiplantae > Streptophyta > Magnoliopsida > Asterales > Asteraceae > Helianthus > Helianthus tuberosus. Next base: position 2,133,700 of record CM060425.1, on the reverse strand, counting down.
GAAAACCGGACCGGACCGGCCGGTCGGACCGGTCCGGCCGGGAACCGTAAGCTTATCCGGGCCGGTTCGCATGTATAACCGCTACCAACATTGGGCCGCCGATCGGGCCGGGAACCGGGCGGTCGGGCCGGCGGGTCTTCGCGTAGGGTCGGGCCGGCTCAAACCAAAGTCTCAAAACTCAAGACAGCCTCTGTCGAACTAACCAGGTTGCATCGTTTGGCCCTGATATAATCCAATTAACTCAAGATAGAAGCATTCAAAATAGAAGAAATATATTACCCCCTTTAAAATCAGAAGTAATAATCAAAGTTTTGAACTAAAAACCTTTAGATTACATCATATTCTTAGAGCACTCACATTCAATCCATCAAATTATACATACATTCCACTAAAAAACAACTCCTATATCAATATATTTCCACTAAAAACAAATACTTTTTCTCTCTCCTTTCAATTAAATAATATTATCATTACATTTTTCTCTCTCCTTCACTCACAACCACTTTCAATATATATTAAAAAAATTATATTGGATGAACAGTGTCCCCCCAAATATACAGATGAACAGTAACATTTTCTTTCTCCTCCACTCACAACCACTTTTTATACCCTTTATAATATAAAAACCTCTCCTCTCATTATTTGATAGATTGAATGTGAGTGCTCTTAGGGAAGAAGATAAAGAATCAAGAATGGTGAGAGAAGATGTAGGCGGCTGTATGTTTGTTTGAAGTCTTTCTCTCTCTCTAAATGGTATATATACTAGGGTTAGTAATAGTTTCACTAAACACCTTCAAAATTATAGATTTGTCACATATAAACCTTATGAACTTTCAATAATATAATTAATTCTTTAATAACAGCATCATTATATTAACGTAAACATTTAACTGTTAGAAAATGGTTAGTTTACATAAGAACAAGAAACTTTATTTAAAGTAATAATATGTATAAAATTGAATTGTAATATAAATTTAAAACATTTTAACACTATCAAATACCTCTTATATATTTCTAAATATTTATATTATTTATTATTTTGCCGGTTCTTAAATCCGGTTCGACCGGTTGGACCGGTCCGACCAGTGGACCGGTAAGGCGTCCGGTTCGATATCCGGTCCGGTTATGAAAACATTGATTGGAGCAATGAGTCATTTCAAGTGTTTAGTCTAAATTTTAAATATTTTTAATATATTACGTATATATCCATAACAATTCAACTAATTTATTATTTTATTATTATTATTATTATTATTTTGATTTCTATCACAAAAGTAGACAAAATGAAAGTTGAAATATGAGACACGAAACATGTTTGAATTTTTAAATATATATATTTTATTTTATTATTATATATATTATAATTAATTTAACTGTTTCACTTATTTGGCGCGTATAACTTTTAAAATATGACGTTCTAGAAAATAATAAATATGTTATGAGAACGAGAATATTTTTGTCTATATTTGGGTCTAAGTTTCATTAAAAATAGAGTAGGTTCAAAATACAATGTATTTTTATAATTTAATTATTATACGGTTCCTAGGCCCGTCTAGGTACTTCATATTTCTAACCGTCGACTTACCCGTAATATACCTGTCTAATAATATAAGTTTTTATAGACTTTTTATTTTATTTAGAAAGGTCACTCATATACAGGCCAATTAATTATATTATTTCAACCAACTATATAAAATAGTGTTTAAAACTATTTGGGTTGAATAATTATATTAAAAATAAACTATTTACTAGTTACTAGTGGTTAATAAATTTAGCCAGACCTATAATTTATATGATAAAAATAGGAATGTTACATTCTCCCCACCTTGTTTTAAATCTCGTCCTCGAGATTTGGGTTACGATATTTCTTTTAGACTTGTGTCATATTTTAGTCAATAAAACAATATTTAGATATATGACACAGAATTAAAATATCAAATTTTTGTGAATACGAGTTGTACCATAAGTAGGATTCAATGGTTTAACTGAATTAGTTCAAGAAATTGATGACAACCGAATGAGATGAAATAATATAATTTCCAAAGTGACTAGGTTTAAGCCAAAAGATATATGATCAATAGATATTTAAAATGAATGTGAATGACTTTTTAGAATCAATAAAATTCTTTGTTAAAAGAAAACTTACTTGGATTGGCAACTGATGATGACTTAGAATTGATAGGTTCCAAAATAAAATACAAGCATGAAAATGATTTGTCAAATATTAAATTATGATATGAGAAAATCACTATGCTGAGATGAGTGAATTGCAAAGATACACCAAAAGACAATAGAGTTAGTGTATCATTATTTAAAGTTCCGAGTTGTTTTAATTGTGAAATAATGTGATAGTACACTATTAGTGATCATATTTTTCATACTATATCATAGAGATTGGAATATAATAAAAACAAGTTGTTTTGGCATGACCAATTTATATTATATTTATAAAGCAAATGTAATATATTTTATTTGTGTATTTGTCTGAACCGTATCTTACATATCAAATATAAATACTATGTAATATTATTTGTTACGCATTTTTATTATATGTAAATAGTCACCACTTTTAAATAAATATTATTTTAATATTTTACTATACTATGTAAAATAATTTATATTTGCTATGTAATATATCTATACTACTATATAATACATATTAGACGGGCAACAAGGTAATTTAACTTCATTTGAGGAGGGCATCATTGTAATTTACCCCAAAACTTAAGACACATTAATACATTATTTAATAAACTTCTAATTAAATACACTAAATGCATTTAAAGTTCCTTATTGTTTTGAACCTAACTTATTGTCTAGGGTCCTAATTGTAAATAAATAAAACCAACCTATATAGCCAAAATAGAATCTTCATAAAACAGATTTGAGGCATCGGCATATGGAACCAATCCATCCATTCATTAAGGTGAGGAAAATACAGCTTTCAAAAAATAATTTGTTTTATAAATTAATACTAATTAAGATAAAGATTTATCTTAAAAAGCATACTTACTTATTAAATTATTTATTTACATGTATAAAATCAATAAATGTTATCTAAATAAATGTTATCTATTTTTAACATAAGCTGGATTCTGGTAGGTTTTCCAAAATTAACAACTGGAGTCAGAGATAATATTAAATTAATTATAAAATATTAAATTAAAATAGGATAATAAACCATATAGCATTAAACTAAATTATCTTAAATGAAAATTAAATCCCATTTAATACCTCTCTTAAACCACAATTTATTAAAAAACCTTTCAGTGGCAATTCCATTCATACCCGTCCTTTATTTCCCCTCACCGCACTGAAAATTGAACGCCGCAATCGAATCGTTTCGCATCCAAGCCTCAAGTCAGAGATACACTTTAAATTGATGAATGGGAGTTGGAATCGATCAAATGGTCGCATCCAAGCCTCAAGTCAGAGATACACTTTAAATTTATGAATGGGAGTTGGAATCGATCAAATGGTACATGTATTTCACTCGGTTTGGGTTAGATTCAATAAAAGGTTAAGAGGCGTCATTCTAGGGTTCCAGCCACTTGATGGTCTCCGACGATGGTGGCACTCGGCAGTAACAAGGGTCCGGTTTGATGAGTTTGAACTCCAGTGGTGATGAGGACGACGGTGTGGGAGCTCAGGCAGCAATTTTCTGATGACATTGGTGGGCATTTGTACTCAAGGGTAATGGTTTTATCTCTTCCTCAATAATCTTACTTTGTATGTGTTAGGCTACGTTTTTATTTTTTATAATTAATCCTTCTGAAGAAAAACTCAATCTCATTTTCAGTTTTGTTTTTTTTTTCTTTGGATTTTGAAGAAATTGCTTGGATCTAGAGAATTTTTTTACGAAGATTGAACAACAAATATCTTCCTATATGTTCATAAGGTACAAGAATGATTTTTATTTTTTTTTTATATTTCATAAATATATTTCAAATATAGTTTGTGAAATCACATATATTCAGGTCGCCAGTCATGATTTATTTCGCTGATTTATTCTACTTTGTTTTGCAGGCGGTTATGTTCTTCATTTGCAAGATTTTTTGACAAAATTTAAAACGTAGGTATGTAATAAAATTTTAGATTGAATAACAGCAATTTATTTTTGTTTAGGACTTTGATTTTTTTTTTCAATTTGTACATAATTCTACTAACATGTCATCTGCAATTTGACCCGTTTACTTGTGGATAGATCAATTTGGTTTTTTATCTCAAAAGGTCAAATCAAAAGACTAAATTAAAGTGGATCTGGTCAAACAGGTGAAAGTTGCTCAAAGTCGATCTTTAATACACGCAACCTCCTAAGTTGTTCTATTTAAAGATTCAGATTATTGTATGTTTTTCAGATCATTCTTACCATGTTAATTATTCTCAAAAAAGAAAAAAAGGCCAAAAAAGTGTTCATGAAAGGAACAGGTTGGTTAATTCATCTATCTCAGTAGTACATACATATATAGGTTGGTTAATTCATTTAAGATCTAGATGGGTTACTCATATGTGATACAATTGAAATTATTATTATTATAGGTTGGTGTGGAGCTGGGGCTGATCACTATGAGCCCCTAATTTCTCATTCTTCTTTAGTGATTTCCCATGAGAAAGTTGCAATGGTTCTTTGAGGAGTCACTGTGGTTTTGCAGCAGTTTTGGGTTGGGATTAGGATAATAGGAGGAGGCATTCTTTTCCAAATTTTTGTTTCGGCGATTGAATGAAATTTTTGTTAAGTGTAGCGGTTTAATGGGCGGCTGTTTTTGTTGTTGTTCAGGGGTATAGAGTTAATTGTTGGTCCTGAGGGTTAGTTTTTTTTGTATTGTTTGATCAGCAGGAATTGTGCCTGTTTGTTTCTTGCAACTGAGTGCCATATTTTTTCAATTATATGGCTTCTCCAACTGTTATTTCATTATCTCTTTTCCTGCTTTTTTTCTTTTTCGACTATTGAACATCTACCATGTGTTGTTGACTAGAGTAAATATTGATTAACATTATTAATATATGTTAGAAATTTAAGGTCGATGCCTATGTTGTCAAAGGCGCACTCAAGGCGCAAAGGCCTTGCCCGAAGCCTAGGCACAAGGCGCTTAAAAGCGAGGGATTTTTAAAGCGAGGCGCATAGTATAAATATAGTATTTTTAGGAGTTTTATACATGTTTTAGAGACATTCCCATTATTATAACAATGACGGTTCAGTTTTAGTCAACCAAAAACAACTGTTTTATTATTCTTGTTGAGTCAAACCGGACGCTTGTTGATACCGTTTTGTCATATCATGACTCTATTTTTTGTTGTTTTCTCTTTCTTTTGCTAACGGTACCGTATTTGGTCGAAATTGGTTTTGTTCAGTTATAGTAGTGGCATAAGTCTTTATGATTATCAATCAATATAAAAGACGGATTGCTACTCTTTTACGCCTATCGATCGGTAATATAGTTAAACAACTTACGATTTATTTATCGCTTTAAGGGTTGAACTATGTTTCCGCCATGTATTGTCGACTCCGCTGCAACGCGCGGGCTTCCCACTAGTATTACAAAACACCTCAATAAAGTTATTACATTACAAAATATTTTAGTATTATTATTTTGTAAAAGAAATCACTATAACGTTAAATGAAAGTTGTAAATAAAGGAGTAAAAATATTTATTGTACAAAAGTATTTGTAAAATATTTTGTAAATATATAACACTTAATGGGTCGATTCTATGTGATTACTTATTTTCATTTTGAAACCATATAACGTTGTGAATGTATTTACAAATGTTGTAAATTAGTGAAAACGGAGATTATTCTTATTATAATGTTCTCCTAACCCAACGTAGTTGATGACTACCATATTATTCTTATATGGTCATTTTCTTGTCATAGCGTTATGGTACATAATTACCACAAAACATGTGATAGACAATTATTTATTTTTTTATTCATCCCTCTAATTCTTGTATCGTTTTATGAAAATATGTCTTCTCCTTATAGTATAAAGTAAGTTATTTTCATATATAATTAAAATTTACTAAATAAGTATGATGACTTAATTTATATATATTAACTAGTCATTATCATGGTTGGATATTAGTTAGTGCAGCCTTGTTTAAGCATAGGTGATCAGTCCATGCCTAACTAAGGCCATGCTATTCAATACCTGCCTTTGACAATAAACCTTAGTACCTAAAAATAATATTAACACTACTACTATTAATATATTATTATTAAAAATAAAGCTAATATTAATTACCAATAATAAATCACTAAACATAAATTTAAATGAGAGTATACCTCAAACATAATTTTTTTTTATACATACATATATATATATATATATATATATAAATTCTTCACCTTAATGGTTTAAGAAAATTCATTGACTCAATATCAAAGAGTCACCGTTTTGCAATAATGCGATTCACAGTGCAAAAAGCGAAATGATATTTGAGTTTGGATAAAATGACAAATTAGAATGAAATCCTCCAGTGGTCTTCACAAATCGAATGAACCACATGCGCAACAAACAGTGCATGTGTAACGTGTGAATTTACAGAGAAATGAAACAGATCAATATTCGCTACTATGAAAGAATTCCTCATGGTATGATGATTATTAGGGGAAGTAGAAACGCGAAAGTCAACTTGTTATATGCAGAAGTCAGAATTTCAACGAAAGAAATATAAGAACTTTTTCTGGAATTTCGTGTAATAATCGTTGTTAAGTGACATTACCAGGGAATGTCGAATAAAATGAAATAGAGAATTTGCAAAAGTATGTGACTCCTTTTGCAGTGATAATAATTATGGCTCTGATTAGACTGTGCACCGATGGTTGTGAAATTTTGTTACAACGTACCTCAGCGATATTCATGTTGTTTGTAGGATCACGTGGCAAAGTGTTTCTTTAATAGTTCTTCTACTGACGGGATTAGCATTGGTGTCATCGTGCCCAATTATATTTTCCAAAGGTCTTGCCTTGGAAGTCGTGTGTGATATACTTCAACGTCTGTGGACGTATAATTTAAGTTTCATGTGTTTTCTTGTGCAATAGCATAACTTTACGTGCTTCTATTTACGTTAATAGTCTATGGTAACGTATTGGAAATTCTTATACTTTTGATGGCGTACCAACTTAAAAGGTTCTCATTGCACAAGTTACGAGGTAGATGATCAAACGAAATAATGTTTGATATCGAAATTATAGATATATGCAAGAGATTCCTAATAAAGAAATCTAGACACATATGCTTGTGCTTTATTCCTATTTGGCTTTTGGAATTCCTTATAGATATACATATCTATATAATCATATATTTCACATGCTGTAATATACATACCCTCTATAAGGTCAATGTATTTAACAGATTCATATTTCCAAAAACAAGTCATATATCAGGTCATGATATTATTTAGGGAAATCTTTGTCACTTATTTGACATATTATATACCCCGTCTTATCCGGTTCGCGCCGGGGAGGTAACCTCAGTATATCCGGACAAGCTGGAGAGTCTGCTACACCATACCCAGTCTTGCCGGAGAAAATTTTCTATTTCCCATAAATAGTATCTTTTCAAAAGTGCCTCTTTTATTTATTAGGCTTTTATCCAGAACCAAGGAAACTTGTATTTCCCGTAACATATTATATTCTAGCCCAAGTAATATCAATAAACAAGATTTAAGTGTTATTGCTTATTTATCATATCTTGCAATATTCTAATTACCATTCTTATGACATACCAAAACTCATCATACTTTATTCACATAAGTACTTAGCTTATCTTGAAGTTTATACTAAGGTATCTTTTCTTAAGTTCAAGTCTAAATACTATCATGTGTGCTACCAGTTAACAACAATCTCCTAACTCTTTTATACAAACTTAGGTATTATTATCACAACACCTAAAGGCTTAAATCAGTGGCTCTGATACCACCTTCTGTCACGACCCCCGACCCACCCTGGACGGAATCGGGAGCCGCGAACAGCCCAGTGGTACCGGTGATTATTTAAAAAAAATATTGCAGCGGAAATTTTATCAGGACCGTGGGTTAGGAAAAATATCAGAGTTTAGAAAACACCGGATTTTATTTATTAAATAGATGGGATAAACCCATGTTTTACAATGGTAGCTTTAATAAAGATGAATTTGATTACATAAAACAATATTTCTTAATTTGATTTAATTAATAAAATAAGCCACTTCTTGAAGTCTTTCAATGTTGTATCCATCTCTTACTCCAATCTATTGTAATTACCTGAAACATGTTTGAAAAATGTTTTGTTAGCGGGAAATACTGAGTGAATCATTCTATTTACTAAAACAACCTGTTTGTTATAATTTACAGTATTAAGGAAGATTACAATGTTTCTGATATCAAACCAAATACCCACAGTACTTTGTCACTCGACCCATTCGTCCAATGGTGTCTATGACTATGGTCATATCACCCCTTGGCTGCCCCAATGGTGAAGATTATCAAGTAATGTATACAAAACCCCACATACCGGCTGTAATTTGGTGATTACATAAACTTAATCCCTGTAATTATAACTTTGAAAATAAACATGCTTTTGAAATTAAATTTGATAAAAAGAGAATGACTCACATTATAAGCATGCAGATTCCTACGGCAAAGTTTAGTCTACAGATAAGCCTTGATAGATTGCAGATACGGGCAGAGCTTAGCCTATTGATTAGTCTTATAATCTAGTGCACACGAACTAGGTAAATAACTAATACAACATTTACGATAACTCACGAGATTAAAACCCTCACGACAAATGACAAAGTGCAATCACTTAAACATCCATCGGATTCACAACGAATGACAGAGTATTCCCCGAGTTCGGGTGGTACTCAAAGATCCTGTCGAAATCACGACTAATGACAAAGGATAACACTTAAACATCCATCGGATAATTTCCATCGACCGGACATTGAATCGTAGCAGCGATCGAGTTAATACCCTGTATCGTAGCAGCACCCCGCTATACTAATTAGTGATTTTGAGACTGTTTCTACTATAACTCGGAGTGTATAACGAATTTCTTCGTCGAACAAACGCCAGAAATCAAATCCCAGACTCTGCTATTTATACACAAATTTGACATCGCTTACGGACCGTAAGCATAATCCCTTACGGTCCGTAAGGGACACATTTTCACTATAGTATTGCCACGTGTGTGTAGGCCTGCTGAGTCGACGAAACGTTTAAATTCAATTTTGACAACGTTTTATGTGGATAATCGTAACTAGGGTTTTACCCCCCTGAGTTTTAGGGGCCCTGATCCTGATTCTGAAAATTTTAGGGTTTGTGCAGAATTACTTGGGTGTCTCAATTAGGGTTTCCTATTGGACAAATAAAAATAATTAATAAAACTTTTGATGAGATTTGTTATGATTTGGGACAAAAGAGAATAAAACGGTGAGAAAAGAAGATGAACCCACTTTGTAACTTTAGGGTTCAATTAGAAAGTCTCCTGATAGAATATTGGGTAAAATCTTTTGAGGTATATATATATATATATATAAAATATATTTTTGTAATTGTGTTAAGTATAATACCCCTAATTTAACCTTATCCCGATGTCCCGAGACAGAACCCCAATAACTTAGTCGGGCAGAGCCCTGACATGTGTTATGAGGCTCAGATCAATCGGAAAGGGTAGCGGTGATCTAGAGTTAAAATACTTAAAACGGAGCAGAGCTTTATTATTATTATGGGATGAAACTAAAAATAACTGAAACTTTAGAGAGAGAGAGATCGAGAGAAATGGGAAATGGGCGATGAAAAATACTGAACCAACAAAATGTTATCTCTTATTTATATGAGGGTAAAGGGAGTGGAGCGGTGAACTCTTCGGCAAAGGAGTTTGCCGCGCGGCAACACCGCCGCCGGCCTCCTTTGCCGCTCGGCAAACTTGAACAAGCGGTGAAGTCTTACCGATCGGGAAAGGGGAATAAAAATGATTGATGTGTGTGTGTATGTGTTGATGTGTGTGTATATATATATAAAGTTTACCACTTTCAACTGTTTAACCACTGCCAACACTTTTCGCCAAAGTTTAAACTCTTCACACTGATTGACATGACACACTCTGATTGGTCGATTTTGAAGTTTGCCACTTTCACCTGTTTAACCACTCCCTTCACCCTGAGATTCCAAGTAATTTGGAATGTACATAGATTGGACACGTCCATGCCACTCGTCCTACAATCTAATTTTGTAGAATTAAAAATTATAATTTTTCTTTATTTTTAATGTACATGTAGAATGTTTATGTCTATCTTTCGAAATCAAAGGACACGTACTGTACACTTGTTTTCAATTGGAGCAATGAGTCATTTCAAGTGTTTAGTCTAAATTTTAAATTATTTTAATATATTACGTATATATCCATAACAATTCAACTAATATTATTATTTTATTATTATTATTATTTTGATTTCTATCACAAAAGTAGACAAAATGAAAGTTGAAATATGAGACACGAAACATGTTTGAATTTTTAAATATATATATTTTATTTTATTATTATATATATTATAATTAATTTAACTGTTTCGCTTATTTGGCGTGTATAACTTTTAAAATATAACGTTCTAGAAAATAATAAATATGTTATGGGATAAATTACACTTTTCGTCCTTTATGTTTGTAGCGAGTTGCAATGGATAGCCTTTAACTTCAATAATTACAGATACAGTCCTTTATTTGCAAAACTTGTTACACCTTAGGTCCTTTGTCCCTAACCTTGTTAAAACTTTCAGTTAATTGAAGAGATGTGCAACACATACGAGGGCAAAATAGTCATTTAATACAAAAAAAGAATGTTAAAATTTAAAAATTTATATAAAAATTATAAATCTAAATCATCTTCATCATCATCAGGCCACACCACCGCCCACCAGATCTAAAAAAACCCAGTCCCACATACATTCTTTAACCCTAACTCATATCTCCAACAGACTTGAATCTCGAAGCATTTCACATGCTTCTGCAATGGAGAAACTTCTCCGATCCACTTCCTACTCTCTATTTCACACTCCAAAACTCACTTCTACTCACACTTTCCAATTCACAAACCCTAACATTCAAATCAACGTTCATAAAAATAGGAGAAACAACAATGCCGTAGCGGTGACTGCAGGCGACGTCGGAGAATTGGATACGGCGGTCGTGGAGAGGGAGAAACCGCCACCGTCGCCGCGCCGCTTTCAGGTTCTGTGAGGTAATCCGAGACGCCGTTTGGTGCTACGGTGCATCAGGATGGTGTCAATTTCGCCATTTATTCGCATAATGCGACTTCTGCGACTCTGTGCTTGATGACTCCGTCTGATTTGCCTCGGGTATAACCGTTGTGTTAAAGTTTTATACTGTGAGTGTTCTAAATAAATGTGATTACTAGTATTCACTCTTCATCATCAATTGAAGAAGCTCATTGGAACATCAGAAATAGTAAACAAATTACTTAAGAATTTCCTTGGGGAATATCTTAAAAGCTCTTTTGTAAACTGATACAATTGCTCACCATTTGTGTAGACTTGAAGAATTGATGATAGTGATAATGAGGTGGTGGTAGAGGTTGATTGGAGAAAGATGAAGGGAAGAGATTTTAGGGTTAGGGGTGGGGAATTGGGGTAGATGTTGTTTATTTATTAATGAGTAAATTACGTTTTTGGCCCCTGTGGTTATATCAGTTTTACTCTTTTGGCCCAAAATAAGAATTTCTAACAGATCAGCCCCCATGGTCCCATTATCTAACCGTTTTGGCCCCTGAGACTAACCAAACCCTAACTCTGGTTAATTAATTGGTCACATGGGTAGCACATGATGGGTAATATGGTAATTTCCCTCCCCTTTTATGAATAAAACCCAGATCTTCATCATCATCTTCAACCATCATCATCCCTGATCTTCATCTTCAATTAAAACCCAGATCTTCATCATCATCTTCAACCATCATCATCCCTGATCTTCAGTCCCCTGCCACACCGCAGCCACCACCACATCAGTCCCCCGTCGGTGACCATCACCTCCACCTCCACAACTGCCACACCAATAATGTTTGATCAAAACCCAATAACCATATCCATACAGATTAAAAAACAAACCCACAAACAAAATCAAATCCAAATTAACGAAAGAATCAAATCAAATCCAAACAAACCACAAACAAAATCAAACATACACAGGCCTATTTGTGTTATACCTGGATAAATGATCTGAAACAAAATCAAACCCAATAACCATATCCTTTCCACTGTGAGAACCTCCCACCGCCACCTGACCACCGCCGCTGCCACTGCGCCACCTGACCACCGCCGCTGTTACAGAAAACCCCCAAATTCACTGAAACACCTCCCCAACCCAATCAATCACAACCTCCAAGTTCAAATCGCACATAGATCTTCAAATCAATCACCACCTACAAAACCCACAACCCAGCGCCGCCGTTTATCACCATCAACACCCACCTCTGCCATCATCACCAGCAACACCCCACCTCCACTGTCATCACCATAAACATCCACAACGAGAAACTCACCACCGCCGTTCATCACCATCAAACCTGTCAAACCACCTCTGCCGTTCATCACCATCAAAGAGAAGGGGTGTTTATGAGAGAGAGAAGAGAGAGACAGAGAGAGAGAGCAGAGATAGTTTATGAGAGAGAGAGACAGAGACTGTATGTGGTGGTAGGTACGGTGGTGGTGGTGATGATACGGTGGAGGAGGTGGTGGTGGTAGGTACGGTGGTGGTGGTGGTGATGATACGGTGATGGTGGTGATGATACGGTGGTAGTAGAGAGAGAGAGCAGAGAGATGAAGTGGGAAGAAGATGAAGTGGGCTAGGGTTTATTTATAAACTCATTAAAGGGGAGGTGAAATTACCATATTACCCATCATGTGCTACCCATGTGACCAATTAATTAACCAGAGTTAGGGTTTGGTTAGTCTCAGGGGCCAAAACGGTTAGATAATGGGACCATGGGGGCTGATCTGTTAGAAATTCTTATTTTGGGCCAAAAGAGTAAAACTGATATAACCACAGGGGCCAAAAACGTAATTTACTCTTTATTAATTAATATTTTAAATAAAAACATGAAATGACAAGAATACCCTTAAGTGGATATACATAACTGGAAATTTTAACTTGGTTAGTGTTAAAGGACGAAAAGTGTAGTGCGTTTTCAAAATAAAGGATTGCGACTGTAATTATTGAAGCTAAAGGTTATCCATTGCAACACGCTACAAACATAAAGGACGAAAAGTGTAATTTACCCTATGTTATGAGAACGAGAATATTTTTGTCTACATTTGGGTCTAAGTTTCATTAAAAATAGAGTAGGTTCAAAATACAATGTATTTTTATAATTTAATTATTATACGGTTCCTAGCCCCGTCTAGGTACTTCATATTTCTAACCGTCGACTTACCCGTAATATACCTGTCTAATAATATAAGTTTTTATAGACTTTTTATTTTATTTAGAAAGGTCACTCATATACAGGCCAATTAATTATATTATTTCAACCAACTATATAAAATAGTGTTTAAAACTATTTGGGTTGAATAATTATATTAAAAATAAACTATTTACTAGTTACTAGTGGTTAATAAATTTAACCAGACCTATAATTTATATGATAAAAATAGGAATGTTACATAACCCGCGCTATGCAGTGGGTTTTCAATCGTATTCAATTCAGTTAGTATGATGCCGACACTTTATGTAACAACCGAAAGAGGAATTTGATTGGTATTGTTATGCCTTATTATGGTACCGATACTCACTATAGTAACCGAAAAAAGAAACCAAAAAATAAAGTCCTAATATGTTCAAAAGAATACTGTGGCGCAGGGACATCGCAAATATCGAATGTATTAGTCCAATCGTTACGTAGTGCGTTTAAAATATGAAAAAGTATGACCACGTGCGCTGCGGCGCGGGTACATCGGAAATATCGAATGTATTAGTCTAATCATTACGTAATGCGTAAAAAAAATATGAAAAAGCGCGTTTAGACGTATTTGATGATCTCAATGTAACTTGTAGGTGTAAGCTCGAAACTTTAGAGACTTGAGGGAGTAAAAAAGGTTTTGGAAAGTTTTGGAAAGTTTTTAAAGATAACAACAAATTAGCTTTAAAAAAATGAGCGAACGAAAGTTATTGAACAAAAATATGTGATACATGGGTAAATCTAAAATGTTAAAAATTAGAGGGGTTAGTTTGTATAACATGTAAAATGGAGTATGGGCTAAAATTACTAAATACGAAAATAAAGGGGATAGCAAAAATGAAAAGAAGTTGTTGCACTTCCCTTTTCTTTTTCGCCTGTCTTCCTGGTGGGGGGGGGGGGGGGGTAGAGGTGTACAAATTGGGTTTTTTCAAAAACCGGTTTCGGTTATTAACCGAACCGGTTTTTTTCATCCAAAATGAAAACCGGTTTTTTTAATAACAGGTTTCGGTTACTAACCGGTTTTTCAAGTCCAAAACAATAACCGGTGTAACCGGTTGGGATAGGTTTTTAACCGGTTTTTGCCAAAAAAAAACCGGTTTTTAACCGGTTTTTCATACCAAGAATCCTAACCGGCGGTTCGGTTATAAAACCGGTTCGGTTATAAAAAAACCGGTTTCGGTTTTTTCCCGGTTTCGGTTCTAAAACCGGTTTTTTTGTACACTTCTAGGGAGGGGATAGAAAAATAATAAGTATATTAACGAAGAAGAACTGGAGCAACAAACCGGTTTTTTTGTACACTTCTAGGGAGGGGATAGAAAAATAATAAGTATATTAACGAAGAAGAACTGGAGCAACAAAAGTTGAAACCTAAAGGGACAAAAAAGAAAAAGCATTAGGGACTAACAGGCAAAAGAAATGTTTAAAATAGTATTAGGGTAAAGCTAAAATGTTAAAAATTAGAGGGGATGGTTTGTAATTGTATAACATGTTAAATGGAGTAGGGGCTAAAATTACTAAATACGAAAACAAAGGGGGTAAAAGAAGTTGTTGCACTTCCTTTTTCTTTTTCGCCAGTCTTCCTAGTGTGGGGGGAGATAGAAAAATAATAAGTATATTAACGAAGAAGAACTGGATCAATAAAAGTTGAAACCTAAAGGGAAAAAAAAAGAAAAAGCATTAGGGAGTAAGGCTATGGGGTGTGGGGGTCATGGATTGGAACATTATTTCCACATAGGATCATTAATTAAATGGTATACCATCCCCCTCCTTGATTGATGGTGGTTCCCATGGATTAAACCATGATTACCACGACCATCTCATTTGATAATTTTAAGACAAAAACAAATTAACAAAAATAAAGGGGATAGTGGTTTGGGTCATGACCACACCCTTAGGGTAGTGGTTTTGAATAATGGATTAAAGATGGATGATGTGGTGCCTATGTGGAGGGTCATGGTGGTCATGAGGGTCATGACCACACCCTATAGCCTAATAGGCAAAAGAAATGTTTAAAATAGTATTATAACTACTTTTCATGCGTTTTTGAAAATGTTATAGAGATAATCGTAGGCTAAGTTTATTGTTGGGGTCAATCTAGAAAAAAAACGTCGATATGTGGTGACGTTCCGTCATGAAACATGTGAGCTTATCAAAGAATTGGACAAATGTACATCTAAGATTAGTATGCGGGATCCAATTTAGATTTTTTTTTTAATTTAATATCCAAAACAAAAGCATCTAACGTATTACCCACATATACATTTACAAGCTTAGGGAATAGTGCTAGGCAGGTTGCCTGACACTTTCCTATTAGACCAACCTATTTTTTATTTAATTTTATTCCCAGCTTAAAATTACGCTTTCGTTCTTCGTTTAAAATTAAGTTTTTGCCACAGCTCAAAATAAAATTATAACTTTCCCCCTAGCTCAAAATTACGCTTTCGTTCTTCGTTTAAAATTACGTTTTTGCCCCAGCTCAAAATAAAATTATAACTTTCCCCCTAGCTCAAAATTACGCTTTTGCCCTCGGGTCAAAAACTCATTTTTAATTTTGTTCCCAAATTTAAAATTACGGTTTCGCCCTCTGTTTAAAATATGTTTTTGCCCGCAGTTCAAAATAAAATGTTGTTTTTCCCTCTAGCTCAAAATTAAGATTCTGCCCTCATCTCAAAATTACGTTTTTGCTCACAGTTCAAATATTTTCAAGTTGAGGGAATAGTGCCAGGCAGCTTGCCTGGCACTTCCTTATTGGACCAACCCATTTTTTATTAAATTTTATTCTCAGTTTAAAATTACGCTTTCGTCCTTCGTTTAAAATTTCTTTTTTGCCCCCAGCTCATAATAAAATTATAATTTTGCCCCTAGCTCAAAATTACACTTTTGCCCTCGGTTCAAAAACTCATTTTTAATTTTGTTCCCAGTTTAAAATTACGGTTTCGCCTTCCGTTTAAAATTACGTTTTTGCCCCCAGTTCAAAATAAAATGTTGTTTTTTCTTCTAGCTCAAAATTACGATTCTGCCATCAGCTCAAAATTACGTTTTTGTCCACAGTTCAAAATAAAATTATGTTTTTCCCTTAGCTCAAAATTATGATTTTGCTCTCAGTTTAAAATTATAATTTCGCATCCAGTTCAAAATATAATTACGATTTTACCCTCTGTACAGACATACATGTTATGAGAGAGAAATATTCAGCTTATTGCCCCGCAACGCGGGCGAGGCAAAAACTAGTTTAGTAACATACTACATAATTAGAAATTATAAATATATCTTAATCCAACCTAATATTAGGGTGGGGGTATGGTTAATCACTCTAGGGTGATTGAATGAAATCCTACCCAATAATATTATGCCATGTCAACTCCCCATTTTGCACTCAATCAGGAGGTATTGTTAATCGCTCTAGGGTGTTTGAGTTATATATTTTTTGATTGGTTCTTCCTCTCCTCTCTCCTCTCTCTCTCTCTCCTCCATCACTCTTCTCTCACTTCGGCGATTACACACCGATTTTGGTAATCTCTCACCCACTCACCGAACGCTCAAAGCATGAGGGTATGGTCAACGCTCGGTGACTCCCCCTCCCCGCTTAACTCACCGAAGATTATACCCCACCCTTATCTAGCTTTATTTGTGGTTGATGGTTATTAATATTTGTTTTTATCTCCAATAAGATCATTTTAGCTTGTTTTAGTAAAAATCATCGAATTTCAACTACGAATCAATTTTGAGCAAAATTTAATTAAAAC
Source organism: Helianthus tuberosus (assembly GCA_030545235.1). Lineage (NCBI taxonomy): Eukaryota > Viridiplantae > Streptophyta > Magnoliopsida > Asterales > Asteraceae > Helianthus > Helianthus tuberosus. The sequence continues at coordinate 2,116,502 of CM060425.1, read as the reverse complement.
AACCTTAAAATTACTAAAATATATAAAGATATTTATATAAAAATATGTATATTTTAGAGCATATCAAGTGCTTTGAATCTTGTCATGTCTAACAAGGGAAAAACAAAACGCTAAAAGCGAAGAGCTTATTTTTCTTCGATCGGTGGTTAAGAACAGGGTTGTTCTGGTGACCCGGGAAGAGGGACATCAAACTTGGTCAAGGAACTGAAGTTGTCGATAATGGTGCGGATGTGAAGAAATGGGTTCAATTCAAGATTAAGATGGAGAATGGAGACGTTAATCTTGAGTTAAGGAGATAAAGAATAAGACGGGTTATGAATAATTCTTGGTGAATTATTTTTTTAGTGTTTTATATTTAATTTAGGATAATTGTTAGTTTTAATTAATATGGTTTATCTAGGACTATAAGTTTATTTATTTATATAAATAGAGTTTGAGTTGTATTAGGACTAGAATGAATTTAGAATAAATAGATGATTAGGGTTATTGTATTTGTGTGCTTTTGGTTGATAATAAAAAGAGTCGAACAAGTTGTTCATTCTTGTATTTGTGTGTGTTTAATCAAGGGCCTGATTTCCAACAAAGTCGAGCTAGCAAAACGAGGAATTTAAGTTGGTGGCACTCTATGCCTGTTTGGCGGGTACATGGAGATGTCATTGGATCATGTCCTCGTCTCATGCTTGTCCGCGAAAGCTGTGTGGTGAATGATTGGGTCTTGGCTGGGTTTAAAGAGCTTACACAATTACACACAATCATTAAAGAAATCTTGTTGTCAACAAGTAATGAGCAGGATAAAAAGAAATGAAAGGCAACAGGTTGTATTTTGATGGCTACAATTTGAAAAATTTGGCTGCAAAGAAATACCAAGACATTCAAGGGGGCACATTTCTTATATGCAAAAGTAGTGGAAGAGATAAAAGAAAACACAGGCAAAAGTATAGAACTAAGATCAGGGCGGAACCAGTGTGATACCAGCCGTAGCACAGGCTACGGCTCAAGCCCATAGTCGTTGTATTTTTGTATTTTGTTAAAGGAGTGGAACAAAGCTGGATTAAGGGTATGTTTGGCATGAAACTTTTAGGAGTTTCTAGCTTTAAGCTTTTAAGAAAAAACTCTTACTCAATAAAAAAAGACTTGTTTGGTTGAATGAGCTTGAATCTTTTAGGTTAGAAACTTGAAGCCTTTGGTTAAACGCTCCTACTAGTAGCGTTTAGAAGTAGCTACAAACTTTTAGGGAAAAAATGACTATTTTAACCTCTAATGTTAATGAACATTATAATGGACAATTCTTTTTAATTTTTCGTTAGGTTCATTTTGGTCATTTATACATTTTATTAAAAGCTTCAGCTACTTCGCCAAACACCAAATGTATTTAAAAAGCTACAGCTACTAGCTCCCAGCTACAGCTACCAACTTTTAGCCACCAGCTTTCTGTTGATCAGTTCTGTTTAAACATAATGGAAAACATGAATCACATACCTGTTACAGCAGACAGGCCAGCAGAGAATCCAGTCAGAGATGTAGCCATTGAGTTCGACATACTTGTCAGGATGATCTGGTTCCTCCTTAGGGTGTAAGGTGATGATGGTGATGAACCGAAATGTCACACCCCGACTTTCCACGTGTCACCGGTGGGCCCGGTGGGGAGTATCGTGACGTAGTTGGCAACATAATAGTCAAACAACACAATATATAAATGCACAGCGGAAGCAAAAGATAAATATTATTACATTCCGAATATAACGTAATATCCAGTATTACAACGGAAAGTAAAGGATCTACAGGCGGATCTTAAAATATAAATTTTGTTCAACAGACTTTAGACGCCTAGAACTTGCAAGATTCCTTATTAACGTCCTGAGCAGCTTCCAGCCTATTACGTACTTGTACCTGTCACTTAGACTTTTGAAAATACGTCAGTTTTCACTGGTAAATACACTCAACCGACTCATTTGAAAAGAGTTTAAGAAAATTGATTTAGATGCACCAGGCACAAATTATTTTGACACTTTGATTAAAATGCACAGAGGCAAAATTAATCTTTTATAACTTGGGAAAATTATTTGTATATAATCTTGTATACAGTTTTACTTATTTGTCGTCCATTAGGGCCGGTTAGAAGAGCCGGACAGATTAACTGACACGCCACAGGTATAATGCCCACAGGCTATCATCCTCTAAGTGGATTACCAGTTCCGGTATAATGCCCACAAGGATGATACCTCAGAGTGGATTACCAGTTTTTACATAATGCAGCTGTCAGGTGTATGCCTACACCCCGTGCTTAGGTCGTGGCCATTTCTTAAAATGATGCCAAGGATATCCGGGACATGGTCATTAACCCCCAAAAGCCATACACCAAATAATACATATTAAACGGGTCATGCAAATACATTAATCACAATCCGATTTAAATGACTGCACATACCCGACCAAGCGGTACTTCAATAGTACCGTATCCCAAGCCCGTATAGGGAAAATAAGTTAAGAGTATTTACCTGAGCTAGCTCCTGTCTTAAATAGCAAGAATTATAATAACTCAGCCGTATTCACTTAAGTAAGCGTAGGTACAATTTACCGGAAGGCTCTAGTCTGGAATGATGGTATAAGTAACCCATTAGAATGCTAACGGGTCTTTAATTAAGCCTAAGCTTAGACCGGTTAGTCTTAGAGAAATATACGGTTCAAACGCACGATTAGGCGAAGACCGAATAGAATGTGATTTAGGCCCAACAAGTTCAGAGACTTGCTTAATATGGGTCCTTTATGCACATTCTGGATTTTGAGATAAAACCGTTAAGGTTTGACCCGTTTAGGCTAGTTTATGTAAACTAGTTACATAAACCGAACCGAACGCGTAATAAGCGTAACGGGTAGCGATGAGAGCCATTTACAGGTTTCCTAAGTTAATATGCTTCATATATGTTGTGACATCAGTAAGATGTCTTTCATTATGCCCAAAACGAGTTTAAACACAAACTATGCCCCGTAGGGGTAGTTTGGTCATTTACAAGTTTATAAAAGAGTTTAAGTGTTTATCTGAGTTACAGGTCTGATGTAATCAGCAAACATACTCAATTTGATGAGTTATAACAGTAAGGTAAAGTATATATGTGAAATTTATCAATTTTAACCAAACTATGCCCCGTAGGGGCATTTCGGTAATTTCACATAAGCCGAGAAGCTCAAAACTGACGTCTGAGTTTATCAACCTTTGATTACTGTTAAAATATTATAATTTGCCTCAAATATCAGTAGGTATCAACCCTTGTATGTTTAAAATAGTTATAGCACATACTATGCGTTAAAAACGCTTAATAAGGCGATTAAAAGCCGTTTCCGGGTTCGATACTTAAAGCTGATATTTTTATACTTCCATGAGGCTTAGAATACTTTATTTAACATATATAATCAGTAGCAAAAGGTTTGGAGTCGTTTAGATATGTAAAACTCATTTTATGGCCCGTTAGGGCAAAACCGACATTTACCGGATTAAGCCTACGACTATGAGTTATGCTCAGCCTAAAATTAATTAAAAATCTTTAAAATTCCCAAAATAATATATTACATCAGTGGGTAAAGATTTGACATAAAAAAGTAGGCTTAACTAGGCCATACGCTAATTATGCCATTTAATTAACATAAAGCTTTAATTTTACGCTAATGAGCATAACTCTTATTCTACACCTCAAACTGATGTCAAACTTTGCATACAAGTTTATATATCAGTATATAAGGTCTCTACACTTTTACATTTTCATAAATCACGTTTTAAAGTGAAAAGGGCATAATGGTCAACATATGAGCAATTAACGGAGTCATGCATATTAATTGGATAACTAATGATCCGAGGTGTATAATCATAGAGGGTTATACTAGCATGTAACCTGGTCCAAATAAAGCTCTTAGGTATTTCTAATTCATACCAAAACGGATCAGAACTGAAAGTCAAAGTGAAAGTCAAACTATGCGACTTTCGGTTCCGAACCGGGTCTAAACAGGAAATTGTCGGGTTGAACATGTTTAGACATGTTCTTACACTTATTACTAAGTTATAACAATGATCAAACAGGTTGTATACGATCTACATTGCTAATTATGCATAAATTGAAATTTAAGTATCCTGTTGACTTTTTCTTAGCAAGTTTGACCCGACTTTTGACCTGGTTAGAGTGGGAATCAGGGGGAACCCTTTTGAGGTTTTATTACCCACATAATTACCGACTTATAACTACTTTTGATTAGACTAATCACTGGACCATTAGTGATTAATCTTAAAGTCAACCGTTAATTACGACGGTTTGACTTCTAAGCTAAAACTAAGCTAAAACTTAATTAAGAAAGGATTAGAACACTTACTGAAGTCCTAAGCTTGATTAGTGACCACTTGAGAGAAGGCTTGAGCTCCAGAAGTGATCCAAGAATGCAGATGAAGGTGTGATCAATGGGTTGCAACTTATGGCCTTTATATAGTGAATTTTTCACCACAAGAAGTTGACACATGGTTCTACAAGTGACCACAACTGATCAACACATGTCTCTAGTGTTCTAGGAGTTGTTTAGGGGCCAAGCTTGAAGAGGCAAATCGATTTAAGGCTGATACAAGGCAATGGCAGACAAGAAATCCAAGAAAATAACAATTCTGACCAGATGTGGCAGTCGCGTAGCGCGACTGCAAAGGTTGTAAGGCTCGCGCTACGCGAGCGTGTGAGGTCAGCCAACATATTTTTCATAAATTGCAGTTTTGGTCCTTGGCTCTTCAAACTTCGATTAGGCACTTGTTTCTTGCATTATGAACCCCCATAATTGATCTATAAGGGCTTTAAAACATATACCCACTTTGTTAAGTCCCCTGGTAACTTTATTGTTACCCGAAAAGTCCTAACTTTCAACGTTGACGCTTTAACCCCTCGCACACGAATTTGATCACAACTTGCTCATACGATAACGAAACTTTACGAAATTTAAATTGTGCATTCTAGTGAGCATTATTAACCGCTACAAAGCTTAGGGTTTGTCAAAAGGTCACTCAGAGGTATAACTTAAACATGTTGACACTTTTAACCCATGTAGTTTGAAATCTCTCACTTTTAGCTTCGTATGATCCATGATTTATTCGTTTGAAGGTTTGATCATCATGTAGGGTTAATGTACAATATATTTATTCACTGTTGACATTTAGAACTCGTATTTTCATATACTTTTCAAGTTTGTCAACTTTAGTCCCTCTAGGGTATTCTTTCACACGTTCAAGCTTATGACACGTGTCAATACATTATAGGACGTGAATTTTCGAGGTGTTACATCCTCACCCCCTTAAAAGAAATCTCGACCTCGAGATTTGTTAAGGTAAAGGAAGTATTTTCTGTCTCATCTTCCTCAGTACCTTTGAGCCTTTAAGGCACTACAATTGACCTTTATAATAGGCACATGTATCATTTTGGAGCTTCTAATCCTGTCGATCCTTAATCGAAACAGGTTGCTCATACTATCATAGTCCTGCATATCATTATGTGATAGCGCTTTTCGGCTTATTGGTGACACGTCGCTAAATCATTAGTGTGGGTCACATTGCGCGTTCCACCAAGCCCCTTAATTAGGTCTTAGCTCGTAAGCTATTTGATCTTGATACATTCGATTTCCTTCGAATGATTCTATATACTCGGAGCTTAACTAGCCCGATAATTTAACAAATTTAGCACACCCTTCCAGGGTGATATCTATTGTTGAACCTTATTCCTTAACAAGAATTTAGGAGGTTTGCTATTTTCATTAATCCTAAATTTTCTGCCGAATACTGGCATCTTACAGATGATTATGAATTTGCGTGATCTTATTGGTCGTTTCTAATGCAACTTTCAGATCCTGATGATTGGACTTACCAATCTATGGACGTTTAACATTCCATCTATACAAGGTCTTCAAAGGAGCAGCCTTGATGCTTACATATAAACTATTATAGCAAAGCATATCTTAAGGTGAGATGGTTGTTCCAACCACTACTTAACTAATATTAAGGAATAGTTAATCCTTGTCGTTAGTCGAACAATTCGACGATCCTGGGTAGCTGATGGCAATTCTTAATCGTTGCCTAATTAGGGTTGCGGTAATGTATGCATAAGCAAAATGAACCGTCTTTCTTATCTAACAATACTAAATCCTCCGGATATTGAGTTAGGCTATATGAATCTCCTATTTTAAACTTAGTTAATCAGGGTTTCGATTCTCCCAATGATGATACTAGTCGTCTTGGAGATTTCATAGTAATACAGCCTTAATGGGATATAAATCTTAATTCTACTTGCCTTTCAGGGGTAAACAAGGTAATCTTAGGAGAAGATAATTAGGATACAAGGAGGTTACAGAGATTTCCACATCTCAAGCTCCAGTTCACCCATCATTGCTCGTGTCAAATAAGTGACACATTTATGTTACTAGTCCACGAATTCCTTAATTGGGAACATTTACTTGGACAATTCCATTCCGGATATCTTCTTTGAATGCTACTAGTCGACTTTAGTACAATATGACCATTGGGATATCTCAGGGGTTCCATGCATTAAACCTCCATACTGATCAGGCATGGAAGTAATCTATGGGACACACTAGGATACGCCAATCCTCATATGGAACTTTTATCAAACATAGTTTGGCATTCGTAGGCGATAGAAAAACAATGAGAAAATAATTAAAATAACATGTTGTCGTACTCTATGCGAAGAAAGAGTACTTTTAGATTTTTCGGAAGGATTCCTTGCTGATACTTAGAAGAATCGGTTACTATGGTTTCCTTGGTAAGTTATACTTTGTGGATAATATAAAAGTTTGCTAAGCTTATGGTTTATGAAGATTTATTATTGCCTGTATTAAATCAGGACACTTAGCAGAAATTATCATTGGTAAATGATAAGGGATGTACTCGATGACATCGTGAACTGCCTTTCGGCATTCATCAGGTGAGTTCAGGCATTTCTTCCTTTAGCCTTTCCAGGCTTAGCTGCACCTTCCTTGGCAGCTTTGTGAAATCTAGTCCTGATGCGGCCTTACTCACCACGGCCGTGATATACTGCATTCTTATTAGATCAAGAGTTTTAAGGCTTGAACATAGTTCTTCACCTTTGGACAGGTAGTCATAGACTACAACTGTCATCGTCTTGAAAGGCGATTCTTTTGACAGAATGGTAAACCAATTAACATCGCTAATGGATGTCTATCTATAATTTTCGTATCTAATGATATTAGTCATGATCACATCGATCATATTGACTATTAGGTTTGGGTATAATCCCACCATTTTGAATAGGGAATCATAAAGATCACCACTATTTTGTCTTATCGACAGTAGAATAAAGTATAGCCCGTAGGCAATTCATCACTAGGGATGTCAATATTATGAATTTATGATCATCATACTGATGATACTAGTCAGGATCGCAATGATCATATAGACTATTAGGCTTGAGCGCAATTCACTACCTTAAACAGGGGATCATAGAGATCGTAATGTTTGTGTCACAAATGGACAATATAATATGGCCCGTAGGCGAAACATCACTAATGGATGTTTACAATGGATTCATCATTTTAGATGATATAAGTCATGATTGCATTAATCGTATTGACTATTTGGCTTGAGCATAGCTCACCACCTTAGACAAGGAATCATAAAGATCATAATGTCAATGTCTCAGATGGACAATTTAGTATAGCCCGTAGGCAAAACATCTTTTCTTGACAGGGAGTTGTAGGCTACCACTGTCTTTAGCCTCGGAGGGCGTTAATTATAGCCCGTAGGCATTTCCCTCCTAAGGGATATTTATGGTATGATCATCTTTTCAGATGATATTAGTCGAGATCATACGGACCCTACCGACTATTATGCTTGGAAGTATTCCAACATCTTTAGACAGGGTCAAAGACCACTACTGTCGTTGTCTTATCGGACAACAAATTTAGCCCGTAGGCACTTCATCACTCACGGATGTTTATAATATGATCATCTTATAAGATGATATAAGCCATGATTTCTAAATCATAAGGCAAATAAGGAAATTTAAAATTTCCGACATAGGGATGACTGTTGTGATTTTATTGAATCACATTTGTCAGGAGTGCTAACACGTTCTTAGGTGTTAACAAGGATCTGAATCCCTTGAGTAGGTTTCACCATCTTGGCCACGTAGGCTAGGTTTCACCTTTAAGATTCTTTTTAAAATGCATACTGGCAGGGGAGGAAGGATATTTATTTTATTCAGGATTTTTATCATAATCCTAATTTATAAGTTAATAATAGCACAAATGGCCTAGTCGCGTAGACAAGTTTAATTTATAAGCCATGATTTCAGAGAATCGAGGCATTATAATTTATCCTAGTTATAAAACATTACGGATATTAAGGTGGCACAAAGGCCTAGTCACATGGACACTTTTAAATTATAAGCTATGATTTCAGAGAATCAGAGCATGAAGGTATTCTGGCACAATAGGCCTAGTCACAAGGACATTTATAAATTATAAGCTATGATTTCAGAGAATCAAAGCATGAAGGTATTCTGGCACAATAGGCCTAGTCACAAGGACATTTATAAATTATAAGCTAGGATTTCAGAGAACCAAAGCCTTGAGGTTTGAACCTAGTTCAGTACCTTTTTCTGACAGGGAGTCATAGCTACCACTGTATTTTGGCTCATGTAGAAATGAGCAAGGCCCGTAGGCACTATACTACCACGTATGGTTAAAAATATGATCATCTTAATTGATGATGTAAACCCATGATTCAGAGATCATTATATTGGGTTAGGAATCCTTTGAATAGGTTTTACCGTCTTGGCCATGTCTGCAATGACATTTAGGCTAGTTTTTACCATCTTGGCCACGTCTGCATTGACATTTAGGCTAGGTTTTACCATCTTGGCCATGTCAGCATTGACATTTAGGCTAGGTTTTACCTTTAAGATTCTGTTTAATAAATAAAGCAGAACAATTTCTAAATTGAAATGTTAATAAGGATCTGAATATAAATTGAGGAACTGCCATCTTGGCCGGTCTTAATATGACCCGAAGCTAGGTCTTATCCTTTTAGATTTTGCCATTTTATTATAATGGTAGATCTTGCAAAAGGAATGTTAATAAGGATCTGAATCTAAATTGAGGAACTGCCATCTTGGCCGGTCTTAATATGACCCGAAGCTAGGTCTTGTCCTTTTTAGATTTTGCCATTTTATTATAATGGTAGATCTTATAAAAAGAATGTTATTTTTCATTTATTTCATATTTCATGTTTAGAATGAAAGTTTAAACTTAATCATTCCACTATAAAAATAAAAGTATAAAGTTGCCCTAAGCGGGACTTGAAAGGAATAGTGTTGTCCTCGAAGGGACTGAAAGATAATTATGTCCTTATAAGGACTTATTAAGGAAAGGATCTTCAGCAAGAGGAGTTTCTTCTTCATTTTATTTCTGAACGTTCTCTCATTGGATGCTCGTTTCATTCTAGCCGCAGTACGAAGCTCAGCATTTCAGGGCTCCAGATGTGGAGAATTTATATTACAGCTTCTTCGCTTGACGACGTATATATAAAAATTTTGGAAGCAAAATTTCCAGATTAGGATTGAGAATATTCCTATGTTAAGTCTAGACTCAGAAGGTCAAGGAATGTGCTACTGTGTCATTGAGATTAAACATGTAAGGCAAGTGTTTAATTCACTCAATGTTGGCTCTGATACCAACCTGTCACACCCCGACTTTCCACGTGTCACCGGTGGGCCCGGTGGGGAGTATCGTGACGTAGTTGGCAACATAATAGTCAAACAACACAATATATAAATGCACAGCGGAAGCAAAAGATAAATATTATTACATTCCGAATATAACGTAATATCCAGTATTACAACGGAAAGTAAAGGATCCACAGGCGGATCTTAAAATATAAATTTTGTTCAACAGACTTTAGACGCCTAGAACTTGCAAGATTCCTTATTAACGTCCTGAGCAGCTTCCAGCCTATTACGTACTTGTACCTGTCACTTAGACTTTTGAAAATACGTCAGTTTTCACTGGTAAATACACTCAACTGACTCATTTGAAAAGAGTTTAAGAAAATTGATTTAGATGCACCCACTGTTGCAGAAATCGGCCTAGGCGGCCGATTAATCGCCGCCTAGGCGCTAGGCGGTAGTCTACTGACTAATTTTAGCCTAGTCGGTCCAATTAATCGGTTTTAGTCAAAGTCGGTCAAAGTCGGAATTAATCGGTGAAAATCGGTCTTAGTCGGAATTAATCGGACTAATCGGTCCAGTCTTTTGCAGCCCATTAAACCGATTAGTCGGAATTAATCGGAATTAATCGGTCTTAGTCGGAATTAATCGGACTTAGGGTATATTAAGTTTAGGTATTTTGATATTTAGCCCCTCTATCTTGCACTAGTTTACATATGGTTCCTAAACTTGTAAAATTATATATAAAAAGTATAAAATTAACTACATATTTATAAAAAAAAATGTAAAATTATATATAAAAGTCCAATCCGATTAATCCCGATTAATCCCTATTAATCCCGATTAATCCCTAGGCGGTACCTCACCGCCCGACTAGCGCCTAGCGCCTTCTACAACATTGGATGCACCAGGCACAAATTATTTTGACACTTTGATTAAAATGCACAGAGGCAAAATTAATCTTTTATAACTTGGGAAAATTATTTGTATATAATCTTGTATACAGTTTTACTTATTTGTCGTCCATTAGGGCCGGTTAGAAGAGCCGGACAGATTAACTGACACGCCACATGTATAATGCCCACAGGCTATCATCCTCTAAGTGGATTACCAGTTCCGGTATAATGCCCACAAGGATGATACCTCGGAGTGGATTACCAGTTTTTGCATAATGCTGCTGTCAGGTGTATGCCTACACCCCGTGCTTAGGTCGTGGCCATTTCTTAAAATGATGCCAAGGATATCCGGGACATGGTCATTAACCCCCAAAAGCCATACACCAAATAATACATATTAAACGGGTCATGCAAATACATTAATCACAATCCGATTTAAATGACTGCACATACCCGACCGAGCGGTACTTCAATAGTACCGTATCCCAAGCCCGTATAGGGAAAATAAGTTAAGAGTATTTACCTGAGCTAGCTCCTGTCTTAAATAGCAAGTATTATAATAACTCAGCCGTATTCACTTAAGTAAGCGTAGGTACAATTTACCGGAAGGCTCTATTCTGGAATGATGGTATAAATAACCCATTAGAATGCTAACGGGTCTTTAATTAAGCCTAAGCTTGGACCGGTTAGTCTTAGAGAAATATACGGTTCAAACGCACGATTAGGCGAAGACCGGATAGAATGTGATTTAGGCCCAACAAGTTCAGAGACTTGCTTAATATGGGTCCTTTATGCACATTCTGGATTTTGAGATAAAACCGTTAAGGTTTGACCCGTTTAGGCTAGTTTATGTATTTACTATGAAGTAAACCACCCATTTATGAAATGAAAGGCTAATGTCCTAATCGACGACACAAAAAGCAAAAGAAGAGGTAGTATTTCTAGATTACTTTTAATCTTTAGTGTTCTTATTCTTTTAATCTTTTAACATTTTTTGTAAGTATTTTGTGAGGTTTTTATTTTAACTTTGGGTTGTCGAACTATAATACTCATTAACCCGTGACATGTTAAATCATATAAATTTTAAAAACATTATTTAAAAACTTTATATTGAGATCCCCGTATTTATAGTAATCTATTGTGTTTAAATACGTGTAACATGTAGTGGATCAAAATTGTTTTAAGTATGTTTAGCATGTACCAATTAGACGATATATAGAATATTTTTAAATACCATTTCGCCAATTGCCTATTCCCTGAAAGTAGGGAAAAATCCTCGTCCCTGTTATTCCATATCTCAATAGTATATAGATTACATTAGTGTGATAATTCTATATTTAACACAATATTCACAATAAATACAAAATATTCTATATATCGTCTAATAGTACCAACATGGTTTTTTATTGCTCGTGGATGTTGGGTTTATTACACCGAGGGGTGTGGGTTTGGGTTTGGGGCGTGGGAAACCCACCCAAGCCTTGCATACCATCCCCTATGAGCTTGGCTTTGGGCGTTGCCCCTCTAGCGTTGGTATTGTGCCTGGCGTGGGGCGCTGTTTGGGTTGAGGTGGCTGGCTGTGATTGGCTGGTCATGCCCAGCTAAAAATAGCCACGCCACCCCACACCTAAAAAAAGTCACACCCAGCCAAGACACACAATGTGGAGCCCACCTCTGCCTCATGTCAACCCAAGCCCCCCACACCCCACAGTCTTATATGTTTAACGTGGATTATCTTTGTTTTACAAGTCATTTGATTATTTTTAAATAGCTAATCGAAAGTCTGAAACATAGAAACATTCACACTAAGATCACACGGTATGGGCGTGAGGAAAAGGTGGCGTGGGGATTCCCCAACGCTGGCACATCGCCCCAAATGGCGCAAAGATGGTGGTGTGGGTTGCTTCATGGGTGTGGGGGGAGGGAAGATGATGAGGTGGCTAGTTTTGATTGGGTTTATTTATTGATTTTTTTAAAACATAAATTAAATAAAAATGTGATTGCCACCTGTTGCTCTACGCCCCTCCCACCCCGCGTTTTTAAGGCTTGAAGGGGAAATCCGTTTATAATGACGTGGCTGTCATCTAACGCTTGATGTTCCTCCAAACCGAATAGTCTAAAATGTAGAGACAATTTTGTTACAACCAATTTATACCGGTAAAGAACATTGGCGGACCCAAGCTTTGGCTTGGGTGGGCGGGCGCCCCCCTTGAAAAAAAAATTTTAGTGTATTTTCGAGGTAAAAATCCCGACTGCACTCCTTGAAAATTTGGTTGAACCCTTCGTTCGCACCCCCAGAAAATAATTCCTGGGTCCGCCACTGGTAAAGAATAAGGTGCATCTGTGTAATTTTTATACAACTAGAAATGTATAGTCTTTTTTATATATCTACATGTTTGTAAATGGTTATTTTGTACTTTAAATAGCAAGAAATAAATAAATGAAATTTATACTTGTTACCAGTTGATGAGTAGGTTAACTTATATATAAATGGTAAGTTTTATAAACTAATTACAATAACAAGCAAGTTTAAAATTTTCTATCCAACTTTCATGAGGATCTTTGTGAAATAATTGCATTTGGTGTGATAAATCAATGCATGACAATCGAGCTCTATAAATAGTGTTTTTAACTCTTGTCTATGCTAATATCAAGTGAAAACTTTTAATTATTGATTTATTTCTCATGTCTATCAAACAAGAGGAAGTAATTCGTCCCATTGCCAATTTTCCTCCTAGTGTTTGGGGGGATCAATTTCTCAACTATGATAAGGTACACAAACTTTTATTAGAACTAAATAAAAACAATGAAAATGTTTCTTTAACAATAAATTTGAACTATGAATAATGTTTGAATGTAGCAAACTGCAAAGCAAGAAGAGGTTGAGCAAAGAGTCAAAGATTTGAAGGAAGATGTGAGAAAATATATAGTGTCATTTTTAGATGTTCAAACGGAACATACGAATTTGTTAAAACTCATTGATGCAATCCAACGTCTGGGTGTATCTTATCTTTTCGAAGAAGAGATTGAGCAAGCAATCCAACGAATTTATGACGCATATGGAGATGACTGGAATGGTGGGAGCCCTTCTCTTTGGTTTCGAATCTTACGACAACAAGGCTTCTATGTATCATGTGGTGAGTAAGCTTGAATTCGATTTGTATTAGGTATAAAAAAGAAGCTAATGAATTAATGATCATCTTTGATATGAATTGAAACAGACATCTTTAATGAATATAAAGATGAAAACGGGTCATTTAAGGAATCGTTAACCAGTGATGTCCAAGGTTTACTTGAGTTGTATGAAGCGACATACTTAAGCGTGCAAGGTGAAGTTATACTAGACGATGCTCTTGTTTTTACAAAAACCCATCTTAACAAAATAGTAAAGGATCTTATGGTGAGCAACTCTACGTTGTCTACACATATACAAGAGGCACTAAGGCAACCAATACGAAAAAGGTTGCCAAGACTAGAGGCTTTACGTTACATTCCTTTCTATGAGCAACAAGGTATTTATAACAAGTCTTTACTTGAGCTAGCCAAGTTAGATTTCAACTTGCTTCAGTCATTGCATAGGGAGGAGCTTAGCCAACTTTCCAGGTATACATATAGACAGACTCCCCCAACACATCTTTCGATCAATTTCCTTTTAGTGAATATATACATATAGTGAAAGTGTAAAATACAATATTGCTTAACGTATGAGCGTACGCTGTGAAATTACGCACGTTGTATAATTCAAACCTAACCACGCATGTTGAAAAAACACAATTACGCATGTTATAATTATGTAATGAAGCATGTTATGTAAATCTAGTAATAATGTGTTTTGCTAATCACGCATACTATAATTATGTAATGAAGCATGTTACATAAATCATGTGCGATTATGTCTTTTCAACATGCGTGATTAGGGTTTTGAGTTTTACAACGTGCGTAATTTACAGCGTACACTAGTACGTTAAGGAATATTGTACATTAATCGGTCTCTCTCTATATATAGTTGAATTATTAACGAAGATTTGAAAAAAGGAAATCGGAAATAACACATATATAGATTACATTATCATGTGTGCTAATTTATTGCAGGTGGTGGAAACGTCTTGATGTCCCGAACAATATACCTTATACGATAGATTAGTTGAATGTTACTTTTGGGCACTTGGTCTATACTTTGAGCCAAAATATACACATTCTAGAATTTTCTTAGCAAAAGTAACCTCGATAGCAACGATTCTTGACGACACTTATGATGTTTATGGTACATACGAAGAACTTAAGATCTTTACTGAAGCGATTCAAAGGTAAATGTGTGCACCATAGATCTATATTATGTGTATAAAAGCATTAAGTTCGAATGCTGGAACTAATCAAGGAAGTCACTTGCTAGGTGGTCAATAACATGCATAGATATGCTTCCGGAATACATGAAACAAACATACCAAGCACTCATGGATACGTATAAAGAAATGGAAGAAATCATGGAGGGGAAGGCATACCGTCTTAACTATGCCATCGGATCTGTTAGTTTCAATGTGTGTCATTTGTCATCACGCGTACTATTTTAGCACTAAAAAGCTTTTGGTACATATTGTTGTCACATGTAGATGAAAGAGTTTATTAGAAGTTTTATGGTGGAAGCCAAATGGGCTTATGAGGAGTATGTTCCAACAATAGAGGAGCACATGTCAATTTCAATAGTGAGTAGTGGATGTTATATGCTTATAGCAACATGTTTTGTTGGCATGGGTGATACGGTGACAGACGAGACGCTGAAATGGGTTCTCACACATCCTCCTCTTGTAAAAGCTTCAGGTGTAATTGGTAGACTCATGGATGATCTTTGCTCCCGAAAGGTTAAATCATAGAACTTTAGTATTTACTACGTACTAACTAATTTGTTTGTAGTCGGTGGCAAATCCATGAATTTTTGGTAGGGTGCAAAAATTGAGTGAAGACAGATTTGAAAGGGCCGGATTTGGGTTGGGTTAGATAATAATAATTTTTTTTTTATTAAATGCTTCTGCCTTCTAGCTCTAATAAGAAACTGATTTACTTAAACAAAAAATTTAAAATTAATGAAAAATAATTAACATAAACAAGAAAAAATAACTAAACTTAAATAATCCAAGTTTAGAAATATAAATAAAACGTTCAGACAGAACAAATATAATGAAGTTTGTAGGGATGCGAAAATGATAATTAATTTCTAGTTAAGCTTTCCACCCAATAAATTACTTATACCAAAGAAAACATAAGCTTTTTAGTCGTCGTAAGGGGCTAGCCCCCGTCCTATAATACTATTTGTAGTCATAACCCCCTTTACTCAAACATAATCTTATAACCCTCCTTCAATTATGCGTGTAGTGGATAACCCAATTATAGATATATATGTATGCATATATATGTGTGTGAGAGAAACCAAAACAATAACCCGCCAGGCAGCCATCACCATCACCCCCAACCCATAACCCCCATAACGCCCAGGGGGCGGTGTTCTGGGCACTATGGGGCTTTATACATTACGACCAAAACGCTAGTTAGTTCTTGCTCGTTTTTAACTGCTAGCTGTGCAGGAAGAGAAAGAAGGAAAGAATGCGGCATCTACTATTGATAGTTACATGAAGCAATATAATGTGACAGAGGAGTATGTCCACAATATATTCAAAAATCAAATTGAAGACGCATGGAAAGATTTCACCCAAGAAACCTTCGTGTGCAAAAATGTTCCAATGCCTCTAAAAAATTGTGTAGTCAACTTGGGGCGGATAGCTGATGCTTTATATAGAAGTAAAGATACTTTCACGCTTGTGGGAGAAGAACTAATAAGTCATATCAAATCTTTGCTTATTCATAGTATCAACATATGACGATAGCGGTCTATTTGTCTTCTTGATCGATAATGGTTTAGTTTTTGCAATGTAAATAAAGAATCACATCTGGTACTCTAGTGGTGCATCTGTGATCTAAGTTTGTCGTTCAAAAATAAATAAATAATCACATCTCAAGTTATTTGGTCATTGATTATTGTTTAACTTATAAGTTATTACTAAATATGTTGATTACGTTAATTAATGTGAATCATCACTACTTTTAGCGACAAGCGTATCTATCAGAAATCATGCGGTAAGAGTGGGAGTTGTCGGTAAGCAATGGGTGATACATGTTCCGTCGGAAACATAGTATGGGTAAAGAGTTCACAGACGAAGAGAAATAAAATACTTAAAATGAACTTCATAGAAAAACTGACTTACCTCTAAGAGTGGAGGTTAATGTTCGCCCGGGGTGTCCTGACCCCCACCGATTTTTCAGTTGTAGTGTTAGTTTTAACAAAAAATTCCGATGATTTTTTTAGTGTAAAATATTGGAATTTTAAGAGTCCGGCCCTCGCCAATTTAGATTTTGATAGTCCGGCCCTCACCGAGTTTTCTTTCAAGCTACGCCACTACTTACCCCCACAACGATACACACCCATCCTTTATGTAGGATGGGTGAAATACCCCCTAGAAATTTCATACTTTATAAATACGAACTTTGTAACTTCATTTTTTTATTAAAATTTGAAATTCCGGTATCAATATATATAATAATTTTAATGTATATTTTGATAGTATTAGATTATGAGAATAATGATTATAGGAAATTGGTAAATTAATCTACATCGTTTTTTTTTTTTTTTTTTTTTTTGTATTTGGAAATAAGAGTTAGTGGCTATTTGGTAACCTATCGTCAGCAAGTGTTGAGAGCCATTAAGAACAGGCCGTCCTCGAGAATGCTGAAAAACTTTTGGGCTTCAGACGAGACAAATAAATGGGCCCCTCCCTATAATATAAACTCATCAATCATATATCAAAAAATACAATACGACGATAATCGTTATAAAATAAAGAAAACAAAAGTTGTGTAGCAAATTGATCGGACTTACTTACTTAAGCGAATCATGAGGCTCTCTTAGCGCCCCCACCAGCCCCAATGGATTATATTTTTAATGTGGGTTTAAATTTTGGGCCTTTTAAATTGAGATATAGGTAAATATATAAGTAAATATGTTTTTTTGGGCTTAATTGTAAAATCATTATAATTTGGAAACTTAACTTATTAATAATTGCTTATAAGATTAAAGAAATAAAAAAAAGAACTCTAGAAAGTTTAGATTTGACAATATTGAATCCCAAAGCAAACAAACTAATAAAAGAATAGGAATGGATGGAGTGGATTTAAAGAAATTGAATGCAAGACTTTAACCACTAAGCCAAATAACAATAAATATAGTGGATTTAAAAGAAATTGAATTGATTAAAAAGACGATTGAAGGGGGACTCGAACCTGCACAAAGAAAGTAGGAATGCAAGTCTCTAACCCATAGGCAAAATCACATTTTATGTTAAGTTTTTCGATATATGTACATAATATATTGATATTTAAAAGAATTTCAGGCCCTTTGGAGATTTGGGCCTCGGGTTGTCGCCCGACTTGGCCGAATATGAGAAAGAGGCATGGTAGTTGGTGGTGGTGAATCGAGAAGGTGGTGCGTTAGTGGTCGTGTGAGGATTATGAACACAAATGAAGGGACAAAAAGGTAAAGTATTTATTCAACATCATTATGAAAGTTAACGAGTAAGAGGTTTGCTAGCTAATTCAAATATATCATTCTGTTAAACCAAACACACTTAATATTGATCGAGTTGGAAGTAGGTTGTTAACAGAATCATTAAAAAACAAAAAAATTATAAAGAGATATTTATCTGAATTTAATGGAATTTATCTCACCGTGTTTGTGTTTCCTCCCCTCCATTCCCTTTGGGCTTGTTTGTCCCAGCTCACTTGCGAATCTTCGCCCAACGGTTTTAATAATCTGCCTGGGCCCAATAAGATAAGCAAATACACACAAAT
This sequence comes from Helianthus tuberosus, assembly GCA_030545235.1. Lineage (NCBI taxonomy): Eukaryota > Viridiplantae > Streptophyta > Magnoliopsida > Asterales > Asteraceae > Helianthus > Helianthus tuberosus. The sequence continues at coordinate 2,097,994 of CM060425.1, read as the reverse complement.
ATATAAATATTGTTTATTATCGCATCTAACTTCTAATAAACGATTTTAACTAATTTCACGTGGCACTCTCACTTTCAACCTCACAATTTTACTTATATCCGCAGTGGCGGATCTTGCCCGTTGAACCTGCCAGGGCCGAAAGACACGGGTACTAAAATTAGCACTACGGCCGAAAAACTTGCCAGGGCCGAACATAGTATATATACAAAATTTCGATCGAAATGCGGAAAATTAGCACTACGGCCGAAAAACTTGCCAGGGCCGTGGCCCTGCCACGGCTCCACTAAGATCCGCCCCTGTATATCCGTATTATTGTTATTTACTATAAATTCTCTTAGTTTTAATATTATACACACATCAATTAATTTTCACCCTAAAAATAGTCAAACTTCCTAATATTTATTTTTTTTGAAAGATAAATTTCATTCAACAAAAACGCCACAAACGGCCCTCAAGCCAAGGACCCCCGGGCAGAAAACGACCTTACATCAAATCCAACGGATAATTACACCAAACATTCCAATCTATACCTTCCAAACTAGATCTATACCGAATCCAAAAGTACGACGTGGATTTTATGATTTCCATCACTTCAATTGCTCTACGAAACTTACCTTTAAAAATACGAGCATTTCGTTCATTCCACAACACTCACATTGTAGTATAAATGATACCTCTTAAAATGTATTTTTGCCTTCTTCGTGTTTGTATGGTTTTCCGCCAATTTCAATAGATCCGGCACATCGAAAGCAAACATCGGACTCAACCGACACCAACTGCCCACTCTAGCCCAAATCTCAGCCGAAAAAACACACCCAGTGAACATATGGATTGCCGTCTCTGATTCCGAATTACACAAAACACAAGAAACATTCTGCATTGGGACTCCACGTTTTTGAAGTTCCAGTCTTGTAGGGAGCCGGTTAAGACTAGCCCTCCAAACCATGATTTTGCACTTTAACGGAACCCACCCTTTCCACTTTATGTTCGATGCATTTATCGGCATCGATGTAGAAGCTAACAGTTTCTTAGCTGCACTCACAGAAAATATCCCATTGGATTCTCCCTTCCATTTCCACACATCAACCCCACCTACCCAATTGTAATCGTGAATATCCTCGAGCAGGTGAAACAACTCAGTAAGCTCATCAAACGACGATGGAACCGAGCGCCAATCCCATGAAAGAATCTTCTCACCATTCACACATTGCAACCGAGAAGACACAGGAGCCCATTTATGTTTTTCCAACCTGAATAAGTTCGGATATATAATACGAAGAGGGTCTTCGTGCAACCAAGTATCTCCCCAAAAGTTAATCGTTGACCCATCGCCAGGTATACCAACGAAATAGCTAATAAGAGAATTACCATTCGGAAGTCTTTTCTCCCCTATTTTTACAATTTGTTTCCAACACCCGCTAGCCGATGGACTGCATGGTAACATAGTCCAAGCCCGGCTCGAACTATGACATCCCGTAACAACTTTATATATATTTATAAAATATATATATTATAATAAAGATGCTATATAATAATACAAATAATATTATAATTTTATTTATTTTTAATATTTCACCTCCGCAGAGATCTTATAAACAAAAAACGATTGAATTTATCACATGAGAAATTTAAATAATACTATTATTTATAAAACAATTGATATACGTACCAATCGACAATACACATATTCAACTGTGTAATAAGATTATAAAATTATTACAATTATGAACCATATTACATATTTGAATAAGTTTATTGTTTACATAATACACTCTAAATTATACATATTTCTATATAAATATTCCTACACTTTTTAGTGGCTTGAAGGTTATTTTTTATTAAATTCTACTCGTATCTCGCTCATGTTTAATGTTTAGTGATTTTAAGATGATGATGAGCTAAAATATGAATTTATAATAATAAAGTGAATTAAATGTGATAAATGTAGGGATGGCAATCAAACCCGAACCCGATGGGTAAACCCGAAACCCGACACATTTGGGACGGGTTTGGGGTCGGTTAATCGGGTTTGGGACGGGTTTGGGAATAGTTTTTATTTTTTTCACGGGTTTGGGACGGGTTTGGGATTTAGTGATATACCCGTTTACCCGACCCAATTACCCGATAAAGTGTACCCATTTAACCGATTGTATACCCGATATAATTTCTTTTATATTATTAATATGTATATATATGATACATCCATTTTTTACACATATAGGTGTTCTATTCCGTATACATTGTAGTTATTTGATATATATTTTTATAATAACAATACGAAATGTAACCGGTTAGTAGTTACCCGATAGATACCCAATGAGCTTTGAGATGAGTATACCCTAGGGGTGAGCAAGAAAACCGAAAAAACCGAACCGTAACCGAATAACCGAAATAACCGAACCGAAAAAACCGAACCGAAACAAAAACCGACGGTTCGGTTTTTGGATTTTTAATAACCGAAAATTTCGGTTCGGTTTTCGGATAAACTTTTTCAATAACCGTAAAAAACCGAACCGATAAGTTACAATCCATATATTTTATTCTTGAATGTTAAGTGTTTATAATAAAAACATTATAAGTGAAATGATTTATTATTACCTATAAGATATAACAAAATTTAATAAAAACTTTGAAGAAACATAAAAAAAGATTAGAAGGTTAGGTTTATGTAAAACAATATTAATTAAAGAGGTTAACTATAATAATTTAAATGTAAACATATAAAAAGATTGTTATAATATAAATTATACTTTTTATTTTTTTGAATCTTACATAATTTTGTTCCAAAAACCGAAATAACCAAAAAACCGAACCGATGTCAAAACCGAAAAACCGAAACCGAAAAAAACCGAAACCGAATGGTTTTTAAAACCCAAAAACCGACATTTCGGTTTCGGTTTTGATTTTACCCAAAAACAGAACCGAACCGTGCACACCCCTAGTACTATACCCAACGAGTAATCTTTTTAAATTAACGGGTTTACCCGAAACCCGCGGGTATACCTGATACCCGATGGGCATTTACCCGCTAGAAACCCGACGGGTTTGGGACGGGTTTGGGACAAGCTTATCTAATCGGGGTTGGGTTTGGGATTACCTAAACCCGTCCCAAACCCGACCCATTGCCATCCCTAGATAAATGATATTTGGTAAATCTGGTTTACAAGTATTAATTGCATCTAATGAATATTTGATGCTAAATGGTTTTGAACGAGCAAACTTTTGAAAGAAAAGAAAACAAACTTAATGATTGAATTTAATTATTGGTGGAATTAAATGAAAATTATCGATTTTAATAGACCAATTAATTAAATTAAGTGTTTGTTTGTGGATAGCAAAGCAGGTCACGCCACATTGAGGGAAATTAATTGAGAGGAGCTGGTTTAATTGCAAAGAAGAAATGTTGGACATTGGGGATAAGATACAAGGTTGAGGAATAAATAACAAATCACACCACTGTCCACTTTCCTTTGATTTGGGCCGATTACAATACGTGAGGTCCTGGGCTTCACCATTCGCAATTGGTTTAGGCCCAGTTTGTGGATCCGAATTGTTTTCGACAACAATAGTGGGGCGGCTGAATTTTAAGAGAAAATAAAAGTCAAAAAATTGTGGACGGCAAGATGGAAAAGTTAGACGGCAGCAAGCATAGTTCGAGAGGACGATCACAGGAGTAGAGTCGATCAAGATAGGAGGAGAAGAAAAAAAAGATTATTGGTTCGAGCTTCAAGCCGCGATTCAAGCTTCGGGTTTGGTTTGCAATTTATTATTTTTTTTTGGTTTTGTTAGACTTTGTGTTTTACAAACTATTAAACATGATTTGCTTGTCGTTTGAAACTCGTTTCTTTTTAGCGACTATGATTCTTGGCTAATCTTTTATACTACCTAGGTCTAGATGAACTATGACTTAATGTTTTGATTATTTGGTTTTGACTAATGATTAAATTGGGATGATTTACATATTCCTGTTTTGTGATTGTTTTTGAATTTGTGTGCTTGTCTTGGTTGTGATTGGTTGTTTGGTTAGGTGATCTTGTTAGTCTGGTCTGGAACTATTTAGATCATTCTAGGTTCGTTAATCTATTAGGTTTTCGGTCTAGAGCTTGAGATTAGAGATAATTCAAGTTTAACTAAATTAATTAAAATCAACTGAGTATAGTGTGCATCCTTTTCTGGCAACTCTAGGGACGAGTTAGGATTGCTAGGTTATTAGCTAGGCGTTGTTTGGTAGTTTGGGTGACCGATAGCTCGGATCCGGCTACTTATTCGCTTTTAGGGTTTCCTAGGTTTTCAATTATTTAGCAGGTTTAGCTTCATGACCGGAGGATTTTAGCACCATAGTTGTTTTTAATCTGATAGTCGGGGGATTCGGTATCGATAGCTCGAGTCGTTTCCAATTTAGCACTTCATCACTTTGTTCCATCTTCTATTTTGGTTGATCATCCTTAGCAGGAGGTTTTCTGGGTAGAGTCGGATCTTTAGCCATTGGTCAGGACTAGAGGTCATGGGTTGGTCATAGGGATTCGAAGCCTGGGTAGTTCTTTCTCATCATTGCCTGCTTCCCGTCACTTCATCATCTTGTTTGCTTGCCCTGTTATCTTGTTTACTCGCTTTAGTTTAATTAGTTAAAACCTCAAATCCAAAACAATTAAAACCAATTAAGTAATTAGTTGAGTCAGAGTCTAGTTTAGTGTCGCTAGTGTCTCGTGGGTTCGATACTCGGACTTCATTAGGCTTTACTACGTACGATAGGTACACTTACCTGTCAGTGGTCTAGCAGTTAGAGAGTCTTAGTTTATAAATATAAAACTAGGGTGTCTAGATTAGGTTAGTTTTTATAGACCGCATTTACCACATCACCTGTATGATAAAATTTATAAATTATGAATGTGTAAGATTATAATACTATTGCTGTTTTTAACAGTGTGATAAGATTTATATAGAAGTTTATGATTTACATTTTTTTGATATTCACGCGTATAATACACGGGTTTGTAAGCTAGTATATTTATAAACAATATTTAGCCATAGGGTTTTAATCATCTACCCATTGGTATTTGTGCCAGGTAACATAGAGTCGACTCCTTTAGCCCGCCGACTAAGATTCAACTATCTTTTGCTGCCTAAGATAAAACCTACTCATTTAGCTTGGATGCTAAATTATAATGAACACTTTACATGTGTAATTTAAATATGTGTGGTGTGAGCCCTATTGTACTTATTGGGTTTAATGCCGAATCTATAGCTACCACTTCCGCCAGCCCGCCTACTTATTTATTTCTATTTAGTTCTTTTTATATTATTTGTTTTAGAGAGTGACATTCAATGCGTATTTTCCTTATATACATAGTCAGTTTTCCTATTATCATGGTTTTCCCGTTAGCTAATGTTGATGAAGCATATTGGTGATGTAGCAAGGTCAACAACAAAACAAATATATATATATATATATATATATATATATATATATATATATATATTTTTTTTTTTAAATTTGAGTGGTGTACTTCAAGTTAATTCTAATGGATTGGATTAAAAAATATGAGTTGGGCTGGTAACTAAATTATGTTGAGTTCAAGATAGTGAGCTTGGCCGAGTTTGATTAAATATGTATCAACTATGATGCTGTTAAATATCAAATATAGTAGAGGGGATCATTTGCAGCAAAGCTTGACAATGAAGACAAGGGGAGGGAGATGGGTCGAAAACGTATATACCCAAAATTTTCTATACGAAAACTACATATATAACACTACTGAGTGAAAAGTTCAGGAAGTCAGGCCCCCCTCCCCCGGCCATTTGTAATATAAAATATATTCAATATGGTATAAAAATATTGGATTGTTACACTAGAGCACATGAAATGTAAATGCTAAAACATAAAATTCTTCGTAGTTATATACTCCTAATAATAAGTCTACTATTATTTTTTCTTTTAATCATTTTCATTTGATTTTGGCCGTCAATGTTATTTAAATTAAAGTCCAATTATAAATGAAAAGTAAACAAGATAATTGGTCAATTTAGATCGATTATGTGTATAATCAAAGTACTTAATAATTATTCTTCTAGTTTTTTAATGTTATCTTCTGTGAGAGTTGGTAGACTTCCTATTAGAATATACAATACTCCCATTTCATAACTTGTAAGTTCCGAAATAGGTCAAAAGCGATTGATAAATTTATGGTTTATTAAAATGTTTTGTTTCGGAAGGGCTATGAGATCAGAGAGATGAATACAAAGAGATACAAAGAGATGAATACGGGATTCATAAATTCCTTCTATTAATTCTTGTGAATGAATAAACTTGATTATAGGGACTCATTATATAAGGACTAAACATCCTAGACTAAATACGAATTATATTTCTTCTCTAACTCAAATACGAAACAATACTTATCTAAATAAAACTAATATACTAATAGATAATTCAAATAATAATTAAATAATAATTAAATAACTTTAATTATTATTTTACTCGTTTAGTCCTTCGACTTAAGACCTTTTCTAGACCGCCTCTTGAGATCGTCCATACCTTCATAGTTGATGTTGAAACTTTATCATCAATCACGTAGAAATCATAAGATTTTTTTATGAGACAGTCAAGAATGGTACTAAACGCCTCTCTGTCCATACACCACCAAAACACACACACATATATATAGAGGGTAATCATAGGAAGATTTCTCATATTAGTTTAGAAAACTAAGAAACCCAAATGAATGAACCTTCTTTTGCCACGTGTTACACCTTTTTGCAGACGTGTTACGTGTAACAACCAGAGGTAGCCACGTGTTACTTGTAACAACCAGAGGTTGCTACGTGTTACGTAACAGCTTTTACTTTTTCAGAAAAAGCCGAAAGTCTGCAAAAATTGTTATACGTGACACGTGACAGCCTCTGGTTGTTACACTTAACACAGTCTGCAAAAATGTGTAACACGTGACAAAAGAAGGTCCATTCATTTGGTTTCTTAATTTTTTTAATTAATATGAGTTTTTTCTTTCTATCCATCTCATATATATATATATATATATATATATATATATAGAGAGAGAGAGAGAGAGAGAGAGAGGGGAGAGAGAGAGAGAGAGGGGCCAGTTAACGTACAATACGGCTTAACGTACATCACGTACAACAGATAATTACGCACGTTCATTTGAAAATCACGCACGTTATAAACTAAAAAACCCAAATCACGCATGATGAAAACATTAATCACGCACGTTATACATATAATCACGCACGTTGTCGTACGTGATGTACGTTAAGCCGTATTGTATTTTACACTTTTTCTATATATATATATATATGTGTATGTGTGTATGCATATATTTAACGGTAATAGTTAAAACACTTCTAGGAGGCACTTTACTACTTTAGGCATAAAAAACAAAGTTAAAATACTTCTTATCAGTAATGATTTATGAAGAAGGAGCGGGGATAAAAACATCACCGTCAATGAACGTGTAAGTCAACTCTTAGTAATGATGTATCATGTATGTGATTAATTTTCTAAAAGACATGCGCCAAAGGCAAAAAAATTATACAATTAATTTTCTAAAAGACATGCGCCAAAGGCAAAAAAATTATACAAAACAAAATTATCCATTATAATGAAGTATTAGTTTCAACTTTCAGTTAATTTTATATATGTTTTTTAAAAAGTCAAAGTCACCCAAATATATAAAATAGTAGCAATAGACTTTTTTTTTCTTTTATTCTTAAAAGTTTTTTTTTTTTTTTTTTTCCAATTCTAACTTTCTCTTTACACACAAAACATATATCGACTTAAATGAAGACCACACTAAAATTAGAACTATGTAAACCATGAAAATTACGTATTAGTTTGGTTTTTTTTAATAGTAAATAGTAAAGTTAAAAACTTATTTACCAAAAGAGTCTATTAAAAAAAAAAGTGATTACAAAATAGGTCACTAACTAGCTTATCCTTCTATTTTTTCTTTTAATAAAAAAGCCTGTGACCGTGAGTCGCCTTGCGACTCCAAATGGCAACCTGCTCTTCAGGCTACCAAAGTACGTGACTTGTGCCAAATCAACTCCAAAGCCTTGCGACTCCAAATGGCAACCTGCTCTTCAGGCTACCAAAGTACGTGACTTGTGCCAAATCAACTCCAAAGCGCCGACATTATAATCTAGTATCATTTTTATAGAAACTAGAATAATAGTGAGCTCGTTAAGCTGTATATGTATCAGGGGCAGACCCACCCTTTGGCTAAGGTGGGCGGCCGCACCCCTTGAAAAAAAATTAGTGTATATTTTAGGCAAAAAATCCGACCGCACCCCTTGAAAATTTGGTTGAACACCTCATTCGCACCCGCAGCAAATAATTCTTGGGTCCGCCACTGATATGTATACACTTAAACTCTCGCGTGCCACAACTATAAAGATAACAAGAAGGTGAAGAGAGGAACAAATTCAATTTGAGACATATCACACAAGATTTAACAAAGTTAAAATGTTTTATCTTATTCGGTACGTAGCTTTTCATGGCTGAATTTGTGAGCATCATAAATGAAAATGATAAACCACCTTAATAGATATACCTTATGCCTTGGATATTGTTAATCGTGCGAGTATGTCCTCATGCAATCCGGTCGGTACGCCTGTTGACACAAAGCCTAAGCTTGCCGCTACATCTGGTACACCGTTTGAAGACCCCACGTTATACCGAAGCCTCGCGGGTGCTCTCCAATATCTCACGTTTACTCGACCCGATATTAGTTATGCTGTTCAACAAATATGCATTCACATGCATCATCCTAGCATTGATCACTGGCAGGCGTTGAAACGCATTATTCGTTATATTCAAGGCACGGCGGACTATGGGCTCACTCTATCCTCGTGTTCGGATATCTCTCTCCGGGCGTATACAGATGCTGATTGGGCAGGGTGTCCCGACACCCGTCGCTCTACATCCGGATATTGCGTTTATATGGGGCAAAATCTTTTATCTTGGTCTTCTAAGCGGCAATCGACCATCTCGCGATCTAGTGCTGAAGCCGAATACCGTGCAGTTGCTAATGTCGTCGCTGAAATATGCTGGCTTCGCAACCTTCTTCTTGAATTGCGCAGACCTCTCTCCAAGGCCACCCTAGTGTATTGTGACAATATCAGTGCTATTTATCTGTCGAGTAATCCTGTTCAGCATCAACGCACAAAACACATAGAGCTTGACATTCATTTTGTGCGTGAGCAAGTTCAACGTGGCACGATACAGATACTTCACACCCCTACTCGATTTCAGATTGCTGACATCTTCACCAAAGGATTACCTCGGGTTTTATTTGACGACTTCCGCTCCAGTCTCAACATTCGTCCACCTCTTGCTTCGACTGCGGGGGTGTAATAGATATACCTTATGTAAATATAGATAGGATTATGTAATTAATTCTTCCCTAAATTATGGGATTGTATTTTGTATATATTGAGGTATCAATCAATGAGAATAATCAATTGAGCCATAATATTCTTCACACCTATTAAGATGTAAATCACAAATTAAGACTTTGTATGTACCCTTATGTTTAAACAAGACATTTGATTAACTTGTAGTAAACACTCATCAAGACCAATGTCAACTGAAAACCTGTAAGTGATTTTTCTCCCAATTGTTGTTTTGGCAGCCTAAAGAACGGTTCCTCATTTGGAGTTGAAAGGTGTTTGATGACTTTCTTTGTTACTAAAAAAATTAAGGATAAATACTTTTGTGTGGAGATACAATAGGAAGTTTATTTGGCTAAGAAGGCTAGGGAGTGATCTTAACCATCCATTTTGTTAATCAAGGACTAAGATTAAATGATGGAAATTGAAGGGAAGAAAAGAGGCGCGTGAGTTTGTTTAGGGGCATTCTAGTCAATCCAAGGCAATAGTTTCTCTCTCCTCCAATTCCCCCCCATTTTTTAAACGTTAATAACTCTTTCATACGACATTATTTTTTTTATAAAAATTGCACAAAAAAAACGAGCGTTTTTTTAATCTTTAAAACGAGTATACTATTGCTATATTTTCAAATTTTTTTTTTAAAAACTCAGTTGCGTAAAACGCAATAAAAAACCCCCAGTTACGTAAAACGCAATGAAAAAAAAAACATAAAAAATGACATTTTTCTAAAACGCAATGCACTAAAAACACAAAGAAATGTCTTATTTGTAAAACGCAATGGCCAGAAAACACAAAGAAATGTCTTATTTCTAAAACGCAATAGCCTAAAAACTCAAAAGAAATTGTACTTTCTAAAATGCAATGGACTAAAAACACATAAAAATGTGTTTTACCTAAAACGCAATGCACCAAAAATACAAACAAATGTCTTATTTCTAAAACGCAATGGCTAGAAAACACTTAAAATGTCTGTTTTCTAAAACGCAATGGACTGAAAACACATAAAAAGGTGTTCTACCTAAAACGCAATGCACAAAAAACACAAAGAAATGTCTTATTTGTAAAACGCAATGGCCAGAAAACACTTAAAAATGACTCATTCTAAAACGCAATTGACTAAAAAACAAAAGAAAGTGTTCTCTGTAAAACGCAATGGACTGAAAACACCTAAAAAAGTGTTTTACCTAAAACGCAATGCACTAAAAACACTTCAAGAATGTGTTTTTCTAAAACGCAACGGCCAGAAAACACATAAAAATGTTTTAGTTCTAAAACGCAATTGCCTAAAAACACCAAAGAAAGTTTTCTTTCTAAAACGCATTGAACCATGACAATAGTTTTGTCTGTGCTGTGAACTGTCTGAACCAATGCAGTTTACGAATGCAGTTTCCAGAGGCAATTTACAGAAAATTAATTTTTCTGATGCATTTTTATTACAGAAAATCAACCCCAGCCAGGGGCTCTGCCCCTTGGACCCCGCCAGGGGCTGCCGCCCCTGGGACCCCGCTACCAGGGGCGCTGCCCCCGGACCCCCGCCAAGATCGTAAAACGCAATGCCTAAATCAAAAACCCAGATCGTAAAAATGAAATTAAAGAATTTCTTACATGGGGCGAAGTGATTTCTTCAACATTTGACGAATTTTGAATGATTGAAACACTTATCAGTGCTCGAATCAAACGGATCGAGTGATTATCTTCAAAATCACCGGAAAAAACGAGATTTTGTATGAAATTAAACTGGGTTTTCTTCAAAAAAGCTGAAGAACACGTTGATCGGGTGTTTGAATCATTGAATGGTGATGAAAATCACACTATAATGTAGTGATTATTGAGATAGAAAGTCAAGAAATGGTTGAAGATGGTGGGTATTGAAAATGGTGGGTTTTGAAAATGGTGGGTTTTGAAGTTACTGGGTTTTGAAAAGGAAGAAGAAAGGGTTGGATTGACTAAAATACCCTTTTTCTTTATTTTAAATGTTGCCACATGTCCTAATCCTATTGCTTTCTACACTTCCTAGCCAAACTAGACTTCCTATTTGATCCTTTCCCAATACTTTTGACCTGTTTGATAAATATTTTTTTTAACTACACCCTTTTGTAAAGTTATACATGAGTTTATAGTTAAGTTTGTGATTTTCAAGGTTTTTTTTCTTCACTAAAACTACACCAATAGTTGTCTAAGAATCTCTATGCTTTTCATCTTACGCATTTTTTACATTTTTTACATTTTAAGTTCCTTCTAATTTTGCGAGTTAACACGACGCAACGCGTATGTGGTTCAACGTTTTACGTCCTAGATCAACTCAATTATTCTTTTTTATGTTTTATGTTTTGGTCTAAATTATTCGTATTAGCACGCCGCAAGATCAGTGTTGGTGGCCCCGCCGCAACGCGATGATTGCTTAATACTAGTTCAAGTAAAATAATGTTTCCTACATGTTTCTATTTAAAAAAAAAGTCTATGGTATTTTCTTATATACTATATACCCCATCACTTTCCAGCCTCAGACCCTTTATATAACAAACCACCTTCCCATTCCACCCTCAATTTCTCTCATTATCTTGATAGCCAAAACCTCTCAATGGCAAAAGGAGGAAAGCTAACAAAGATCAAGTCTGTGCTAAAAAAATGGCGTTCGTTTAGCAACGGCGAGCCGGTTGGTCTCACCAAAGACCGCACAACCACTTCTGATCATGAAGATGACTACAACAACGTAGGACATAATTCTCATGCTGTCTATGTTGGCAAGTCAAGGCGTCGCTACCTTATAAGCTCAGAAGTGGCGCAACATCCGTTGTTCCAGGAGCTTGTGGAACGGTCTGGTGTTGGTGATTCTGGTGTCACGATTGAGTGCGAGGTTGTGTTGTTTGAACATTTATTGTGGATGATTGAAAATGCTGATCCTCAACCTGATGCTTTACATGAGCTTGTGGATTTTTACGCTTGCTCGTGAAGTTTTTTCGTTTATATTCATTCTTGTGTTTTGTTCTTGAATTCATGTTCTATTCTACCACTGATTTTCTTTCTTGGATAACAAGCAATCCAATAACTTCTTTTTTTCATCTTGTTTGAGTCAATATGTTCAGTCCAGATTATAATTGTGTGGCTCTCACGTTTCTGGCTTTATTCCATAAAAATACCAAGTGCAATTGGTTTTGGTGGTACATTCAGAATATATATATATATATATTTATATATATATATAGGGTAAGGTTCATGCGAGAACCACCTTTATTGCGAGAACCAACGTGAACACAACCTAAAATAGCTAAAAAAACCTAACCCCCACCCCCCAACCCCAAAAACCTAAACCCCCCTCCCCCCCCCCCCCCCCCCCCCCCCCAGCTAAAAACTAAACCCCAAAAAAACCTAAAAAAATCTAAAAAAAATCTAAAAAAAGTCTAAAAAAATCTAAATTTTTTTTTTGATTTTTTTAATATTTTTTATGTTAAAATCGCTACTTTTAGAAGCCAAAAAAAAAAAAAACTTTTTTTTTTAAATGTTTTTTTTTTTTGCTACGAAAAGTAGCGATTTTGTTATAAAAAATATTAAAAAAAAAAAAAAAACTTTTTGTGTGATTTTTAGCTATTTTTAGGCATTTTTGGTTGCGTTCACATTGGTTCTCGCAATAAGAGGTGGTTCCTAACGGATCTTTATCCTATATATATATATATATATATATATATATGCAATGTATACTAGTGTCACAAAACATATCTTTTTGGTGGTAGATTCAGAATATATATACAATGTGTTAACTTGATACGATCGTAATGGGCGGAATCAAAGGAGGGTCACGAGGGATCATTGACCCTTTAGTATTCAGATTATTTTATTTTATATATAAAAGCTAAGTTGGTTTCTTTTTATTTTTTTTAGTTAGAAAACACATGCAGTTTCAAAAAAAAAAAAAAAAAAAAGAAAACGAAACAAAACACACGAGTTAGACCCTTTAAGTGTAGTCGGAAAATGAGGGAACCCTTGACCCTATTAACTAAGAATTTTGGTTCCGCTAATGTATGAGACAACTCTAGTCAATGAAAGGGTTTCAACAAAGTCAACAGAACCAACCAGACGTACCTAATCGATAAATGGGAGCAATGGCGTAATTAAAAGAGAGTCAAGAGGGACCATTGACCCTCTAATCATCAAATTTTGTATTTTGTATTAGAAAGGAGTGGCGGCGCAACTTGTTGCCCGTCTACCTTTTATTTTAATGTAACTTGACAAGTATGAATGAAATTTACAATTAATTAAAAAAAAATAAGTTAAACCTTTTAGTTGTACTTAGTAAAAGAAAGGACCTTTGACCCACTCAACTAAGAAGTTTTAGTTTCAGCACTGTATGGGACAACTCGGGTCAATGAAAGGGTTTCGACAAAGCACGATCATCTTCCGCTATATTGCATTTTCATATTTATTTTGTTGCAATATTTTGATAAAAATTAGACATGATATTTTAATTTTATTGAACATGCCAAAAAAGGTTGCGGCTTTTATAGAAAACAAATGATCATGAAACATATATTATTATCATCTACCTAAAATGTATTTGTGAGTCCAGTGGCGAAGCTTGAGATTTTCCGATCGAGGGGTCGAAAACGTATATATCCAAAAAATTGTATAAAACAGGGGATCGAAAACGTATATACCCAAAAAAAATTATACGAAAACTACATACTCTCCACGTTCGGGGGGTCGACCGCCCCCACTATCCTTCGCCCATGTTTGTGACTATCGTTTAGCGAAAGATATCTAGTATATGATGTGTGTGTTGGTGTCATTATCACATACCGTTTGATTGAATGCGACAAGAGTGACCAAAAGTTGAGTTAATTAAATAAATTGTGAAGGTGGACAAATGATTGGATTGGTTGGATGCTTTTTGTTTAATTAATCCACTTCTATGTACCAAACAGCAGAAGCAGACCCCTTCTTTCTCTTCTGTTACCTTTTATATTATTATTGTTAATTGTTAATCTATCTATTTATTTAAAGAAATATGAAACCAGCATGGAAGAAACGAAAGTTAAATTATATAATGAAGAAACGCGTTTACGTACATCTGTGATTTCTTATAAAATATTGCCGTTTTGTTTCTAAAATAAGTTGGAAACTAAAGCTAGTTGGACGTACGATGAGATATGTCAAGCTAGTTGTTGTACATGTTTCGAATTGATTTAAAATATCAGCAGCGGCGGACCTAAGAATTTTTTCGTGGGGTGCGAAATTTTTTTAAAGATTTTAGACCCATACCTATATAAAAAAATGGTTCATAGTGGGTTGGATCGGGTCAGGTCATGTAAAACATGTAAACATAAACAAACGACGTTTCAGAGCGGGTCAGATCAGATCAGGTCGAGTTGGGTGAATTTCAATTTTCAAACAATCAAACCCTATTTCCTAACTTTCTATCACGTTAACAGACAAAGATTGAAGTAAAACAGTAAACACATCATAAGTAAGTAAAGTAACAACAAAAAACCATCAAAGTTTAAATCATCCTTACTTCTATATCTCATAATAAGGGGAGGAGGGGTAGTTCACTAGTGATAGAAACTATCACTCCCATTGTCCAATCATATCATGCCATGTCATCAACCAAATTTCTATCACTAGTGATAGAAATGTAGGCGGGGTGGTATCACTAGTGATGGAATTCTATCACTCCCAATTTTTTTTAATTTTCATTTTAAAATTAGAAATTTTAAATTTTATTTAAAAACAAATTTATAAATTAACAATAAAACACTAAAATTAAAAATTTCATTAAATTTAAAACATACTACTTCAATTTAACATACTAGAAACATACAATTTAAAAAAAAAAACCTACTCCTCGTCCGAATCATCAAACACCAAACCTAGAGAACCTACTAGTTCGATTAAATCGAATCTTAACCGAAAGTGAGTATCTTCGTTACGCAATTGTAAATGGATATCTTGTGGAACTTGAACTTGTGTAGGAGTATCCGGCACCCAATCCGGGGATATTGCACGTCCGTCTTCTTTGATCAGCATATTATGCAATATGATACATGCATACACTATGCTATGTATTGATTTCTTGCTCGTCGCACGAACCGGTCGGTGTAGTATACCCCATCTACCCTTTAAAACACAAAATGCCCTCTCAACATCTTTTCTTGCCGATTCTTGCAATTTTTTGAACGCCTTTTCTTTAGCCTCGACAGGAAATGAGGGAGCTTTCACAAAAACAGACCAAGACGGGTAGATACCATCCACAAGATAAAAGCCTCGTCTGTAATGTCGACCGTTAACATAGAAAGGAGCGGAAGGTGCGGTACCATCCGTTACGCTTTGGAACAACGGCGACGTGTGCAACACATTGATGTCGTTGTTTGAACCTGGAACACCGAAATACGAATGCCAAATCCATAAATCATTCGACGCCACCGCTTCTAGTATGATGGTTGGTCTTTTGATGTCTCCCCTAACATACGCCCCTCGCAACTCTCTTGGACAATTTTTCCACTCGATATGTGTACAATCGATGCTACCGAGCATCCCGGGAAAATGCCATCTAGCCTCGTGTGCGGCGTAAATACGTGAGATGTCGTGGCTCGTCGGTTTACGTAAAAACTCGTTAGCATACAACTTAATGACCGCGTTGCAAAAAAATTGCAAACATTCACGTGAAGTTCTTTCCGACATAGCTAGGTATTCATCATATTGATCGGGAGGGTTACCTGTCGCTAGTTGGCGAATGGCGGACGTGCATTTTTGTATCGGCGTGAAACTTGCTTTGCCCCTCGCATCGTAACCTTTTTGAAACCATTCCTCGCTTGCTTCGATGTCTCCAACAATCTTTAAAAATAATTCTTTGGGTAAACGAAACCGATCTCTAAACGTTTCGGCATTGTAGAGCGGATTTTCCACAAAATAATCGTTCATCAAAACTTCGTTGGCACGTATACGATCACGGTCGACCATCTTCTTCTTTGGGCGGGACGACTCGGCATCAAGCTCGTTATACACCGACACAAAATATTTTAGCGTCTCGTTGTCAGAAGACGACTCGGTATCGCTATCGCTAGACATCGGAAACGTCGAATCCGTAGGGAATTCCATTTGAGAAAGATATAAAAATTGTGTAAAATATGCAGATTGGTGTGTGTAAAATGGTGATATATAAATAGATAAAATGGTTAAGGTTTTTTTTTTTTTTTTTAAATGAAAGTTACCGTTTTTAAACGGTCAAAAAATCAAACAAACGGTCGAATTTTTCAAACTTCAACGCGTGATATGTTTGACGCGTTCAAAAAATAACGCGTTGTAAAATTGCCGGCGGCGGTGTTCCGTTGGTTTTTAACGCGTGATCGGGGTGGTATAACGGACCACCCCGTGTGCCCTAATTAAATAAAACAACAAAAAAAACTTATCTAAAACATTGCTTGGTCTTTAATTAGAAGAATCCGACGGAAAAAAGTGGTTCAACCCTTTTCCACTTAAGAAATTGCGTCATAACTTCCATACTCATGGTTCTTATTACATATAAATCGCTCCATAAGTTTATAAAACAACACTAAACACTTACATAAAATAAACAATTATATTCAACCAATACCACTGTCCATAATTTTTGAACATTTAAGCACTAGTTTTAAATATTGATTAGTAACCATTTAAACAAACAAAGCTTAAAATAAAACAACAAAATCATTAACTAAAAGTTTAGAACAACTAAAAAATATCAAAAAACATAAAAAGATCAAACCCTTATACATTATATTTTCTCCTAATCACCGCATAAAACAACAAAAAATAATCAATAAAGAAAGGATACCCATTCTAAGTCGTAATTCCGACGTAATAATGTTCAGAACAACCGGAATTTTGAATTTTCCGGCCAAAAAACTCGTCCGGTCATGAGTCGTTGTAGACTATAGTCGTTGGGCATCTTTTTTGGAGCGGGATTGGAATTCGAATGGGTCATGGGTGGGTTGGTTTGGGTTATTTTATTTAGTTCACAATCTTTGGGTTTGTGTTTGGGCTTGGGTAATTGGATTAATAAAATTAGATTGTAGATTTAGTTAAGTGAAGTAAATAAGTGGTTAAAGCATAATTATATAAATTGTGTTATATACTTATATATTCACAATAATCAATGGTTATTTTTTTTTAATAAATTCATAATATTTTTTCTAAAGGGGGCGGTTGAAAAATTTCAAGGGGTGCGGTTGAAAAATTCCAAGGGGTGCTGTTGGAATTTTCGACATAAATTAGCACAAAATTTTTTTTTCATGGGTGCGGCCCCATTGTGGATAGGTCCGCCCTTAATGATCATGTATTACAAGGAAAAATCAATCTAATACTTTTTTTTAACGGCAAAATCAATCTAATACTATTGCTGGTTTTTTTTTTTTTTTCTGTCAGAAGTAATTTAATGGTGGTTGACAACATGGTTACAAGACTCATCAAGAATATAAGCTCAGAGTGTATTTGGTTCGCCATTTTTTGTAAGGGAATTAGAATTGGAATTTAAACATTTCAATAAGAATTAGAATTTGTTGGAATTGAATTCTCAATTTCAACTTTGATGTGTTTGGTTGAAAAAAAAATTGTACTTGTCAATTCTTTGGATCTCCTACGAAAAGAGCTCATGGCATACATGGCTAACGAATTTGCCATGAAGGACCTTGGCCCTATCAGTTTTTTTCTCGGTATCTCTGTTTCTCGAACCAAGCAGGCGATGTTCCTCTCCCAACAAACGTATGCCAAGGAAATTTTCGAGCGGGCTGGTATGCAATCTTGCAACCCCGTCTCTACATCGGTAGATACCAATGCTAAGCTAAGTGCTACATCCGGCGCTGACTTTGATAACCCTACACTATACCACAGTCTGGCCAGGGCACTTCAATACCTCACCTTCACAAGACCAAACATTAGCTATGTTGTTCAACAAATATACATGCACATGCACGCTCCGAAGAATGACCACTTGCACGCTCTCAAGCGAATCATCCGGTACATCAAAGGTACCGTCTCTTATGGTCTCCAGCTCTATTCCTCTATGCGGCCCTCTTTGCTCGCATACACAGACGTTGATTGGGCAGGCAGTCCAGATACGCGTCTTTCAACTGTAGGAACCGTTCGCGTAATTTAAATAAAATAAACAAATTTTATTCAAACGATTACAATACAGAAATAAAAAAAAAACTAAAACTCTAGTACAAATTACAACTGAAATAAACCAAAATACAAGAAGGAGTAGAAACAGAATGGCTGAGGCACGTGTTCAACACGCTTCCCTTAAAACAAATTCCGAGTCTCCCAAGAGTACTCGTTTTGTTTCCCAGGGTACAACAGCCGGAGCAGTAGTACTGCCGGAATTCGCCTACAACCCGAAGGTTACCTTGAACTTTGTAAGAAAGATTAGAAAGTTGAAGAGAGAATGCTGAGTATGCTGTTGTGTCGCTGGTAAGTTTCTGCAGTGGGTATGGAGCTGTATTTATACAGCTCCTAAGTCGAAACAGTCAAAAACGAATTAAAGAGAGGTTTAAATTGCATTAAACGTCTTCAATGCAATTTAATACGTCATTTAATTCTCAGTCAAAGCCCGTTAACTCGTCAGTTACGAAGCTGGACTGAAACTGCTCTGTTATTCAATGCTGGAAGCTTCTGCACGCGCGCGCGCAAGCCACACTGGTGCGCGCGCGCCCAGGTGTGCACGCCATGCGCGGTGCGTCCTCTTGGCTCACACCCATGCGCGCGTGCGCCTCACTGACTCAGGTCCATGCGCGCGTGCGCCACGTCACCTGTGAGCCTCTACGAGCACGCCACACAGTCGCGCCGTTTTGGCTCACTTTGGTGCGCCGCGCACGACACCTCCGGACCCTGCACCATGCGCAACCGCGCGCCTTCGTGCCACGTATACCCGCGCGCGGACTGCCACGTCATGCGCTTCGAACCTGCACTCCACTTGGTCCCTGCAGCCCATGCGATCCACCACGCGCACGTGGTCAAAAATACAAAGGCGGCTCGCGGCGATGCGAGCGTGCGAAGTGCGCCATCAAAGCGCCACATTGCGCCTCATCGCCCTCGCCCCGCGCGCGCGTGAGCGAGCGTGTGCGAGTGCGAGTTAGGGTGCTCCGCACCCTTCGCGAGTACACTAGTGAGTGCTCCCATGAAACAATAAGGATGGAGAGTTCCCACTTAAATACCCCTTTAAGTTCCATCTCTCATCCGATGTGGGACAAGGTGCTACTTTCCCTTTTGTTTCAGCATTGAATGTTCCAAACACCCAACTTTGAGCATCGATATCTCATTCATCTTAGCTCCGTTTTGGACGCGGTTTAGTTCGTTGCGAAGCTCTCCCAACATAGAACACAAACCCACAAATAAATATATAAAACCCGCTCATTTTATTATATTTATTTATAGTCCAAAATAGGAAAAAAATCATTTTCCTATATTTGTGAAAAATGCTATTTTCACCTATTTTTCCAACAATCCCCCACATGAAAAATGCTATTTTCATCAAATTTCCAACAATCCCCCACATGTATGGAAATGGATCTTTTCCTTACACTTTTCAACGATAAACTTCGACAGTTGAGTATTGCAAGATAGGTAGTTTGAAGCCTTTGAAACTTCTTTTGTGAAGCGCACTTAGCTTACTAGCGGTGTGTAGACGCGATGTCCTTGAACATACCCCCATTTGTGTAAACGACAATACACTTCACACAATACTCTCCCTGGTTTGGCCAACTCCTCATTGTCGTGTCCTATTATGGTCCTGGAACACTAGCCTGGTTCTGCGAGAGCTCTAGGATTTGCGCACCCCACAAATCCATTTGAAGCGACCCTACTTCTCTCTAACATAGGTGATTCCTCTGAATCATTAAAAGCATCATGGTTATTTGATTTCCCGAAATCGTTAACCTTAATATGCTTAGCCTCACTTCAATGTCACTGATTGGAATGGACTAGGAAGTATATATAACTCCCTTTTTTATTTAGTTTGGGGTACTCCCCCACAGTGACTCCGTTTTGGTAATATGATTAAGTTTGCCTATTGAACTTAGATCTTGGGATCTCCAGTCAGCTAAGTTAGGTTTCCCTCATATTCCCATTTACCACGGGCTTTAGTCCCATTCCTCTTGACGACGTTTCTACTAACTCTCTGCTTAAGCCTTTTGTAAACGGGTCCGCAATGTTATCCGTTGATCTCACATAATCAATTGTGATAACACCCGTTGAGAGTAGTTGTCGTATCGTGTTATGCCTACGTCGCATATGCCTTGATCTGCCATTGTACATCAAGCTTTGGGCTCTACCAATCGCTGATTGGCTATCACAATGTACACATATGGCTGGCAAAGGCTTTGGCCATCTTGGAATATCTTCCACGAATTGACGTAGCCATTCCGCCTCCTCGCCTGACTTATCCAAGGCGATAAATTCAGATTCCATTGTGGATCTTGCTATGACCGTTTGCTTAGAAGACTTCCAAGCAATAGCAGCTCCTCCAAGTGTAAATACGTAACCACTTGTTGATTTGGAATCTTTATTATCCGATATCCAGTTTGCATCAGTGTATCCTTCAATCACTGCTGGTTGTCGGGTATAATGCAGTCCATAATCTCTTGTGTATCTTATGTATCTAAGCATCCTCGTGATAGCTTTCCAATGATCCGCGCACGGATTACTGGTGTATCTACTTAGCCTACTCACCGCGTAAGCCAAGTCGGGTCTAGTACATGTCATTAGATACATGAAACTGCCAATAATTCTTGAATACTCTAACTGAGCAACTCCATCTCCTTTATTTTTCTTGAGATGTTGAGAGGTATCAACTGGAGTTCGAGCTACACTCTTATCTTCCGAGTTGAATTTTTCAAGAATTTTATCCACATAGTGAGATTGACTTAACACAAGACCATCTTGGGTTCTTATGATCTTTACCCCAAGAATCACATCCGCTAAACCCATGTCTTTCATGTCGAATCTCGCTTTCAACATGCTTTTAGTAGCTTTGATAATTTTATCATTACTCCCAATGATAAGCATATCATCTACATAAAGGCATAAAATCACATAACCTTCATTTGTGTCTTTGAAATAAACACATTTGTCGCACTCGTTTATTTTGAATCCATTGTCAATCATGACATGATCAAACTTTTGGTGCCATTGTTTTGGTGCTTGCTTCAAGCCATACAAAGACTTGACGAGTTTACATACTTTACCCTCTTGACCTGGGGCGGAAAAACCTTCAGGTTGCTCCATGTAAATCTCTTCTTCTAAATCACCATTTAGAAATGCGGTTTTAACATCCATTTGGTGAACTTCCAAATTTCTTAAAGCCGCTATAGCAAGAACCAATCTAATCGAGGTTATGCGCGTCACAGGCGAGTAGGTATCAAAGTAATCTAGACCTTCCTTTTGTCTAAATCCTTTAATCACCAACCTAGCCTTGTACTTATCAATACTTCCATCAGTTTTCATCTTCCTTTTGAATATCCAACGATATCCAAGTGGTTTGCAACCAGGTGGAAGATCTACTAACTCCCAAGTATGATTTTGCAATATAGACTCTATTTCATTTCTTATTGCTTCTTTCCATTGAGGTCCTTCTGAAGAAGAAACCGCTTCGCGATATGTATTGGGCTCGCCCTCAACCATATAGCTAACGAAGTCTGGACCGAAGGATTTTTCAACCCTTGGCCTTTTGCTTCGCCTACGGTCACTTTCTTCAACCTCAGGTTGTTCATGTGTCTTATCATGAACTACCTCATCAACTCGTCTAGATGAGCTTTCACCTACTTCAAAATTAGGTGTTGATGACGTTGCATGTGTTTGTCTTCTCAAAGGAAACACATTTTCAAAGTAAGACACAACGTTAGGATTCACCTCCATGATAGTGTTTACGTGTACATCAGGATTCTTGGACTCATGTACAAGAAATCGATGTGCACTACTGTTATGCGCATATCCAATAAATATGCAATCAACAGTTTTGGGTCCTATCCTAAGAGCCTTAGGAGGTGGCACAATCACCTTTGCTAGGCACCCCCACACTTTCAAGTATTTATATGAAGGCTTTTTCTTTTTCCATAACTCATATGGAGTCTCGTCTCTCTTTTTCAATGGTATCTTGTTCAAAAGATAATTGGCCGAGAGAATGGCCTCCCCCCACATTTCCTGGCTCACCCCAGAACTTATCAACATGGCGTTCATCATTTCTTTTAATGTACGGTTCTTTCGTTCCGCCACACCATTTGATTGTGGAGAATAAGGAGGTGTACACTCATGTACAATGCCACTTTTTGCGCATAAATCGGCAAAAGGTGCAACATATTCGCCTCCTCGGTCACTTCGCAAAGCTTTTATCTTCTTTTGAAGTTGATTCTCAACTTCATTCTTATACAAGATAAATTTACTTATTGCTTCATCTTTACTTTTTAGTAAATATACATAGCAATATTTAGTACTATCATCAATAAACGTGATGAAGTACTTATTTCCACCTCTTGTGGGTACCGCTTTTAAATCACAAATATCGGTGTGAATTAAATCAAGGGGTTCGGTTATTCGTTCAACCGATTTGGATGATGTTCTTGTAAGTTTGGATTCAACGCAAGTTTCACATTTATAGTGTGAATCAATATGGAATGTTGGTATGCAATTTAAATTGATTAAACGGCGTATTGAATTAAAATTTACGTGACCTAATCTACCATGCCATTTATTCGATTCAGAAAACTCAAGCATATAAGTAGAAGTAGAAGCAATTTTATTCATGTTCTTTTTCACAGCCATTACATTCAATTTGAACATACCATTTTGGGCATAGCCCTTGCCTATATACATTCCTCGTTTAGTTAGTACAAATTGATCGCTCTCAAAAACTAAACGAAATCCAAACTTATTAAGCAACCATCCCGAGACTAGGCTCTTGCGCAAGTCTGGGACATATAACACGTTGCTTAAAGTGAGCTCCTTCCCTGAAGTCCACTTCAAAATCACCGTTCCTTCACCCTTGATGTCCGCGGTGGCTGCATTTCCCATGTACAGCTTCTCATCTCCCGCAAGCTCCTTGAAGGTGGTAAAGAGGCTCCTGTCTGGGCACACATGACGGGTCGCTCCCGTATCAATCCACCACCCTTTTGGAGTGTTGGTCACAGCATTGACCTCATCCAACATTGCGGTTTTGTCGGAAATCATTGCCACCAAAGGCATTCCGTCTTCATCCACCATGTGCGCGCGCTCACGCTTTGGTTTCTTGCATTAGTTAGCCCGATGCCCCGGCTCGTCACAGTTGTAACAAGTCCCTTGGAACGTTGGAGGTTTCTTTTTCGCAACCCCTTTCTTCGGTCCAAGTTTGCTAGCCTTTGCTTTCTCTTTGTCCTTTTTCCCCTTACCCTTCGCGCCCTTAGAGGATTGCCCAAGCTCAACCACGTTTGCGCTTGCAGAAGGTTGCGCTTGGCTGCCTTTTAGGGCAATTCTATTGCCTTCTTCAATCCGAAGACGAACAATAAGGTCCTCTAAAGTCATCTCCTTTCGTTTGTGTTTAAGATAATTCTTAAAATCCACCCAACCAGGAGGTAACTTTTCAATCAACGCAGCCACTTGGAATGTCTCGCTAAGTGTCATGCCTTCCGCAAAGATGTCATGTAGTATAATTTGGAATTCTTGGACTTGATTCATAACACTTTTAGAATCAACCATTTTGAAATCCAAAAAACGGGCTACCACAAATTTCTTTGTGCCAGCATCCTCCGTTTTGTACTTTTTGTCCAAGGCATCCCAAAGATCTTTGGAAGTCTTGACATTGTAGTACACGTTATACAATGCATCCGAAAGCCCGTTTAACACATAGCCTCGACAAATAAAATCCGAGTTCTTCCAAGCCTCTACCGCGCTCAGAGCCTGAGCGCTGGTCTCCCCTTCCGCAGGTTGGGGAGCGGATTCAGTTAAGAACCTTGCAAGGTTCATGGTGGTCAGGTAGAAGAACATCTTCTGTTGCCACCTTTTGAAGTGTAGACCCGAGAACTTCTCGGGTCGTTCAGCGTGATTGGCCACTGTGGACGCTCCCACAGTGGTGGCGTTGAGGGGGGTTCCCGTCACAACATTTGTGGTGTTGTTAACGTTGACATTATCGTTCGACATGCTGAAAAAATTAAAATTAAAATTTTTAGTCAAAAAATTCTGATTTACGCACAAACCAGAAGGAAAGTACTAAATTTTAATTTTACCACAATTTACTGTTTCGGCTTCTAAGTCCAACTTTGAAGACCAAAAACAGAAAATTTATAATTTTTTTAGAACTTACTAATTGGCTTCTAAGTCCAACTTTGAAGACCAAATCAGAAAGTTTAATCACTTTTTAGGACAATCTGAATGTAACCAATTGTTTTCAACCAAAGTCGCTCATTTGAAGAAGAAAACAAAAAAAATCTGTTTTTAAAACACAAACTGAGTGAAAACAAAACTGGTTTGAATCACAAACAGAATGGTTTTGTTACACGAACGGTTTTAAAAATTTGTTTTAAGATTGTAGGAACCGTTCGCGTAATTTAAATAAAATAAACAAATTTTATTCAAACGATTACAATACAGAAATAAAAAAAAAAACTAAAACTCTAGTACAAATTACAACTGAAATAAACCAAAATACAAGAAGGAGTAGAAACAGAATGGCTGAGGCACGTGTTCAACATGCTTCCCTTAAAACAAATTCCGAGTCTCCCAAGAGTACTCGTTTTGTTTCCCAGGGTACAACAGCCGGAGCAGTAGTACTGCCGGAATTCGCCTACAACCCGAAGGTTACCTTGAACTTTGTAAGAAAGATTAGAAAGTTGAAGAGAGAATGCTGAGTATGCTGTTGTGTCGCTGGTAAGTTTCTGCAGTGGGTATGGAGCTGTATTTATACAGCTCCTAAGTCGAAACAGTCAAAAACGAATTAAAGAGAGGTTTAAATTGCATTAAACGTCTTCAATTCAATTTAATACGTCATTTAATTCTCAGTCAAAGCCCGTTAACTCGTCAGTTACGAAGCTGGACTGAAACTGCTCTGTCATTCAATGCTGGAAGCTTCTGCACGCGCGCGCGCAAGCCACACTGGTGCGCGCGCGCCCAGGTGTGCACGCCATGCGCGGTGCGTCCTCTTGGCTCACACCCATGCGCGCGTGCGCCTCACTGACTCAGGTCCATGCGCGCGTGCGCCACGTCACCTGTGAGCCTCTACGAGCACGCCACACAGTCGCGCCGTTTTGGCTCACTTTGGTGCGCCGCGCACGACACCTCCGGACCCATGCACCATGCGCAACCGCGCGCCTTCGTGCCACGTATACCCGCGCGCGGACTGCCACGTCATGCGCTTCGAACCTGCACTCCACTTGGTCCCTGCAGCCCATGCGATCCACCACGCGCACGTGGTCAAAAATACAAAGGCGGCTCGCGGCGATGCGAGCGTGCGAAGTGCGCCATCAAAGCGCCACATTGCGCCTCATCGCCCTCGCCCCGCGCGCGCGTGAGCGAGCGTGTGCGAGTGCGAGTGCGAGTTAGGGTGCTCCGCACCCTTCGCGAGTACACTAGTGAGTGCTCCCATGAAACAATAAGGATGGAGAGTTCCCACTTAAATACCCCTTTAAGTTCCATCTCTCATCCGATGTGGGACAAGGTGCTACTTTCCCTTTTGTTTCAGCATTGAATGTTCCAAACACCCAACTTTGAGCATCGATATCTCATTCATCTTAGCTCCGTTTTGGACGCGGTTTAGTTCGTTGCGAAGCTCTCCCAACATAGAACACAAACCCACAAATAAATATATAAAACCCGCTCATTTTGTTATATTTATTTATAGTCCAAAATAGGAAAAAATAGGAAAAAATCATTTTCCTATATTTGTGAAAAATGCTATTTTCACCTATTTTTCCAACATCAACCAGTGGCTACTGCATCTATTATGGTCACAATCTTATCTCTTGGTCGTCGAAACGCCAAGCTACTGTGTCAAGATCTAGTGCTGAAGCGGAATACCGAGGGATTGCCAACGCCGTTGCTGAAATATGTTGGCTACGTAACCTCTTACTTGAGCTCCATCATCTGCTAACACGGGCTACACTCGTCTATTGTGATAATGTAAGCGCTATTTATTTATCTGGCAACCTGGTTCAATACCAACGAACGAAACACATTGAACTCGATATCCATTTTGTTCGTGAGCAGGTCCAACGAGGGCATGTCCGCGTTATGCATGTTTCGTCACATTAGCATATTGCCGATACATTTACAAAAGGCCTTTGAAGGATTCCTTTTGACGATTTTAGGTCCAGTTCAGCGTCCGGCCACCTCTCGCTTCGAATGCAGGGGTGTACCAGTGTACATATAAGTATAGTATATCCTTCTATATATTTAGGAGATACGGTTTCTAATCATCCAAGAATTAGTGCATGTAACCTTAATTATATATTGGATTGTGAATACCGAAGGGGGTAACGATCCCATTTACACTTTCAATATCATCTCAGCCACCACCACCGCCTCGGACCACCGCCCCCACCCTGACCCGATCCAACCTGGACCACCGTCGCTTGCAACGTCTGGACCCAACCCGGACCGCCGCCGCTCACACCGTCTGAACCCAACCCGAATTGTCAAAGACCCACACCATTCCGACCCGACTCGGACCTTCGCTGACTCACATCGTCACGACCTGACTCGGACCGCCTACAGGAATATTGTTGTCTCATTGCTAAGTCACTTATACATGACTATCAACTTAGTGATGCATAACATATTTTTATAGATGCGATGCACAAATTAACTAATCCAAAATAATAATTAACAAATATATACACCCGTTGATGCATATATATCTACCAATATCTATGTTTATATCTATATCTATTTACTAAATGAATATCTATCAGTATCCATCTATATAACTATATCTATATCTATATAATAAATGAAAATATTTGAAATCACATTTCACTTTTTGGTGTCCTTCATCACCCTTATTTTTTCGGTTTCTCTCATATTATATAATACTTTTTCCGCTTCTCTCTGAATCTTTCATATTAAATAATGATATTAAAACTTAAAGAATATATAATTTAGATATTTAATATAAGTTTAATTATGTATAGTTATTTAAGATTTCTTAAGTTTGTTAAACTAAAACCCTAATTGTACTTGTAGACATCAACAATTATCTATCATATGCAAATGGTTCAAGAAAACCTTTACAATATAAATAGTGAACAATTATATGTTTTATAAATCAAGAACAATAAACGAACCCTAGTATGAATCAAAGCTAATAGTAATAATCATCTTTCAATGTCAATGATGCAAAAAAATCAAAAAAATAGTGGGTTCATAACAATACTAAGAATCAATTCATACGATATCAATCAAAAGATTACAAAGTTTATGTATCGAACCCAACATGTAAAGAAAACCCTAGAAAACTCACAATCCTACACTCGGGGATGATCTTGAAGAGGTTAGCCACTGATCTTCAAAACTTGATGGAATACGATAATGGAAGAGAGTGCATATTATCAAAACCACTAGGATTATCAAAAACAAGAAACAATGTGCATATTATCTAAACTAAATCAAATGAACCAACACTGAACCACTAAGCAGATCGACATCCAAATGAAGCGACTTAGAACCTACCAAATCTAATTACCCCAAGGTTTTGCATCACAAACCATTTCTAGTTACCAAATTGTGAACCACTTCCATTGTGTAGGTGATGTTCTTATGACTCAAGAAGGCCAAACAAGTAAAATCACCACTTCCAATTACCCGACTCTAAACCAAGAAAATCAAATCACCCAAGTTGTTGGCACAAATTACAAATGCAATAATGAAGAAAAAGTATACTAACTACCAAACTTAACTGATTTGAGATGCGAAGTAACCGACCTGATTTAACTACTTAAGTGATTGGATAATCCAAACCACATACATTATCTGTTTAAACATATTTAATGATTTGATCATCAAACCTGGTCAACTGAAAGCCATGATCTACAAAAAACCTAGATCATAAAAAACCGTAATCAACTAGTAGTTTTAACATAACTAGGCATCAAATCATAAAAAATCGTTTACCCTTAGTCGATCCTATCTTCCCTACCTTGCTCAAAGCGAAGATCGAAGTTCTTGTTGTTCAAGAACTTCAAAACCACCTTCAAGTGCAATACAAGGTGGCTCAAGGGAACATTGACCCTAATTCCGACTACAAATATTCAAATTCAACTTATATCATGTTCAAGTTCGGTAGTTTTCAAGTGCTACACTAATTAAGATCAAGGAAGTTATTATTACCTTTCAATGCTTGTGTATCCATGGTCGGATCCATTGAAAATGTATTAGCTATAATCGAAGGTGGGTTCAACTTTGGTGATGGTCAGAGGTGGGTTAGGTTTAGAGTCAGGTAAATTGGATGTGGATATATTTAATTTACTCTCTGCAAAAACTATGGTGTTTTGTCATTTTAGTTGTTATTTTTTATTGTTATAACTTTGTTGCTTTACTATTATAACTATGTAGTTATACTATTATAACAACACATTTATATTGTCTAACAACACAGTTATAAATGATATAACTTCTCAGTCACACTGTATAACCGTGTTGTGTTTTGTGTGCCTAAATAAACACAAATACCCTTCGCCTATAAACCAACAATGCACATGTGGCACAATCTCATTGCTATCTACTACGCTTCTTAGAGGGTGTTTGGGGTTGAGTTTTGAAAATATATTATACGTTTTGAATAATCAGAATTAGATAATTAACTGTAACAAAACGTGATGTTGAAAGATAGTGTTTGGATTTGATTATGTTGCTTGATATCACAATAATCAGATAATCAACTAGTTGAGTGTTTGGCAAATATATATTTAAAAAAATAAACAAGTGAAAATCCTTTTCTAAACGCAAATAATCAATTTTTGGAAAACTGCGTTGTGTTGCAGTAGGAGGGGGAGCTGCTTTTGGAAAACTGCGTTTTGTAACTTTCTAAACGCAAATAAGCATTTTTTTTTAATTTTTTTACCCAAATACTCAAAACTGATTATTTACGATTTCAAAACTCAATACTCTAAAATCTCCTTCAAAACTCAACCCCAAACACCAGACAAAACTCACTCACTTTATAATACAACTACCCTCCTCTTTTCTCTCTCTCTCTGTATTTGTGTGTGTCTAACTTGTTAAATGTTTATTATGAAAAGGTTATACTTAACATGATATACTTAGTACAAAAACTATGTTTTAATGATCTGTGTGTCAGTGTGTGTATCTATATATATATATATTATATAACGACAGTACTAAATAAAATAAATTGGGTTTTGCTTAATTTGAGGAGATGATTAACAGCAAATGCTAATTTGGATTATGTAGCAATCAACGGTTAATGATGTTATAATTTAGTGAGCTAAATTCCAAAAGCATGAAACAAACAAACATGCATGCATGTGATTGATGTGATGTGATATAAGCTCCATTTTTATGTGGGCTCTATGTGTACCAACAAAAATCACAATATATACAAGAAGAATGTTTTAAGTGTGGGCAAGGGGAATGAATGCGGTGGACGGGTCATGTTCCTTCGTATTGCTTTTTTTTAAAGGTAAACTTCATTAAACTGGCCGGCCTGGCCAAAAAACGTAGGATCGCACCAAAAACCGACTACAGCATATATTTAGTGACCCGTCTTATTTTAACAAAGAAAGTGTTTAGGTTAACCCAACTCTGACCCGTCTTTAATAATATATCTATTATGGATTGACCAAATTTAAACCCGCATACCACCGTGTTTATATATTTATGTAGGTCTTTTAAATACCAATTTTACTGTATATTGATGTTTTCCTTTGTCATATACACCTCTTAAAGGATCTTCTGAGACATTTGTCTGTTTTAAGTACCATCTGGCTCCATTGTGTTAAGACGGCTCGGTCCATGGCTTCGTATGAGCCGAGCTACGCTCTAGTAGACTACTATGTTATGCTAAGCTCAAATTTGATTTAACGGCTTGACAAGTCATACTGATGCAACTTTGGGCTTAATTCGAGGAGAGTCCGAGAGCTCAAATAGCTCAACGTATCCATTACAACGATTCTACTCGAGCTTGTTTAAAGAGTTCAAAAGTATATATCCGCAATATGTTTGATAGAGGAAACTCAATTCCTTAATTAAATTAGCAACACATATTAGGATCATAAGCAAATTGCATTCTTTTTGTCTTTGGAAACATTTTAACATATGAACGAATTGGACCGAATTTATGAAAAAGATGGCCCAAATTTCATATTTTTACATTGGCATCATGAGAAAGGCCCAAATTTCTTATCTTAACATAATAACAGAAGGCCCAATTTTTCAAATTTAAACATTAAACGTCTTGTAGCACACAGGATCTACAATTTATAATATTCATAACCACCAAAGGAAACTAGTTGAGCTTTATCGAGAATTTTAATTTCAAATCTACTTCAAGTTTGATCAAGTGCCAAACCATTTCAAGTTCGAATAGAAAAATGAGCTAGAAACATATTACAATCCGAGCTTAAATGTAGAAGAACTCAACTTCAATTTTTATCAAGTTTTTCTATTCCTATTCACGTGTAGTGGCAGCGAAGCTTGAGATTTCCGACCGGGAGGTCGAAAACGTATATACCTAAAAAATTATAAAACCGCGGGGTCGAAAACGTATATACCTAAAAAAATTTATACGAAAACTACATACCGGGCACTATTGAGCGAAAAACAATAATTCATGCCACATTGGACTGCCAGCAGAAAAATGATTTTCCTAATATACCTATAATCTTACCCAAATCCCTTCATCTCTCAACTATCTATTATATAAAGGTGCTATGAGGTGTCTCATACTTATGACATCATGTTACTTATATAATACAGATCTCCCCATGATCCACAAATCTTTAAGCACATGCAGCCATCAAGCACATGATCCCTAATCCATTATTATATTATCATATTTTAATTGTAAGTATACACAACTTATTATCTTACTCTTTACCTTAAAGCATCCCTATTGACATTGCCGCGATTTGGAGTAAAACACAATTTGCATTGCACGATGAATACGTCTAGAGTTCAAATGTTGTTAAAAGAATCCAAGAACACAACAAATTTAACATCACAAAGTTAAACTGGACCTAGGAAACCACAAGTTTTTCTACCAACTATATCTTCAAGTCTCTTCCGCTTGAATACTTGAAAGAGGGAAGAACGAAAACACAGATAAAAGAATGTCAAATCCGCGTACCACAAGAATAAGCTGCACAGTTGATGTGTTGGTCTTTATCCCTTCAATCATAGCTGCAAATTCAAATCCAAAAAGATGTAAACAAAATCAAGATTAACTTAAATAATAATATTCATCATCATACTCAGTAAATCCCACCAACAGCAAAGCTAAGGTAGGGTCTGAGGAGGGTAAGATGTAGACAGCAGTACCTCTACCCCGTAGGAATAGAGAGGCTGCTTCTAGTGAGACCCCCGGCTCGAATGAAATGAGCCCAAGATTACCTTTTGATGATGTTCCATGCAATTGAGAAGGTATTTAAAGGTCTCAATCTCACAGGGAATAGTAAGCCCGCCGCTATGATCAAACCCGAACTCTTCTTCAACCTTTTCAAGCAAGACCTTAAACAACGGATCACTAAGATAGCTCGTTGGAATGATGAACCGTCGAAGCTCGGGCCCTACATAAACTGCCAGGTACCCTTTAGGGACATCATTTGGTAGATCAGGGCTCTGGCAGCCATCTTCAACATCTGAATCAGAATACACATTGTAGCCTTTCAATCTCATGCTTATCGCCGGATTAATTCCTGCGCCTGAACGATTGCCTATCGGAGGACTGTTATCCGCTTCATCGTTCCCTTTCGGCCCCAGTGTCACATGCTGCCATCTTTGGATGATTTCTTTGAGCCGAACAATCTGTCGAATACCGTTCAGTTTAGTTCCTCCATTGTCTTCCATATTTGCTATCTCCTGCTATATTATATGAATTATATGAAATGTCACAATGCATTAAAACTTGGTTTTAGTTAATCATTAGAAGTAAATGATGAAAGAGGAAAAGAAACCTGAAATAGAGAGATCTGATGATGGGTATAAAATGGGTCAAATAAGGAAGAACAAAAGAGGAATGTGATGGGTAAGAAACTGGATTTTGGAATCCTTTTCGGTTATTTCTATGCAATGTTGCCTTCTTTCTTGGACTAACATCGTTCCTCTATGCTTATGGCTTAGTTTATATGCATATCAAATTCTAAACTTTTTTCCTTGGGAGGAAAGTAAAGCTTAAAATATTCAAATAAAAAATATATCACGGTTTTTCAACCATTGTTTGGCGTGTATTATGGTGTTTTAGTTGTAGTTTAGCGGGCCAATGATCTCTAGATCAAGTGGTGGAGGGCTTGTATTTCTCTTGAGAAATGCAGGTTCAACTCCCACTTGGTGTAGAGTGAGGCACTGGTGGGCAATGATAGGAGACCCAGGGAAACCTGGGTTGAATCCTTGAGCCAAACGGGTTTTACCGGTAATTTCACTGTCGTGCCTACGGACGGGTGGGTTACCGGGTTTTCCCCGGAATTGGTGGTGGACTCGGGTTACTCTCGGAGTGCTCCGTTTGTCCAGTGGGTGCCCCGAGAGTGCTCGGGATTGAGTTTGTTGGCCGTTCAAAAAAAAAAGTTGTAGTTTAGCGGAATCAAGATATGTTGGAAATAGCGGTGTTCTTCGGGTTTTAGGTTTTTCAGACCCGATAACCAAACGATTTAAAGTTCGGTTGGTTGGGTTCGGGTTATTCGGGTTCAGGTCAGTTCTGGTTGGGTTGTTCGGTTTTCGGGTTTAGATATAATTTTATAAAAAAATGTTTTTTTTTGCCAAATATAATTAAAATTCATCAAGCTACTTAAAAAATATCATGAAAATTAAAACAATATTTGACAATAAGATATCATAATGTTCAAAAGTCCTAAGACATAGCAGATACCAAAAACTTTAAATAAAAAAACATCTATAAAAAAGACATTAAATATTGTTGCCCGTCTACATTCTTTTTTTATTTCTATAAAAAAAGACATTAAATATTCGGGTTTTTTCCTGGTTTTTCGGGTCGGGTTTTTGGCTGGGAAAAGGGACCCAATAACCGACCTATTTAAGGTTCGGGCTGGGGTTATTCGGATTCGGTTTTTTCGGAAATTCTCTAATTCGGGTTCGTTTGGGGTTTCGGATAAAAATGAACAACCGTAGTTAGAAAGGTGTTTCTTATCAAGTGATGGAGGGTTTTATTTTCATGGTGGATATCGTATAGATTTAAGAGTAGGTTTAGAAGGTACGTGATTATGTGAATTAGCCATTCAAAACAATATATTATGGTGTAGACGTAAAATTATTTTTCACAAAAATCGTTTTGGAAGGCAACAAGTTTGCACACGCGAAATTTTTTAATGAGTTGGATATACTATTGTAATGGATTAAACACAACATTGTAATGAACTGGACACGTTATAATGAAAAAAATGAGTCAAATCTCATTATATAAAACGACCTAAAACTAGAATGTTAGACACCCGTTATAATGCAGTAGACGCCACGTTGTAACGAGTTAGGCACGCTATCATAACTAACAATGCATCAAGATTCTTAAAAACATAGTTTTAGAAAATCATAGCGAGACTCGTGTCAATTAAAAAAACTAGAATAGAACATGGATTTTTTTGTATAATTTGTAAAAAAGGTAAGGTATTTTAAACATAGTGGACAATTAAACATGATATAAACTATTTAAAAAATAAATAAATGAAAAATCAAATTTGTACCACCTTACTTACAGAGACATTTAACTTGTTATTATTAACTAAATTTTTGTCACACATCATTAGTTTTAACCATCAAAATGATAAGTTACTCTCAAAGGATTTATAAAAAAAAACAAAAAAAAAACCTTTCATTTAATCCTTTCTTATATCATTGAATATATCTTTATATTATGAAATGATAAGATGTCTTATTTTTTTTTTATCGATTTGTGATTTGGTTATAATTAGACATGTTTTTTTTTTCTTACTGAGTATAAACGTGTCTTATTTATTATATACTTTACTTTTGAATTTTGACTACTAAAAGGTAATCGGCCTTTTAAATTGCTTGAAAACGTTTAAAGGTTAGTCTGCCATTTAAAAAAAAGAGTAAAATGCGCACGGATAGTCCCTGTGGTTTTGCAAAGTTTCAGCTATAGTCCCCAGATTTTGGAAATTACACTCATAGTCCCTGTGGTTTGATAGTTTGTTACGCGGATAGTCCCTGGAGTGGATGGGGGTTAGTTTTCTCTGTTAAGTCCACCTGAAATTACTTATTTACCCCTTACTTTATTAAAATATAAAAAAAATTGACACATATATAAACCCACCGGATCACACTTTCGATCATCTTCTGTCACATGAACCACCATTTTCCGGCAGTCAATCATGACTTCAATCGAAGAAGAAGCACTGAAACTTACAGAAGTTCAAACACTAAAAGGTCACACCGATAGAGTATGGGGACTCGCTTGGAATCCGGTCACCGGCACCGCAGGTACACCGGCGATGATCGCTTCATGTGGCGGCGATAGACTGTTCGCATCTGGCAACAACGGAACCCTAGTTCTACTTCCTTCGATTGCTTGGTTAGGTTTCATACTCGCTGTTTTTCAAATAGTAACAGATTTAGGGTTTTGTTACTATAGTTTAGCAAAACGTTAATTGAACAAATATAACTTGTTATATTGAGCTTTAACGGTCACAATTTGGCCTTGATACAGTGGTTGTGGTGGTCGAGTGAAGGCGGTGGTTGTGGTGGTCGAATGAAGGCGGTGGTTGGTGGGGGTGTTTGCAGATGAATGGGTGGTGGTGAGGGTGTTTGCAGGTGAAGATGAGGGAGAGTGGAGAAGATGAAGGGTAAATTTGTCATTTCACGTCCACTTAACAGAGAAAACTAACCCCATCCACTCCAGGGACTATCCGCGTAACAAACTATCAAACCACAGGGACTATGAGTGTAATTTCCAAAATCTGGAGACTATAGCTGAAACTTTGCAAAACCACAGGGACTATCCGTGCATTTTACTCTAAAAAAAAAAAAACAATGTGAGGTGCAATATTGATTTGGCAACTCACTAGTCATTTTTACTATTATAAAAAGATGAAAAACAACACACCTTTTTTATATGTCTTATGTCAGGTTTCGGTAATCTCATATTTATATTTGGTTATAAAACTATGTCTCATACAAGTCAGATATCCGTTATTCAACACCCATGAAATTCACCCGTTTGTGTTATTAGAAGATTAGCAATTGAAAATCAACATGCTTTATGCTTACTTTTTGTTTATATTGCCATATGTGTGGTTTCTAGGGTTCAGTTGTTTTTTCTATATATATGGTTTTGAAGGTTCTATCATGTGTTTTGTGGTATGTGTTATTCAGATACGGGATTTCATGATTTGAATATGGAGTGTTCTTTTATGTTCGTAGATTACAAAGATTTGAAGTCTAAAGATTTTGATGTTTAATAATTTGATGTAAATAAATAAAATGATGTAATATTATTTTGTATCCAAGCAAGTAGTGACAAATTCAACAAAACAAAAATAAGTATATAAAAGCTCACAAATATTTTATTTTATTTTGTTAAAATTATATTTTTATAATTATCTATATTACATCTTTAACAGACAAATCAAATAAAAACTTAATATGGTTTAGTGGGATATATTTATATATAAGGTCAAACAAATTACACCAAGATAGCCGGTAAGCGGGCAAAACTTAATAGATATTAATAACTTATATTAAATCTTCATTTTAAATTAACCCACAGCAAGTGCCTAGACCATCTTAGCAATAGTGCAATACTCAACAAGAAAATTATCCTTTTTAACCACTCTTAGAATTCATTGAACATTTCTTATATTACATTACCTCTATTTAATATTTCTTTTTATTAAAATATAAACTTATGTAGTGATAACTTATATTATTGTCTATATTTATATTTTATTAATTTAGCAAGTTACATTAGTTTTTTCTATGATAAATTATGATGTATGTTGCTCGTTTTTCAAATATATTATCAACTTAAAAAATATGTTTTATTATGCTGTACACAATCATTTGTTATAAATCAAAAAGAAATATTTTTGATGGATTACTTTATGCTGTACACAATCATTTGTTATAAATCAAAAATAAAAATTTTTGATATACAACTTTTTCGAAGTTATGATTTCTGCACCATGTTACATAATTTTTTGATTCATCTTTCTCAGGAGGAGTAAAGCAATTAAACATCTTTGGTTTATATATGGATCATATGGTCCATTAGGCCATCTACAGTGAGGGTTATACGGGTGTTATATTGGGCTATAACTTCCCATAACGTCAGGAACACCGCCCTCCAGGTGTTATGGGGTGGGGGGGTTGGCTGTCAAAGTACTTTTTTTTAATTATCAGCAAGGAAGGTTTTTTATTTATATAAAAACAACCAAATGAGGCAACCATACACTTCAGTACAAGATATCGTCTTTGGCGAAGCTTGTGATTTCCGACCGGCGGATCGAAAACGTATATACCAAAAAATTTCTATAAAACGGGGGGTTCGAAAACGTATATACCCAAAAATTTCTATACGAAAACTACATACTCTGCACTAATGAGCGAAAAGTTCGGGGGGTCGGCCACCCCCTCCTAGAGGTGTACAAAAAAACTGGTTTTAGAACCGAAACCGGTTATTTTTTTAACCGGTTTTTTTTTTAACCGCCGGTTTTTATACCGGTTACTATTCTTGACTTCAAAAACCGGTTAATAACCGAACCGGTTATTAAAAAACCGGTTAAAACCGGTAAAAAACCGGTTTTTTTTTGGGAAAAACCGGTTAAAAACTGGTCCCAACCAGTTATACCGGTTATTGTTTTGGACCTCAAAAACCGGTTAGTAACCGGAACCGGTTATAAAAAAACCGGTTTTTATTTTGGGTGAAAAAACCGAAACCGGTTAATAACCGAAACCGGCTTTTTGAAAAAAACCGATTTGTACACCTCTACCCCCTCCCGCCTAGAGGTGCACAAAATAACCGGTTAATTAACCGTAACCGGTTATTAACCGAAACCGTAACCGGTTAATAACCGATTTAGGAATAACCGGTTAGTGGTTATTTTTAACCGTAGGTTAGTAACCGGTTATAAGTGTTTAGTATAATAACCGGTTATTAACCGGTTTTTTTAAACCGGTTTTTTAACCGATAGACTGGTTAACCGAAAAAATAACCGAAAAATTCAAAAAAAAGGCAAAAAAACCAGTTAATAACCGAAAATAACCGGTTAATTAACCGAACCGATTAAAGTAATTAACCGGACCAGTTAAAAAAATAACCGGTTAAAGTCAAAAAGTCAAATTAACCGGTATAACTGGTTAACCGAACCGGTTATTAAAATTAACCGGTTTGTGCACCTCTACTCCCGCCCCAACTATGCTTCGCCGGATGAGTCGCAACTTATGAAAATGCCAAAACGGGATAATTTGAAAACTTAAAAGCCCAGTTACATAAACAGATCCATTTTATATGATTGGATAATTTGAATAGAAGCCCAGTTCCAGACAGGACTTAGTTCTAAGCCCGGTAAGACCGTCCGGCCTAGTAAAATGGACGGGGA
Organism: Helianthus tuberosus; assembly: GCA_030545235.1. Lineage (NCBI taxonomy): Eukaryota > Viridiplantae > Streptophyta > Magnoliopsida > Asterales > Asteraceae > Helianthus > Helianthus tuberosus. Next base: position 2,059,862 of record CM060425.1, on the reverse strand, counting down.
CGTCTTGCCGATAAAACAATTATGATAATCTAGCGTTCTTACAAATAAAACAATTTTAAAAGCTTTTATGTATTTTATATTTTACATGCCCCATGGAAGGGAATAGTACCAGACAGTTTTGTCATTGGTTTTGTTTTTTTTTCTCCTAGCCAAATTACGATTTTGTCCTTAGTTCAAATTTACAGTTTTGCCATCATTTTTTTTTCTCTTTCAAAATACGATTTTGTCCTTAGTGTAAAATTATAGTCATGCCATTGTTTAATTTTTTTTTTGACAAAACTATAGTAGTTTTTTGTTTTAGTTGGTTGACTCCGTGTAATTTTTAGTCGTGTCAAGCGGCTGCCTAGAACACGCTCATTTGTCCTGAAAAATTACAATTTTGCTCCAAGTTTAAAATTATAGTCTTTCTATCGCTTTAGTTATTTTTTTAGCAGAAGTATAGTAGTGTTTTGTTTTAGTTAGTTGACTCGATATAATTTTTTTTAAAGATTGTGTTATGAGTATTATGTACAAGTAACCAAACACACGAACATACATTTTATGAGAGAGCAATATTCGGCTTAATACCCCGCAACACGAGCGGGGCAAAAACTAGCTTGAATACACTTAAAGAGACTTGGAATAGTATGCTATTGTGAAAGAGTTGTATAAAAATTAGCCCTAGAAATATGGTATTTAAAAAAATATTATTTTCTAACTATGTTGCTCTAATAAAAACCTATTCAACCCTTTCTTCCTATCTTTTTTTAACTACGTCGCTTTAAGGGGACGGGGCACCAAGCGGTTAGGCCTCACCCCGTTCGAACTCGAGCCAGCACACCGTCGCCACCCCCACGGGTAGGTTTGGCGGGTTGTGCCGGCCAGCTCCCAAACCCGCTCGAGATTCTCCTTTGTTACCGTTGACCATGCACCTAACGAACCGTTTAATTGAAAAAAGGTTTGTATTTAATTTTTAAACTCTATAAATAACCATCTCAAACCCATTTTTACTTCCATCTCATTTCATTCCAACCATCCCTAAAACTTTATATTCATTTTTATTCTCATGGCTAATTATCCGTATTAAGAGTTGGGTATTTATCTACTGCCGAACAATTTCCAAGACGATTTTTCAACCGATAGTTGCCTAGCTTATTTCGTGGGGAAGCTAGAGGAACTCGAAGCGGAAGACATTGCAACTTCGTCGAGCGTTCCAAAAAAATCTTATGAACATTATTTTGTTGATGAGCCAAAGTATGATGATGAAACATTCAAATACCATTTTCATATGTCGAAACATTTATTTTAAAACAATTGTTGGTGATATTGAAAGTCTCCAATATTCACCGCTGAACGGAATGGAACCGCACCTAAGTATTTCAATTTAATGGACATACATACAAACGATGATATTATTTAACGACGGGATCTACCCTACTTGGTCAACGTTTGTGAAAACATGTCCGTATCCAGTCAATCCGAATGAAAATAAGTTCAAGAAATTGCAAAAATGGGCAAGAAATGATGTGGAGTGGTCAATTGGTGTCCTAAAAGGAAAAATGGGAATACTTAGGAGACCCATACATGCTATGACAGTGAGTAAGATTATTAGCAAAACGTATACGTGCATGATACTTCACAATATAATCTTAAAAGACGAGGGGCATGCTTTCTCACCGGTCCACATTAGGGATCCAGTTGTTGAACCCGTTTTTGACGACGCAACGCTTACGGAGTTAATGGATCCCGATACGCATTATCGACTTAAAAATGATCTTCTCATCCATATTGCAGCTTAAGATCTACCATACCTCGAGGAGGAAGACGGTGTGTAGGGTTTTTTTTTTAATTTTTTTTCGGTTCGTTTATTTTTGAATTATGTATTTTTATTTAAAGTTAATGAAATTTATTTTCTATATAACATTTGACTTTATTTAAATAAAAAAATATAAAAAATTTGTGCCTAGGGTAGGCGCCGCCATCACTTATTAGTTAATAGGTACTTGGTGCACTTTTTGAGTTAACGGGTGATGGTTGGTCGGAGCTATAGTCCTTAGAGTGCCCATTCCTCCCTAATAAAAACCTATTCAACTTTTTCTTCCTATAAAATGACATCCTTAGATATATACTAGGTTATAACCCCGTGTATTACACAGGTTGAGTAAATAAATTTATATACTAAATAATAAAACATTATATCTTTAAAAACTTCCTTTATTGCACAAATTGAATAAATATAATTTCATATATTAAATAATAAAAAGTTATATATATAAGAACCATATTGTACGGGTTGAATTAATGTAATTTTATATACCAAATAAAAAAATATATCTTTAAAACCACATGTATTACACGGGTTGAATAAATGTAATATTGTTTACCAAATAATAAAATAATACATCTTTAAAAAACTTCATACCAAATAATAAAAAAGTTAGTAAATGTAATTTTGTATAGTGAAAATAAAAATATTTAATATATTAATACAAAGTTTGGTTTTTGTGATAAATAATTTGGTTTATTTAAAATGTTTTAAATTAACAATTTACAATTTCGGATAATATTGTATTAGAAAAATAGAAGAATGATATTAGAAATTTAAAGTAGGATAAAATTTAATATTAGCTCATTATTCATTTATTTATTTAATTAATATAAGATAAGTTTGGAAGTGAGGCGAGAAAATCATAAAATAAATACCTACAATGAACGACATGTGTCACACATTAATGTTTTATTATATAGTATAGTATAGATAAAAATTTAGATTGATATAAATAGATTATTTTGTTGTAGCAAAATTTTTTAACGAAGTCTCAATAAATTTAACACATTATTTAAAACTCCGTAAATGTATAAATGATAAATAATATTAGTTAGAGTAAATTATGATTTTGGCCCCTGTGGTTATATCACTTTTTGTCACACCCCTTTCTAAGGCGGAAGCACGAGGTGTGATCATGAAAGGTTTTCATTGCATACGATTGGTAAACATACTACATGCTCATAAAATAACTTCAAATGCAAAACATTACATAACTGAATTCGTAGTTTAAGTGTTTACAACACGAGACGGCATATGGTCTTAAAAGTTACAACTTTATTCAATGATAAACATAACGACATCCGAGCGCACATCCACTTTAGTTACCTGAAATACATGTGAGTTTTGGGAAAACGTCAACATAATGTTGGTGTGAATTCATGCAATTTTTGTATTTCACGCTAGTATACATTGTATGAAAACGTGATATGTGTCTTGTAAAAATAAAGTATTCTTGTATAAATAAAGTATTCTTGTGTACGAACCTCGTACAAATAAAGTATTCTTGTGGTATGAACTATAAAGTATTCTTGTATGTATCAGGGTTGTTAATGGGTTGCAAGGCCATTAACATGTGACACGACATAGGAAGTCACCAAACCATAGGCATTTTTCTAGTTGTCGCTTCACGACGGAGACACAAAAGCACTACTCGGTACTAGTTTTCACCAAGAGTGTGGCTGCCCGGTCACCCGTTAGATCTAACCTTTTGTTCTGCGGTCTAAGTATGTACACGATTAATGGTGCTTATGGTACCCTATTCGTGACACGATTTCTCGTATCATTCCTCAAAACGCATCATACTTGGTACTAGTTATCTCCAAGAGTGCTTCATGTTTTTGTATTCATCATACCATTTGTAAACATTATAACATTTGTAACATGTATTTCACCCCCGAAGTTATAAAACTGAAAACAGTTAAAAAAAAGGGGGAGCATGAACTCACAACTTTGCGTTCCTTGCGTCGTAAACTTCACCGGTTTTTGCTTATCTAGCGTCGTGACCTAAACGTGTTTTATTAACGTTAGTCACTATACTTGTATCACACAAGTACAAGTGACTATCTTTTATGTATTTGTTCTTGTGTTAAAAATAATTTATATTTTTAACTATGTATCTTACTTATATTATTTTCTCAAAAATAAATATAAGTATCTTGTATTTTGCACCCGGGTTATGTATTTGATCGGAGTGTCGCGCTCCAGTCAAAGATAAAATTTATAGTCCCAAATTACCCTTAACAAATAGCTAGTGGTAGCAAGGGGTCGAACCACGAAGAGTATGTGGTTTGTGTATGGATTCGAATGAATTAGAACAAATGTCACGATTTATGAAGCTTACTAGAATGTTTTTGTATTTTTGTTTAATTGAGAGATGTGAGTTTAGACTAAGTGAATTGATTACGAGAACAATAATAAGAAAAAGGAATCACACCCGGTTTCGGTAATTGCTAACCTATGGTTTCTACAAGTTTTTAGATTCAAATCAAATGCATATGATTAGCAGATTTAGTGTACCGTGACTTAGGTGCTAATAACTATCAACGTCCCGAAGAACGGACAAGAATACACTTTGTAATCAACACAAGTAAATCCTAACCACGACAATGCACAATTACATATCACCATTTCGCAAAGTCATAACTTTTAACATCGTTCGACAATTTACGAATTCGCAACAAATGTAACACTATTATCAAAGGTTTCAAAAATCAAACACAAATTGTCACTAAGTTGAAACAAGAACAATTCGAAACCCTAAAATTAACAACTACCTACACCGGGGTGAAACCGAGAGGATTAGCCGCTCATGGTTGAAGAAACTTGATCACCGGATGTTTGGAACGTGAATGAAGGCATCTTGAAGCTTGATGGATGAATGAATGGTGAGTGATGAAGGTTTGGTGAAGGATGATAATGGTAGGATTGATGATTGATGATATGGAGAACTAGGGTTTTGATGAATTGATTGTGTAGATGGATGATTTCGGGTGATGGTGATGATAGCAATGGAATGGTAGGTGATCGATGATGATAATAGGCTCCAAAGTAATATTCAAACCCTCAAAATAAGTGTAACTGTCGAAATTGATGACCAACAACCCTTTTGATTCGTATTAAGACCATTGGAGACCAAAATTTGCGACAACAACATTGAAGGGCCGTCGCCTACGGACCTTACCACCGTCGGCGACGGTGTGTCCATTTTCTGAAAACCATTTACGGCTAATCTTGCTGTTTACGACGTTTCAGGCTACGGAATACTACACGGGGCGTCGCCGACGGGCCCTTTGGCCGTCGCCGACGGTGCCTCAAAACTATCTTATCTGTTTTTCGCATTCCTTGCTCCCGGTTGACCCGTTTCGCGTCCCGGTGGCTCGTTTTTCATCCCGGTGGTCCGTTTAGCTCCCAATTAGCTCCTTAAACTTCACAAGACCTGCAAAACACAAATCCTTTTACAAGTAGGCTATTCGAAATTAAAAGTTAAGTAAAAACATGAACTTAGACATAAACGAACACCGGTTTTTGACCACGTATCACATCCCCACACTTGTCTTTTGCTTGCCCTCAAGCAAATCTGTTTTTCACTTTCACGTGGGTCGAACAACGAATACACTCCCCATTCCCGAGACAAAGGTTACGGTCCAATGTCATGCTAAAGTTCAAATTCTTTATAATTTTCAATATATTTAACGGTAAAATGATTTCACATACAAAGATGGTTACCCAAGATTAACCCGCCCGTGAAACCAACAATTCATGCACATCCCTCACAATGTTCTCTCCACTCGGCTTGTAAATTGGCTAATGTTTATAATGTATTAGCACTTCAAAGAATATTCACTCAAAACCGATTAGAACACATACCCGCATAAGCTTGCAACTCAATCATTCTCCACCATTAATCACGAATACTAAGCACAAGTCATAAGGTCTTTGTAAGGGTTGTAATGGGGCTAGGCTAAGGGTATGAATTAGGATATTTTAAAGTGGCTAAGGTGATGGAATTTCGATTTTTTATTACAAACCACTAACTTAAACAAGACTAAAATATAAACATCAACTACGGGCAATAATCTTTCACCCTTTTATTCAACAACTACTAACACTTCTTTTTGTGTCTTTCTTCAACGATTTTCAATTCTTTTTCATAATATTTTCTGTTTTTTTTAACATAAATGCAAACAAACAAGAACAACTATACAAATACGACTCCTATAATCGAATTTCCATCACACGGGTTTAAAAGAAAAAGGTTTAAGGTTATGGGCTATAGGGTGATCAAACGAAGGGATTAGGCTCAAAATGGGCGACTAGGGGATTTGTTCGGGTAAGGATAGATAAATGGTTTTAAGAGAAAAGGTTTACCTAATGCCTTAATCATTCTCGTGCTTGTATTCGGTCTATAGTCTCAAACGTATCAAAAGTTGCAAGTTCTACAATATATGACTAATGGTCCACTCAAACAAAGAAACATAGGTATGTAATCTATGATATAAAAGTGGCTCAAAACCTCACATATCTAAAAGGGTATGGTATGTGACATGCATAAAAGACTAGTTTCTTAGGCGGATCATTCCCAAATAACCACCCGCTAAATACCCGTCATGCTATTAATTTGAACTTGACCATAACAAAAGACCAAATGGGTTGTGACATCCCTCGTTGACTTAGTTACTTGTACTTTAAGACCGCTTTTGAAACAAGACATTTTTGAAATTTTTTTTAAAATTTTCCCCCATCCCCACACTTGAGGTACACATTGTCCTCAATGTGTAGTATTTAAATGAACGGGTCAAAAACAAAAAAAAATTACTACTCCCCCATCCCCACACTTGAAGTGCATATTGTCCTCAATGTGTAAGAACTAGAGTATTAAACGCACAAGGGATGTGACACAGCTAATTCCCCCAAAATTTCACCCCGGAAAAAATAATATACAATTTACATTCCACTTATTTTCTAACTAAAAATCAGAAGTAAAAAGAAACGTATGCACCTGATTTCTGAGCTCATTCCTCGTGTGCTCCTCTTTTCTTCATGAAAGTGGTTGTCCCACGAACCCAATGTACCTTCAAATCTTAACCCTTGTGTAGAAGCATACTTCTCACAACCATTAAAATTTGTTAGTTACCTAGTTCTACCACTTTTATGAAAACATTACCAAGCTATACGTTATTTCACTTTGATTTATGTGGAAAATAATTTACAACAACAACAAACCTAACTCACTTTCGTAGGAATCACGGTTGCATTTAGCTTATGCAACAAGCCCTTTTAAACCCCCCAATAGCTTGGGAGGACGAGAGGTCTCGTGAGGGTTATATAGGGAACACACCCACAACGTTCATTTAACTAGGCGAAAATAAATAACATGAAATAAAAATAACGGAAACAAAATAATATACAACAACAACATCAACAAAAACGTACCTTGCCTCTACCGCTGATATCTCTCATTAGGGTTTATTGGCGGGTTCGGCTGGTACGGATAACCAGTGAGGGCCTCAAACATATCCCTGTAGTTATCTAGTGGGCTTGACTCTCCTTGTGGCGGTGGTTGGTAAGGAATCGGAATGAAACTAGAGCTGACTGCCTCAGGCCAATGAGGGGTGGGATCAGATGGGCCTTGTGGATGAGGAAGATTGGGGTAATCGGTCCACCCCGAGTGTTCGGCGTACGGAAGACCGGCTTGAAGGTCTCTTGGATGGCGCTCCTGATCGTGGAGTACCTTGGTGTTATTAAGCGCCATTTGGTTAGAGATAGCCAAAGCTCTCCATCGGCGTTGTTCCAATTCCATTTGTGCATTGTGACGCCTAGCCTCTTCTTTCTCCCATGCCCATCTGTGGGCCCTTTCTTCTTCTTGCAACTGTAACAAGCGTTCCATTTGAGACTGTTGTAACGCTTGTTGCAGTTGTTGTTCTTCCATCTGTTTCTCTACCCTTTCGCGAAAGGATGCTTAAAAACCCCATTGTTCTTGCGAGTACGCCCCTTGCGCGTCTTCCCATTCTCTCCTGCTCGCATGGTATTCTCTCGCTTCACCAATGCCGGCCGATACATTATCGTAAACCGCTTGTTGCCCACGGGTCCACAACCGGTATGATGGTATCTGCCTTTGGTTCACAAAGTCTGCCACATTGGCAGAGATTTCCCTATGCTGCTTCCTATACCTCCGCCTCGGTCCCCGCGGACCGGAAGGATCCGTCTCCTCCTCAACATCAGGCATCTCCTCATCGCCTTCTTCTTCGTCACCCTCTTCATCACCCTCTCTCTGTTCATTGAATCGGTAACTATCTCCTTGTTCATATTCAACCGTGTGAAGATGACCGAAAGCTTTCACAGTTATCTTCCAATGTCGCCTAATGGTGGCGAAGCTGAACTGATCGATGGGCTTAGACACCCACAGTGACTCCTGAGGCAATGCATTCTGCTGCAGAATCATTGCGCTAGTAAACCTTGCATACGGGATCATCTTCCGCTTGAATGATTCTCTTGTATCCCATGTATTGATCATCACAATTTGACGCCATGATAGCTTGGGCGTCCCATACAACAGCGAATGTAGAACCCGGCAGTCGGGTGCCTTCACTTTACCGCGGTCCCCATACCGCACCATAACATTTTCTAACGAAATGCCTTATAATATTTTTCCCATCAAAGACAAATCGCTTCTCAACTCCCCTGCACCCCCGGAACCTAGCAGTGTGTCCTCTAACAGTCTCAACGGATCAGCGTCGTTTCTTTTATTGTCCAGAAACTGATCATACCCATAGTAGTCATAAGCTTCAACCCCAAGCGAGTCAAATCTCGCAATAGCATTAATATGCTCGAATGATATGATCATTTGGTTTTTGCCAATCTTGCCGATCAACTGCCACCTATGAGCCGGCCTATCAGAATGTTCGAAACGGAGAGTAGATAGCCATTCACAAACAGCCCCCAAATATACCCGGGTAGTGATATCCTCGCACCAGTCAATCACTCGCTCCCAACCAATCTTTTCGAACTTTTGAACTATGCTGATCTTTCGGAACTCCTCGACATCTACCGTACGCTCACATACTGCCCTCTCGGGTACGGGTTTTGAAACACCCGTAACCATCTTCATCTTCCACATCTTCGCTTCCAATCTATTGTTTCGGTATCAGGAAAGAGCCTTCAACTTATCAACTTTCCATGCCGAAGCTGATTGACTATTCTTTGCCTCCTCCCAATCCCAATCTTGTCAAATAAGTTGCCCATCACCTTCCACTACATTACTCAATTGTTCCCATTGCTTTTGATATTCCCCCGAGCCTGAACCGGCTCCCGAAGACGAACCTTGCCCGGAGGTCTTTGCTTTCTTGCTTCTTCCAAACATAGCTACAATCAAAATGCAAGACAACAATTAGTACACCCCAAATCTTCAAACAATCTCAAACTTTGAACATAATACGCAATGTTGAATTTCAATCAATAATTAGATGCAAAATCGCCTTTTTAAACTTCCAAAGTCGCTCATTTTAACATCTACATATCAATTTAGCATGTTTATTCACAAGATTTCTCAAAATTTCATGATTCCAACAATATTCAACATTACAACTATGCTCAATCACGCAAAATTCTAGTGTAATCACATCACCAAGACTAAAGCATGCTCAAATCCCACCCAAATCAAGTAAACAATCTTAAGTTTATGCTACAACACAATACATTATGACAAACAATCTACTCTTAAACACTAGGCTTAAAATTTTGAAAGAAATCAACAATGTATAAGATAATCATGCATAAATTTACTGAAATTTCATACCTTGAGTGTAGATAAACAAGAAGAACTAAGAAAAAGTGCAAAGCAAGAGACTTGTATGAACACTCTTCAAAACCCTAAAACCTCGCGCCCAGAAATCTTGCAAACGAGCAATAATTGATGGAAACCGTTATGGGGGTTTTGTTCCTCTTGAAAAACTACACAATTTAGGCTCAAGAATCACTAGATTTGGGTGAGAATCGAAGGAGTTATGAGAAGAAGAAGAAAATTAGGGTTCTTGAAGGTGAATTGGGGAAGATGAAGTTGAATGGAAGAGGATGTAACGTGTAGATCTGAATGATTGAGGGTAAATGAGAGTGGGTGGGTATGTAATGAGGTTTTCGGGTATTATGTATGGTGAAAATCGAGTTTGTTTTGAGTTTGGATGGTTGAAAAGGAGTTTGGGTTCGAATCTAAGAGATTAGCAACGAATTGCGTCGGACAGAAATTGAGGGACCGTCGCCGACGGACCTTACCACCGCCGGCGACGGTGTGTGAATTGTTGGGAAGTCAGCGACGGGCTAATTAGCTGTCTACGGTGAAATTCGGGCGACGGGCATGTTGTAGGGACCATAGGCGACGCAGGGAACAACCGTCGGCGACGGTGTGTCGATTTTCAATTTTTTTATTTTTTATTTATTTTTTTTATGGAAAATAGAGAGAAATTTATATACTTTTAATAAAGGGACTCTATACATTAAAAATTCCTAAAAATTATTAAAAATCTTTTTGTAATTTTTTATAAGTTAAATTTTGAAAACGCAATAACCGTCAACGGCCCTACCACCCCCCAAAAAAAATTGTGTATTGTCCTCAATGCACATAACGAAGCCTAAACACATACCTTGTGTCTTCATGACCCATTCGGAATGTCCGGACTTCACACAATCAAGAGAGATTAGTATGAAACGAAAAAGATTATATCCAAAACACACAAACAATTAAATAATTATACATAACTTTACACGAAACGTTACCGGTCCTTTTCATTCGACCTCATAAACCGGGATGCTTACCACGAAGCTCACCGATTCCTTGTTTTCATCCACCTTCTCATTACCATCAAGGAATGGTTTTAGCCTATGACCATTTACCGTTTACCGTATCCCATCCTTCGGGTCCTCGATTGTAACATCACCCAATTGTCCGACCCGAGTGATTACATAGGGTCCCATCCATTTGCTCTGGAGCTTTCCAGGAAAGAACTTAAGCTTCGAATTGTAGAGCCACACCTTTTGCCCAACCTCGAACTCTTTCTTTCTCAACTTGGCATCATGCGCCTTCTTCATCCCATCTTTGTACTTGGATGCGCATTCATATGCCATTTCCAGTAACTCCTCCAACTCGCATAGCTTGAGTTTCCTTTCCTTACCTGCATCATCATATTGAACATTAACTTCTTTAATAGCCAATAATGAGTTGTGTACAAGTTCAACCGGTAAATGACAATTTTTACCGTAAACCAACCGGTAAGGTGTAGTGCCAATGGGTGTCTTATGTGCCGTACGGTAGGCCCATAAAGCATCGTTCAACTTAATTGACCAATCCTTACGGTCCGCCCGTACGGTCTTTTGCAAAATCTCTTTGATTTGCCTATTTGACACCTCGACTTGCCCGCTTGTTTGCGGGTGATAGGGGGTAGCAATTCTATGGTCAACACCAAACCGTTTTAAAAGTTTTCCAAACCGAAAGTTTTTAAAGTGAGATCCCCCATCACTTATGATGACACGAGGAATCCCAAACCTTGAAAAAATATTGGTTTGAACAAAATTGCAAACCACGGAATGGTCGTTTGTCTTGGTGGCTATTGCTTCAACCCACTTTGACACGTAGTCGACGGCCACCAAGATGTACAAGTTGCCATAAGAATTGGGGAATGGGCCCATGAAATCAATACCCCACACATCGAAAACATCGACTACGAGGATTGGTTGCATGGGCATCTCATCCCTTTTTGAAATACCCCCTATTTTTTGGCACTCTATGCAATTCTTTGAAAACTCATTTGCATCTTTAAAAATAGTAGGCCAATAAAGACCACTATTCAACACTTCATGACCCGTTTTGTGGCCACTAAAATGGCCACCACACGCAAACGAATGTAGATGATGCAACACGCTTGGAATTTCTTCGTCATCTATGCATCTTCTAATCACTTGATCCGCACACTCTTTCCACAAATGCGGTTCCTCCAACCGGTAATACTTGATTTGAGACATGAAGTGTTGCCTTTTCCGTCTATCCCAATGTGACGGTAAGTCACCTGTAACAAGATAATTCACAATGTTAGCATACCAAGGTAACTTATCCAATTTCATAATATGCTCATCGGGGAACGACTCATTGATCTCTAACGATTTAGGATCCTCATCAAACATTAACCGGGACAAATGGTCCGCTACCACATTCTCGGTACCCTTTTTGTCCCGTATCTCCAAATCAAATTCTTGTAGCAAGAGAACCCATCGGATTAACCTCGGTTTTGCATCTTTCTTCTCCATGAGGTACCTAACTGCAGTGTGATCAGAATAAATAATCACCTTACTACCCCATATATATGCCCGAAATTTATCCAATGCATATACCACCGCGAGTAGCTCTTTTTCGGTAGTGGTGTAGTTCAATTGTGCATCCGAAAGAGTCTTACTCGCGTAGTATATGGCAACGGGTTTCTTGTCAACCCGTTGTCCCAACACGGCCCCGACCGCATAATCACTCGCATCGCACATAATTTCAAAAGGAAAAGACCAATTTGGCGATTGCAAGATTGGGGCCTCGACTAACTTTTCTTTTAATTTGTTAAAAGCGTTTTGACAATTTTCATTAAAATCAAACGGTTGGTCTTTTAACAACAAGTTACATAAAGGCTTGGTTATATCACTAAAACCCTTAATAAACCGTCGATAAAAACCCGCGTGACCTAGAAATGACCTACACCTTTAACACTCGTGGGATATGGCAAAGTAGATATGACTTGTACCTTTGCACGATCAACCTCTATCCCACGACTCGACACCACGTGTCCCAACACGATTCCCTCTTTAACCATAAAATGGCTCTTTTCCCAACTTAGGACCAAACTAGTTTCAACACACCTTTTTAATACTTTGTTTAGTTGGTCCAAACAAGCCTCAAATGATGACCCAAAAATCGAGAAATCATCCATGAAGATTTCCAAAGACTTCCCCACCATATCTGAAAAGATACTCATCATACACCTTTGGAAGGTGGCAGGGGCGTTACATAATCCAAACGGCATTCGCCTAAATGCGAAGGTGCCGTAGGGACAAGTAAATGTGGTCTTTGATTGATCTTCTGGATGGATGGCAATTTGGTTATAACCAGAATAGCCATCTAAGAAGCAATAAAATTGTTGCCCCGACAATTTCTCAACTATTTGATCAATGAACGGTAAAGGAAAATGATCTTTGGAAGTTGCTGTATTCAACTTCCTATAATCAATACAAATTCGCCACCCGGTTACCGGCCGAGTGGCTACCTCTTCACCTGCGTCATTTTTGACGACTTGTTTACCCGCTTTCTTGGGAACCGTCTGTGTTGGGCTCACCCATTGGCTATCCGAGATCGGGTAAATGATACCCGCATCGAGCCATTTCAGCACTTCCTTCTTCACCACCTCCCGCATATTCGGATTCAATCTTCGTTGTGCATCTCGAACGGGAGTCACATTCTCTTCCGTGATGATTTTGTGCATCACCACTGAGGGACTAATACCCTTCAAATCAGCAATGGTCCATCCAATCGCCGCCCGATTGGTGACCAAAACACCCATCAACTTCTCCTCTTGCTCCACAGTTAAATTTGATGCGATGATAACCGGGAGTGTATTGCCTTCACCAACATAAGCATACTTGAGATGCTTAGGCAACACCTTCAATTCAACCTCCGGAGGCTCTACTAACGACGGCTTCAACTTGGTATCAATGCTCTCCGGTAAACTCTCAACTTGGTGCGTCCATGTCGGTTTTCCCTCTCTAACCGCAAGCACCTCCAAACTTTTTACCTCCTCATCTATGCTCTTATCCATCTCCACCTGTGACCTGTCAAACATATAACAATCCTCCATTGTGTTTTCCCCATCTACGACTGTGTCGCAAAGAGGTATACACGTGTCAATGATGTCCGCCATATAGCATTCATCATCAACTGGAGGGTTCGTAAGTCCGGAAAAAACATGCAACCTCAACCGTCGGTTTCCAAATGTCATATCAACCGTTCCTGTTTTGCAATCAATTTGAGAATTTGCGGTTGCTAAGAACGGTCGACCCAAAATCACCGTAGGTTGTTTGGTTGGGTCCTTGGCCACGTAATCAAGCACTAAAAAGTCCACCGGATAATAAAAATCCTCGATTTTTACTATCACATCCGAAACAATTCCACGGGGTAGTTTGGGTGTCAAATCGGCTAACACCACGGTGGTGTTTGACGACTGAAGTGGATACAAACTACCCGGTAAAATGCTCACGCTAGCACCAAGATCTAGAAGTGCCCGGTTGATTTTAAAATCGCCTACTTGAATTGAAATGATAGGCGCACCCGGATCTTGGAGCTTAGGTGGAAGTGCACCCGAAAGAATCGAACTCACATTTTCGGTTAAGTCTAATTTTTTTTGGAAATTTATGAGTTCGTTTTTGGGTACACAATTCTTTCAAGTACTTAGCATAAGACGGTACTTGTTTGATTGCATCCAAAAGAGGTAAATTTATTTTTACTTGTTTAAAAATATCCAACAACTCTTCTTGTTGTGGACCTCTTTTGTTTACAACTTTCTTAATGGGTCCCTTCATTGCTTCGGGATAAGGGGCGGTATTAGCCTCCACACCCTTTTCCTTATCCTTAGGGACGGGTATGGTCACAACGGGAGTGTTGTTATTCTTTTTTAAATCATTTTTGTTTTGACCCGTTTGACCATCCTCCCTCTCATCCTCACTAGCATCTTCCACCACCCCTTCAACAAACTGGGGTGGCGGTGTTTTGACACCATTATCAACAATTCGACCACTACATAAAGTAAGTTTATTAATTGGTACCTCACGTGTGTTCCTTGAGCTTGACCCTTGATGCTTAGGGTTCACCGTTGTGTCACTTGGAAGCTTTCCCGAACTTCCTCTCACTTGAGCCATTTCCTCCGCGAGTTGGCCTACTTGTTTTGCTAATGCTTCATGTGCCTTATCCCGAATCTCATTCTCCTTCTTGGATTCTTGCATCATCGAAAGCATCGCATCCATTTTTGCATTCAAATCATTACCACCCCCTTGGTTGTTTGACCCACTTCCATTACCGCCTTGGTTGTTGTAATTTCTTTGATACCCACCTTGATAATTATTATCTCTACCTTGGTATCCTTGATTGTAATTACGTTGGTAACCCCCTTGGTTACCACCTTGGCGATTTTGATATGATGACCCGCTTTGATTACCCGGTTGGAAATTCGGGTTCATTTGATTCACGGCATTCCCATATCGAAAGTTGGGATGGTTTCTCAATCCAGGATGGTAAGTGTTCGAATTCATGTCGTATTGCTTTCGATCCCTATACACTTGGTTTACCTCCTCGGTGTAGTCACTCGATCCCGTGGGACATTGCTCGGTTTTATGCCCAATATCTCCACACTCTTCACATACCGCAAATTGTACTGCGTTCACCTCCTTCTTCTTGATACGAGCCATTTCCCGTTCTAAGGTAGAAATTCAATCTTTAGAATCAAGATCGGGAAGTGACCGGGAAATGGGATGTTTCTTAGCTCGATCGGCCGATTCTTTCTCTTTTGACCGTTTACTCATCCGCTCCAAAAACTCCCAATCATCGTCTTCATGGTTACTCAGAAGAGTCCCATTACTCGTCGATTCAAGACGATTCCATGTTGTGTCATCCAACCCACGTACAAAACACTTCACCAATTCCCACTTTTCTATTTGGTGATGTGGGCATCTCCGCATCAATTCTTTAAATCGAGTGAATGCTTCATGCAACTGTTCACTCGATAGTTGCCGAAATGATCTTATCTCATCCCTAGCGTCGTCAGTTTTCGCCATCGAATAATATTCGTCTAAAAAGGCTTGTTGCATCTCACCCCATATCCGAATGCTATTCGCCGGAAGTGTTAGTAACCATTGTTTTGCCTTGTCTTTCAACGAAAATTGAAACAAACGAAGCTTGACCTCTTCTAATGCGAAGTTGTGCCCCCCAATAGTGTTACAAATGGACGAGAACTCCGCCAAATGCGTATGCGGCTCATCATTCGACCTCCCATTGAAGTGGGGAAGTATGTTGATCTAATGTGGTTTACAATCAAACATTCTCCTTTCGCATACTATCGGAGAGTCATTTTCGTTAACTATCGGTCGGAAACGGTCATTCACTCCCCGTGGAGGTTGTTGACGACGTTGTGGACCATTAACCTCTTGATCGACCGGTCTTCGATTGTCTCTTCGGTCACCTCTTCTATCCCCACCTTGATTTCTACCTTGGTTGCCTCTTTGGTTACCACCTCCCACGAAACGAGGAATCCGATTAGGGTTATCATTGTTGTTATTGTTGTTGTTGTTGTAAAACCCATCATCTCGGTTCCGTTGGTTGTTGTTTCGTGGTTGACAGTTATTTCCGTAACCATCGTTTCTCACGTTCCCGTTCCCGTACCCATAATCATCATCCCCCACAAAGTTGGCATTTTGATAGCCGAACTCGTCATCTTTAAAACCTCTCGCATTGTAGACATTTCCCCTATTCACGTATCCCCAATCTTCCTCTTCGTTAACCCGATCATCATAGTATCCCCCATCGTCCGAATTTTCCGTATGTATGCTCACATGCTCCGGCGATTGATAACCGGGAACACTATACGGTTCGTCATCGGGGATGGCGTTCCTCAAATCGTCTATGTTAAAGAATGGGTCTTCATTCGCGGGATTGCCACGATCTCGGTTGCCTCGACGATCGGAATTGACGTTCCGGTCATCAAGATTGATGGGTAAAGAATTGTGTCGATGAAGGTTTTGTTGTTGGGGTGTTCGTTGGGTGTTATTGGGATTTTGGTTTTGAAACGGTGGTGTGGGTGGTCCATTGTTGTTGTTACCACCCGGTCGCTCTTGAGGCATGGGTTGAACATTTTGAGCGGGGTGGAAAGTTCCTCGGGATTGGAATTGGTTTTGGTTGAGGTTTGGGTGATTGGAGTTTTGGTTTGCCATTGAATCGGTTTCAATGGTCGGTGTGAGTTGTGGTGTTTGGTTGGTTTGATTAGAAGCAAGTGTTGCTTCTAACCGGCTTGCTAGGTTTCTTCTTGCGACTCTTTCGATTTCCGGTTCGTAGACTAAAGGTGAAGTCCTCCCGGAGTTTCGCGTATGCATACACTACCTGTAACCTGCACAAGTAACACACCCGCGTAACAAGGAAAAAGACAAAGTATAAGGAAGAACTAGGCAAATTAAACAGATAATCACTAAAATTTAAACAATATCCAAACACAAAGCGCACGCACTCCCCGGCAACGGCGCCAAAATTTGATCGGAGTGTCGCGCTCCGGTCAAAGATAAAATTTATAGTCCCAAATTACCCTTAACAAATAGCTAGTGGTAGCAAGGGGTCGAACCACGAAGAGTATGTGGTTTGTGTATGGATTCGAATGAATTAGAACAAATGTCACGATTTATGAAGCTTACTAGAATGTTTTTGTATTTTTGTTTAATTGAGAGATGTGAGTTTAGACTAAGTGAATTGATTAAATTGATTAACAACTAATGATTAACGATTACGAGAAAATTGATTACGAGAACAATAATAAGAAAAAGGAATCACACCCGGTTTCGGTAATTGCTAACCTATGGTTTCTACAAGTTTTTAGATTCAAATCAAATGCATATGATTAGCAGATTTAGTGTACCATGACTTAGGTGCTAATAACTATCAACGTCCCGAAGAACGGACAAGAATACACTTTGTAATCAACACAAGTAAATCCTAACCACGACAATGCACAATTACATATCACCATTTCGCAAAGTCATAACTTTTAACATCGTTCGACAATTTACGAATTCGCAACAAATGTAACACTATTATCAAAGGTTTCAAAAATCAAACACAAATTGTCACTAAGTTGAAACAAGAACAATTCGAAACCCTAAAATTAACAACTACCTACACCGGGGTGAAACCGAGAGGATTAGCCGCTCATGGTTGAAGAAGCTTGATCACCGGATGTTTGGAACATGAATGAAGGCATCTTGAAGCTTGATGGATGAATAAATGGTGAATGATGAAGGTTTGGTGAAGGATGATAGTGGTAGGATTGATGATTGATGATATGGAGAACTAGGGTTTTGATGAATTGATTGTGTAGATGGATGATTTCGGGTGATGGTGATGATAGCAATGGAATGGTAGGTGATCGCTGATGATAATAGGCTCCAAAGTAATATTCAAACCCTCAAAATAAGTGTAACTGTCGAAATTGATGACCAACAACCCTTTTGATTCGTATCAAGACCATTGGAGACCAAAATTTGCGACAACAACATTGAAGGGACGTCGCCGACGGACCTTACCACCGTCGGCGACGGTGTGTCCATTTTCTGAAAACCATTTACGGCTAATCTTGCTGTTTACGACGTTTCAGGCTACGGAATACTACACGGGGCATCGCCGACGGGCCCTTTGGCCGTCGGCGATGGTGCCTCAAAACCATCTTTTCTGTTTTTCGCATTCCTTGCTCCCGGTTGACCCGTTTCGCGTCCCGGTGGCTAGTTTTTCGTCCCGGTGGTCCGTTTAGCTCCCAATTAGCTCCTTAAACTTCACAAGACCTGCAAAACACAAATCTTTTTACAAGTAGGCTTTTCGAGATTAAAAGTTAAGTAAAAACATGAACTTAGACATAAACGAACACCGGTTTTCGACCACGTATCAGTATTGTGATCAAAGTTTCATTTCATGTTCATAACTTGTCCAAGTTATTTATTCTATCAAGTAATATATTTTCATAAATATATTTTCTTGTATTTCTCTAAGCATGTTGTATGAGTAATTTTTATTTCTTACGAGTGTTTAGTGTATTTTCATGTCCTAATACACTATTACATGTAATACATACTACATACACTTAGCACAAAATTTGGTGATCAATATATTTTTCTCAAAATATACATACTTAATATCAGTTTTATTTTTGAAGAAATCATCATTTCTTAACACAAAAATTAGGGAAACCTTGGTAAATGTTTTTAGATACATTTTTAGGGAATAAGTTTCTAAAAAACTTATATTTTTCTAAGTGTCAAAATTTTATAGAAATTTTGACAGAGTTTCCCCCTAAAAATGGGGGTTTCCCGTGTTTTCAAAACATGTGTTTATTTTCTTTTAAAATCATCATCAACCTCAATCAAGACTTATCATAAGCCAATATCATGCAAATCACACTATTTCATGAACTTGAAGTTCTTGTAAAAACTTGTAGTGACTTACCATGTTATTTAGTAGGTTTAGTTACCCTTAAAAACATGGTTATTTGTTTGTAAATCACTTTCTTGAAAGAGTTAGTCATTTACAACTTGTGATATGATTTTTCTAAAAATATTTCTTTTGTATTTTTCTTGTTTCATAAGTGTTTATACACTTGCTTTTCTACTAGAAATAGTGTAGGTTTAAGTAAAACCAAGATCTTTCAAGAATCACCTTTTTAAACTTGGTTCCTTTAGAAAAATTATTCACAAGTCTTGGATTTACAAGATTACTAGATCACTTAGTTTATTACTTTTCAAGAAAAACCATCTTACTTTCAAGTTCATGTTCAATAAAGGTGATGATTATTTCATGTTGTTACATAATCATCCCTTATCTTGCTAAATCATGTTTTTAATCATAATCTAGCAAGTTCCATGCAATGATCAACATCATTATTTCTAGTAATCATCAAGCAAACATCATACATCTACTAAACAACATTATTTCATCAAGATATCATCATATTTCACTTTGTGTTTCAAGATTCATGTGTATGTCTTTAGTGTTCTTGTTATATTCATCATACTTCATCTTTTAACCATTAAAAATATGGAGTAAACAAGATCAAGAGAGCCTTACCACTAGCTTGAAGCTAGGGAGGATCACAATGTGTTGAACATGACAAATGGGTTGGTTAAAAGCACAAGAAGAAGGTCCTTCAAGATCCACTTGCACCGAGCTTCCTTAATCACCTCCTTGCACCTTAAATCAAGCTTGGAATGTATGAGAAGTGGATGAATGAAGGTGATGATGGGGGTGTTTGGTTCGGCCGAATGCAAGAAGAAGAAGGAGAGAAGGAGTAAGTGTTTTAGTGTGTGATGAAATGAAGTTTGGAACCTAATATGCATTCTTATAATGCATACTCTTGTATTATCCCATGTATAAAATGTTTCTAAAGTGCCAACAAGATCAAGTAAACAAATAAAAGAAATCAAGGGTGGGCCACCCTTGTCTAGAATCGGTCATGGGGGGGGGGGGGGGGTGTTAGTTTGATTTCAATTGGAAGTTACAAGTTCTAGTTAGTTATAATTCAAGTATTAGTTAGGTTATATGGTTACTAGTTGTTACATTGTGTGTTATGATGTGTGGGGACTATAACTAGTTTGGTAATGTTAAAACAATGCTTCTAATAATATTTTGATGTTTCGGGTAAAGTCCGGTTGTTCGGTTAGCTACCGGTTCGTTAAAGTGCTAAATTGCACCGTTTAGTGTCTTTTAAGTATTCCTTTTGTGACACTTTCAATTCCCGACACTTAGGGAAGTATTCTGGATTATAAATCATAATTTCTGCATAATATTCCAGTGTCATAATGCTGATTATAGCTGAATTTAATAAAATTCTGCACTTAAAGTGCGTTTCGGGTGCTTTTTAGTGCGTATTTTAGCTTTCGGAACGTCTATATGTTAACCCTTGTATGTACTCTTGGGTTTTAATGCATTATTGTCATTGGACCTACACCTAGGCTCTAATTCTATTGTCTAACTGCTTTCTGCAGAATTGTTGACACAATGTGTCTTACCGGTGAGTTTACTAGTATTTCTGACGCAACGCTCTTGTTAATGCATAAAGCAATATTTTGTAGTATAAAACGTGCATGAATTCACTTGTGTAGTATGTAATCAGATAATGTTGACATTAAAGCACATAATTGCAGTTATTAAATAATAATTAAAGTGTACGGAAATTACCGGTTTGGTGCCAGTTGTCACACTTTTACCCTTTTAGCCCAAAAAGAATTTTTTAACATCTGAGCCTCCAACTTCTTTTTTTCTAACCCTTTCGGCCCCTAACACTAACCCCATCCATTAAATGTCAGGGGCCAAAAGGGTTAGAAAAAAGACGTTAGGGGCCAAAAAGATTAGAAAAAAGACGTTGGGGGCTCAGATGTTAAAAATTCTTTGTGGGCTAAAAGAGTAAAAGTGATATAACCACAGGGGCCAAAATCGTAATTTACTCTATTAGTTAAATAAATAATATTATAAATGAGAAGGAGATTAAAGTAAATAATAATTATCCATAAAAAATTAAACTAAATAATATTTAGTAGGAGAATTATTTATAATTAATTAGAAAAGATTAAACTAAAATAATACTTATCTATAAAACATGGCCCAATATGATGACAAGTGTCCTCAAAATGGTTTCTTTTATTATATAGTACTAGTATTAAGACCCGTGTGCAAACACAGGTGATTTTTAGAAAACCATGCATAATACATTAAACAACGAATCACTATATATTTTTTTAGAAGGGAATTATTTTCCTGAATGTTCATATCTGTTGGAAATGTGCTTATGAAACTTAGATACAGAAGTTGTTAAACATGAAATGAATATACTAACAAACTTAAAATCTTTACTTTGAAAAAAATCAATACATGCAATACAACTTGACTTTCAACAAACATTAACTACAATCAAACAGCCTAATAAACTCCTAACTTCTGTTATTACCCTAAGCATTGTTACATTGTTAACATTTGTTTCAAAAACAGAGATTACAAAAGGAAAAACAAACATCGGATTGACCAAAAGTGAACATACATTTAACCTTTGTTTTCAAAAACCATTTGATTAATAAACATATTTTAGGTTTGAAAAGAGTTAATCATTTGTTTGAGGTATCTAAAACTCTGTTCGACTAAAGTGAACCACTGTATGTAAAGGGTAATCTCTGTTTTGCCAAATCACTGTTTCTCAAGACTCTGTTTGTAACCAAACAGCGGTTTCAAACCACTTTTTGAAATCCTAACCTCTGTTTCAAAAACAGAGATTACAAAAGGAAAAAGAAACATCGGATTGACCAAAAGTGAACATACATTTAACCTTTGTTTTCAAAAACCATTTGATTAATAAACATATTTTAGGTTTGAAAAGAGTTTATCATTTGTTTGAGGTATCTAAAACTCTGTTCGACTAAAGTGAACCACTGTATGTAAAGGGTAATCTCTGTTTTGCCAAATCACTGTTTCTCAAGACTCTGTTTGTAACCAAACAGAGGTTTCAAACCACTTTTTGAAATCCTAACCTCTGTTTCAAAAACAGAGATTACAAAAGGAAAAAGAAACATTTGATTGACCAAAAGTGAACAAACATTTAACCTTTGACTTCAAAAACGAAACCTCTGACTCATAAACAGATTTTAGGTTTCAAAAGAGTGTATCATTTGTTTGAGGTATCTAAAACTCTGTTTGACTAAAGTCAACCATTGTTTGTAAATGGTAATCTCTGTTTTGCCAAATCACTGTTTCTTAAGACTTTGTTTGTAACCAAACAGAGGTTTCAAACATATGTTTCTCATACCACTGTTTGAAATCCTAACCTCTGTTTCAAAAACAAAGATTACAAAAGGAAAAACAAACATCTGATTGACCAAAAGTGAACAGACATTTAACCTTTATTTTCAAAAACCAAACCTCTGATTAATAAACAGATTTTAGGTTTCAAAAGAGTGTATAATTTGTTTGAGGTATTTAAAACTCTGTTTAACTAAAGTCAACCACTGTTGGTAAAGGGTAATATCTGTTTCGCCAAATCATTGTTTCTCAAGACTCTGTTTGTAACCAAACAGAGGTTTCAAACATATGTTTCTCATACCATTGTTTGAAATCCTAACCTCTGTTTGTAAACTCTGTTTTAAAAACCAAACCTCTGATTAATAAACAGATTTTAGGTTTCAAAAGAGTGTATCATTTGTTTGAGGTATCTAAAACTTTGTTTGACTAAAGTCAAACACTGTTGGTAAAAGGGTAATCTCTGTTTCGTAAAAATCACTTTCTCAAGACTCTGTTTGTAACCAAACAGAGGTTTCAAACATATGTTTCTCGTACCACTGTTTGAAATCCTAACCTCTGTTTTAAAAATTTACATACCACATTTTATTAAACGACGAATGACTATACATTTTTTAAGGTTTAAGTAAAAATAGATTATAAAAAGGGAACATCTTTTAAACGACAAGTGACTATACATTTTTTAAGGTTTAATTAAAATAGATTGTAAAGAAATTCTTTTCAAATTATTATAATCAATCGTTATTTTATTTTATTTTATTTTTCTTATCGTTTTCAAGTTAGTAGCATCGATGTGGTGTATGCATGTTATAATATTACATATCTCAATTAAATATTAACGCAAGAAATAGGAACATAAGTTGCCACACCCCAATCGATGGCGGAAACATGGAAGCATGACACTGAGCGAAACAGATTGTCCAGAAGTTTCCATAACAATTATCATTACCAATTAATTTCAAGTAACATGTCCCATACCATGTCTTAAAAGATAATACAATTATTACAGACAAAATCTAGGCAAATAGTTCTGTTCCGACAACTCAGATTTCATTTGTACAGACAACTATTTGTTGGCCTCTAAGACCTTATTCTAGCCTCGATTTCCTAGCAGATAAGCATCCTAAGCACCTGTCACATACGTTAAAATAAATTCAATACACATAGTGTAAAGGCGAGCATACAAGTTTGATAATAGCATATAGAGTTCGAAAGCATTACGCATAACCAACACGTACATAGGGTGAAATGAGGCATGTTAGTTATTGACATGAACCTATCGATACCAATGACTGTGGGTTGACTGCCCAAGGCAGTTCACGATACATGTTCACCACTGTGACCCATGTAGGTAATTGTCCTTAACAACCCCCGAGTGAACGGGTGCTGAGTCCAAACTAATAGTACTATCGTTGCTAAGGCAGGTAGACAACATTCCATGTGTAAACATAACAAACAAGCATTCATTAAGTCACGTATAACATGCGGTAACGGTTAGCGTTTAAAGATTACATAGTGTGTTCGATGTGATTTTGTATAAGTAACGTATGTAACACCCAAAAGTGCGTAAAGCAAAAAGGGATCGAGTATACTCACAGCGATTGATGGATTGAAGGGAGCGCTAGAGAATAGGGTTAGCCTGAACAGATTGATAGCATAACGATAAGCGACGCGTAAAACGATGCAAAGTACAAGTGGTTCAGACAGCAGTCCGTTCGGATGGTAGTTCGATCGGACAGCCAGTCGTGTGAGTGGTTGTCCGTTCGGACGGTCGTCCGGTCGGATGACTGTTCGAGTGGATTGTCTCTTCCTTTGAGAATGATGTGTTTGTGTATGATGGCTTGACTTTTGAAGTTTTCGTTGTAGTATTTTAAAAACATTGAAGTACATCTACCCTTCAGGTCGGTCGATTGGACGGTCGTTCGATCGGACGGCAACCCGTTCGGTTGGGCACTTCAGTGATAACAAGTTCACAGCAGGGTGTCACTCGATCGGACGGTTGTTCGTTCGGGTGGCATCCTTTGTGCATTGAACATGTTGAAAATTGTTTAAGTGTTGAAGTTCAAATGTCTCATGATTCGGATGGCAGTTCGTTCGGATGGTAGTCCGACCGGACAGCAATTCGTTCAACATTCAGACTTCAAGTGTTGGCAAAAAAAATGGTTATGTGGGACCAAGGTGTAAGTCGTACGGGCGGCCAGTCGTACGGTTTGGCTGTCCGTTCGGATAGCAGGTCGTTCGGACGGCACTCCGTCCTAGTTAACCTGTTCGTCTTACACTTGGTTGTTTTGATAGTTTGTCATTTTATCGAGACGTGTTGATATCGTGCTAACCAACAAAACCCCATCCTAAACCCTAGTGACCCGATTGAACAGGAACCACCCAAGTTCGGTCAGTCCACCGGTTCAGTACGATTGTTCTTGGTTAACCCGGAATTGATAATCTCGTAGATAGAATACGGATCTTGAACCAATACCACCACCATAGTGAGTAGTAAGCCGAAACAAGTTCTAATCCTATCGGTTTTGAGTTCATTGAGTGTAAAAGAGTTGAAAGAAAGTTGAAAACCATCTTTCACTCCTTTTCATTGTGAATATGTTTAGATCTATGAAAGATCTTTGTTTGTTTAAGTGGGAATCAGTTAGATCTAAGTTGTTCTTGGTGGATTGAGGCCAAAACATGAAGTTCTTCAAGAACACATGATGACGTCATCCTAGAACACCTTGAATCTTGATGATTTCACGGTTAAAAGTTAAGATTCAAAAGGTAGAAAGGTGTAGGAGTGCGTGTAGATTAAGGAAGTACAAGATTTAGGACAAGATCTTACCGGAATCGCGAGAAATCGAAGGAAAAGTGAGGAAAACGAGCTGGTCGGACGTCACTTGCCAAAAGTAGGAAGTTTGAAAGTGACAAGGGGTATTTATAGGGTTACCCAAAGAGGAAAGGGCTGGTCGATCGGCTAGGCAGCCCGTGCGGACAGCCTGTCCGATCGGACGGCAGTCCGATCGGTCGGCTGGTCGAACGGCTGGTCGCCTGGTCGATCAGTCACCTCGTTCGAGTGTTCGACGCGACGAGTCTTGATGTTTCGATTGCGATTGCGAGCGTTGTGATACGATAGATTTTACTAGTCAAATTACTTTTAATCCCAACTACTCATATCTTGCACTGTCTCTTCTACACCAATTATCATACCATTTCGATTGTGATTGAGTTCGATTGCGATTGAGTTTCGATTGCATTTCGATTGATCACCACAACATAACATAAATAACCATGCACAAGTAACACATAAGGCACACACACACGTATAACAATAACCAAAATGCGTAACTCGAGTTGCGAGTGCGATTGCGATAGCGATACAACGATTATATAGCGATAAATAGCGATTACTATGCGATTATTAATAGATACTGCACATAATACAACTAAAGCGAAAAATAAAATAGACTAATTACAAGTCAAAGAAGTCAAAACAGGAATTGAGCAAGGAGAGACAGATCGCAATCAGCAATCTTGTCTTCCTTTGACTTCAATCTTGACTTTGACTTTGACTTTCGAAACACGGGGTGTTACATAAGTCCTTTGTAACTTTGTTACACAAAATTTGAAATGTAAGAAAACCTAAAACATGAACATGGGCTCTAAGAACAACCCATCCTTCTAATATCACGTGACTCGAGCATGCGTGGTTCATACATAGGCAAACAGATTCTCTTAATTTCTACTGATCATAGCATCAGTTAGCTCTCCAAGGACTCCAATAGCAGCTTTCATCTACATAGTCCCTGAAAGCATGTTAGTATTAATCAAGTCAGAAACTAAACTATTTGAGGAGAACTTAACCATTTTACTAAAATAAATTAAAGTATGACTAAGATAACAAAAAATTTACAACCATATTTGAGATATGGAAAACTGCATACCTCCTCGTATTTATGATCATGATTTGACTTCCTCGAAAGGAACATCAAATGCTTGGTGTTCGTCAATCTGCTGTAGGACTTGGGCATGTGCCATCTAAGGTAAATCATGCTAAACGTATATCTCAAACGGGTCAACTTAATTTATTTTAGCTAAATGGGTCAAACAGTACAACCAACCAATATATCTCAAACGGGTCAACTTAATTTATTTTATATTTACTAAACGGGTCAAACAGTACAACCACTCAATATATCTCAAACGGGTCAACTTAATTCACTCAATTAATGCTAAACGGGTCAAACAGTATGAACTTGAGCTCGACTTCATTCTGGCTTGACTCTTATAACGTTGTTTGACCACTGTTTGACCAAAGTCAAACCACTGTTTGCAAAAAAAAGTCTGTTTGACCAAAGTCAAACAACTGTTTGCAAAACTATGATTCTTAGTCGTTCAAAAGTCTATTTGACCGAAGTCTGTTTAACCAAAGTCAAACCACTGTTTGGCCAAAGTCTGTTTGACCAAAGTCAAACCACTGTTTGAAAAATAGCAACCTCTGTTTATTTTCTCCACAAAACACTGTTTTAACCAAACAGTGGTTTAAAACATCTGTTTTCATCCATCTGTTGACCAAAGTCAACAGATGTATCAACCACTGTTTGATTTTCTAACATCTGTTCACAACGAACAGAGGTTTCAAAACATAAAACAAACCTTTGCCAAACACATGTTTCACAACAAACAGAAATTTATGTAAGGTGTTCGAATTAAAACCAGATAAAAAGGACTCTTCATATGAAACTTAATAGTTCTTCAACCATTTTAAAACCTTCTAACTGAATACGTATGGTGTTCGAATGTTAGATAGAGATTTCGTTACACAACGATATGAAAGTTTGTTTTGTTGAGTTTATATCAAAGAAAAAAACTTACAGCTGTGGCATACGGGGAATCCTTGGTTCCTTGGGTTTTATGGGACCACTTTGATGCATTTTTTGCTTAAAGTATTCTGATTCCGAGTAGCTGAAAAAATATAGAAACAAATAAGCAACTAATTACAAGATAGTTAAATACCATGAATCAAAATGGGTCAGGCCATGTTGGACTGACTTAAAACGGGTAGAGCCATGCTAATATCAAAAAGGTTCAAAACAAACATAAACACATATTTGAAACAAACAAAAAACATTAAAAATATGATGTGTTATTACTTATTAAGTAGGCTGGATACTTTATGAAGGACCTTATTTTAGCCTTTAACTATCAATAAAGATGCAGCTATATGGATTTGATGTTAAATATTAAGCCGACCCATTTACACATGAACGGGTTGAGGTAATGTTTTATCACAAGGGGTCCAAAAAATTGATAAATAAAAAATGGTCAACCAAGCTTTTAATGAAGGAATATTGTTCCATTCCGATTTCCATGACAATGGCCATAAGAAACAATCTTAACATTTGAATTTTCAGGCATTATAAGAGGATGTAAACGGATGTAGCAAGTGGCTCCTAATAGAACCAAAAAAAAATAGTTAAAACTATTTAAAAACCTTAATTAGCAGAGCTGCCACTTGCACAGCACACTCTCCCCTGTTCTCTTCTTCTCCGTCTCCTAACTCAAAACAACACCATTTCTGTAATTTGGTGGATGACCTAATTAATTACATGCGTTACATAAATTTAATTAAGGCTCGCATTTCATCGATCTTAATTAATTAATAGAGTCCAGCAATAATACCCTTCGAGTGCTACAAGATTCAGATGATGAATCTTTCCCGGTTTCTTAACCTCCCTCGAGAAATCTTCTTGAGATTTGACAAGGCTCGAGACCGTGAGCTTTTTGATGGCAACTGATCGGCAATCTCCCAGAATAGTTCGGTATACTGGGCCAAGCCCTCCATGGCCGAGGGTTATGGTTTACGTGCCTGTTGTTTGACCCCTGTAGGCGGTCGAGTTATATGGCTATGATATTTCGGAAGTGTGTATAGAACACATCTGAAATAATGATATGTTAAAAAAACTAAGCACAGACTCGACAGCGTTTAATAAAATCTTGTTGGATGGCAAAAGAAAAAGGCAGCCACACTTAAAACTTCAATAAGCACAGACTCGACAGTTGTTTCAATATCATCTTTTAAAAAAACATTTTCTTGATATCTTCAGTTTCTTCATTGGACAAAAAAAAACGTCAGTAACATATTAGAAAACACTTGTCAGTCCACGTACATGTTTCGTAAATCAATCCAGAGTAACCCCATTGTCCCCAAATAACTACATGATTCACTACTACCAAAGTGAACAAACAAACCAAATAGGTTAGAAATATAAGTGATTTATTAATTGATTTCATATCCCATGAACCGTGGATATCTACCTAAGTTTCAAGTAAACAAATAGAATGTCACTTGATTAGCAATTTAGCCAAAGTGAACAAACAAACAAAACATAATGAAAAAAATTACTGCATTTAAATTCTGCACTTTATTAACCAGTACTCTGCACTTAAAGTCTGCACTTTATTTACCACTACCCCTTAAACATAATGAAATTTTTATAATTAATATTAACAAACATTTTTATAGCTAACAAAAGGGAAAAACCCCTAAAATATGCGCCTTTTGGGTGCTTCTTATAATTTCTCTATGCGCTGATCGAAAAAGCCCCAACACCTGCGCTTTGGTGCGCCTCGCGCCTCAGTGGCGCCGCTTTTTAAAACCAAGGCTAGGATGAAACAAAAATTAAATATAGGATCAGAATATATGATTTGCAAATAGTTTGATCTCGAACCAGACCAGGGATAATTTTTAAACATTTGGACTAAGACTTTAGCCTAATTCATCACCTAAAAATGCAAATTTTGATAGATCCTAAAACAACACTATATAAGATTAAAACAACACTATACTACGAAATACCTACCATATTATAAAATATCATCAAACAATTTTGCAAAAAAAAAAAAAAAAAACTTTCATTTTTGCCCTTTTGTGAAAAATGAAAATTTTAATTATTACCTGTTCATACTTCATACTAAATTGGATCTGGTGCATTGTATTGCATTGCATTTGTGCAAGACAGAAACACATCTCTCTTGATTAAAGACAAACCAAATGTTATGACATCATAAGGGAGAACACTGAAGAAGAAAATGGTCACTGAACACATACCACTACTTTGAGGTCCCATGATGACATCAAAAATAGCATAAGAAAGCCCACATTGGGCCAATTTTAGTCGAACCCATTGTAAGTTTGTAAATACCTAAAAAGAGCAACAGTCACTGATCCTTGACAATCTATGAACATGGAAAATGCGATTTGGAAACACTCATCATGACTGCAAATAGTGAATTACAATGGTGTTAGAGGTAAAAAAGATAAATAATCCTGAAGGTAAAGGTCAATGAAATCCATGGGCTTACCGCACAATTTGTAGCAACTCATCTTTGTTTACAGCTATAAACAAAAATAGATATAATAAGGCACATAGAAATCTAAAAGAGGTATGCATATATGAAAATATAATATAAAAAAGATTACTCTTTTGCTCAGCTAAACGTCCTTGTTGAATAACCAAAGCATTGGGTGGAAGCTTCTTATATGCTCTTTCAAAGACCTTTTCCTCTATAGTGTACTGCAATCACCAAGGCTCCACCTTCAAATTACGTTGATGTTCTGGCTTCAAGGCTCCACCTTCAAATTACGTTACTCAAATCACACAAACCCTAATTAAACATCAGTCAACAAAACAACCATAAAACAGCCCTAAGTTCTATGAATCCACCAAATTCACCCACAAAATCACAAAAACCCCAAATAAATCCGAACAATAACACTTGAGTAACCAAACAACAAATGAAAACGGTGAAAAACTCTTACAGTCTCGAAATCAAGCTTGAACAGGAGAAGTGGAGAACCATTGATGTTCTGGCTTCCAGGCTCCACCTTCAAATTACGTTACTCAAATCACACAAACCCTAATTAAACATCAGTCAACAAAACAACCATAAAACAACCCTAAGTTCTATGAATCCACCAAATTCACCCACAAAATCACAAAAACCTCAAATAAATCCGAACAATAACACTTGACGTAACCAAACAACAAATGAAAACGGTGAAAAACTCTTGAAGTCTCGAAATCAAGCTTAAAATTCGGACTGATGAGAAGATCGACTGTTGCTTTCTTCCTTTAAACTACAGAGGCCTCAAGCAAAAGGAATATACCATAGGGTTGTCTCAAGCAATCAACCACATTAGGGCTTTCTCCACATGCCAAAAGCTATAAAGTTCGAGATAAATGTTGTAAAAGAGAGAGAGAGAAAGTAATTCATTGAAGAGAGGTTATAATAATCAGATCAAATTTGAGAAATTATGCTGTAGAAACATATATTAAACGAACCTGTAATGAAGAACGTTGAACTGTGAGCTGAATTGATACATGAGGGAGCTCTGGATTTGAGGGAGAGGTGTGGTTTGAATTTTGAATTTTGAATGTGGAGCCTGAATGATTTATCTTATATATGTGGAGTCAGAATTTTGAATTTTGAATGTGGCAAAGCTTTTAAATTTTGAATGATAGGCAGAGCTTTGAATTTTGAAAATGGAGCCAAAACTTATGCATTATTGAACGTGGGCAGTGGTTTTGATGGGCAGTGGTTTGCCCTTTTGAATGTGGGCCAGTGGTTTGATGGCAGACCTTTAGAATTTGAATGTGAGCCACCTTTGAATTTTAAAGTCTTTTAATATTAGGCTTTATGATGTAATAATGACATAAGAAAAGCCTTGTTGGACAGCCTCTCTAGCTGACACATCAGCTTTTCTTATGTCATTGGGATTTCTCCTTTTATAGAAAGTATAGATAGATAAGCAGGATCCACTAAAAGTGGTTTTCCTAAGTAGTATTAGAAACATTATGGAAATGATATGTGACACTCGTTATAGGTAGGATGAAAGAGTATTTTGGTTCTAAAACACAAACTCTTGGCTTTTTGTTTTCTCAAAATACAATACAAAAATCTTGTACAAAAGAAATCAACACAAAATAAAATCTAGGACAAAAAAAAAATAATAAAGTACAAAACATTCAACACAAAAATGTTATAGAACGTAGAAATCTAAGACAATTTTTTGGGTTTTTTAGATCTCATATGTTATATAGCAATATGATACTAAAATTAAAGATAAAAAGATACTTGATTTTGTAGTGCAATATTTAAAAAAAAAATAATGTTGTAAAAAAACTTATGAATGCTTATAAAATAGGAGGGGGGGGGGGGGGGGGGGTATGCATGTGTCTTGCATGTGGAGTGAGAAAATCAACAAATAGGTTATTACAAAAATAGCCTTACACTCATCTTAACCAATAATTTAAAAATGAAAGATTAAAATTTCTTCTTATCCTACTTAAGCAAAATCAACTTTTTATTTGACCATACCCGTGTGAAATAGATCGCACAAACCATACATTCGAAAAAAAAAAAAACCCTACCATTCTAATGAAACTAAATATACAATGACATCCTTAGATTAGATCGACACCACAAAACCAAAAAAAAAAAGCTTTCTATACATATTTGATGTCACGTTTAAAAGGACTCAATATCATAGTTGGATTGCAAAAATTGGGTCTAAAAAAATTTCCTATTTTTATAAACACAAAACGTAAACCATTGTACAAATGTGCTCAAATTTTAATGATCACAAGTCAACAAAAGTTGGAATCAAAGTAGTTTAGTTATTTGTTAAGTTTACACCATACCTATTTTGACACATTTACAAAAACGTTAACCAAATTTGAGATGTGATGTCCTTGTGTTGTCCCTAGCACTTGATCTGTTCACCATCCTTTTCATGAGCTTTACACTGCCTTTACCTAAACGATACAAACAACAAAAAAATATTAGCAAGGCTAAGAAAAAAAAAAATCCTTAAACAAAACAAGAATAATTGCTATCCCAATGAATAATACTTTAGACAGAAACTCAAGACATCCGTTTCCATATTTACAAAGGAATCCAACACGACCGTTTCGCCCTACTTATCTTGTTGTAGCCAACATTGGACATAACTCAAGACTAGGGCTGTAAACGAACCGAACAAACATGAACAAGGCTTCGTTAATTAAGGAACAAGCTTGTTCATGATCTGTTCACGAACGCTTACCGAACGAGATTTCTTGTTCGTGTTCGTTCATTACTGAGTTTAACCACCCTTGTTTTATTTGAAAATAAGTTTATTTGAAAAATAATCGTGTTTAATTATTATTATTATTATTATTATTATTATTATTATTATTATTATTATTATTATTATTATTATTATTATTATTATTATTAAACATGCCCTAATTATGACACATGCTAGACAAGCTTTATACAAAAAGTGATATAAAAATTAGTGCTCAAGATACATCCAAAAGGTAGTGGTTGAATTACTAAGAAGATGTCGAGTTTGTGGTGTGTAAAACGTAATGGCAAGTTTTTCTTTTGAATTTGGCGTTATGTTACTAAATGGTGAAAGTCGAAATCAAGAGTTGGTGGTTCTAATAATGTTGGCTTTAGAGAAACTCACAATATGATATTCATTACCGTCGTATATGTTTTAAAATTAAATATCTAATCTAACTTATAATAAAAGACTCTAAATAATGGCACATGTCATTCTCTCCTTAAACCTCATAAATTTTATTTATATTTGTTTAACAAATTTCTTTTATTATTAATATTAATTAATAACCAATATATAGAAATCATTTATTTTTATCATTATCTTTATCTAAAATTAATAAATAACTTTAATTTTGCAATTTATACCTTTTGTTTTTTTTTACTTTTAACCCAAAGTTTTTCATCTTTTGCAGTTTAATCTCAATTTTTTCTTATTTTCAATTTTGGTCCACCATACTTTTCATCTTTCCCAAGTTTTTGGTTTCGTTCTAAATTTTGTGAGTTAACGCACCACAACGTGCGTGTGGGGTTCAACATTTTTCATATATTTTTTTCCCGTTTGACTGGTCCGTCGTGTCACTTCTATTTTTCTGCGTTTGACAAGTTCGTCCAACACGCGAGTCCTGGATGAACTTAGTTATTTTTTTCTATGTTTTACGTTTCGGTTTAATTTATCAGCAACGAGCGTGCGTGATTCAAAGATTTTACGTCTGCTTTTCGCTCGGCGTTATTTTTGTTCCCATTTTTATTTATTTTGTTTTTACGAGCTTTTTCGGTGTGGGTGGTCGCTGACAATAGTATAGTATTGCTACTACTTAACACAGTTTTATGACAACCGCTGCAACGCAGGGGCTTAATACTAGTTTGATTATATAAAACATGATTTTTATTTAAAACATGGTACGAGGCTAAACCAACTCTCTAATTAGGGGATTATTATTTAATAAAGTAATACACTACTAATCCTAGACTAGCTATATGAAATATAAAAGACAAATAAATGTAAAACTAAATAAAAGGCAGATAACTAAAAAGATATACTTAATACCATGCCTTTTAGATGAATTTCATTTCATATTAAGTACCATTATAATTATATTATCTTAGTCTTATATCAAATATAAAAGTCAGTTTAATTAGTTTCTATGTACACATTTTGCATTATAAAAAAATATGTAAAAAAGCTTTTTAGGAGGGGAAAATATGTAAAAATCCCTATTTTTTATAAATGTTTAAGCTTCAGTGAGGCAAACGAACCATATACGAATTTCGGTTACTATTTTGTTGAAAAGAAAATCAAATTAACTTGAAATAGACGGTAAAAGGAAGAAAATTATTTAACATTTATAAAAATTATTCACTAAATAATAACTAAGTTTCGTATTAATTCACATTGTGTCAAATTGGGAAAAATTTTAGTAAAAAAAATTCAAATTAGCATAAAATAGACGGCAAAAGAAAGAAAAATATTCACGAAATAATAACTAAGTTTCGTATTACTTCACTTTGCGTCAAATTGGGAAAAAAAAAGTAATCACTCGGTAGTAATTAAAATTCATATATGTTTCATTTGTCTAATTAAAATTTTAAATTAAAGTCAGATAACTTTAAAATTTTACAAAAATTGAAACATATAATGAAAGTCAAATAACTTTAAAATAAATAATAAAAAATAAAAAAAACTTTAAGTAATTTCAATGTAATACTTATAAAACTTGATTACTATCAAAGTAACATTTAAAAAAGAAAAGGCTAGGAAATACATTGTAGTTATTTATTTAATAAACTCATTAGGGATAAATAGTAATTCTATAAGAGTATTTTTAATGAAATGGATAAATATGTAATATATGAGGTTTGGGAAGGTGAAATATATGTAATTAAATTTAGAGATTGGGGAAATATGTAATAAAAATTTAGAGATTGGAGAAATGTATAAAAAGGCTTATTTAGGAAGGGGAAATATGTAATTAAATTTATGAGTTGGGGAAATATGTAATAAAGCTTCTTAGGAGGGGGAAATATGTAAAAATCCCTAAAAAAATACAACATTTAACCAACATTAATTTTTAATTTACGGGATCTATTTTTTTTGTTAGTTTCATATTCGTGTAAAATTATTAAAGAAATACCTAATTATATAGATCAACTCAATATCTCTTAATTAAAACTAAAATTGAATACCACCATTTACTCTTTAATCTAAATTTATATGATATGAGGTAAAACATGAAATAGTAAATTATATGACAGGGAACATCCCTTTAGTTTAATTATGTTAGTAACTAGTAGGAATACCCGCGCTACGCTGCGGGGATTTAGTCGATATCTATTTTGGTTCAGTATACCAACCAAAAGAAATATGCTCAAAAGAATGTCGACACATGTTTTACATCGACAGAAAACCATAAAAATAAATTTAAATTGGACAGCAGGACGAATTGATTTTAAATTAATTGTAAATGAAAACGTAAATGTTATCTTAAATATAGCTTTAATGAAAGGAAACCTAAAACTAAAACACTAAACATAAAAAAACTAAAAAATAAAAATAATAAAGTCCAGAGAAAAATCAAGAAAGAAACAAAAAAGTTAATATGATAAAAACACTATCCACATAACTTGCTAATTGTAATTTGCGTTAAAGCGTAGATCAACTGAAAACATACATAAAAATAAGCATGAAAACGAATTGTATTTGACACATATTTCCGAAGAAAATTTACGTCGAATTATAAACCAACTTAAATTACCGACGCGTGCATAAAAATAAGCACGTAAGAAAATAGTTACGGCGTGTCGAAACGTAAAGTGACTCAAAGTTATAGCATTTAATGAAAACTATTATATTTTACTCGACGTGTTTCCGAACAAAATTTACGTCAAAACGTAGACCATTTGAACACGTACATAAAAATAAGCATGAAAACATATTATATTTTAACCGGCTCATTTATAGAAAAAAATTACATCAAAACGTAAACCAATAGAAAATGTACATAATAACAAGCATAAGGAATATATTATATTTGACCTAACTTATTAACGAGAAAAAGTTTATGTCTAAACGTAAATCAATTTAAATTTATAGAAACGCGTACATAAAAATAAACACGTAAAGCTTGATTACAAAAGTTTTAGAAAGTTAAGAGGTTGAAATTGTTAACAATGAAAATTAAAGGGGTAAAAGTTTAAAGAAAAATAATAAAGAAAAGAAAAGTCAAAAAGCAAAAAAAAAAAAAAAAAAAAAAAACCGGCTACTGTATAAGCCCTTTGAAATTGTTAGGATATAGAATTTGTTTGTTTGTTTAAAGATGGATATTTTTTTTAATCTAAGGTCTTTTAGAACTTTATTACTATATAAAGAATAAATATAAAAGAAAAATGAATATGGATGCAAATTTAGGTGCACAAATCTTAAAAGGCACGTTTGTAAAATACTAGGAAGTAATCTAGTAGACAAATATATAAATAACAATTTACATAGTTTTATATAAACTTTTGGACAAGTTAAACTATATGTACGTTTGAAATGAGAATTTAAAACAACGATTGGGATGAATATGATATAACTAGTTATGACGCGTTGTGGTGGTGTCAAAACATAAAGTGATTCGAATTTATATCGTCTAATGAAAACACATTATATTTGACCCGACTCATTTTTGAAATAAAAATACGTCAAAACGTAGACCAACTGAAAACGTATATAATGATAAGCATAAGAACATATTATATTTGTCCCAAGTCATTTCCATAATTTTTTTATGTCAAAACGTAAATCAATTTGAATGTATAATAAAGGACATGAAATGAGTTGTTATCCTTTTAAGAAAGGTAAGAAAGTAGATGAGACAATAAGGATGAGAATTAAGTTGATACAAATAATGTCAAACCAAGTTGTCAAACAAATCAACCTAGATTTCAACCTAAACCTTCAACATCAAGAAGATTTAATAGACAAAGAAGCATTTTTCCAAAATCTAGTCATTTTAATGGTCAATCGAATCTGTTTCAAAATAAAAAAAATTGGACATTAAAATCGATACTAGGCTTTTGGTAATTGAAAATTCATAGAAACGAATATTGGGGTTATAGAAACGAATATTGGGGTTTTAGTAACTCCAATGTTCAAATTAATCCAATTTTTTTTACAAAATTCTGGGTATGGTAATCGGTATAGATCTCTCAAGATCAAAGACCTAGTGAAACCAATTTTTTTTTACAAAATTCTGCAAATCCAGTAGTTCATTGGAACTCTCATGCTCAAAGACCTAGTGAAACTATAGATCTCATCGAACAAAAAGGAATATATCCAAGACACCTGAAAGGTGTGATGGATATTGGAAAGAATTTCAAATTTTTGATGATTTTGGACGACCCAAGACGATCAAGGCTTGGGTTCTACTTTCTAACTAAGTTGTTGAGTAAGTGCAGGACGACTAAGGAGGACCGTTGATATGTTTAACAGTGGTTGTTCCTGTAAAACATCTGAGGTGAATGGTAGGTTACAAATGGTAACGAATTATTTACTTCTGTGATTGATAATGATTATTCTAATTTTCATGTTGAAAAACTTTTTGTTAGGTTTAAGTAGGAGTCTATTTGTGTTAAATTTCTGTAATTTTTAAACTTACTCCTTAAAAAAAATTTAGGGGAGAAATTTCCCTAAGCGAAAAAGATTGTAGATAGTGCGTGTGTTTAGGGGAGGTAAGTTAAAAATTTTAAAAATCCTAAACCATTATAAAAAGAGAGATATCATGGTGTGATTGAGAAGAAGTGATAGTACATCAGCAGGTTAGACTGTTACACTGAAACGAAAACTAAAATTTCTAAAGCGTGATAGTAGCTGTATCATGCGATCCAGTAGGCAAGAAACATGGAATTATCAACTTACTACGTGATATAAACATAACAAACTATATACCAAGTGTGTAAGACATGGCGCATAGGGTTTTATAACCTTAAATCTTGTGTTGATAGATTGCTAAAATTCAAGTTTTTGGGTCTTTATACTGTTATTTCATCCACAGATGTAACGGTTGTTCTTCTGTTGCATCTAGATATATGCAAACTGTCACACCTCGATATTTCCACGTATTACCGGTGGGCCCGGTGGGGAGTATCGTGACGTAGTTGATATCATCATAGGCAAATAATCACAGTTCAATGCACAGCGGAAGTCTAAAGTAAATATATTACAAACCGATTCAAAAGTAACATCAAATATTACAAACGGATTGTAAGATGGATCCACAGGCGGATCTTAAAACAGAAATATAAACACTGTTCAACAGACTTTAGACGTTTAGAACTTGAAAGATTCCCTATTAACGCCCTGAGCTCCCAGCCAATTTACGTACAGTACCTGTCACTTAACCTTTTTGGAAAATACGTCAGTTTACACTGGTAAATACAATTAACTGACTCTTTTGAAAATCTTTATGAAAATTGATTTAAATGCACAAGGCACAAATATTCTTTTATAACTTGGGATAATTATTTAAAAATAAACTTGTAAAAGAATTATATGTTTGTTATACGTTCAGTAGCCCGAGCTGAATACCGTGTTAAAGATTAATAGACACACCACATAATATATCCCGCGGCGAGTTATTCTCAAACAGGCGGGTATATTATTTTTACATACGCACCGGCAGGTGTATGCCTACACCCCGTGCTTAAGTCGTGGCCATTTCAATGAATGAGCCGAGGATATCCAGGACATGGTCATTAACCCCCCAAAGGCTTAAAACAAACAAAACAGATTAAACGGGTCATCTCAATGAATTAACCTTCATATGACTAAAAATTCAATGCCCGACCAAGCGGTATTTTATATACCGTACCCCAAGCCCGTATAAGGGAAAATAAGTTAAAAGTATTTACCTGAGCTTAAAATGCAATTTATACTCAGGCGTATATTTTAAGCAACAAGCACAAGTACCTCTACTGGGGCTCTCAATCTGGAACGAAGGTTTTATTAACCTATTAGATTCCTAACGGGTCTTATTTAAGTTGAAACTTAGACCGGTTAGTTTTAAGGAAAAGTTTACGGTTCAAACGCAAGATTAAGCGAAGACCGGATTAGAATGCGATTTAGACCCGACAAGTATGGAGACTTGTATAATATGGGTAAACTAAACACATTCCGGATTTTGAAGTGAAAATGATAAGGTTTGACCTGTTTCGGTTAATTTATGCAAACTAGTTACATAAACCGTACCGAACGCAAAAGATGCATAACGGGTAACCAATGAGTCATGAACATGTTTCACAAGTTGATATGCCTTAAATATGTTGTGATATCAGTATGATACCTTCCATTATGCCCAAAACGAATTTAAAACCAATTTATGCCCCGTAGGGGTATTTTGGCCATTTTAATGTTTATAAAAGAGGTTAAATAATAATACGAGTTTCTGGTCTAAATAATCAGTAAAATATTTATTTTATCAAGTCATATCAATAAGATATCTAACATATGTGAAATTTATCATTCATGGCCAAACTATTCACCGTAGGGGCATTTTGGTCATTTCACACACGCTTTAAGGGTTAATTTTGGAAATCTGAGTTCAAAACTTTTATTTACTGTTAAAGTATAAAAATTTATTCATAACATCAGTAGGTATCAAGCTTTACATATCTAATATGGTTTTAAACCATACGATGCGCCTAAATCGCATAAAAGTCGGTATTTGACGGTATTCGGGTTAAATAAGGAAATCTGAGATTTTGAACAGCCTTTACATTTTAAAATAACTTATTTAATATATAAAATCAGTAGCAAAAGGTTTGGTATGTAAAGGATGGCATAACCGTCAATTACCGAGTCAATGCAAGAACCCTATGTTATGATCAGTTTAAAATTAAATAAAAATTTCCAAAAATCCCAAAATATTATATTACATCAGTAGGTAAAAGGTTTGATGTCAAAATTTGGGTTTAAATAGTCTTTATGCCGAAAATGCCGTTTAATTAATAAAAAGGCTTTAATTTACGATATTGAGCATAACTCCTAATTTAGACCTCAAACTGATGTCAAATTTTTAGGACATGTTTATAAATCAGTAATAAAGGTTTTTGTCCTCTCACATTTTCAAAAATCTCGTTTTAATCTCAAAATGGCATAATGGTCAACTTTTAGGCATTTAACGGAAACATGTAATGAACTAGGATTTCTAAGGAACCAAGTTGTATAACCTCAGGGGATTATACTAACATATAATATGGTCCTAAAGGAATCCTAAGGTATATCTAAACTATGCTAAATCGGGTCAGAACTAAAAGTCAAAGCAAAAGTCTACTTTTGCGACTTTCGGTTCCGAACCGAGCCTAAACTCAGAATTGTCGGGTTGAACATGCCTAGACATGTTCAATTAATATTTACCAAGTTATTAAAGTGACAAAACTGATTTTATTGCCTTTACATCATTAGTTATGAATTTTAAAACTGACTCGTTAGACTTTTATTTAATTACTTTGACCCAACAATTTACTTAAGCAACCGTGGTAATTACGAGGTGCCCTTTTGAGGGTTTAATACCTACCTAATTACGATCACGTAGCCATGTTCGTTGCGAACAATGGCTCGACTGTTTAAAAGTCAAAGCACTTATCGCGAACGCTTGAATTTTCGGTTTTTAAGCCAAATAATAACAACTAGCCATAAGAGGGAACTTACAAGGGGTCCAAGCAAGGATGAACTTGATTTAGGATGCTCAGGTATGAAGCATAAAAGCTCTAACTTAGAACAATTCAGATCAAGTGTGAAATGAGAGCAAGAACAAGTGGGTTTATATAGGATTTCAAGAACCGTTAGGATCGTTCCTCGATAATTTAGCTTCGATCTGGACTGTACACGTAAGGCACATGGTTTTGGAATACTAGGGGT
This sequence comes from Helianthus tuberosus, assembly GCA_030545235.1. Taxonomy (NCBI): domain Eukaryota; kingdom Viridiplantae; phylum Streptophyta; class Magnoliopsida; order Asterales; family Asteraceae; genus Helianthus; species Helianthus tuberosus. The sequence continues at coordinate 2,019,182 of CM060425.1, read as the reverse complement.
GCCCCAAAACCATCAAACGGTATTGAATAAGTTACATAAAGGACCCTGGACTTCAAGTTACATGCTGAAAATGGACCTACTGTTGCTGAAGCTGATATTCTGCCCAGATGAGGCCGTGGCGTCGCGCCAAGGCAAAGCCTTATGGTGGTGGCGCAGCGCCACCATGTGCCAGCTCCAGAAACTTTGCCAAAATGGCAGAAATGGTCCCTTCAACACTTTTAAGCTATTTTTGATTCGTTTAAACCCCGTTAACCCCATTTCAAGGCTCTACAATGATTCCTAAACATAGGGAACATGAAACATGCTCAAAAATATGCCGGATGTCGGTTCGTTTGGTCGTACGGTTGCGTTGTTCGGCTAGTTACGACGAAACACGAACGGACGCGAAAAACGATCCAAATTACGCGACGAATGAAATTTTATCATGCCAAACACTAAAATAAAATATTTTAGTGATTACATAAATTTTTGGATGTCCGGATATATTCGGAACGTAAGATATGCGCGAAAATGCAAACTTATGCACTTTTTGACGCTTTTAGTCCCTGTCGATCAAATAAGTTTATTTTTGCGCACCAAACACCTCTAAGCCTATTTCTAAGCTATGTAAAGGATATTTAGGGCATGTTTAACTTATGATCATATTCCGGAAGGTTCGATACCATACGAATCGATAGACTTTTGCAGTTTGACGCAATTAGTCCCTCTAATGCGTAAACATGAGTATGTCATCGTTTAATAGCATCGAAGCCTCATCCAATCCATATTAGGCATTCTTGAAAGTATTATTAAACATCAAGATGCTTCGGGTTCGTAAAAAGGTCATTCAGAGGTATAATTAAACATATTGACACTTTTAACCCCTTAGACTTGCAAAGTTGCGCGTAACGTCATTTAAAGGCATAAAAGCCTTAGATGGCCAATAATTGGCATTCCCGAGAGTATAATCAAATATCATGAAGCTCCCGGTTTGTTAAAATGTCACTTAGAGGTAAGAATTAACATGTTGACGCTTTTAACCCTTCATTGCGCAAACTTTCAATTAATTACGCAAACGGCTACACTCGATCAACAAGTGGCTCATTTGTGAATATAAATACCGTAGGAGGTTTTTTAGAGACTTATTCTAAGCATGATAACACTTCCAGTCTTTACATAATCAAAGTTTTTGATTTTTCGCAAAATTAGTCTTTCATAGTCAACGTTTGACTTTATTAGGGTTTATTACACGTGTCAATACATCATTGGACGTGCTTTTACGAGGTGTTACATCCTCACCCCCTTAAAAGAAATCTCGACCTCGAGAATTGCTAAAATAATGGATGTACTTTCTGTCGGATAATGGATTTAACTTCCACAACCTATTTGGGCCTCTAAGGGCATTCCAAATGACCTTTATAATAGGTTCATGTTTTCTTTCTTAGCTTCTAATCCTGCCGATCCTTATTTGATACGGGTTTCTCATCAAATCATAAATCTGCATATCATTATGTGACAATGCTCTCGACTTGTTGATGAAACATATCCTTAAATCACTAGTGTGGGATACATTGATTTCCATCAAGTTCCTTGGGTAAGTTTTAGCTTATAGGTTACCAAATCTTGATATATTCGATTTCCTCGAATGATTCTATATATCAAAACTTAACTAGCCCGATAAATTAAAAATTTAGCACACCTTTCTTAGGGTGATACCTTCAATTGAACCTTATTCCTTATTAAGGACTCAAGAGGGTTGCGACTTTCATCAATCTTTGATTTTCTGTTGATTACTGGAAACTTTCAGATGGTTACGAATTTGTATGATCTTATTCATTATTTCCAAGGTAATTTCAGGTCCTGCTAATTCGGACTTACCGAACTTCTGTCTAACAACAGATGTTTAACATCCCATCTATACAAGGTCTTCAAAGGAGCAGCCTTGGTACTTATATATCAACTATTAGTTATAGAATAGCTTATTTAAGGTGAGATGGTTATTCCAACCACTACTTAAAACCAATCTTAAGGAATAGCTAATCCTTACAGCTAGTCGAACAAATCGACGATCCTGGGCAGCTGACGGCGATTCTTAATTGTTGCCTAAATAGGGTTGCGGTAATCAATGCATAAGTATAATTGTCACACCCCGATATTTCCACATATTACCGGTGGGCCCGGTGGGGAGTATCGTGACGTAGTTGATATCATCATAGTCAAACAACACAATATTTAAATGCACAGCGGAAGCAAAAGATAGATTTATTTCAACCAAATAAATTGTAATATAAAGTATCACAATGTAGTTGAAACAGATCCACAGGCGGATCAAAATAAAGAGGAAAACTGTTCAACAGACTTTGACACCTAAAGCTTTGCGAGACTTGATTATTGATGTCTGGAGTATCTAGCCTATTACGTGTAGCACCTGCACTTAACCTTTTTTGGAAAATACGTCAGTTTACACTGGTAAATACAACTTAACCGACTCATTTTGAAAAGAATTTGAAAATTGATTTGAATGCACTTCGGCAAAAATATATTTTTATAACTTGGGACAACTATTAAATAATCATGTATACAGTTTTACTTATTTGTCGTCCATCAGGGCTGGTTGGTAGGGCCGGACAAGATTAACTGACACGCCACAGGTATAATACCCACAAGGTTAATTCCTTTAAGTGGGCTACCAGTTTTTACATATGCAACTGTCAGGTGTACGCCTACACCCCGTGCTTAGGTCGTGGCCATTTCGTAAAATGATGCCAAGGATATCCGGGACATGGACATTTAAACCCCAAAGGCCATACACCAAATAATACATATTAAACGAGTATGTAATTACATTAATCACAATCCGATTTAAATGATTACACACCAGACCAAGCGGTATTATTATAATACCGTATCCCAAGCCCGTATAGGGAAAATAAGTTAAGAGTATTTACCTGAGCAATGTATAAGTCAAATACAACAAGTACATATGGCTTTTACTGGGCTCCTAATCTGGAACAAAGGTTTTTATTATCCTATTAGAATCCTAACGGGTCTTTAATTAAGCTTAAGCTTAGACCGGTCAGTTTTTAAGGAAGATACGGTTCAAACGCACGATTAAGCGAAGACCAGACAGAATGTGATTTAGACCCGACAATTTTGAAGACTTGTATAATATGGGTATACTAAACACATTCTGGATTTTGAGACAAAGATGATAAGTTTTGACCCGTTTCGGCTAATATATGCAAACTAGTTACATAAGCCGTTCCGAACGCGAAAAGTGCGTAACGGGTAACCAAAAGAGTCATATGCAAATTTCCTAAGTTAATATGCCTTAAATATGTTGTGATATAAGTAAGATATCTTCTATTATGCCCGTAATGGATTTAAACTCAAATTATGTCTCATAAGGGCATTTTGGTCATTTAAAAGATTATAAAAGAGTTTAATTAGTAATCTGAGTTACAGGTCTGATTTATTCAGTAAATACACTTAAATTAATAAGTTATAACAGTAGGGTATGACCTATATGTGAAATTTATCATTTAAAACCAAACTTTGCACCTTAGGGGTATTTTGGTAATTTCACTTAGGCTTAAAAGGTCAAAACTGGAAACCTGAGTTTAAAAACTTTTACTTACTGTTAATATATAAAAAATATACTAACCATATCAGTAGGTATCAACCTTATATGTTTATTATGGTTTTAGGACATACTATGCGTTAAAAATGCTTAAAAAGGCGATTTGGAGCCATTTCCGGGTTTTCAAAGGAAAGCTGATATTTTTATAATTCCAGAAGGCTCAAAATATTTTATTTGTCAAATAAAATCAGTAGAAAAAGGTTTGGGGTCAAAAGGATTTGTAGAACTCATTTTATGGCTTAAAAGGGCAAAACCGGCATTAACCGAATCAAACTTAGAGACCTATGTTATGCTCAGCCAAAAATTAAGTAAAAATCTTAAAAAATCCCAAAATATTATATTACATCAGTGGGTAAAAAGTTTGATATCAAAAAGTGGGTTTAAATAGGCTATACGCTAATTACGCCGTTTAATTAACATAAAGCTTTCAATTTACGCTAATGAGCATAACTCTTAATCTAGACCTCAAACTGATGTCAAATTTTAGGTGTGAGTTTATAAATCAGTAACTAAGGTTTCTACTCTTTTACTTTTTCAAAAATCATGTTTTATAGTCAAAAGGGCATAATAGTCAACATTTAAGCATTTAACGGAAACATGCATATGAATCGGATAACTAATGAACCAAGTTGTATAATCTAAGAGAGTTATACTTATATGAAACCTGGTCCAAATAAAGCTCTAAGGCAATTCTAAAACATGCATAAACGGGTCAGAACTGAAAGTCAAAGCAAAAGTCAAATTATGCGACTTTCGGTTCCGATCCGGGTTTAAACTGAAAATTATCGGGTTGAACATGGTTAGACATGTTCTTACATTAATTACCAAGTTATATTAATGATAAAACAGGTTGCATGCCTCCTACATTGCTAATTATGCATTAATTTGAAAATAAGCATTTTGTTGACTTTTTAATAACAAGTTTGACCCGACAATTGACCTAGTTAGAGTGGGAATCAGAGAGTACCCTTTTAAGGGTTTATTACCCACTTAATTACCTACTTATAGGTACTTTCAATTCGAGAATTGACTGAACAGATTTTATTTAATTTCAAAGTCAAACGTTAATTACGACGGTTTGACTTTTAGCTAATTAACTAGGCTAAACTGAATTAGGAAGGGTTAAGAATACTTACAATAGTCCTATGCACGATTAGGGAGCCTAAGGAACTTGGTTGCTGATCAGGAGAGCTCCAGAAATGAGAATGCAAGTGAATGAACAAATGTTGCAACATTGGGTGTTCTTATATACCAACTTTGATCTTCTAGGATGATGCCAAAGAGGTCTACACATGTTACCAGATCAGTACAAGTGCCCCCTATGCATGTTAAACCATTGGAGCAGCCCCTGGTATGTAAAACAAAGGTGTAAAGTCGGTTTCAGAGCTGCAACAGGCAGCTGTGCGCAGATTCTGCGCTGGTCACTTGTTCGCGGGCCGCGAAGGTCCTCTCGCGGGGCGCCTAAAAGCGCGCAACAGGCCAAACAAGTTTCCTTTTGTTACATTTCAGTCCCTGGTCCTTTGTAACGTGGTTTTAACTATTTTTCTTGCACTTTTGGCCCTCTAACTTGATTTTTAAGGGCCTTAAGACTTTTACAAACTTGGTTAAGTCCTTGGTTAACTTTGTGCTTACCCGAAAAGTCACAAATTTCAACGTTGACGCTTTTAACCCTTCGTACACGGATTTGATCATAACTTTCTCATACGATAGCGAAACTTTATGAAATTTTTATCACACACTCTAGTGAGCATATTTTACCGTTACAAAGCTTCGGGTTTGCTAAAAGGTCACTCAGAGGTATACTTTCAACATGTGACACATTTAACCCCTGTAGTTTGTAATTCCTCACTTTCTTTCATTTTCAGCTTCGTATGATCCATGATTTATTCGTTTAGGATTATAAACACCATGTAGGGTTATTGTAGGGCATATTTATCCATTTTTCCACTTTGGACCCTTATATTCACATAGTTTCTCTGTTTGTCAACTTTAGTCCCTCTAAAGTACTTTTTCACATATTCAAAGCTTATGACACGTGTCAATACATTATTGGACGTAAATTTTCGAGGTGTTACATCCTCACCCCCTTAAAAGAAATCTCGACGTCGAGATTTACTGAAACAAATGAGGGTACTTTTCTTTCATCGTGGATTCTACCTCCCATGTGTATTCGGGACCTCTACGGGCATCCCATTTGACCTTTACAATAGGCACATGCTTTTTTCGAAGCTTCTTTACCTGTCGATCCTCAATCGAAAATGGTTTTTCCACAAATTTCAAGCTCTCATCTATATGCACATCCGTGTGTGGTATGACTAGCGAGTCATCTGCTAGACATTTCTTCAGATTGCAGATGTGAAAAACATTATGGATACCACTGAGCTCTTCAGGCAAGTTCAACTTATAAGCCACTGACCCAACACATTCGATAACCTCGAATGGTCCTATATACCTTGGGCTTAACTTACCTTTCTTTCCAAATCGCAACACCCCTTTCCAGGGTGATACTTTAAGCAAAACTTTATCACCAACCTCAAACTTTAGAGGTTTACGCTTGGGATCTGCGTAGCTTTTCTGCCTATCTCTGGCAGCTTTCAAACGGTCGCGAATCTGGACAATCTTGTCCGTCGTTTCAAAGACCAATTCAGGTCCTGATAATTGGACTTCTCCTACTTCCGCCCAACAAATAGGTGTTCTGCATTTCCTACCATATAATGCCTCAAAAGGCGCAACCTTAATACTAGTATGGTAGCTATTGTTATAGGAGAACTCGATCAATGGCATGTGATTATCCCAACTACCACCTAAATCAATCACACATGCACGAAGCATGTCTTCCAGCGTTTGGATGGTACGCTCACTCTGCCTGTCCGTCTGTGGATGGTAAGCCGTACTAAAATTTAAGCGCGTGCCTAAAGACTGTTGGAAACTTTTCCAAAAATGAGAGGTGTATCTCGTATCTCTGTCAGAGATAATTGACACTGGTACGCCATGCAGAGCTACAATCTTATCTACGTACAATTGAGCTAACATGTCAGAGCTATAAGTTTCCTTAATGGGTAGGAAATATGCTGACTTAGTCAGTCTATCTACTATCACCCATATAGTATCATTTCCCTTCCTTGTCTTTGGCAACTTGGTGATGAAATCCATTGTCACCATCTCCCACTTCCATGTGGGAAGTTCAGGCTGTTGTAGCAAACCTGACGGCTTCTGATGCTCAGCTTTGACCTGCGCACACGTCAAACATTTAGCTACATAGGCAGCTACAGACTTTTTCAAGCCTATCCACCAGTAGTTTGCCTTTAGATCCTGGTACATCTTATCAGCTCCAGGATGAACGGAATATTTGGAACTGTGGGCTTCCTGGAGGATAACATCTCGAAGTCCTCCAAAAACTGGAACCCGTATCCGTCCATTCAATCTTAGCACTCCGTCTTTGTCATAGGATAACTGTTCCTCAGTTACTCCTAGCTTTTCTTCGGGATAGTTAGCTTCCAACACAGCTTCCTTCTGTGCAGCTAACAACCTTTCGTTCAAACTATTCTTTATTTCAATGCTCTTGGCATTGATTCTTATAGGCTTCACTCTTTCCTTCCTGCTTAAGGCGTCAGCAACTACATTTGCCTTGCCTGGATGGTATCTTATTTCACAATCATAATCATTTAAAGTTTCCATCCAGCGTCGCTGCCTCATGTTCAAGTCCTTCTGATTGAACAAGTGTTGAAGGCTCTTGTGATCTGAATAGATCACGCACTTGGTTCCATACAAGTAGTGCCTCCATAGTTTTAGTGCAAATACAACGGCACCCAGCTCCAAGTCATGGGTGGTGTAGTTCTTCTCGTGCACTTTTAACTGTCGTGAAGCGTAGGCAATAACTTTGCCTTTCTGCATGAGCACACAGCCCATACCAGTGTGTGATGCATCACAATACACCATGAATTCTTCTATTCCATCGGGCAATGTTAACACTGGTGCATTGCTCAACTTTTTCTTAAGAATGTCAAAGGATTCCTGCTGCTTAGGGCCCCAATCAAACTTAATCTTCTTACGTGTCAACGAAGTTAGGGGCGCAACAATCCTTGAGAAGTTTTCGATAAATCGCCTATAGTATCCTGCTAGTCCTAGAAAGCTGCGAATCTCAGTAGGCGTCTTTGGCTTTTGCCAATTCATAACCGCTTCTACCTTAGCGGGATCCACTTGGATACCACGCTCACTTACCACATGTCCAAGGAATTGGACTTCTCGAAGCCAAAATTTGCACTTCGAAAATTTGGCGTAGAGTTTCTCATGATGTAGAAGTTTAAGAATACAACGAAGATGTTTCTCATGGTCAGCTTGGCTTTTCGAGTAGATGAGGATGTCGTCAATGAAGACGATGACAAATTTATCTAAGTATGGTTTGCAGACGCGATTCATGAGGTCCATGAATGCGGCAGGAGCATTAGTAAGCCCAAAAGGCATCACGAGGAACTCGTAATGACCATAACGAGTCCTAAATGCAGTCTTGTGTACATCTTCATCTTTAACCTTCAACTGATGATAGCCTGACCTCAAATCGATCTTAGAGAAGTAACTTTCCCCTTGAAGTTGATCGAACAAATCGTCGATCCTGGGCAAAGGATACCTATTCTTGATAGTGACTTTATTAAGCTCACGGTAATCGATGCACAGACGCATCGATCCATCCTTCTTCTTGACAAACAAGATCGGCGCTCCCCACGGAGACGAACTAGGTCTAATGAAACCTTTGGCTAGCAGATCATCTAACTGCGTCCTCAACTCCTTCATCTCTGTTGGTGCCAACCTATAAGGTGCTCTAGCAACAGGTGCTGCACCAGGGATGATGTCAATTCGGAATTCCACTTGCCTATCTGGTGGTAAACCAGGTAGTTCTTCAGGAAAAACTTCAGGATATTCTGAAATGACAGGGATGTCTTCAATCTTAGGCTTCGGCTCATAAATAGTAACATGTGCCATATAAATGACACAGCCCTTCTTCAGACATCTGGATGCCTTGAGCATAGACACTTGCTCAGGCAATCCATGCTGGGTATCCCCCTGAATGGTAAGTGACTCACCAGACGGAGTTTTGACTACCACTTGCTTTCTGTTGCACACAATCTGGGCTTGGTTATGCGATAACCAATCCATACCTATAACTATATCAAAACCGGCTAGCTTAAAGGGAAGTAAGGACAAAGGAAAAGAGTGGTTCCTAATGGATATAACACATCCATCTAAAATAGTTGAGGCGGTTTCTATGGTTCCATCGGCTAATTCCACCTCATACTTCACACTTAAGGTTTTTACAGGCAATTTCAACAACTCACAAAACTTATTATCCACAAAAGACTTATCCGCTCCAGAATCAAACAATACTCTGGCATAGATATCATTTATGAGAAAAGTACCTGTGATTACGTTATCGTCTTGGACAGCTTCCTTTGCATCCATCTTGAAGACCCTGGCATTGGTCTTCTTGACATCTTCCGGCTTCTTGGCGTATTTAGGGCAGTTGGTTTTAATGTGCCCTTTCTCATTGCAGTTGTAGCATGTGGCATCTTTAATCTTCTTGCAATCAACAGTCTTGTGCTCTTTAGACTTGCATAATCCACACGCAGGTGATCCTGACTTAGACTTGGACTCAAGTCGGCACTTTCCAAAGTGGCGTTTTTGGCAAGTCTTGCACTTTGGTTTTTCCTCAGCTTGATGGCTACCCTTGTTGGATCCAGACTTCTTCCTGGAGTCAGTATTACCCTTGTGCTTCTTCTCAGATCTTCGTGAGGTATCGTCCTCACACTTCCTCTTACCTTCTTCTGAATTCCTGAGCGATCTTAACCTGACCGCGTCCAAGGTAAGAGACAGAGATAGATCAGTTGCTGATCTGAAGGTAGCAGGTCTGGATGCCTTAACAGTGGCTTTAATTTATGGGGCTAAACCCCCAATGAAGCGAGCAATCCTTTTGGGTTCCGGGGTTACCAGATACGGAACCAACCTAGATAGGGTATTGAAACTGGTGAGGTAAGCTTGACAATCTAAATTCTTCATCACCAACGATAAGAAATCTGATTCGATACTTTCGACTTCGTGCTGCAGGCAATAATTCTCCTTAATGAGAGCAACGAACTGATCCCATGACAAGTTGTAGAGTGGGATCTTTCCAGCAGCTTGGATGAGAGACTTCCACCATGCCAGTGCCTCTCCTTTGAACGATTGTGATACATATTTTACTACGTCCCTTTCAGCACAACCGCTGATGTCCACTACCGTGTCCATTTCATCCAACCAGGTCATACAATCTATTGCTCCTTTCTCCCCAGTGAAGTCCTGGGGTTTACAAGAAACAAAGTACTTATAGGTACAAGACTTGGTGTGAGGTTTAGCATCAAACACTATCCTTTTTGAGGGAACACTGTTTTGATTAGATGAATGTCGATCATCATCTTTCTTGGGTTCATCTTTCTTAGAGGGTGGTTTGCTATGAGCCTCCGAGTGAGTCTTAGGCTTGGAATGTGGTGCGGATCGGGTCCTACTTCGGGTCCCGCTTGATTCACTATACTGCCTATTTATTGCTTTGGTAACAACATTTTCTACTAATGTTTGCAGCTCCGCACCAGTTACAAGTATTTTAGCATTTTCAGGGTTCTCCACCGAATGACTGTTTATTTCTTCTGACTTGGCCATGTAGCTTTAATTGCTACATAAAGAAAATAAGGACAAGGTTTATTTAGAAGCCTAAACAGTACTACCGTTCTTGACGATTTATTAACCATGGTTTTAATAGCCATACTAGTTAATTTATTAAGTAATTTCATTCGGGTCTTTTCACTAGTAACCCTTAATCTTTAGAATGAAATATAATATTGGCATAATAGGCCTAGTCACGTGGACAATTTCTAAATTATAAATTTAGATGATCTAGTTATTAGGGTCTGAATTTAAAATTCATTACCTTTCTTGGCAGGGAGTCTATAAACTACAGCTGCCTTTTGTCTTATATGACATTAGTTATAGCCCGTAGGCATCACATCACTATTAGATGTTTCAATAATAATAAGGAATTTGGATAATTTAACACAAAGGTGACATGTGTGATTTTGCAAATCACATTAGTCGAGAATGTTAACATGTTTGCAGATGTTAACAGAGATTTGAATCTTTTTAAATAGGTTTTACCATATTGGCCAGGTCTTATTATGACATACAAGCTAGGTTTTACCTTTTAAGATTCTTATTACTATATTAGAATGGTAAATTTATAAAATGAATGTTATTTTTCATTTATTCACTTATTATAGTCATGCATATAATTTAAAAATAAAAATTGAACTAACCATTTCATCAAAATTAAACTAGTACAAGTTTGCCCTAAACGGGACTTTTACATAAATAACACGCCCACGCAGGGGCCAAACTAACAAACATACCCACGCAGGGGTCAAATAGAAAGACATGCCCACGCAGGGGCAGAACATAAAAATATGCCCACGCAGGGGCAGAGTACAGAAACAAATGTCCTCGCAGGGACATGATTACAACACTAAAAATAAACAAACAAACAAGGATTTAATGATCCTTCTTGCTTTTTCCCTTGATCAAATTCACCATTTTCTTGAACATCCCTTGGTTATGCCCACGGTCTTCCCGCACCTCCTGCCGCACCTCATTTATCCCTTGAAGGATTTCTTGAAACTGTGGTGGTGACATCACCGGCGGCTGCGGTGGTTGCTAATAATGTGGAGGTTGAGTAGGTGGCGGTTGCTGATACCCATATGGTGGGTATCCATAGGCCGGGTATCCCGTAGTCCAGGGACCTCCATAGGGACCTTCCAGATGGAGAGCGTTGTAGTTCGCAGCTACCAAGTAAGGATCGGCCTCGGCATAGTTGTAATTGGTGTGGATCGGCTGCTCGAAGGGATTATACTCCGCCGCACCGGTGTAAGTAGGAATTGGGTCTCCAAAACCCAGTGGTGGTGGCGGCGCGACTGGCGCAGAGTTTACTTCTGAGACTGGGTGTGAAGATTCTCCCATCTCTGGTTCTTCATGAAGTGGTGAGTATCGGCTGCCACTTGAAAGTGGAGGGGTGTTGATATGCACACCTCCTCGCGCGGATATTCGCGCGTTCGTTCTTCTTCGCCTTGGGGGCTCCGGAGGCTGTTGCTGTGGTGGTGGTGGCGGTGGAGTGACCGCTACAAATCGAGAATCCTCGGAAGGATCCCACTGCTGCTGCTGGTGGTGGTGCAGGGGAGAGTTGTGTTAACTGGGTGTAAACGCCCAGTCACACTGCCTGAACCTCTCCTCATAGCTGTCGTGACCATTATAAGGTGATCCCACAAAAGGTGACCTATCTGAAATTTCGATGGGGTGGTTAGGAGTTCCGGATGGTGGCTCCGCAGGATCGGTGTCCTCATCTATATCCATCGCATTGCCACCGGAAAAATGATCTTCAGGTCCAAGTGGGTTAAAACCCACTGGTGCTCCAAGGTAGTCGGCAGGGTTGAACTGGCCCTGGAAAACAGGCGACAGGTGGTCGAAAGGTGAGTTGTGTCCTTGAAGAGGTATGTAGGATTGGTGGGAGTTGTGGGGCTCATTTTTAGAATGAGGCCCAAAAGAGTGTGGAATAGAAGGGGAGGTACTCAGTGAAACTGAGCGCCTGGCTGGTTCAATGTAGGTCCTCCAGGGATCTTGAGGACCCGGGTTGTGGGGATCTGATGGTGTTCGTTGGTGTGAAGGCCCGACCTCATGGTCATTTGGGGCGACGAGTGGCCCTTTTCCTCTTCCTCTTCCTCTCATCCTTGGTGGCATTTTGTCAACCTGTCAAAAACAAACAAGTGATACAACATGAAAATATATAAGACAAAGTTAGAAATAAAACAAATTTGGATAATTCCTAAGTTCTTTGTCTAGACTCGAGAATCGAGGAATGTGCAATTGTGTAACTGAGATTAAACACAAAAGGCTAGTGTTTAATTCACTCAGTGTTGGCTCTGATACCAACCTGTCACACCCCGATATTTCCACGTATTACCGGTGGGCCCGGTAGGGAGTATCGTGACGTGGTTGGCAACATGATAGTCAAACAACACAATATTTAAATGCACAGCGGAAGCAAAGTATAGATTTAATTCAACCAACGATATTGTAATATTAAGTATCACAAATAGTCGAATATAAATCCACAGGTAGATCCAAATAAAAGGAAAACAAATGTTCAACAGTTTATGACATCCAAGCTGGCGAGACTTAATGTGGATGCTAGGAGACAAGCCAGCCTATTTCGCGTAGTACCTGCACTTAACCTTTTTAAGAAAATACGTCAGTTTACACTGGTAAATACAATCAACCGACTCATTTTGAAAAGAGTTTAAGAAAATGCATTTAAGGCACAAGGCACAAATAATATTTTATAACTTGGGATAATTATTTAAATATATAATACTTGTAGGGATTTACATGTTCCTTATGCGTTCAGTAGCCCGGATCGAGCCGGGTTAAAGATCAATTAACACACCACTTTATTTATGAGACACTGACAGGTGTACGCCTACACCTGAGTGCTAAGGTCGTGGCCATTTCGTAAAATGATGCCAGGGATATCCGGGACACGGTCATTAACCCCCTAAAGGCTTTAAGTAAACAAAACAATATTAAACGAGACGTCTCAATACTTTCATTATCATTCATTCAATCAAAGATTTATGGACGGATTTAGTAAGGATGGAATTCTTAGATTGAATGGACGGATATGGGTTTCAATTTATGGAGGACTCCGAGATGTTATCCTCCAGGAAGCCCACAGCTCTAAATATTCTGTTCATCCTGGAGCTGATAAAATGTACCAGGATCTTAGGGCAAATTATTGGTGGATAGGCTTGAAGAAGTCTGTAGCTACCTATGTAGCTAAATGCTTGACGTGTGCGCAAGTCAAGGCAGAACATCAAAAACCGTCAGGTTTACTACAACAACCTGAACTTCCTACTTGGAAGTGGGAAATGGTAACTATGGATTTTATCACCAAGTTACCTAAGACAAGGAAAGGAAATGACACCATCTGGGTGATAGTTGACCGACTGACTAAGTCAGCACAATTCCTACCTATTAAGGAGACCTACAGCTCCGATATGTTAGCCCAACTGTACGTTGATAAGATTGTAGCTCTACATGGCATACCTGTAGCTATTATCTCTGACCGAGATACTAGATACACATCACATTTTTGGAAAAGTTTCCAACAATCTTTGGGCACGCGTTTGAACTTTAGTACGGCTTACCATCCACAGACTGACGGTCAGAGTGAGCGTACTATTCAAACGTTAGAAGACATGCTACGTGCATGTGCGATCGATTTGGGAGGTAGTTGGGATAAGAACCTACCATTAATCGAATTCTCCTACAACAATAGCTACCATACCAGCATCAAGGCTGCGCCTTTTGAGGCATTATACGGTAGAAAGTGTAGATCGCCTGTTTGTTGGGTGGAAGTTGGAGAAGTCCAGTTATCAGGACCAGAGATCGTGTTCGAAACAACTGACAAGATTGTCCAGATTCGTAACAATCTCCAAGCTGCCCGGGATAGGCAGAAGAGTTACGCTGATCCAAGTCGTAAGGATTATCACTTCGAAGTAGGTGAAAAAGTCCTACTTAAAGTGTCACCCTGGAAGGGAGTGATGCGATTTGGTAAGAAAGGTAAGCTAAGCCCGAGATACATAGGACCTTTCGAGGTTATCGAACGTGTCGGGTCAGTTGCCTACAAATTAAACTTACCTGAAGAGCTCAGTAGTATACACAATGTGTTCCACATCTGCAATCTGAAGAAGTGTTTCGCTGACGAATCAGTGGTTATACCCTATACAGATGTGCATATTGATGAGAGCTTGAAATTTGTGGAAAAACCTTTGTCGATCGAAGATCGACAGGTGAGGAAGCTTCGAAGGAAGCATATACCTTTTGTAAAGATCAAATGGGATGCCCGAAGAGGTCCCAAATTCACGTGGGAGGTTGAATCCACGATGAAAGAAAAGTACCCTTACTTGTTTCAGTAAATCTCGGGTCGAGATTTCTTTTAAGGGGGTGAGGATGTAACACCCCGAAAATTTACGTCCTATAATGTGTTGACACATGTCATAGGTTTGAACGTGTGAAAGAATGTTCTTGAAGGACTAAAGTTGACAAACAGTGAATGTATGTAATAATAAGGGTTCAAAGTGTCAACAATGAATAAATATACTTTGCAATAACCCTACATGATGTTTATAACCTTAAACGAATAGATCATGGATCATACGAAGCGAATTGTGAAAGAAAGTGAGAGATTACAAACTACAGGGGTTAAATGTGCCAACATGTTTAAGTTATACCTCTGAGTGACCTTTTGACAAACCCGAAGCTTTGTAACGATTAATTATGCTCACTAGAATGTACCACAAAAATTTCATGAAGTTTCGTTATCGTATGAGCAAGTTGTGATAAAATTCGTGTGTGAGGGTTAGAATCGTCAACATTGAAATTTAGGGCTTTTCGGGTGATCACAAAGTTACCCGAGGACTTAACAAAGTGGGTATAAGTCTTAAAGCCCCATATGTTAAATAACAAAGCTTCATATGCAAGTAGGATGGTGAAAACGACCTTTCGGGGGACCAAGGACCAAAATGCAATAACGAAAACATGTGTGACCTGACCAGAAGGGCCACGCGGCCCGCCTCACACATAGCAGAAGGCCACGCGGGCCGCCTGCGACCTGCAGATGCAGAAAAAACAGACAGCTGCCTGTTGATGCATGTAACCGACTCCAATCTCATTTTTTCGAAACTTTGGGCTGCCTAAGATGGTTTCTAGCTAGTAGGGGACTTGTGGATGATAATGCAACATCCCTAGACTTATGTGTTGATCATCTAAGAGTGTTTGAAGCCTTATATCAAGACCCACATGTTACCACATTGTTCATTCATCACTTCTGAGCATTTCCAGAGCATTCAAGCAGGCCACAAGCATTTCAAATCATCCATTAGTCGTGTGTAAGTGCCTTTGATCCTTCTTGTTTGAGTTATACTTAGTTAAAAGCCTAGAAATCAAACCGTCGTAACTACGGTTTGACTTTGTGATAAATCACAATCGGTCCAGAGATTTGTCGAATCGAAAGTTGTTATAAGTTGGTATTTATATGGTTAATAAACCCCTAAAAGGGCACCCACTGATTCGAATCCTAACTAGGTCGTTTGTCGAGTCAAAGGTTGTCCGAAAAAGTCAACAGAAACATTAATCGCATATTTAACGATACGTAAGGCGTGTAATCTGTTTTATCAGTCATATAACTTGAAAATAAGTATAAAAACTTGTCTACGCTTGTTTGATTCGACAACTTTGTGTTTTGAACCGATTCGGAACCGAGAGACGCAAAAGTTTGACTTTTGCTTTGACCTCAGTTCTGACCCGATTTATATAGGTTTAGACATGCCTTAAAGTTCCATTAGGACCTAGTTGCATATGTGTATAAGCCTCTGCGTTTATACCACTCGAATCCCTAATCGTCCGATGTTTCCGTTAAACGCCTAAATATTGACCGTAATGCCCTTATGACCATAAAACGAGATTTTTGGAAATATGAAAGTGCCATAATCTTAGTTACTGATTTTTAGACTTGTACCTAAAATTTCACAGCAGTTGGAGGTCTAGATAAGGAGTTATGCTTAATGACGTAATTTGAGTACTTTTAAGTAATTAAACGACGTCATTAGCGTAAAGCCTATCTAAACCAAATTTTGGACACCAAACCTTTTACCCACTGATGTGATATATTATTTTGGGATTTTTAAAGATTTTTTAATTATTTTTAAACTGATCATAAGCTAGGTTTATCGCCTCGATTCGGTTAATACCAAAAATACCCTTTTCGGCCATAAAATGAGTTTTACAAATCCTTTTAACGCCAATCCAATTGCTACTGATTTTAAATAATAAATGGAGTATTTTGAGCCTGATTATTTGATCAGAAAACTCAGAATCGTATTTTAACCCGTACGTCGCTTAAAACGACTTTATACGCGTATTTAACGCATAGTTTGGGTTTAAAACTATTTTAGTATATAAGACTTATTACCAAAGGTTATAACCTGTTAAAATAAGCTATTTTACTGATCAACTCAGACCCGGATCACAGGTGTCTAATTAAACCCTTTTATAATCTTTAAAATGACCAAAATACCCCTACGGGGCTTATTAAAAGATTAAACTCGTTTGGGGCGTCATGGGTGATATCCTACTGATGTCACAACTTATTTAAGGCATGTTAACTTAGGAAACCTGTTTAGGACTCTTACGGATACCCGTTACGCTTCATGCGCGTTCGGTTCGGTTTATATAACTAGTTTACATAAATTAGCCGAAACGGGTCAAACCTTATCGGTTTTATCTCAAAATCCAGAATGTGTATCATATACCCATATTAAGCAAGTCTTCAAACTTGTCGGGTCTAAATCACATTCTATCCGGTCTTCGCTTAATCGTGCGTACGAACCGTATCTTTAAAACTAACCGGTCTAAGCGTAAGCTTAACTAAAGACCCGTTAGGATTCTAATAGGTTATTATAAACCTTCGTTCCAGATTAGGAGAACCAGTAAAAGATACTTGCACTCGCTGATTTTGAACTATACTTACTCAGGTAAATACTTTTAACTTATTTTCCCTATACGGGCTTGGGGTACGGTATATAAAATACCGCTTGGTCGGGGCGTTGAATCTTTGATTGAATGAATGATAATGAAAGTATTGAGACGTCTCGTTTAATATTGTTTTGTTTACTTAAAGCCTTTGGGGGGTTAATGACCGTGTCCCGGATATCCCTGGCATCATTTTACGAAATGGCCACGACCTTAGCACTCAGGTGTAGGCGTACACCTGTCAGTGTCTCATAAATAAAGTGGTGTGTTAATTGATCTTTAACCCGGCTCGATCCGGGCTACTGAACGCATAAGGAACATGTAAATCCCTACAAGTATTATATATTTAAATAATTATCCCAAGTTATAAAATATTATTTGTGCCTTGTGCCTTAAATGCATTTTCTTAAACTCTTTTCAAAATGAGTCGGTTGATTGTATTTACCAGTGTAAACTGACGTATTTTCTTAAAAAGGTTAAGTGCAGGTACTACGCGAAATAGGCTGGCTTGTCTCCTAGTATCCACATTAAGTCTCGCCAGCTTGGATGTCATAAACTGTTGAACATTTGTTTTCCTTTTATTTGGATCTACCTGTGGATTTATATTCGACTATTTGTGATACTTAATATTACAATATCGTTGGTTGAATTAAATCTATACTTTGCTTCCGCTGTGCATTTAAATATTGTGTTGTTTGACTATCATGTTGCCAACCACGTCACGATACTCCCCTACCGGGCCCACCGGTGACACGTGGAAATTCGGGGTGTGACAGGTTGGTATCAGAGCCAACTCTGAGTGAATTAAACACTAGCCTTTTGTGTTTAATCTCAGTTACACAATTGCACATTCCTAAATCTTCGAGTCTAGACAAAGAACTTAGGAATAATCCAAATTGTTCAAATTTTTATTTTTACTTAAATTTTGTCCTTTATTTTTCCTTGTTATTACCTTGTGTATTTTAACAGGTACAATAATGCCGCCAAGATTTAGACGAGGTGGTCGAGGAAAGGAGCCAGCTAGCGCCCCTAACGACCATGAGGCAGGGCCTTCATGTCGACGAACTTCTTCTACAAGGAATGACGAAACGAGGGAGCTATGGAGGACATATGAAGACTCTGCCAGACGATCTTTTTCGCACGCCTCAACACCTCCATACCATGACTCTTATGGGCCTCAGTCAGAGAACGAACCCCACAACCCGCAACATTTCTTTGGCGACCCTACTCCTGTTTTTCAGGGTCAGTTTAACCCAGCAGAGTACCTACCAGAGCACGTGGGCTTTAACCCACTAGGACCAGAGGATCACTTTTCGGGTGATCAAGATATGGACGAGGACACAGATCCCGTCGAGGCTTCAACCGGATCCTTGAACCATCCTTTCGTGATCTCAGACGGTTCGTCTTTCCACGGAACACCATACTAGGGTCCGGATAGTCACATGGCACGGTTCGAACGGTGTGAGTGGTACTATACACCATCAGAACACTCATCACCTCACCAGCAGCCGCCACTGCAGCAGCAAGATCCCTCTGGGGATCCACGTTATGAGGCAGTCACGCCACCGCCTCCACCGCCGCCAGTTCACCTAGAGCCTCCAGAACCACCAAGACGTAGGAGGACTGGTGCACGGATCTCAGCACGAGAAGTTGATTTTCGTCTCAACACCCCTCAACACTCTAGCGGCAGCCATTACCTGCCTACTCATGAAGTCCCACAGATGGGTGGACCTTCTGTCCCAGTTTCGGAGGTGAATTCAGCACCTATTGTACCGCCATCACCGGGTTTTGGCCACCCAATCCCTGCTTATACTGCTCCGGCAGCTTACAACCCATATGGACCACCAGCATACCATGGCTATAACTATGCTGATGATCCTTACAACGTGGCATCAAGCTACCTAGCCCATAATAATCCTGAAGGACCATATGGACCCCCTTGGGGAATGGGATACCCAGCTCGGGGGTATCAAGCACCTGTTCAGCCGCCACCACAGTACCAGCCACCACGGGCCCCTCCTCCTGAGCAGGAGGAACTCCGCCGAAGACTGGCCAAAGTGGAGCGAGACTTCCAGAAGGAACGTAGGAAGAATGAGGGATTTATGAGTGGGTTGGCAAACTTGCTTAAGGGGAAGAAGAAACGGGATCGTTAAATCCCCATATATATATTGTTGTATTTCCTTGTTTAAATCAAGTCCCTATGTGGACATTTATTTATGTGTGTATGTAGTCCCTGCGTGGACACTTATGTCTGTAAATAGTCCCTGTGAGGACATGTGTTATCAGTATAGCTCCTGCGTGGGCAAGTATTTGTAAAAGTCCCGTTTAGGGCAGAAGTGTACTACTTGTATATTAAATGGAATGTTAAGTTTGGAAATTTTATTTCTATCATTTAAAGCATTTATATATTATGCATGAAATAAACAAAATAACATCATTC
The DNA here is from genome assembly GCA_030545235.1 of Helianthus tuberosus. Classification (NCBI taxonomy): domain Eukaryota; kingdom Viridiplantae; phylum Streptophyta; class Magnoliopsida; order Asterales; family Asteraceae; genus Helianthus; species Helianthus tuberosus. The sequence continues at coordinate 1,999,464 of CM060425.1, read as the reverse complement.
CTTTTGTAAATGATCTGCCTATTAAATATCAATTAAGGATCTTAAAGGTAAAACCTAGCCTACATGTCATTATAAGACTTGGCCAAAATGGTAAGACCTGTATAAAAGATTCCAATGCCAGTTAACGTCTGAAAACATGTTAACACTCCTGGCAGATGTGATTCGTTAAAATCACACACGTCATTCTATATAAGGATTCTTTAGAAGATTCCTGACCCAATAAAAAAAATGATCTCTGAATCATGGGTTAAATCATTAATAAATATGATCAGTTCTTTTTACCATCCATTGGTAATGGAATGCCTACGGGCCCTTCTCATTTTTATATGAGACAAAAGACAGTATTAGTCCGTGACCCTGTCTGATAAAGGTAATGAACTTTGTTCAAACCTTCATGCTTTGATTCTCTGAAATCATAGCTTAAAATCTATATTGTCCCTGTGACTAGGCCTTATGTGCTAATAAAACTATTATCGTTTTATAATTAGGATAAATTATATTAGAAATCCTAAATTGATGTGAGTAATAAATTAACCATATATGGTCTATGTTACCACGGTTAATAAAAATTGCCATAAACGACAATTCTATAATAAACTCACCAGTAAGTTATTGTCGATATGTTACAGTTCAAGATACATGGCAGACTCAAACGAGGTCAACAGTCACCCAGGGATAGTGAATGATAATGCCCGTGTAAACGTAGCAGGTGCAGAGTTACAAGCTATGATAGATAATGCGGTTAATAGAGCTATGGATAGACAGCACCATGGATCAAGTGGTACCCATACGAGGACCCATTCTGCATCACACACTAGAACACCCTCCAGGATCCACACTGCCCACAACAGTAATTCTCACCACTCCTCGAATCAAAGGAGTAATCCATCCCAAAGAGTCGTACAAAACCAAGAACCTCGTAATAGGGGTTGCACCTATAAATACTTCGTGTCGTGCAAACCCAGAGACTTCAATGGGGAAAAAGGAGCTGTTGATTGCATGACGTGGATGGATGAAATGGATACTGTGGTGGATATTAGTGGTTGCCATAATAGGGACATTGTGAAGTTTGTCTCGCAGTCTTTCAAAGGAGAAGCCTTAGCCTGGTGGAGATCCTTGATCCAAGCCACAGGGAAAGTCCCGTTATACAACATGACCTGGGAACAGTTCATGGCACTAATCAAAGAAAATTTATGCCCTCAACATGAGGTTGAGAGAATTGAATCTGATTTCCTGGCGCTGGTCATGAAAAACCTGGACTGTCAGGCCTACCTTACCACTTTCAATACTTTGTCAAGGTTGGTCCCTTACTTGGTAACTCCGGAGCCTAAACGTATAGCTCGTTTTATCGGGGGGTTGGAACCGGAAATCAAAGCAAGTGTAAAGGCCTCCAGACCAACCACTTTTCGGTCAGTAACGGACATATCGTTATCTCTGACCTCAGATGCTGTCAGGCTAAGGTCACAAAGGAAAAATGATACCGAAAAGAGGAAGCGTGAGGATGGCAACTCACGACGATCAGACAAGAAGCAGAAGGGAAACAATGACCAAAAGAAGGGGTCAGGTTTTAAGAAGGATGGTCAACAGTCGGGTGAAAAACCCAGATGTAAAACCTGCAAGAGACAGCACTTTGGGAAGTGCAGGTTTGAATCCAACTCACAATCACAATCGAAACCTTTTGCATGTGGGTTATGCAAATCCAGGGAACACAAAACCGTGGATTGCAAGAAGATATAGGATGCGACCTGCTATGGTTGCAATGAAAAGGGGCACATCAGGAGCAATTGCCCAAAATATGCCAAGAAGCCGGAAGAGGCTAAGAAGACCAATGCTAGGGTCTTCAGGATGGATGCTAAGGAAGCCGTCAAGGACGACAACGTGATAACAGGTACCTTTCTCGTAAATGATGTTTATGCGAGAGTGTTATTTGATTCAGGCGCTGATAAGTCGTTTGTAGATAATAAGTTTTGTGAATTGTTGAAACTACCTGTTAAGACTTTAAGTGTGAAGTATGAGGTGGAACTAGCAGATGGTACTTTAGAAACCGCCTCAACTATCTTAGATGGATGTTTCATATCCATTAGGAATCACTCTTTTCCTTTATCCCTACTTCCCTTTAAGTTAGCCGGCTTTGACATAGTATTGGGTATGGACTGGTTATCTCACAACCAGGCCCAGATTGTATGCAATAAGAAGCAAGTGATGATCAAGACTCCGTCTGGTGAATCACTTACTATCCAGGGAGATACCCAGTATGGGCTACCCGAGAAAATGTCTATACTCAAGGACTCTAAGTGTTTAAAGAAAGGTTGTGTCATCTACATGGCGCAAGTGATTATAGATGAGCCGAAGCCCAAGATTGGGGATATACCCGTCGTTTCTGAATACCCTGATGTTTTTCCTGAAGAACTTCCTGGTTTGCCACCAGAGAGACAAGTAGAATTCAGAATTGACATTATTCCTGGATCAGCACCGGTGGCAAGGGCACCATATAGGTTGGCACCAACAGAGATGAAGGAATTGAGAACGCAGCTAGATGATTTGCTAGCCAAAGGTTTCATCAAACCTAGTTCGTCCCCTTGGGGAGCACCAGTTTTATTTGTTAAGAAGAAGGATGGATCGATGCGTCTGTGCATCGACTACCGTGAGCTTAATAAGGTTACTATCAAGAATAGGTATCCTTTGCCCAGAATCGACGATCTGTTCGATCAACTTCAAGGGGCAAGTTTCTTCTCGAAGATTGACTTGAGGTCAGGCTACCATCAATTGAAGGTTAGAGATGAAGATGTGCACAAAACATCATTTAGGACTCGTTATGGACATTACGAGTTCCTAGTGATGCCTTTTGGGCTCACTAATGCACCAGCCGCGTTCATGGATCTCATGAATCGCGTTTGCAAGCCGCACTTAGACAAATTCGTCATCGTCTTCATCGACGACATTCTCATCTACTCAAAGAACCAAGCTGACCATGAGAAGCATCTTCACTGCATACTGGAACTACTTCATAAAGAGAAGCTCTATGCCAAGTTCTCAAAGTGTGAATTCTGGCTTCGAGCAGTCCAATTTCTTGGACACGTTGTTGGTGAGCGTGGTATCCAAGTAGATCCCGCTAAAGTTGAATCTGTCATGAATTGGCATGAGCCAAAGACGCCTACGGAAATTCGTAGCTTCCTAGGTTTGGCAGGATACTATAGGCGATTCATAGAAAACTTTTCAAGGATTGCTGCACCCCTGACTTCGCTGACACGTAAGAAGATTAAGTTTGACTGGGGTCCTAAGCAGCAGGAATCCTTCGATATTCTGAAACAAAAGTTGAGCAATGCTCCGGTACTGACATTGCCTGATGGAATAGAGGAGTTTGTAGTTTATTGTGATGCATCACACACAGGGATGGGATGTGTGCTTATGCAGAAAGGCAAAGTCATTGCCTATGCTTCACGGCAGTTAAAGGTGCACGAAAAGAATTACACCACCCACGACTTAGAGTTGGGTGCCGTTGTATTCGCACTAAAACTGTGGAGGCACTATTTATATGGAATAAAATGTGTGATCTATTCTGATCACAAAAGCCTTCAACATCTGTTCAACCAGAAGGACTTGAACATGAGGCAACGCCGTTGGATGGAAACTCTGAATGATTACGATTGTGAAATAAGATACCATCCCGGCAAGGCGAATGTAGTCGCCGATGCCTTGAGTCGGAAGGAGAAGGTGAAACCCATCCGAATCAATGCCAAGAGCATGGAATTAAAGAACAGCTTGATAGAAAGATTGTTAGCTGCACAGAAGGAAGCTGTGTTGGAAGCTAACTATCCTAACGAAAAGCTAGGAGTAACTGAGGAGCAGTTATCTCTTAGTAAGGATGGAATTCTTAGATTGAATGGATGGATATGGGTTCCAATTTATGGAGGACTCCGAGATGTTATCCTCCAGGAAGCCCACAGCTCTAAATATTCTGTTCATCCTGGAGCTGATAAAATGTACCAGGATCTTAGGGCAAATTATTGGTGGATAGGCTTGAAGAAGTCTGTAGCTACCTATGTAGCTAAATGCTTGACGTGTGCGCAAGTCAAGGCAGAACATCAAAAACCGTCAGGTTTACTACAACAACCTGAACTTCCTACTTGGAAGTGGGAAATGGTAACTATGGATTTTATCACCAAGTTACCTAAGACAAGGAAAGGAAATGACACCATCTGGGTGATAGTTGACCGACTGACTAAGTCAGCACATTTCCTACCTATTAAGGAGACCTACAGCTCCGATATGTTAGCCCAACTGTACGTTGATAAGATTGTAGCTCTACATGGCATACCTGTAGCTATTATCTCTGACCGAGATACTAGATACACATCACATTTTTGGAAAAGTTTCCAACAATCTTTGGGCACACGTTTGAACTTTAGTATGGCTTACCATCCACAGACTGACGGTCAGAGTGAGCGTACTATTCAAACGTTAGAAGACATGCTACGTGCATGTGCGATCGATTTGGGAGGTAGTTGGGATAAGAACCTACCATTAATCGAATTCTCCTACAACAATAGCTACCATACCAGCATCAAGGCTGCGCCTTTTGAGGCATTATACGGTAGAAAGTGTAGATCGCCTGTTTGTTGGGCGGAAGTTGGAGAAGTCCAGTTATCAGGACCAGAGATCGTGTTCGAAACAACTGACAAGATTGTCCAGATTCGTAACAATCTCCAAGCTGCCCGGGATAGGCAGAAGAGTTACGCTGATCCAAGTCGTAAGGATTATCACTTCGAAGTAGGTGAAAAAGTCCTACTTAAAGTGTCACCCTGGAAGGGAGTGATGCGATTTGGTAAGAAAGGTAAGCTAAGCCCGAGATACATAGGACCTTTCGAGGTTATCGAACGTGTCGGGTCAGTTGCCTACAAATTAAACTTACCTGAAGAGCTCAGTAGTATACACAATGTGTTCCACATCTGCAATCTGAAGAAGTGTTTCGCTGACGAATCAGTGGTTATACCCTATACAGATGTGCATATTGATGAGAGCTTGAAATTTGTGGAAAAACCTTTGTCGATCGAAGATCGACAGGTGAGGAAGCTTCGAAGGAAGCATATACCTTTTGTAAAGATCAAATGGGATGCCCGAAGAGGTCCCAAATTCACGTGGGAGGTTGAATCCACGATGAAAGAAAAGTACCCTTACTTGTTTCAGTAAATCTCGGGTCGAGATTTCTTTTAAGGGGGTGAGGATGTAACACCCCGAAAATTTACGTCCTATAATGTGTTGACACATGTCATAGGTTTGAACGTGTGAAAGAATGTTCTTGAAGGACTAAAGTTGACAAATAGTGAATGTATGTAATAATAAGGGTTCAAAGTGTCAACAATGAATAAATATACTTTGCAATAACCCTACATGATGTTTATAACCTTAAACGAATAGATCATGGATCATACGAAGCGAATTGTGAAAGAAAGTGAGAGATTACAAACTACAGGGGTTAAATGTGCCAACATGTTTAAGTTATACCTCTGAGTGACCTTTTGACAAACCCGAAGCTTTGTAACGATTAATTATGCTCACTAGAATGTACCACAAAAATTTCATGAAGTTTCGTTATCGTATGAGCAAGTTGTGATAAAATTCGTGTGTGAGGGTTAGAATCGTCAACATTGAAATTTAGGGCTTTTCGGGTGATCACAAAGTTACCCGAGGACTTAACAAAGTGGGTATAAGTCTTAAAGCCCCATATGTTAAATAACAAAGCTTCATATGCAAGTAGGATGGTGAAAACGACCTTTCGGGGGACCAAGGACCAAAATGCAATAACGAAAACATGTGTGACCTGACCAGAAGGGCCACGCGGCCCGCCTCACACATAGCAGAAGGCCACGCGGGCCGCCTGCGACCTGCAGATGCAGAAAAAACAGACAGCTGCCTGTTGATGCATGTAACCGACTCCAATCTCATTTTTTCGAAACTTTGGGCTGCCTAAGATGGTTTCTAGCTAGTAGGGGACTTGTGGATGATAATGCAACATCCCTAGACTTATGTGTTGATCATCTAAGAGTGTTTGAAGCCTTATATCAAGACCCACATGTTACCACATTGTTCATTCATCACTTCTGAGCATTTCCAGAGCATTCAAGCAGGCCACAAGCATTTCAAATCATCCATTAGTCGTGTGTAAGTGCCTTTGATCCTTCTTGTTTGAGTTATACTTAGTTAAAAGCCTAGAAATCAAACCGTCGTAACTACGGTTTGACTTTGTGATAAATCACAATCGGTCCAGAGATTTGTCGAATCGAAAGTTGTTATAAGTTGGTATTTATATGGTTAATAAACCCCTAAAAGGGCACCCACTGATTCGAATCCTAACTAGGTCGTTTGTCGAGTCAAAGGTTGTCCGAAAAAGTCAACAGAAACATTAATCGCATATTTAACGATACGTAAGGCGTGTAATCTGTTTTATCAGTCATATAACTTGAAAATAAGTATAAAAACTTGTCTACGCTTGTTTGATTCGACAACTTTGTGTTTTGAACCGATTCGGAACCGAGAGACGCAAAAGTTTGACTTTTGCTTTGACCTCAGTTCTGACCCGATTTATATAGGTTTAGACATGCCTTAAAGTTCCATTAGGACCTAGTTGCATATGTGTATAAGCCTCTGCGTTTATACCACTCGAATCCCTAATCGTCCGATGTTTCCGTTAAACGCCTAAATATTGACCGTAATGCCCTTATGACCATAAAACGAGATTTTTGGAAATATGAAAGTGCCATAATCTTAGTTACTGATTTTTAGACTTGTACCTAAAATTTCACAGTAGTTGGAGGTCTAGATAAGGAGTTATGCTTAATGACGTAATTTGAGTACTTTTAAGTAATTAAACGACGTCATTAGCGTAAAGCCTATCTAAACCAAATTTTGGACACCAAACCTTTTACCCACTGATGTGATATATTATTTTGGGATTTTTAAAGATTTTTTAATTATTTTTAAACTGATCATAAGCTAGGTTTATCGCCTCGATTCGGTTAATACCAAAAATACCCTTTTCGGCCATAAAATGAGTTTTACAAATCCTTTTAACGCCAATCCAATTGCTACTGATTTTAAATAATAAATGGAGTATTTTGAGCCTGATTATTTGATCAGAAAACTCAGAATCGTATTTTAACCCGTACGTCGCTTAAAACGACTTTATACGCGTATTTAACGCATAGTTTGGGTTTAAAACTATTTTAGTATATAAGACTTATTACCAAAGGTTATAACCTGTTAAAATAAGCTATTTTACTGATCAACTCAGACCCGGATCACAGGTGTCTAATTAAACCCTTTTATAATCTTTAAAATGACCAAAATACCCCTACGGGGCTTATTAAAAGATTAAACTCGTTTGGGGAGTCATGGGTGATATCCTACTGATGTCACAACTTATTTAAGGCATGTTAACTTAGGAAACCTGTTTAGGACTCTTACGGATACCCGTTACGCTTCATGCGCGTTCGGTTCGGTTTATATAACTAGTTTACATAAATTAGCCGAAACGGGTCAAACCTTATCGGTTTTATCTCAAAATCCAGAATGTGTATCATATACCCATATTAAGCAAGTCTTCAAACTTGTCGGGTCTAAATCACATTCTATCCGGTCTTCGCTTAATCGTGCGTACGAACCGTATCTTTAAAACTAACCGGTCTAAGCGTAAGCTTAACTAAAGACCCGTTAGGATTCTAATAGGTTATTATAAACCTTCGTTCCAGATTAGGAGAACCAGTAAAAGATACTTGCACTCGCTGATTTTGAACTATACTTACTCAGGTAAATACTTTTAACTTATTTTCCCTATACGGGCTTGGGGTACGGTATATAAAATACTGCTTGGTCGGGGCGTTGAATCTTTGATTGAATGAATGATAATGAAAGTATTGAGACGTCTCGTTTAATATTGTTTTGTTTACTTAAAGCCTTTGGGGGGTTAATGACCGTGTCCCGGATATCCCTGGCATCATTTTACGAAATGGCCACGACCTTAGCACTCAGGTGTAGGCGTACACCTGTCAGTGTCTCATAAATAAAGTGGTGTGTTAATTGATCTTTAACCCGGCTCGATCCGGGCTACTGAACGCATAAGGAACATGTAAATCCCTACAAGTATTATATATTTAAATAATTATCCCAAGTTATAAAATATTATTTGTGCCTTGTGCCTTAAATGCATTTTCTTAAACTCTTTTCAAAATGAGTCGGTTGATTGTATTTACCAGTGTAAACTGACGTATTTTCTTAAAAAGGTTAAGTGCAGGTACTACGCGAAATAGGCTGGCTTGTCTCCTAGTATCCACATTAAGTCTCGCCAGCTTGGATGTCATAAACTGTTGAACATTTGTTTTCCTTTTATTTGGATCTACCTGTGGATTTATATTCGACTATTTGTGATACTTAATATTACAATATCGTTGGTTGAATTAAATCTATACTTTGCTTCCGCTGTGCATTTAAATATTGTGTTGTTTGACTATCATGTTGCCAACCACGTCACGATACTCCCCTACCGGGCCCACCGGTGACACGTGGAAATTCGGGGTGTGACAGGTTGGTATCAGAGCCAACTCTGAGTGAATTAAACACTAGCCTTTTGTGTTTAATCTCAGTTACACAATTGCACATTCCTAAATCTTCGAGTCTAGACAAAGAACTTAGGAATAATCCAAATTGTTCAAATTTTTATTTTTACTTAAATTTTGTCCTTTATTTTTCCTTGTTATTACCTTGTGTATTTTAACAGGTACAATAATGCCGCCAAGATTTAGACGAGGTGGTCGAGGAAAGGAGCCAGCTAGCGCCCCTAACGACCATGAGGCAGGGCCTTCATGTCGACGAACTTCTTCTACAAGGAATGACGAAACGAGGGAGCTATGGAGGACATATGAAGACTCTGCCAGACGATCTTTTTCGCACGCCTCAACACCTCCATACCATGACTCTTATGGGCCTCAGTCAGAGAACGAACCCCACAACCCGCAACATTTCTTTGGCGACCCTTCTCCTGTTTTTCAGGGTCAGTTTAACCCAGCAGAGTACCTACCAGAGCACGTGGGCTTTAACCCACTAGGACCAGAGGATCACTTTTCGGGTGATCAAGATATGGACGAGGACACAGATCCCGTCGAGGCTTCAACCGGATCCTTGAACCATCCTTTCGTGATCTCAGACGGTTCGTCTTTCCACGGAACACCATACTAGGGTCCGGATAGTCACATGGCACGGTTCGAACGGTGTGAGTGGTACTATACACCATCAGAACACTCATCACCTCACCAGCAGCCGCCACTGCAGCAGCAAGATCCCTCTGGGGATCCACGTTATGAGGCAGTCACGCCACCGCCTCCACCGCCGCCAGTTCACCTAGAGCCTCCAGAACCACCAAGACGTAGGAGGACTGGTGCACGGATCTCAGCACGAGAAGTTGATTTTCGTCTCAACACCCCTCAACACTCTAGCGGCAGCCATTACCCGCCTACTCATGAAGTCCCACAGATGGGTGGACCTTCTGTCCCAGTTTCGGAGGTGAATTCAGCACCTATTGTACCGCCATCACCGGGTTTTGGCCACCCAATCCCTGCTTATACTGCTCCGGCAGCTTACAACCCATATGGACCACCAGCATACCATGGCTATAACTATGCTGATGATCCTTACAACGTGGCATCAAGCTACCTAGCCCATAATAATCCTGAAGGACCATATGGACCCCCTTGGGGAATGGGATACCCAGCTCGGGGGTATCAAGCACCTGTTCAGCCGCCACCACAGTACCAGCCACCACGGGCTCCTCCTCCTGAGCAGGAGGAACTCCGCCGAAGACTGGCCAAAGTGGAGCGAGACTTCCAGAAGGAACGTAGGAAGAATGAGGGATTTATGAGTGGGTTGGCAAACTTGCTTAAGGGGAAGAAGAAACGGGATCGTTAAATCCCCATATATATATTGTTGTATTTCCTTGTTTAAATCAAGTCCCTATGTGGACATTTATTTATGTGTGTATGTAGTCCCTGCGTGGACACTTATGTCTGTAAATAGTCCCTGTGAGGACATGTGTTATCAGTATAGCTCCTGCGTGGGCAAGTATTTGTAAAAGTCCCGTTTAGGGCAGAAGTGTACTACTTGTATATTAAATGGAATGTTAAGTTTGGAAATTTTATTTCTATCATTTAAAGCATTTATATATTATGCATGAAATAAACAAAATAACATCATTCCTTTTGTAAATGATCTGCCTATTAAATATCAATTAAGGATCTTAAAGGTAAAACCTAGCCTACATGTCATTATAAGACTTGGCCAAAATGGTAAGACCTGTATAAAAGATTCCAATGCCAGTTAACGTCTGAAAACATGTTAACACTCCTGGCAGATGTGATTCGTTAAAATCACACACGTCATTCTATATAAGGATTCTTTAGAAGATTCCTGACCCAATAAAAAAAAATGATCTCTGAATCATGGGTTAAATCATTAATAAATATGATCAGTTCTTTTTACCATCCATTGGTAATGGAATGCCTACGGGCCCTTCTCATTTTTATATGAGACAAAAGACAGTATTAGTCCGTGACCCTGTCTGATAAAGGTAATGAACTTTGTTCAAACCTTCATGCTTTGATTCTCTGAAATCATAGCTTAAAATCTATATTGTCCCTGTGACTAGGCCTTATGTGCTAATAAAACTATTATCGTTTTATAATTAGGATAAATTATATTAGAAATCCTAAATTGATGTGAGTAATAAATTAACCATATATGGTCTATGTTACCACGGTTAATAAAAATTGCCATAAACGACAATTCTATAATAAACTCACCAGTAAGTTATTGTCGATATGTTACAGTTCAAGATACATGGCAGACTCAAACGAGGTCAACAGTCACCCAGGGATAGTGAATGATAATGCCCGTGTAAACGTAGCAGGTGCAGAGTTACAAGCTATGATAGATAATGCGGTTAATAGAGCTATGGATAGACAGCACCATGGATCAAGTGGTACCCATACGAGGACCCATTCTGCATCACACACTAGAACACCCTCCAGGACCCACACTGCCCACAACAGTAATTCTCACCACTCCTCGAATCAAAGGAGTAATCCATCCCAAAGAGTCGTACAAAACCAAGAACCTCGTAATAGGGGTTGCACCTATAAATACTTCGTGTCGTGCAAACCCAGAGACTTCAATGGGGAAAAAGGAGCTGTTGATTGCATGACGTGGATGGATGAAATGGATACTGTGGTGGATATTAGTGGTTGCCATAATAGGGACATTGTGAAGTTTGTCTCGCAGTCTTTCAAAGGAGAAGCCTTAGCCTGGTGGAGATCCTTGATCCAAGCCACAGGGAAAGTCCCGTTATACAACATGACCTGGGAACAGTTCATGGCACTAATCAAAGAAAATTTATGCCCTCAACATGAGGTTGAGAGAATTGAATCTGATTTCCTGGCGCTGGTCATGAAAAACCTGGACTGTCAGGCCTACCTTACCACTTTCAATACTTTGTCAAGGTTGGTCCCTTACTTGGTAACTCCGGAGCCTAAACGTATAGCTCGTTTTATCGGGGGGTTGGAACCGGAAATCAAAGCAAGTGTAAAGGCCTCCAGACCAACCACTTTTCGGTCAGTAACGGACATATCGTTATCTCTGACCTCAGATGCTGTCAGGCTAAGGTCACAAAGGAAAAATGATACCGAAAAGAGGAAGCGTGAGGATGGCAACTCACGACGATCAGACAAGAAGCAGAAGGGAAACAATGACCAAAAGAAGGGGTCAGGTTTTAAGAAGGATGGTCAACAGTCGGGTGAAAAACCCAGATGTAAAACCTGCAAGAGACAGCACTTTGGGAAGTGCAGGTTTGAATCCAACTCACAATCACAATCGAAACCTTTTGCATGTGGGTTATGCAAATCCAGGGAACACAAAACCGTGGATTGCAAGAAGATATAGGATGCGACCTGCTATGGTTGCAATGAAAAGGGGCACATCAGGAGCAATTGCCCAAAATATGCCAAGAAGCCGGAAGAGGCTAAGAAGACCAATGCTAGGGTCTTCAGGATGGATGCTAAGGAAGCCGTCAAGGACGACAACGTGATAACAGGTACCTTTCTCATAAATGATGTTTATGCGAGAGTGTTATTTGATTCAGGCGCTGATAAGTCGTTTGTAGATAATAAGTTTTGTGAATTGTTGAAACTACCTGTTAAGACTTTAAGTGTGAAGTATGAGGTGGAACTAGCAGATGGTACTTTAGAAACCGCCTCAACTATCTTAGATGGATGTTTCATATCCATTAGGAATCACTCTTTTCCTTTATCCCTACTTCCCTTTAAGTTAGCCGGCTTTGACATAGTATTGGGTATGGACTGGTTATCTCACAACCAGGCCCAGATTGTATGCAATGAGAAGCAAGTGATGATCAAGACTCCGTCTGGTGAATCACTTACTATCCAGGGAGATACCCAGTATGGGCTACCCGAGAAAATGTCTATACTCAAGGACTCTAAGTGTTTAAAGAAAGGTTGTGTCATCTACATGGCGCAAGTGATTATAGATGAGCCGAAGCCCAAGATTGGGGATATACCCGTCGTTTCTGAATACCCTGATGTTTTTCCTGAAGAACTTCCTGGTTTGCCACCAGAGAGACAAGTAGAATTCAGAATTGACATTATTCCTGGATCAGCACCGGTGGCAAGGGCACCATATAGGTTGGCACCAACAGAGATGAAGGAATTGAGAACGCAGCTAGATGATTTGCTAGCCAAAGGTTTCATCAAACCTAGTTCGTCCCCTTGGGGAGCACCAGTTTTATTTGTTAAGAAGAAGGATGGATCGATGCGTCTGTGCATCGACTACCGTGAGCTTAATAAGGTTACTATCAAGAATAGGTATCCTTTGCCCAGAATCGACGATCTGTTCGATCAACTTCAAGGGGCAAGTTTCTTCTCGAAGATTGACTTGAGGTCAGGCTACCATCAATTGAAGGTTAGAGATGAAGATGTGCACAAAACATCATTTAGGACTCGTTATGGACATTACGAGTTCCTAGTGATGCCTTTTGGGCTCACTAATGCACCAGCCGCGTTCATGGATCTCATGAATCGCGTTTGCAAGCCGCACTTAGACAAATTCGTCATCGTCTTCATCGACGACACTCTCATCTACTCAAAGAACCAAGCTGACCATGAGAAGCATCTTCACTGCATACTGGAACTACTTCATAAAGAGAAGCTCTATGCCAAGTTCTCAAAGTGTGAATTCTGGCTTCGAGCAGTCCAATTTCTTGGACACGTTGTTGGTGAGCGTGGTATCCAAGTAGATCCCGCTAAAGTTGAATCTGTCATGAATTGGCATGAGCCAAAGACGCCTACGGAAATTCGTAGCTTCCTAGGTTTGGCAGGATACTATAGGCGATTCATAGAAAACTTTTCAAGGATTGCTGCACCCCTGACTTCGCTGACACGTAAGAAGATTAAGTTTGACTGGGGTCCTAAGCAGCAGGAATCCTTCGATATTCTGAAACAAAAGTTGAGCAATGCTCCGGTACTGACATTGCCTGATGGAATAGAGGAGTTTGTAGTTTATTGTGATGCATCACACACAGGGATGGGATGTGTGCTTATGCAGAAAGGCAAAGTCATTGCCTATGCTTCACGGCAGTTAAAGGTGCACGAAAAGAATTACACCACCCACGACTTAGAGTTGGGTGCCGTTGTATTCGCACTAAAACTGTGGAGGCACTATTTATATGGAATAAAATGTGTGATCTATTCTGATCACAAAAGCCTTCAACATCTGTTCAACCAGAAGGACTTGAACATGAGGCAACGCCGTTGGATGGAAACTCTGAATGATTACGATTGTGAAATAAGATACCATCCCGGCAAGGCGAATGTAGTCGCCGATGCCTTGAGTCGGAAGGAGAAGGTGAAACCCATCCGAATCAATGCCAAGAGCATGGAATTAAAGAACAGCTTGATAGAAAGATTGTTAGCTGCACAGAAGGAAGCTGTGTTGGAAGCTAACTATCCTAACGAAAAGCTAGGAGTAACTGAGGAGCAGTTATCTCTTAGTAAGGATGGAATTCTTAGATTGAATGGATGGATATGGGTTCCAATTTATGGAGGACTCCGAGATGTTATCCTCCAGGAAGCCCACAGCTCTAAATATTCTGTTCATCCTGGAGCTGATAAAATGTACCAGGATCTTAGGGCAAATTATTGGTGGATAGGCTTGAAGAAGTCTGTAGCTACCTATGTAGCTAAATGCTTGACGTGTGCGCAAGTCAAGGCAGAACATCAAAAACCGTCAGGTTTACTACAACAACCTGAACTTCCTACTTGGAAGTGGGAAATGGTAACTATGGATTTTATCACCAAGTTACCTAAGACAAGGAAAGGAAATGACACCATCTGGGTGATAGTTGACCGACTGACTAAGTCAGCACATTTCCTACCTATTAAGGAGACCTACAGCTCCGATATGTTAGCCCAACTGTACGTTGATAAGATTGTAGCTCTACATGGCATACCTGTAGCTATTATCTCTGACCGAGATACTAGATACACATCACATTTTTGGAAAAGTTTCCAACAATCTTTGGGCACACGTTTGAACTTTAGTATGGCTTACCATCCACAGACTGACGGTCAGAGTGAGCGTACTATTCAAACGTTAGAAGACATGCTACGTGCATGTGCGATCGATTTGGGAGGTAGTTGGGATAAGAACCTACCATTAATCGAATTCTCCTACAACAATAGCTACCATACCAGCATCAAGGCTGCGCCTTTTGAGGCATTATACGGTAGAAAGTGTAGATCGCCTGTTTGTTGGGCGGAAGTTGGAGAAGTCCAGTTATCAGGACCAGAGATCGTGTTCGAAACAACTGACAAGATTGTCCAGATTCGTAACAATCTCCAAGCTGCCCGGGATAGGCAGAAGAGTTACGCTGATCCAAGTCGTAAGGATTATCACTTCGAAGTAGGTGAAAAAGTCCTACTTAAAGTGTCACCCTGGAAGGGAGTGATGCGATTTGGTAAGAAAGGTAAGCTAAGCCCGAGATACATAGGACCTTTCGAGGTTATCGAACGTGTCGGGTCAGTTGCCTACAAATTAAACTTACCTGAAGAGCTCAGTAGTATACACAATGTGTTCCACATCTGCAATCTGAAGAAGTGTTTCGCTGACGAATCAGTGGTTATACCCTATACAGATGTGCATATTGATGAGAGCTTGAAATTTGTGGAAAAACCTTTGTCGATCGAAGATCGACAGGTGAGGAAGCTTCGAAGGAAGCATATACCTTTTGTAAAGATCAAATGGGATGCCCGAAGAGGTCCCGAATTCACGTGGGAGGTTGAATCCACGATGAAAGAAAAGTACCCTTACTTGTTTCAGTAAATCTCGGGTCGAGATTTCTTTTAAGGGGGTGAGGATGTAACACCCCGAAAATTTACGTCCTATAATGTGTTGACACATGTCATAGGTTTGAACGTGTGAAAGAATGTTCTTGAAGGACTAAAGTTGACAAACAGTGAATGTATGTAATAATAAGGGTTCAAAGTGTCAACAATGAATAAATATACTTTGCAATAACCCTACATGATGTTTATAACCTTAAACGAATAGATCATGGATCATACGAAGCGAATTGTGAAAGAAAGTGAGAGATTACAAATTACAGGGGTTAAATGTGCCAACATGTTTAAGTTATACCTCTGAGTGACCTTTTGACAAACCCGAAGCTTTGTAACGATTAATTATGCTCACTAGAATGTACCACAAAAATTTCATGAAGTTTCGTTATCGTATGAGCAAGTTGTGATAAAATTCGTGTGTGAGGGTTAGAATCGTCAACATTGAAATTTAGGGCTTTTCGGGCGATCACAAAGTTACCCGAGGACTTAACAAAGTGGGTATAAGTCTTAAAGCCCCATATGTTAAATAACAAAGCTTCATATGCAAGTAGGATGGTGAAAACGACCTTTCGGGGGACCAAGGACCAAAATGCAATAACGAAAACATGTGTGACCTGACCAGAAGGGCCACGCGGCCCGCCTCACACATAGCAGAAGGCCACGCGGGCCGCCTGCGACCTGCAGATGCAGAAAAAACAGACAGCTGCCTGTTGATGCATGTAACCGACTCCAATCTCATTTTTTCGAAACTTTGGGCTGCCTAAGATGGTTTCTAGCTAGTAGGGGACTTGTGGATGATAATGCAACATCCCTAGACTTATGTGTTGATCATCTAAGAGTGTTTGAAGCCTTATATCAAGACCCACATGTTACCACATTGTTCATTCATCACTTCTGAGCATTTCCAGAGCATTCAAGCAGGCCACAAGCATTTCAAATCATCCATTAGTCGTGTGTAAGTGCCTTTGATCCTTCTTGTTTGAGTTATACTTAGTTAAAAGCCTAGAAATCAAACCGTCGTAACTACGGTTTGACTTTGTGATAAATCACAATCGGTCCAGAGATTTGTCGAATCGAAAGTTGTTATAAGTTGGTATTTATATGGTTAATAAACCCCTAAAAGGGCACCCACTGATTCGAATCCTAACTAGGTCGTTGGTCGAGTCAAAGGTTGTCCGAAAAAGTCAACAGAAACATTAATCGCATATTTAACGATACGTAAGGCGTGTAATCTGTTTTATCAGTCATATAACTTGAAAATAAGTATAAAAACTTGTCTACGCTTGTTTGATTCGACAACTTTGTGTTTTGAACCGATTCGGAACCGAGAGACGCAAAAGTTTGACTTTTGCTTTGACCTCAGTTCTGACCCGATTTATATAGGTTTAGACATGCCTTAAAGTTCCATTAGGACCTAGTTGCATATGTGTATAAGCCTCTGCGTTTATACCACTCGAATCCCTAATCGTCCGATGTTTCCGTTAAACGCCTAAATATTGACCGTAATGCCCTTATGACCATAAAACGAGATTTTTGGAAATATGAAAGTGCCATAATCTTAGTTACTGATTTTTAGACTTGTACCTAAAATTTCACAGCAGTTGGAGGTCTAGATAAGGAGTTATGCTTAATGACGTAATTTGAGTACTTTTAAGTAATTAAACGGCGTCATTAGCGTAAAGCCTATCTAAACCAAATTTTGGACACCAAACCTTTTACCCACTGATGTGATATATTATTTTGGGATTTTTAAAGATTTTTTAATTATTTTTAAACTGATCATAAGCTAGGTTTATCGCCTCGATTCGGTTAATACCAAAAATACCCTTTTCGGCCATAAAGTGAGTTTTACAAATCCTTTTAACGCCAATCCAATTGCTACTGATTTTAAATAATAAATGGAGTATTTTGAGCCTGATTATTTGATCAGAAAACTCAGAATCGTATTTTAACCCGTACGTCGCTTAAAACGACTTTATACGCGTATTTAACGCATAGTTTGGGTTTAAAACTATTTTAGTATATAAGACTTATTACCAAAGGTTATAACCTGTTAAAATAAGCTATTTTACTGATCAAATCAGACCCGGATCACAGGTGTCTAATTAAACCCTTTTATAATCTTTAAAATGACCAAAATACCCCTACGGGGCTTATTAAAAGATTAAACTCGTTTGGGGAGTCATGGGTGATATCCTACTGATGTCACAACTTATTTAAGGCATGTTAACTTAGGAAACCTGTTTAGGACTCTTACGGATACCCGTTACGCTTCATGCGCGTTCGGTTCGGTTTATATAACTAGTTTACATAAATTAGCCGAAACGGGTCAAACCTTATCGGTTTTATCTCAAAATCCAGAATGTGTATCATATACCCATATTAAGCAAGTCTTCAAACTTTTCGGGTCTAAATCACATTCTATCCGGTCTTCGCTTAATCGTGCATACGAACCGTATCTTTAAAACTAACCGGTCTAAGCGTAAGCTTAACTAAAGACCCGTTAGGATTCTAATAGGTTATTATAAACCTTCGTTCCAGATTAGGAGAACCAGTAAAAGATACTTGCACTCGCTGATTTTGAACTATACTTACTCAGGTAAATACTTTTAACTTATTTTCCCTATACGGGCTTGGGGTACGGTATATAAAATACCGCTTGGTCGGGGCGTTGAATCTTTGATTGAATGAATGATAATGAAAGTATTGAGACGTCTCGTTTAATATTGTTTTGTTTACTTAAAGCCTTTGGGGGGTTAATGACCGTGTCCCGGATATCCCTGGCATCATTTTACGAAATGGCCACGACCTTAGCACTCAGGTGTAGGCGTACACCTGTCAGTGTCTCATAAATAAAGTGGTGTGTTAATTGATCTTTAACCCGGCTCGATCCGGGCTACTGAACGCATAAGGAACATGTAAATCCCTACAAGTATTATATATTTAAATAATTATCCCAAGTTATAAAATATTATTTGTGCCTTGTGCCTTAAATGCATTTTCTTAAACTCTTTTCAAAATGAGTCGGTTGATTGTATTTACCAGTGTAAACTGACGTATTTTCTTAAAAAGGTTAAGTGCAGGTACTACGCGAAATAGGCTGGCTTGTCTCCTAGCATCCACATTAAGTCTCGCCAGCTTGGATGTCATAAACTGTTGAACATTTGTTTTCCTTTTATTTGGATCTACCTGTGGATTTATATTTGACTATTTGTGATACTTAATATTACAATATCGTTGGTTGAATTAAATCTATACTTTGCTTCCGCTGTGCATTTAAATATTGTGTTGTTTGACTATCATGTTGCCAACCACGTCACGATACTCCCCTACCGGGCCCACCGGTGACACGTGGAAATTCGGGGTGTGACATATAAGTCAAATACAGCATGTACAGATGGCTTTTACTGGGCTCCTAATCTGGAACAAAGGTTTTTATTATCCTATTAGAATCCTAACGGGTCTTTAATTAAGCTTAAGCTTAGACCGGTCAGTTTTAATGGAAGATACGGTTCAAACGCACGATTAAGCGAAGATCGGACAGAATGTGATTTAGACCCGACAAGTTTGAAGACTTGTATAATATGGGTATACTAAACACATTCTGGATTTTGAGACAAAGATGATAAGGTTTGACCCGTTTCAGCTAATATATGCAAACTAGTTACATAAGCCGTTCCGAACGCGAAAAGTGCGTAACGGGTAACCAAAAGAGTCATATGCAAATTTCCTAAGTTAATATGCCTTAAATATGTTGTGATATCAGTAAGATATCTTCTATTATGCCCGTAATGGATTTAAACTCAAATTATGTCTCATAAGGGCATTTTGGTCATTTAAAAGATTATAAAAGAGTTTAATTAGTAATCTGAGTTACAGGTCTGATTTATTCAGTAAATACACTTAAATTAATAAGTTATAACAGTAGGGTATGACCTATATGTGAAATTTATCATTTAAAACCAAACTTTGCACCTTAAGGGTATTTTGGTAATTTCACTTAGGCTTAAAAGGTCAAAACTGGAAACCTGAGTTTAAAAACTTTTACTTACTGTTAATATATAAAAAATATACTAACCATATCAGTAGGTATCAACCTTATATGTTTATTATGGTTTTAGGACATACTATGCGTTAAAAATGCTTAAAAAGGCGATTTGGAGCCATTTCCGGGTTTTCAAAGGAAAGCTGATATTTTTATAATTCCAAAAGGCTCAAAATATTTTATTTGTCAAATAAAATCAGTAGAAAAAGGTTTGGGGTCAAAAGGATTTGTAGAACTCATTTTATGGCTTAAAAGGGCAAAACCGGCAATAACCGAATCAAACTTAGAGACCTATGTTATGCTCAGCCAAAAATTAAGTAAAAATCTTAAAAAATCTCAAAATATTATATTACATCAGTGGGTAAAAAGTTTGATATCAAAAAGTGGGTTTAAATAGGCTATACGCTAATTACGCCGTTTAATTAACATAAAGCTTTCAATTTACGCTAATGAGCATAACCATTAATCTAGACCTCAAACTGATGTCAAATTTTAGGTGCGAGTTTATAAATCAGTAACTAAGGTTTCTACTCTTTTAATTTTTCAAAAATCATGTTTTATAGTCAAAAGGGCATAATAGTCAACATTTAAGCATTTAACGGAAACATGCATATGAATCGGATAACTAATGAACCAAGTTGTATAATCTCAGAGAGTTATACTTATATGAAACCTGGTCCAAATAAAGCTCTAAGGCAATTCTAAAACATGCATAAACGGGTCAGAACTGAAAGTCAAAGCAAAAGTCAAATTATGCGACTTTCGGTTCCGATCCGGGTTTAAACTGAAAATTGTCTGGTTGAACATGGTTAGACATGTTCTTACATTAATTACCAAGTTATATTAATGATAAAACAGGTTGCATGCCTCCTACATTGCAAATTATGCATTAATTTGAAAATAAGCATTCTGTTGACTTTTTAATAACAAGTTTGACCCGACAATTGACCTAGTTAGAGTGGGAATCAGAGAGTACCCTTTTAAGGGTTTATTACCCACCTAATTACCTACTTATAGGTACTTTCAATTCGAGAATTGACTAAACAGATTTTATTTAATTTCAAAGTCAAACGTTAATTACGACGGTTTGACTTTTAGCTAATTAACTAGGCTAAACTGAATTAGGAAGGGTTAAGAATACTTACAATAGTCCTATGCACGATTAGGGAGCCTAAGGAACTTGGTTGCTGATCAGGAGAGCTCCATAAATGAGAATGCTAGTGAATGAACAAATGTTGCAACATTGGGTGTTCTTATATACCAACTTTGATCTTCTAGGATGATGCCAAAGAGGTCTACACATGTTACCAGATCAGTACAAGTGCCCCCTATGCATGTTAAACCATTGGAGCAGCCCCTAGTATGTAAAACAAAGGTGTAAAGTTGGTTTCAGAGCTGCAACAGGCAGCTGTGCGCAGATTCTGCGCTGGTCACTTGTTCGCGGGCCGCGAAGGTCCTCTCGCGGGGCGCCTAAAAGCACGCAACAGGCCAAACAAGTTTCCTTTTATTACATTTCAGTCCCTGGTCCTTTGTAACGTGGTTTTAACTATTTTTCTTGCACTTTTGGCCCTCTAACTTGATTTTTAAGGGCCTTAAGACTTTTACAAACTTGGTTAAGTCCTTGGTTAACTTTGTGCTTACCCGAAAAGTCACAAATTTCAACGTTGACGCTTTTAACCCTTCGTACACGGATTTGATCATAACTTTCTCATACGATAACGAAACTTTATGAAATTTTTATCACACACTCTAGTGAGCATATTTTACCGTTACAAAGCTTCGGGTTTGCTAAAAGGTCACTCAGAGGTATACTTTCAACATGTTGACACATTTAACCCCTGTAGTTTGTAATTCCTCACTTTCTTTCATTTTCAGCTTCGTATGATCCATGATTTATTCGTTTAGGATTATAAACACCATGTAGGGTTATTGTAGGGCATATTTATCCATTTTTGCCACTTTGGACCCTTATATTCACATAGTTTCTCTGTTTGTCAACATTAGTCCCTCTAAAGTACTTTTTCACATATTCAAAGCTTATGACACGTGTCAATACATTATTGGACGTAAATTTTTGAGGTGTTACATCCTCACCCCCTAAAATAAATCTCGAACTCTAGATTTACTGAAATAAATAAGGGTACTTTTCTTTCATCGTGGATTCTACCTCCCATGTGTATTCGGGACCTCTACGGGCATCCCATTTGACCTTTACAATAGGCACATGCTTTCTTCGAAGCTTCTTTACCTGTCGATCCTCAATCGACAATGGTTTTTCCACAAATTTCAAGCTCTCATCTATATGCACATCCGTGTGTGGTATGACTAGCGAGTCATCAGCTAGACATTTCTTCAGATTGCAGATGTGAAAAACATTATGGATACCACTGAGCTCTTCAGGCAAGTTCAACTTATAAGCCACTGACCCAACACATTTGATAACCTCGAATGGTCCTATATACCTTGGGCTTAACTTACCTTTCTTTCCAAATCGCATCACCCCTTTCCAGGGTGATACTTTAAGCAAAACTTTATCACCAACCTCAAACTTTAGAGGTTTACGCTTGGGATCTGCATAGCTTTTCTGCCTATCTCTGGCAGCTTTCAAACGGTCACGAATCTGGACAATCTTGTCCGTCGTTTCAAAGACCAATTCAGGTCCTGATAATTGGACTTCTCCTACTTCCGCCCAACAAATAGGTGTTCTGCATTTCCTACCGTATAATGCCTCAAAAGGCGCAGCCTTAATACTAGTATGGTAGCTATTGTTATAGGAGAACTCGATCAATGGCAGGTGATTATCCCAACTACCACCTAAATCAATCACACATGCACGAAGCATGTCTTCCAACGTTTGGATGGTACGCTCACTCTGCCCGTCCGTCTGTGGATGGTAAGCCGTACTAAAATTTAAGAGTGTGCCTAAAGACTGTTGGAAACTTTTCCAAAAATGAGAGGTGTATCTCGTATCTCTGTCAGAGATAATTGACACTGGTACGCCATGCAGAGCTACAATCTTATCTATGTACAATTGAGCTAACATGTCAGAGCTATAAGTTTCCTTAATGGGTAGGAAATGTGCTGACTTAGTCAGTCTATCTACTATCACCCATATAGTATCATTTCCCTTCCTTGTCTTTGGCAACTTGGTGATGAAATCCATTGTCACCATCTCCCACTTCCATGTGGGAAGTTCAGGCTGTTGTAGCAAACCTGACGGCTTCTGATGCTCAGCTTTGACCTGCGCACACGTCAAACATTTAGCTACGTAGGCAGCTACAGACTTTTTCAAGCCTATCCACCAGTAGTTTGCCTTTAGATCCTGGTACATCTTATCAGCTCCAGGATGAACGTAATATTTGGAACTGTGGGTTTCCTTGAGGATAACATCGCGAAGTCCTCCAAAAACTGGAACCCATATTCGTCCATTCAATCTTAGCACTCCGTCTTTGTCATAGGATAACTGTTCCTCAGTTACTCCTAGCTTTTCTTCGGGATAGTTAGCTTCCAACACAGCTTCCTTCTGTGCAGCTAACAACCTTTCGTTCAAACTATTCTTTATTTCAATGCTCTTGGCATTGATTCTTATAGGCTTCACTCTTTCCTTCCTGCTTAAGGCGTCAGCAACTACATTTTCCTTGCCTGGATGGTATCTTATTTCACAATCATAATCATTTAAAGTTTCCATCCAGCGTCGCTGCCTCATGTTCAAGTCCTTCTGATTGAACAAGTGTTGAAGGCTCTTGTGATCTGAATAGATCACGCACTTGGTTCCATACAAGTAGTGCCTCCATAGTTTTAGTGCAAATACAACGACACCCAGCTCCAAGTCATGGGTGGTGTAGTTCTTATGGGGGATTTTTAAGAGTTTGCTAAGCTTATGGTCTTATGAGAGACTCAGTAGCACCTGAATCCAAACGTAATTCTTAGCAATAAGATCACAATAAGGGGTTTATCTGGTGTCATCCTTGATATGAACTGCCTCTAACATTCATCAGGAGGGTTTAGGCGCCTCCATTATTAATTCTTCTACACTTAGCTATAAAATCTTTGACAGTTTTAGGGCAGTTAGCTCTGATGCGGCCCTTAATGCCACAGCCGAAACAGACTGCATTCCTTATGTTTCTATATTCAGGGAACTACAGATGCCACACTGCTTTGACCTTCAGTCTGTTAGACACTGTCCCAGTGCCTTTTGTTGCAGGTCATGCATACAGGCTCCTCAGATCTCTGGGAGTTATCCTTCTCCCTTTTTCCTTTCTTTGGTAGTCTCAGATTTGACTGATTTACTTCCTAACCCATCTAATGTGAGTGGCAGAGATGGATCCATAATGGATTTATTAGAAGCAGACTTTGACGTCTTAACATGCCCTCTTATTTCTGATGCTAAACCACCAATATATATATAGTGCATTATGCTTAGACTCTGGGTTTACTAAATAGGGTACTATCCCAGACAATTAGCTAAAGTCTATTACGTTCTGTTTAAAGTCTAGATCCATCATGGTGAGAATCAGAAAATTCTTATTCCACCTTTTCCATTCTGTGTTGCAGACAACCGGTTTTTCTGATTAGTCCATGAACCTGGATCATCCCAATTTGTGTAAGAGTATTCTTCCTGTAATCTTATTAAAGTCTTCCACCAATTAAGGGCACTGCCCTTGAATGACTGTGATACATATCTCACAATGTCTCTCTTAGCACAACCGCTGATGTCCATAATGGTTTCTATTTCATCCAACAATTTCATGCAATCAATGGCCCCTTTTTCGCCATTGAAGTCTCTTGATTTGCAAGAGACGAAGTACTTTTAAGTACATCCTTTAGAGGAATGGGGCTCCTCACTATATATCATCTTATTTAGTTCATTTTTTTTGCATTCGAAGTATGAACAAAGCTCTTTTTCATGATCAGAGGGAATATGATTTAGAGCGAGTAGCATTCTGCTCTTTGAACCTTTTCATGACCTTTCTCATAGCCTTTCTAACAGCTGCGTCAGTCACATTAACCTTGAGGTTCACATTTGTTGCATCATTAGCATTTGTCGCATCATCAGTATCGCAACTGTTATTTGTCTCATTCAAGTTTGCCATACTTGAAGCTTGGCACTAAACGCCAAAATTAAACAATTGCTTAATTGCATTTCTATAGCGAGTCATCACCCTGACGACCTAACATACACTAACCATGGTATTATTAAACCATATAAGCTAATAGGGTATGAACATTCCTAATGAATGTTATTTGAATGTACATTAATTACATTCAGCCTAGGTCACAAAAGGACCATTAATGGCCTTTAGGGTTTGGACCGAGTCCATTACCCTTTTGACAGGGGATCAAAATGTCACAACCGTCTTTGTCATATTGATGATTTTAGATAGCTCGAAGGCTTGCCATAATGGCTTTCTAAAATAGGAAACATGAGTCCGTCAGGAAGGACATAATAATCATATGGACAAAGGCCTTGTCGCAGAGGACGTTATAAGATATGGCAATAAACGCCTGTCACGGAGGACATTAATTTATAAGCCGCAATCTTATTAGATTAGGGGTTTTAAGATTTGAACCTAGTTCTTCACCGTTGGACAGGGAGTTATAGACTACCATTGTCATCGTCTTGAAAGACGATTTATTTTGGCACATAGGCAAATCATAGGACATCATTAATGGATGCTTACATATATACATATATGTGTATATATATATATAATTATCGTCATTGAGTATATTAGTCATGATCTTATCGATCTTATAGACCATAAGGCTTGGGCATTGCCCATTACCTTCGACGATGTACCATAATGGTCACATTTGACAATGTCTCTAATGGACAATATAGTATATAACCCGTAGGCGAGATAGATCCTATTGGTGATTCAGGATAACGCCACGAAGGGTAATACAATAAACACACTTACATATAGGAAGTACCAGCGGCGTATCCACCATGTGTTTATTGTATTACTCTAGTTTCGTTATCTAAATCACCGTCAAGATACACATAAATCATAATCATCGAGTCGGAAAGTACTTCTTGAGATCTCACTATGAAGATAGGAAGACCTAAGACTGTACTTCAAATATCATATAAAATAATATGATCATCGTATCAGATGATATTAGTCATGATCACATTGATCATATAGACTGTTAGGGTTGGGTATAACCCACCATTTTGAACAGGGGATTATAAAGACCACCATTAACTTTGTCCTATCTCTAATAGAATAAAGTATAGCCCGTAGGCATTTCATCACTAGGGATGTTAATATTATGATCATCATACTAATGATACTAGTCAGGATCGCATTGATCATATAGACTATGGGATTTGAGCATAGCTCACCCCCCCCCCCCCTTGGGCAATGAATAAAAAAAATTACAATTGCCTTGTCACGATTGGACAATATAATATAGCCCGTAGGCAAAACATTATTAAGGATGTTAAATTTAATCATCATATTGATGATTTTTAGTCATGATCTCATTGATCATATAGACTATTAGGCTTGAGCATAGCTCACTACCTTGAACAGGGGATCATAAGGATCACAATGTCAATGTCACTAATGGACAATATATTATAGCCCATAGGCAAAACATCACTAAGGGATGTTAAATAACATGATCATCATATTAGATGATATTAGTCATGATCGCATTGATCATATAGACTATTATGTTTGGACCTAGTCCAATATTTTTAGACAGGGAGTCGTAGACCACAACTGTAGTGTTGTCTTATTGGACAACAAGTTTAGCCCGTAGGCACTTTATCACAAATGGATGTTTATATTTTGATTATCACATTGATGATACTTGCCATGATCAAATTCGATCATATAGGCTTTAAGGCTTGGACGCAGTCCAATTACCTTGACGGCTGGTGTGATTTCTCAAGTCACACTGCCAGGAGTGTTAACACATTCGCATTGATCATATAGGTTTGGAGGCTTGAACATAGTTCACCACCTCTGGATAGAAGGGGTATCTCCCTTAACTATCATGGTAGAAGGAATAATTATCCTTA
Organism: Helianthus tuberosus; assembly: GCA_030545235.1. Lineage (NCBI taxonomy): Eukaryota > Viridiplantae > Streptophyta > Magnoliopsida > Asterales > Asteraceae > Helianthus > Helianthus tuberosus. The sequence goes on along the minus strand of CM060425.1, from coordinate 1,972,934 downwards.
ACTACCGAAGGTTTTGGCCAATTTATGTGGACTTGCCACTTGGCAGCGGTAAACCATTAAGAAGATCTTTTGAAATTATCTAGCAGATCGATAAGGTTCGAATCAATTCATACTAATGGTTGATAAAGGACGATATGAGTACCTATATAAAATCTTCAAAACTCTCCATAAATCATTAGGAAATTTACCATAATGCCTTAAACAGGACTTTTAGTATCTTATTTGTCCACAGAGGACTTAAAAAGAAATTATAAGTCCATATAGGGACCATAAAAATATCATATGTCCGTATATGGACTATAAAATTATTATAAGTCCGTATAGGGACTATATTAAAACAGTTTGCCCATGTAGGGACTATAATAAACATACGTATATACCAAGTCTTATCAGGAGACGTAGGTCCACAAGGACTATGATGTAATACTATGTCCACAAAGGACTACAATAATCAAATGCCCAAACAGGGACTTTGATGAAAAGAAGTATGATAAAGGAGGGTCTTCTAATGTCTTCCTCTTTTTATTCTGATTGTTTCTTCATATCTATATATCGTATGCAATAGCGACTCCGACGATTTTAGTGAGTAAAGAATTATTTCGATTCAGGATCCATTGCAGAAGTAGAATCCAAGGATTCAATGATTTAAGAAATGACATGGATCACGGATTAGGTTTTGACTGGTATAATCTAAGTCTGAAGTCTCAAAATTCGAAGGTAAGAAATAGGGATTTAATAACATCCATATGTATCATCCTCAATATGGGAGCCTCAGGGACCTTCTGGTATGGACTCCGTAGTCTGGATAAGGGTTTAAACAAGTTTGGTTTTGGGAATAGGTCCATAAATGTCTCTCCTTCAACCAGTCGCACGCTTATCCTAGTCGTGGTATGAAACTTAGCATTTCTTGGCTTCTGACGGGAAGAATCTCCATCCACGACTTCTTTGATTGACGACAAATTCCAAAAATACATAAAATCGAAAACAATATTTTAATTAATAGGGATGAGAGCATTCCTATGTTAAGTCTAGACTCAGAAGGTCTAAGGAATGTGCTACTGTGTCATTTGAGATTAAACACTAAGGGCTAGTGTTTAATTCACTCAAACGTTGGCTCTGATACCAACCGGTCACACCCCGATATTTCCACGTATTACCGGTGGGCCCGGTGGGGAGTATCGTGACGTAGTTGATATCATCATAGTCAAATAATCACAGTTCAATGCACAGCGGAAGTCTAAAGTAAATATATTACAAACGGATTGTAAGATGGATCCACAGGCGGATCTTAAAACAGAAATATAAACACTGTTCAACAGACTTTAGACGTTTAGAACTTGCAAGATTCCCTATTAACGCCCTGAGCTCCCAGCCAATTTACGTACAGTACCTGTCACTTAACCTTTTTGGAAAATACGTCAGTTTACATTGGTAAATACAATTAACTGGCTCTTTTGAAAATCTTTATGAAAATTGTTTTAAATGCACAAGGCACAAATATTCTTTTATAACTTGGGATAATTATTTAAAAATAAACCTGTAAAAGAATTATATGTTTGTTATACATTCAGTAGCCCGGGCTGAATACCGGGTTAAAGATTAATAGACACACCACATAATATATCCCGCGACGAGTTATTCTCGAACATGCGGGTATATTATTTTTACATACGCACCGGCAGGTGTATGCCTACACCCTGTGCTTAAGTCGTGGCCATTTCAATGAATGAGCCGAGGATATCCAGGACATGGTCATTAACCCCCCAAAGGCTTAAAACAAACAAAACAGATTAAACGGGTAATCTCAATGAATTAACCTTCATATGACTAAAAATTCAATGCCCGAAAGAAGCGGTATTTTATATACCGTACCCCAAGCCCGTATAAGGGAAAATAAGTTAAAAGTATTTACCTGAGCTTAAAATGCAATTTATACTCAGCCGTATATTCTAATCAGCAAGCACAAGTACCTCTACTGGGGATCTCAATCTGGAACGAAGGTTTTATTAACCTATTAGATTCCTAACGGGTCTTATTTAAGTTGAAACTTAGACCGGTTAGTTTTAAGGAAAGGTTTACGGTTCAAACACAAGATTAAGCGAAGACCGGATTAGAATGCGATTTAGACCCGACAAGTATGGATACTTCTATAATATGGGTAAACTAAACACATTCCGGATTTTGAAGTGAAAATGATAAGGTTTGACCTGTTTCGGTTAATTTATGCAAACTAGTTACATAAACCGTACCGAACGCAAAAGATGCATAACGGATAACCAATGAGTCATGAACATGTTTCACAAGTTGATATGCCTTAAATATGTTGTGATATCAGTAGGATACCTTCCATTATGCCCAAAATGAATTTAAAACCAATTTATGCCCCGTAGGGGTATTTTGGTCATTTTAATGTTTATAAAAGAGGTTAAATAATAATCTGAGTTTCTGGTCTAAATAATCAGTAAAATATTTATTTTATCAAGTCATATCAGTAAGATATCTCACATATGTGAAATTTATCATTCATGGCCAAACTATGCACCGTAGGGGCATTTTGGTCATTTCACATACGCTTTAAGGGTTAATTTTGGAAATCTGAGTTCAAAACTTTTATTTACTGTTAAAGTATAAAAAATTATTCATAACATCAGTAGGTATCAAGCTTTACATGCCTGATATGGTTTTAAACCATACTATGCGCCTAAATCGCATAAAAATCGGTATTTGACGGTATTCGGGTTAAATAAGGAAATCTGAGATTTTGAACAGCCTTTAGAGTTTAAAATAACTTATTTAATATATAAAATCAGGAGTAAAAGGTTTGGTATGTAAAGGATGTGTAAAACTCATTTTATTAGTAAAAAGGGCATAACCGTCAATTACCGAGTCAATGCAAGAACCCTATGTTATGATCAGTTTAAAATTAAATAAAAATTTCAAAAAATCCCAAAATATTATATTACATCAGTAGGTAAAAGGTTTGATGTCAAAATTTGGGTTTAAATAGGCTTTATGCCGAAAATGCCGTTTAATTAATAAAAAGGCTTTAATTTACGATATTGAGCATAACTCCTAATTTAGATCTCAAACTGATGTCAAATTTTTAGGACATGTTTATAAATCAGTAATAAAGGTTTTTGTCCTCTCACATTTTCAAAAATCTCGTTTTAATCTCAAAATGGCATAATGGTCAACTTTTAGGCATTTAACGGAAACATGTAATGAACTAGGATTTCTAAGGAACCAAGTTGTATAACCTCAGGGGATTATACTAACATATAATATGGTCCTAAAGGAATCCTAAGGTATATCTAAACTATGCTAAATCGGGTCAGAACTGAAAGTCAAAGCAAAAGTCTACTTTTGCGACTTTCGGTTCCGAACCGAGCCTAAACTCAGAATTTTCGGGTTGAACATGCCTAGACATGTTCAATTAATATTTACCAAGTTATTAAAGTGACAAAACTGATTTTATTGCCTTTACATCATTAGTTATGAATTTTAAAACTGACTCGTTAGACTTTTATTTAATTACTTTGACCCGACAATTTACTTAAGCAACCGTGGTAATTAGGAGGTGCCCTTTTGAGGGTTTAATACCTACCTAATTACGATCACGTAGCCATGTTCGTTGCGAACAATGGCTCAACCGTTTAAAAGTCAAAGCATTTATCGCGAACGCTTGACTTTTCGTTTTTAAGCCAAATAAAAACAACTTGCCATAAGAGGGGAGTTACAAGGGGTCCAAGCAAGGATGAACTTGATCTAGGATGCTCAGGTATGAAGCATAAAAGCTCCAACTTAGAACAATTCAGATCAAGTGTGAAATGAGAGCAAGAACAAGTGGGTTTATATAGGATTTCAAGAACCGTTAGGATCGTTCCTCGATAATTGAGCTTCAATCTGGACCGTACATGTAAGGCACATGGTTTTGGAATACTAGGGGTGCCCCAAAACCATCAAACGGTATTGAATAAGTTACATAAAGGACCCTGGACTTCAAGTTACATGCTGAAAATGGACCTGCTGTTGCTGAACCTGATATTCTGCCCAGATGAGGCTGTGGCGTCACGCCATGGCAAAGCCTTATGGTGGTGGCGCCGCACCACCATGTGCCAGCTCTAGAAACTTTGCCAAAATGGCAGAAATGGTCCCTGCAACACTTTTAAGCTATTTTTGTTGCGTTTAAACCCCGTTAACCCCATTTCAAGGCTCTAAAATGATGCCTAAACATAGGGAACATGAAAATGCTCAAAAATATCCCGGATGTCGGTTCTTTTGGTCGTACGGTTGCGTTGTTCGGCTAGTTACGACGAAACACGAACGGACGCGAAAAACGATCCAAATTACGCGACGAATGAAATTTTATCATGCCAAACACTAAAATAAAATATTTTAGTGAGTACATAAATTTTTGGATGTCCGGATATATTCGAAACGTAAGATATGTGCGAAAATGCAAACTTATGCACTTTTTGACGCTTTTAGTCCCTGTCGATCAAATAAGTTTATTTTTGCACACCAAACACCTCTAAGCCTATTTCTAAGCTATGTAAAGGATATTTAGGGCATGTTTAACTTATGATCATATTCCGGAAGGTTCGATACCATACGAATCGATAGACTTTTGCAGTTTAACGCAATTAGTCCCTCTAATGCGTAAACTTGAGTATGTCATCGTTTAATAGCATTGAAGCCTCATCCAATCCATATTAGGCATTCTTGAAAGTATAATTAAACATCACGATGCTTCGGGTTCGTAAAAAGGTTATTTAGAGGTATAATTAAACATATTGACACTTTTAACCCCTTAGACTTGCAATGTTGCGCGTAACGTCATTTAAATGCATAAAAGCCTTAGATGGCCAATAATTGGCATTACCGAGAGTATAATCAAATATCATGAAGCTCCCGGTTTGTTAAAAGGTCACACAGAGGTAAGAATTAACATGTTGACGCTTTTAACCCTTCATTGCGCAAACTTTCAATTAATTACGCAAACGGCTACACTCGATCAACAAGTGGCTCATTTATGAATATTAATACCGTATGAGGTTATTCAGAGAATTATTCTAAGCATGATAACACTTCCAGTCTTTACATAATCAAAGTTTTTGATTTTTCACAAAATTAGTCTTTCATAGTCAACGTTTGACTTTATTAGGGTTTATTACACGTGTCAATACATCATTGGACGTGCTTTTACAAGGTGTTACATAAACCTAGACACAGTCCTGAATATCTTAAAAGAGTTAAAATGCAAAAAAAAAGCAATAAAGAAACTTTCCTAGAGAGTCATTCAAAGTGCAAAATGCATGGTATTTTCCTAACCCTTGTTGGACATAAACATTTGGTCCTTTTGATTGTACAGAAGTACATTCCTATTCACGAATGGTATGACGTTGTCATGGTATTTGAAATTGTTCATTGTAAGATTATTAAAGACTGAATGATCTTTATTGAATGAGTAGGTTACAATATATAGGGATTACGAGTAATCCTAGAAACCAAATTGAGCCCGTGGGCCCATAGTCTAATACTCCCCCGCAGTCGTAGCGGATGGAACTAGAAGCTTAGGCTGAAAAACAAAAACAATAATAAACCCTAAAAAATCGTCTTCGATTTCAGTCAAAATTCCATAGTCTTGCAATCTTCAATCCATAATCTTCGATCCACGGTTTTGAATGATCTCGTAATGTCACAGCCCCTGATCCCATCCTGGGAGCGGGAGCCGCGAACCAGTCAGATGGTATCGGTGTTTATTAATTTGGCAGCGGAAATTACATCAGGACCGTAGTTAGGAAATATTTTTATCAGAGTTAAATACCAAACATTTTATAATAATAAATCATTGGGATAAAACCCATGTTTTATTTTCAATACAAATTATAGGGATAAACCCTAATTATTGAAAACAAAGTCTCATTTTTATTTAGGTAACTTTTATAGCCACTTTTCTAAGCCTTCAGTGCTCTCCAGCTGAAACGCGTTTTAAAAACATTTTGTCAGTGGGAAATACTGGTGAGTGAATCCCAATTTAATGAAGAAGAGTTTTATCATTTCACAGTATTGAAAGCGATTGCAATGTTTACATTTACACAATTACTCATTCAGTATTGTCAATCCTGACTGGTGGGTCATATTACCCATTGGCTAACTCTTTGTCCAATGGTAACGTGTCCACATTTTGTATACAAAACCTCAACATACCGGCAGTAATAAAAGAATTACAAAGACTCAATCACTGCTAATTAAAATTTAAATAAATAAAGGTTTTGTAAAAACAGTTTGCAAAAAGGTTTACAAAAAGGAGATTACTCACATTGCTATTTTAGGTAATTTCATGTGGCTTCCTGGCTATAATCTATAAATTTTAAATAATGCACACGCGTTAGTATAATAACCCAAATTTACATTAGTTATACCCTCCCCAAGACAGAATTCCAACGACTACGTCGGGCAGAGCCTCGACAGCCGTTACGGAGCACTAGATCAATCGGGCAGCGTATCTAATACGTAACCGGGGGTTAAAATACTTACAATGAGGCAGAACTTCGTTATTTTAGTGGGTATAATGCCCGGGTATAACTTCTACACTACAGAAATTTGAGAGAGAAATCGAGTTGTGAGCGATTGACAACTGAAGGCCAACGACCTCTATATATAGGGTTGTTCGTGCACCTTGTTGCGCCCCGTGAGAACCGAAGGTAAAACCTTCGCGGCCCGCGAGCAAGTCTAGGGTAGGCCCTAGCTTGTCCGGCTCAACCACAAGACCCAACACGTTATTGCCACGTGGCGGCACCGGGTGCGCCCTGATCTTGAGCTGTCGCGGCCCGCGACAAAATTGGAAGAGGCCTACGCGGCTCGCGAGCGCCCCTCAGAATTTGTTTTTATTTAATTTTTAATAAAATAAAGGTATACGGGCTCGTTTATCGCATACTGGGTATATTTTAGGATGTGTAGGGGTGTCAGGGGTGTTTTTGGAGGTTTGTTATACTATTTAATAAAATATATAATGTACTCGTGTTAAGTATAGTAACCCAATTCAACTTTATCAATATGTCATGAGATAGAACCCCAACGTACTTAGTCGGGCAGAGCCTTGACATGCGTTGGTGGGTCCTAAATCAATCAGACAGGGTATCGACTCAGTGATCAGAGGTTACAATACTTTAAACGGGGCAGGACTTTGAAGTATTAGAGGTGAATTACTAAAAGGAAAATGGGATTATTAAAATAGAGAAAGAGAGCGAGAGAAGGAAGTGGCAGGAGAAATGGGAATTGTTGATTTCTATATATATATAGTTGAAGGGATAATTAGAGTGCACGAAAAATTTCATTTTGTTCTGATCTTGAAGATCCACGTACACAATTGCCATTCAATGTTAGATTTTAAAATTTAATATTATTTTATTATTATAATTAATTCAGCTGCTTCACTCATTTATCGTTTATGACTTCTAAAATATGACATTTTACAAAACGATGAATATGTCTTTAGAACGAGCATATCTTTATCTAGATTTTGACCTAAGTTTCATTAAAAACGGAGTAAGATTAATTATAATGTATTTTTATTATTATAGTTTTTAAACGGTTCCTTTGTTCGTCTAAAATGCCTCATTTTTCTAACAGTCAACTTACCCGTAATCAACCCGTTTAATAATATATACTTTATTTTAAATTTTATAAATAAAAATTTTGGAGCTGTTACATCCTCCCCACCTTGTTTTAAATCTCGTCCTCGAGATTCAGTAAAACATTGGGGAATACTTTTAGTTGGTCACTGACCCTAGTTCCTAAGTATATTCTGGTCCTTGCTTTGAATTCCACTTTACTTTGACCAGAACTATTCTCTATGCTTTGAGATTCTTATCTTTAATTTGTATGGTCTTTTAATGGACTTAAATTCTTCATTTACCTCTATAACTTTGAAGAGATATAACTAAAGATTCTTTGGCTAGGTATTTCATTTAAATTATATACATGAAATATATCCTGTATTCCTGTCATTTCTTCTGTAAATTTTAGATGATAGGCTACTGATCAAATTTATTTAATGATTCCTAAGGGGTTAACAAATCTTAGACTTAACTTTTCTCTCTTGCTGTATCAGACTATTTCTTTACTACAGGTAATTTTTAGAAGAGAGTCTTTGTAGGTACCTCTAGTCGTTGTTACTCTTATCTTTTCAAGAGCTTTTAATGAAGGTAAAATTACTCTCATTAGCGTAAGTTTTTAGATGTTTTGTGTCTTAGCATCCCTTTTTTTGTTACAGGTTTCCTATTGCATCAATAATCTAAGGTGACGCAAGGGGAATGCTTATACTTTCGATGGCGTCTCAATTTAAAAGGTTCCTGCCGTTCATCTTGTTGCACGAATTTATGAGACGGATGATCAAATGAAATAATGTTTGATATCGGAATTATAGATGTCTACGTGAGATTTCTAAAATTATCATTGACACATCTGTTTGTGGTTTATCCCTAATTGTCAATCATTATGGCTTTTGAATTTCCTTATAGATATACATATCTATATAATCATATATTTCACATACGGTAATATACACACCATTCAAAAGGTCAATGTATTTAACAGATTCATATTTCCAAAAACAGGTCAGACATCAGGTCATGGTACTATTTAGGGAATTTCATTAACATAACATATACCCCATCTTACCCGGTCTCGCCGGAGAGGTACCCCCATCTTACCCGGACAAGCTGGAGAGTCTACTACACCATACCCAGTTTTGCCGGAGAGGTAATTATCATTGTATTTCCCATAAATAGATTTTATCAAATCATGATTGTAAAAGTTCATCATTTATTATGGCTTGCATCAAGAAATAAGGAAATTAGTATTCTCATGATGGATCAAATTCTAGAACCGAGTAGTACTAATAAACAAGAAATAACAGTGGCCAAGTGTTATTGCTTATTTATCATACTTACACTGTTCTAGTCATCATCCTCACGACATACCAACATCCATCACATTTTATCTACACAAGTAATTTAGCTTATCTCGAAGCTTATACTAACGCATTTTCCTTAGGTTCAAGTCTAATTACTATCCTGGGTGTTTACCAGTAAATATCAAAATCCTAACTCTTTTCGTTTAAGCATATGTATTATTATGGTTATAACTTTTTTTTGTTTGGAAAATGGAGTTTTGCCAAAAAATATCATTGTCTCTATTGACACTATGGCTAGGTTTAATGTGACGAGTATACTTACAGCTGACTCTATTCTTAGATTCCGTTGCAAGGAATATTTTATTGAGACATATGGTTTTTTTTTTTTTTTAACATAACACGTTTCATGATTTATTTTTATATGACTTCATGTTTTTATAAGAATCACCAGTGATATTTTCTCTTATGTTTATCATCAGAAGATATTTGTTTATAATATTGTGTATACCATCAAGAAATTCTATTATGTATATACATGTGTATATTTATTATTTATAAACAAAACAAAAATTGCAAATCTCTAGTTAATATCAAAACTTAAGTAATATATATACTAAATCATTTTGTAATGTCTTTCTTTTATAAAAAAGTCAACTATATAACCAATGGTACTAATCATTAAGCTTATTTCCAAAACTTTATTTACCCTTTTTATAAAAGTAGTATATTGAAATAAATGTCTGTTAAATGTATTTGAATATAATATTTTGGAATTAAAGGATGGATAAATAAAAGTTTAGGGAAATAAATTATTCAAAACTTTCAGGACTCATGAGAACGATTTCATTTTTAACTAGTGGGTTGAATCATATTGGTTTAAAATATTAAAACTTAACACTTAATTTATTGTATATTATATTACTTATTCAAAGAAATATTATAGTAAGTAATACAAAGTTTGACGTTTCTAAAATTGATTCTAAATATATTAGGTAATTAAGTAATATACATGTATTATAATATGTATGTATATCTCAAACAATAGTAATAGTAATTTATTTAAAGATATTACAATATTTAAATTATAATTTGATTTTAAATAAAGCTATATAAAGGGCAAATGTATTAAACATACATTTAAGTCAATTAGTTTTATGTGAGCATCCATTTTAATTCTAGCTTGAAAATGAAACAATAACTAGAAGGTTTAGGGAAATTTTAATGTGCCAGGTAAAATAATTATATAAGTAAATAAATAGAACATTAAATTATAAATTTAAGTTGAGTAAGAAAAAGGGGTTTTCCTTTTGTAATATCTTTCTTTTTTTTTTCAATTATTTACTCTCTTTTATATGTACCGATTGTACGAATCATCAGACCCATCTTTTCTCTTCTTTTATAGTATATCACAAAATAAAAATTATTACTTCTTTTAAATGTAATATTCTAAACGATAGAGAATAAAAACATGATTATTTATCTTTTGAACATACACTTTCTTTAAATTATGTTATAGGTTTAAATGTATAAAATTTTACATGTATCCTACGTAAAATAAGTTTTTAGTTTACATTATATACACATATAAACATAAAAATATTATTTAAACGTATTATACTGTATATACATATATTTCAAATAAAATAGAATTGTAACGCATTTAAAATACTTATATATTATCCTATATTAATAATTAAAGCCAATGAATAGTAATGATAATATTATAATAGTATACATATAGTTCTTTTATTACTTTTATGGTTATTTTAATAATAATGACTATTATTATTCATATATTAATAATTAAAGCCAATGAATAGTAATGATAATATTATAATAGTATACATATAGTTCTTTTATTACTTTTATGGTTATTATAATAATAATGACTATTATTATTATGATTATTATAACTATTTTTTTTAAAGTTGGTCCTTATGGAACCAATTGGTTATAAATATAAATATAATGTGTTTTATCTCTATAGAGAAAGTATAGTCAGTTTCATCTATGTAAATAAATTAGATATGTAATTTGAGTTATATATAATTAAAAACTTAAGTAAATTATATAAATTTTAAAATATAAATTGAGTTGAATTTTATATGTAATATAATTAAATATTTACGCAGTTTCATCATTATATATGTAGGAACCGTTCGCGTAATTAAATAAAATAAAACAAATTTTATTCACTTATTACAATACAAAGATTATTTTCACGGATAAAAACTGATTTCTACAATAAAGAAAAAACCTACAAGTGGTATCAGAGCTCAGGAGGAAGAGTTCTTACCATTTCAGCTTGTTTTCACGGATAAAAACTGATTTCTACTCATCTTTCTACACTTTCTTATCAAATTTACCGAGATTCCACGGTTAAAATGACCTGATTTCGTGTTATAACTCGTAAAACATCGTTTTGAACAATCCGTGAACAAATCAGAACCAAATTCAACTTAAAACTTGATAAAATTGATAAAATGATGAAATTTTGGACTTAGAACTTCCAGATCGTTTGACAAATCATCAGATCGTTTGAAACTATGTTCCAGGTCGTGCGGTTTTAGCCAGGTCGTTTGAAACAGTGATCAGGTCGCACGGTTTGAAGTGATCAGGTCGCACGGTTTGAAGTTTTGGTCCAGGTCGTTTGGAAGTTATTCAGGTCGCTTGAAAATTTGTTCCAGATCGTTTGAAATTAGTCTCCAGGTCGCACGACCTGATTTCAAGTTGTGAGAAAGGTTTTCAGCTCGTTTGAAAGTGTCTATCGAATGGTAGTTTGATTCATCGACATACTTGTTTCATTTCATTAATGTCAAAGTGTCTGTCAACATTTCTCAGCCTATGTCACGTGATGCACTATAAAAGATAGAATTCAATATCTTGGTCCAATCAGGTAAGTATTAGTGGAATGGTCATGTGCTTTGACTGAATTCATGTTAGTGGTCCAATCAGATTTTACTTAAAATCAAATTTGTCGGCCATTGTTTAACTGAATATGAAAGCCTTAAATGTTTGCATGTGAATTCATTATTGAAAGTGTCTCCAAGTCAGACAGTTTGAAATTTTGTCCAAGTCGCACGAGTTGAACTTTAGGTCGCACGAGGTGATCTGGTCGTTTGAGAGTAAGCCAGGTCGTGTGGTTTGACCAGATCGTTTGAAAATTCTGTTTTTGTGAACTCTCGATACCGAAACATGGAAAACGAATTCTATAACGCGTTCGGTACTACCACAGCTACTGCAAGTTCAGTTGCTCAGAACGTAAACATGGAAAATGAAACGGGAACATTGCAGAAACCCCCAAAGCTGATGAGCATTGAAGAATATTACAGTTGGCAAGAACGGTTCGAGAATTGGGTTCAAGCAAACCATTTAAGGTATTGGGAGTGTATTGAAACTAAGTACGTTCGACCTCGTTCTGATATGGGAGTTATAAAGATTATTTCTGAATTTTTGGATAAAGAGAGAGACATGTACAAGGCAGAAAAAATGATGATCAGTTTACTACAGCAAGCTGTGAACGAAGACATTTTCGTATTACTTCAACATGATGGTAGTGCACGTTCGATTTGGGAAGCACTTCGTACAAAATTCGAAGGAAGTACGGAGATGATCAAGAATAAAAAATCATTATTAAAGAAAGAATTTGAATTATTTTCAAGTTTGTCGGGTGAAACTACAAAGACTCTTATTGAGAGATATTGTCATTTAGTGCGTTCAATGACCCGGTTGGATATCAATAAAGATCGAGAGGAATGGGTTGAAAATTAGCCGATGCTTTACCTCAAAATGAATGGGGTACATATCTTATGATTTTGAAGAATACCGGAGAGTATGATAGATTGTCAATTGCTCAATTCATTGAAAAACTTGAAGGACAAGATCTTGAACAACAAAAGATCGCTAGAATGAACAATTCAAGTGCTCAACAAGATATCAAGATGTATTTCAAAGGTAATGTTCAAAATGTTGAAGCTAGTCCAAAGATCCAGAACGCTTTCAGTGCAGAAAAATCATCCGGATCACTCAATCAAAGTTCAATAAACAACAGTGGATGTTCTTCATATCCGAGTGTTAATCCTAATGTTTCAACTTCAAATTATCAGTCTCAAAGCTCAAACAATGGTAATGGTCATGTGCTACAATGCAACATCGTGTTGCATCTTCAGAACGGTCAGAATTTCTCTGAAGAAGTCGCTAAAGGTCATATGGCATTACTAGTTACCGTGTTAGAATCATATGAGAGTTTGGATGCGGGAAGGATCGGAAATCCTATGTTAATAAAAGAGGATTACGATCAGATTGATGCTTAGGAAATGGAGCTAATGGATATTAAGTGGTGTTTAGCGAGCGTGTTGAGGAGAGCTGAGAAATTTAAGCAGATTACTGGAAGAGATGACTTACGTGATGCTAATGTTTCTACTTTAGGTTTTGATAAGTCTAAAGTTACTTGTTTTCGGTGCAGGGAAAAAGGACATTTCAAGAGGGAATGTACCAACCGAGAGGCAGGTGGAGCTCAGAATCCTTTTGGAAACAATGAATATTATCGGAAAGCAATATATCATCAGGTAGCTCAACAACCGTCATCATCCCGTGTTATTCCGATTGAAGATGGAAAGAAGAAAGCTTGTATTACTATGCCTCCAGATCAAGAAGATGAAAGATTGCCAGAGGGATTTAGCTGGGACAAATACATTCCGGCTGATAGTAACTCAAAGTTTAGAGCATTTGTTGCACAGATCATTCAAGAGCCAGAGTTGATGAAAGAATGGATGGACGTGTTTGCAAATGATGAGAAAAGTCAAGATGGAGAGTCTGTCTCTTCAGAAGATAGTTCAGAAAAGACACCAGTCTTTGATCAATCATCAATTGATAGCAGTGATGATGATGAAGAGATTAAACAAATAAACATTGGTAAAACTCATTTATCTCCTGAAAGTTTCAAATTTTATTTTGCAGATAAATTGGAGAAGCTAAAGAAGAAATGAGCAGCAAAAGAAAAGAAAGAGGTAAAATGTGAGAATGTTGTTCAGGTGGAAGAGAAGTATGAACAGAGTAAAGAAGTTAAAGTTGTTGAGAAGATTGTTGAGATTGAAAAGATTGTAGAGGTCACAAAACCTTGTCTGAAATGTTTGGAACCATGCAAACATTGTGAAGAGAAAGATAATAAGTTTAGTGAGCTAGACAAGATGAAAGAAAAATTGTTGTTCGATGTTAAGTACGTAAAAGAATCGTATGATGTGTTGAACAGAACGGTTAATCAGTTGGAAAAGATAAACTCAGAAAGGGAAGATGCTTTGACAATGATGAATGCAGTGATGATGTCTAAGCAGAAGGCCATCAATCACTATATTGATGAGTGTGCAAAGTTGAAGCAAGAATTGGAGACTAAAAAGATTGAGAATGAAAGAATCAGACGATTGCTAATGAGTTACTCAAGTTCTGATTACTTGATTGATAGAATCTATCCGACAGTAGCAGGTTTTGAAGCCTTTCAAGATAAGAAGTCAGAAGATACGGATACTGGTAAGAAACAAAGTGCAAATTATAAAAAGTGTTCGCCTCCAGTTTGGGAAGGGTATTCACCGAGACATCCAAACTCAGAACAAGTCAAAAGGCAGTCAATATAAATTTGAAGTCATAAACAACTGATGAGTTACCATACAACATTGACGTCACATTCACATCGTCCGACACTGATCATGAGTCTGAGTTAATAAAGAAAGTGGTCGATCAGGTGTTGGATAAGGATGAGGAGTCAGAGTCAAATTCTGAATCAGAGAGTTCAAGTTTATCAGTGGACAGTTCGAAATCATCGGTCAAAAGGGTTTACAATAAAGAATTTCTATTAGCAAAAATTAATTTGAATGACGAAACACTCAAAGTTGCATATACTTTGAATGATTACGACAAATTATATTTTGATAAAGAATTTCCCATAAAAAATGTGAAAACTGAAAATATTAAAAATATTTTCAAACTAATAGAAGTCAAAATTTCAGAAATACAAAATAAAATTAGTTTTTCAAAACCTAAATATACTTCTAGAGTTCAACAACGTTTAAACAAGAAGAAAGGTTTCGGTCCAGGTCATCAAAAGAAACCGAATCATAAAAGCAATTTCAAAAAGAATGGGTTGGGTTTTGATGTTGAAAATAATCAAAATATTAAAGATTTTAAATCAAAAACTGTATTTGTTTCAGGGGCAAATTCTGAAGAAGAGAAAAAGAGCTCATTCTGGAAGCAATTAAACAAAACGTTTCTTGGAGAAAAACAGAAACATGAGAAGAATGAAGCTAATCAGAAAAAGGAGACAAGAACATGTTACCGATGCAATGAAGTTGGTCACATCGCCTGGAACTGTCCAAAGGCAACCAACACACAACAGGGAGTGTTTTCTAAACTCAAAGAAAAAGTTGTTGATAAAACTGAACCACCAACTGAAAAATTTAAAATGTTTAAAAATTCAACATATGAAGTTGGTGAGTGTTCTAAAAGGTTTTACAAAAGAAGAGTGAATCTTAACAACCAAACGTGGGTTGCTAAGAAATCAGAGGTTAAATCTGGCGATGAATCTGACTTGTCAAAGTCAGAGGAGCCACAAGTTGAGCTAAAAAGAGAAAAGTCAGTACCACCAATGGATGATGTCAACTTTCCACCATTGCGGGCTGCAAATTTAAAATCAAAATTTGGAAAAGTGGAGATTTCGAATCAATTCTATTCTGAAAAGAAAGAATTTGATGTCGAAAAAGTGTTTAATGGCAAAGTGAAACATATCTTTGGTAAGATGGTTGATGGAAGGACCAAAGGGGTAAAAGAATTCTATGAATCAAAAAGGAATGTTCAAAGACCGAGTGAAATTGAACCGGGAAGACCCAAAGCTGGTCAAGCTTGGGTGTCAACATTCTTTGTTTGAAATCCTGACTTGCCGGAACTCCCAGGTTGGTAATTGGGGAGTAGGAATCAGCATCTTTCTTGAGAAATTCACAACTGTGATATTTCGACTTACAAGTAGTGTTGTTGATAAGAACCTACTAGTGGTTAATCAAGGTCAATAAGTTGAACTTGATTTAACTTTCATACAAGTGGTTAAAGAAAAGGAAAAGTGAACTTACAAGTGGTAATTTGAAAATAATGTGATGAAACCCCATGTTTGTGAAATAACAAACAGACTAATTTTCCGGAAAAACCATTTTGATTAAAAAAAACTTAAGTGTTTTGAACTCATAATGGGAAAATAGTTTGTTGACAGGGGGAGTTCTGATTGTTTACGCCAAGTGGATGGCGAATTGAAGCAATTCACATCAGTTTGTCATTTTATTTGTACAGTTTATTGCTTTTACTTTCAAATTTTCCCGGAAAATCAAAAAATTGAAACATATTTTTGATTTTAGGGGGAGTAAAAAATTTAGAAATTTTGAAAATTTGAAAAATCCAAAAACATGATAAAATCTAAAAACCAAAAACATCGAAAAATCAAAATGAGTTTTGTTGTGAAAAAGAGGAAATGATAGTACATCAGTAGACAATCACAGTACGCTAAAGAATTGGAAAGTTAAAATATGATAAATGGTCTCACTGATGATATGCCAGTAGGTTTTTACATGCTTAGTAGATTGTTTTCGAGATATAAACCTAAATATCAAATGCTTACTTATCTTGTGGGGAACATCTCTCGGATATATAGGTAACCCCTGAAATCTTGTTTGAAGGGCTTTCTATTTCTGACATACTAGGTTTTTGTGCGTGATGATATCTGGGGTATTATACCGGGACTTCTGATTTTGCGGGAGCAATAGCCTAGTCCTCGTATAATACTCTGCACTGCTTTAATCATAAAGCTCACCCTCTGCATAAAAATTGATAAAATATCGAAAGATACGAATCAATTCCAGTTGAAGAAAAGATTCTCTAAAGGGAACACACCTAAAAGTCAAGCCATCATCTCTTTGTCTGAACGGAAGTTCTAACCTGAGCTCTCATGGCCTCGCATTAGCCATTTACAGATATCATTAGTGTACATTCACCTGTAAGACTGAATATAGGAGTCTGGATACGGGAGTATATTTTGAGGTGGGACACTCGAATAAGTTTAGTCCTTAAAACACTAATCCATATCTCGAAACAATTGAACTTTGTGTGAAAATTTAAGTGGATCAGTATACTGACAATCTAAGTGAATCGTTTAGAACTTAAAGTGTTTAAAGCTCAACGGTACTAGTGATTTGTCATAAACTGATATGACCCTCTTACACAAACTCACAAAAAGATGTTTGTATATAGTTTATTTCCCAAAGTCCAAAAAGATTTTCAGTGTGTTTTAGCGTAAAATTTTGAAAATTCAAAAAGATTTTATTTCATCTTATTTTCGACAACTAATGTTTGGAAATCTGATTTTCAAAATTCCAAGTGCTGAACATGATGAACAACAAGGGTTGGGAGAGTTTGTTTGAAATGAGAAATGATTAAATGGTTCATTAATTTGAAATCAAAATTTGAGTGTTACGAATTCAAGTGGTTAAGCAGAGATCATAAATGAGAGATCATGTTGATTTGAGAATGTTTCAAGCAGTTTCTATGAATGTTTTTAAAATGAAAAACCTTATGTTTTGGGTAGAGTATGTGCAGTAAAAAGCTTTGAAAGAGCTAGATTTCGACTCCTGAGGACTTTCTGCATAAGCGTATGCAGATTAAAGCCAGGTTTCCAATTCAAAGCTTGCAGATAGTGAATTCCAGACTGTGATCCCAGCTTATCAAAAGGGGGAGTCTGAAGACGTTAGAGCCAGATTCAGATCTTGGAATAGCGTTCGAGATAGAAGCTGCTAATGCTGATGAGTTTAAAGAATCAAGAGATCTGATCAAGAGAGATTGAAAGATAAAGATAGAAGGATGCTTACAGAGAAAGATACTTTAGTAAGAGCGAGAAGACCGATCAAGACTAAAGACTCGATACACTGAAGACTCGTCATCATCCAAGGGGGAGTTTGTTAGTGCATATGTCTGTTGACTTCGTCTTATGTCTTGTATCGAGTCATGTAACTAGAATAGATAGATCAGGACATGCTGTACGAAAGAAACAGGAAACAGACCTGAACCAGCCACCCCTCACGAAGTGGCTGATCAAGTTCATGCGATCTGACAGGTTCATGCGACCTGGGCATCTCGTGGGGTCTGGCATCTCGTGGGGTCTGGCATTCCTATAAATAGGTGGTCTTGGATCTTCATTTGTAACTTTGTGATTCAGGAGACGAAGTGCTGCCGAAGTGTTGAACGATCTGTAAACACTTTCAAATCAATCTAAACGACAGTTAAAGTGATTCTTCGTGTTAATCAAGCTGCTATAACATCAATACGTTTGATTCCGCCTTTCGTATTAATCAAGAACTCTTCTGATCGACTCGTTTAGATCGAATCCCCGATCCTACAGAAATAAGAAAGCTGAAATACAGTACTATTACAACTGAAATAAGCAAAATACAAGAAAAGAAGATGAAGAAGAAAGACTGAGGCACGTGTACACACGCTTCCCTTAAAACAAATTCCGAGTCTCCCAGGAGTACTCGTTTTGTTTCCCAGGGTACAAGAGCCGGAGCAAAAGTACTGCCGGAGATGGCCTACAACCCGAAGGTTACCTTGAAACTGCAAGAAAAAGATCAGAAAAACTGTAGAGAGAAAGTGCGTTTGCTGTTGTGTTGCTGGTGTACTTTGCAGCTGGGTATGGAGCTGTATTTATACAGCTCCTAAGTCGAAATAGTCAAAAGAAATTAAGGAGAGGTTTAAATTGCATTAAACGTCTTCAATGCAATTTAATACGTCATTTAATTCGCTGTTAAAACCGTTTGACTCGTCAGTTTCAAATGCAGAACTAAAACTGCTTTGTCATTAAATGTTGAAAGCTTCTGCACGTGTGCACAAGACACAGTGGTGCGCGCGCGTCCTTGCGTGCGCAGGTCTGCACGCTCATGCGCGTTGCGTCCTTTTGGCTCACTGCCATGCGCGCGTGTGCCACGTCACCTGTGAACCTATATGAGCACGCCACACGGTCACGCCGTATTGGCTCACTCTGGTGCGCCGCGCACGTCGCATCAGACCCCATGCACCATGCGCAACCGCGCGTCTTCATGCCATGTGTATTCGCGCGCGGAATGCCACGTCACGCGCCTCGAACCTGCACGCCACTTCACCACTTGGTCCTTGCAGCCTCTGTGATCCACCACGCGCACGTGGTCAAAAATACAAAGGAGGCTATCAAGCGGCTCGCGGCGATGCGAGCGTGCAAAGTGCAAAGTGCGCAATCAAAGCGCCACATTGCGCCTCATCGCCAACGCGCGCGCGCGCGCGAGTACGAGCGCGAGTTAGGGTGCTCCACACCCTTCGCGAGTACACTTAGTGTGTGCTTCCATGAAATAATAAGGATGGAGAGTTCCCACTTAAATACCCATTTAAGTTTCATCTCTCCTCCTATGTGGGACAAGGTGCATCTTTCCCTTTTGTTTCAGCATTCAATGTTTAAACACCCAACTTTGAGCATCGATATGTCATTCATCTTAGCTCCGTTTTGGACGTGGTTTAGTTCGTTGCAAAGCTCTTCCAACATAGAACACAAACCCACAAATAAATATATAAAACCCGCTCATTTTATTATATTTATTTCTAGTCCAAAATAGGAAAAAATCATTTTCCTATATTTGTGAAAAATGTTATTTTCACCTATTTTTCCAACAATCCCCCACATGAAAAATGCTATTTTCATCAAATTTCCAACAATCCCCCACATGTATGGAAATTGATCTTTTCCTTACACTTTTCAACGATAAACTTCGACAGTTGAGTATTGCAAGATAGGTAGGTTGTTACCTTTGAACCTTCTTTTGTGAAGCGTACTTAGCTTACTAGCGGTTTGTAGACGCGATGTCCTTGAACATACCCCCATTTGTGTAAAAGACAATGCACTTCACACAATACTCTCCCTGGTCTGACCAACCCCTCATTGTCGTGTCCTATTATGGTCCTGGAACCCTAGTCTGGTTCTGCAAGAGCTCTAGGATTTGCGCACCCCACAAATCCATTCGAAGCGACCCCACTTCTCTCTAACATAGGTGATTCCTCTGAATCATTAAAAGCATCATGGTTAATTTGGATTTGAGTTAAATGCCATTTTAGTCCCTGTGGTTTGGACCATTTTGCCAGTTTAGTCCAAAGGTTTCATTTTTAACCTGTGGGTCCAAAAAGGTTTCACAGTTGCCATTTTAGTCCACCGGGTTAACTTCATCCATTTTTTCTGTTAACGAGAAGGCCAATTCGGTCATTTTATATGTAATTCTGTTAAGTAAAAGGACAATTCAGCCATATAAAATGACCGAGTTGGCCTTCTCGTTAACAGAAAAAATGGATGAAGTTAACCTAGTGGACTAAAATGGCAACTGTGAAACCTTTTTGGACCCTTAGGTTAAAAATGAAACATTTGGACTAAACTAGCAAAATGGCCCAAACCACAGGGACTAAAATGGCATTTAACTCTTTGGATTTACTCAAAATCCTTAACCTTAACATGCTTAACCTCACTTCAATGTCACTGATTGGAATGGACTAGGAAGTATATATAACACCCTTTTATTTAGTTTGGGGTACTCCCCCACAGTGACTCCGTTTTGGTAATATGATTAAGTTGTCCTATTGAACTTAGATCTTGGGATCTCCAGTCAACTAAGTTAGGTTTCCCTCATATTCCCATTTAGCACGGGCTTTAGTCCCATTCCTCTTGACGACGTTTCTACTAACTCTCTGCTTAAGCCTTTTGTAAACGGGTCTGCAATGTTATCCTTTGATCTCACATAATCAATTGTGATAACACCCATTGAGAGTAGTTGTCGTACTGTGTTATGTCTACGTCGCATATGCCTTGATCTGCCATTGTACATCAAGCTTTGAGCTCTACCAATCGCTGATTGGCTATCACAATGTAACCATATGGCTGGCAAAGGCTTTGGCCATCTTGGAATATATTCCACGAATTGACGTAGCCATTCCGCCTCCTCTCCTGACTTATCCAAGGCGATAAATTCAAATTCCATTGTGGATCTTGCTATGACCGTTTGCTTAGAAGACTTCCAAGCAATAACAGCTCCTCCAAGTGTAAACACGTAACCACTTGTTGATTTGGAATCTTTATTATCCGATATCCAGTTTACATCAGTGTATCCTTCGATCACTGCTGGTTGTCGGGAATAATGCAGTCCATAATCTCTTGTGTATCTTATGTATCTAAGCACCCTCGTGATAGCTTTCCAATGATCCGCGCACGGATTGCTGGTGTATCTACTTAGCCTACTCACCGCGTAAGCCAAGTTGGGTCTAGTACATGTCATTAGATACATCAGACTGCCAATAATTCTTGAATACTCTAACTGAGCAACTCCATCTCCTTTATTTTTCTTGAGATGTTGGGAGGTATCAACTGGAGTTCGAGCTACACTCGTATCTCCCGAGTTGAATTTTTCAAGAATTTTATCCACATAGTGAGATTGACTTAACACAAGACCTTCTTGGGTTCTTATGATCTTTACTCCAAGAATCACATCCGCTAAACCCATGTCTTTCATGTCAAATCTCGCTTTCAACATGCTTTTAGTAGCTTTGATAATTTTATCATTACTTCCAATGATAAGCATATCGTCTACATAAAGGCATAAAATCACATAACCTTCATTTGTGTCATTGAAATAAACACATTTGTAGCACTCATTTATTTTGAAACCATTGTCAATCATGACACTCAAACTTTTGGTGCCATTGTTTTGGTGCTTGCTTCAAGCCATAGAAAGACTTGACGAGTTTACATACTTTACCCTCTTGACCTGGGGCAGAGAAACCTTCAGGTTGCTCCATGTAAATCTCTTCTTCTAAATCGCCATTTAGAAATGTGGTTTTAACGTCCATTTGGTGAACTTCCAAATTTCTTAAAGCCGCTATAGCAAGAACCAATCTAATCGAGGTTATGCGCGTCACAGGCGAGTAGGTATCAAAGTAATCTAGACCTTCTTTTTGTCTAAATCCTTTAATCACCAACCTAGCCTTGTATTTATCAATACTTCCATCAGTTTTCATCTTCCTTTTGAATATCCAACAATATCCTAGTGGTTTGCAACCAGGTGGAAAATCTACAAACTCCCAAGTATGATTTTGCAATATTGAATCAATTTCATTCCTTATTTCTTCTTTCCATTGAGGTCCTTCTGAAGAGGAAACCGCTTCGCGATATGTATTGGGCTCGCCCTCAACCATATAGCTAACGAAGTCTGGACCGAAGGATTTTTCAACCCTTGGCCTTTTACTTCGCCTACGATCACTTTCTTCAACCTCAGGTTGTTCATGTGTCTTATCATGAACTACCTCATCAACTGGGGTAGATGAGCTTTCACCTACTTCAAAATTAGGTGTTGATGACGTTGCATGTGTTTGTCTTCTCAAAGGAAACACATTTTCAAAGTAAGACACAACGTTAGGATTTACCTCCATGATAGTGTTGACGTGTACATCAGGATTCTTGTACTCATGTACAAGAAATCGATGTGCACTACTTTGATGCGCATACCCAATAAATATGCAATCAACAGTTTTGGGTCCTATCCTAAGAGCCTTAGGAGGTGGTACAATCACCTTTGCTAGGCACCCCCACACTTTCAAGTATTTGTATGAAGGCTTCTTCCTTTTCCATAACTCATATGGAGTTTCGTCTCTCTTTTTGAGTGGTATCTTATTCAAAAGATAATTAGCCGAGAAAATGGCTTCCCCCCACATTTCCTGGCTCACCCCAGAACTTATCAACATGGCGTTCAACATTTCTTTCAATGTGCGGTTCTTTCGTTCCGCCACGCCATTTGATTGTGGAGAATAAGTAGGTGTACACTCATGTACAATGCCACGTTTTGCGCGTAAATCGGCAAAAGGTGCAACATATTCGCCTCCTCGGTCGCTTCGCAAAGCTTTTATCTTCTTTTGAAGTTGATTCTCAACTTCATTTTTATACAAGATAAATTTACTTATTGCTTCATCTTTACTTTTTAGTAAATATACATACCAATATTTAGTACTATCATCAATAAACGTGATGAAGTACTTATTTCCACCTCTTGTGGGTACCACTTTTAAATCACAAATATCGGTGTGAATTAAATCAAGGGGTTCGGTTATTCGTTCAACCGATTTCGATGATGATCTTGTAAGTTTGGATTCTACACATGTTTCGCATTTATAATGTGAATCAATATGGAATGTTAGTACACAATTTAAATTGATTAAACGGCGTATTGAATTAAAATTTACGTGACCTAATCTACCATGCCATTTATTCGAATCAGAAAACTCAAGCATATAAGTAGAAGTAGTAGCAATTTTATTCATGTTCTTTTTGACTGCCATTACATTCAATTTGAACATACCATTTTGGGCATAGCCCTTACCAACATACATTCCTCGTTTAGTAAGTACAAATTGATCGCTCTCAAATACTAAACGAAATCCAAACTTATTAAGCAACCATCCCGAGACAAGGCTCTTGCGCAAGTCTGGGACATATAACACGTTGCTTAAAGTGAGCTCATTCCCTGAAGTCCACTTCAAAATCACCGTTCCTTCACCCTTGATGTCCGCGGTGGTTGCATTTCCCATGTACAGCTTCTCATCTCCCGCAAGCTCCTTGAAGGTGGTAAATAGGCTCATGTCTGGGCACACATGACGAGTCGCGCCCGTATCCACCCACTAGCCTTTTGGACCGTTGGTCACACCATTGACCTCATCCAACATTGCGGTTTTGTCGGAAATCATTGCCACCAAAGGCATTCCGTCTTCATCCACCATGTGCGCGCGCTCACGCTTTGGTTTCTTGCATTGGTTAGCCTGATGCCACGGCTCGTCACAGTTGTAACAAGTTCCTTGGAACGTTTGAGGTTTATTTTTCAAATCCCCTTTCTTCGGTCCAAGTTTGCTAGCCTTCGCTTTCTCTTTGCCCTTTTTACCCTTGCCCTTAGAGGATTGCCCATGCTCAACCAAATTTGCGCTAGCTGAATTTTGCGCAAGGCTGCCTTTTTGGGCAATTCTATTGTCCTCTTCAATCCGAAGACGAACAATAAGATCCTCTATAGTCATCTCCTTTCATTTGTGTTTAAGATAATTCTTAAAATCCACCCAACCAGGAGGTAACTTTTCAATCATCGCTGCCACTTGGAATGTCTCGCTAAGTATTATGCCTTTCGCAAAGATGTCATGTAGTATAATTTGCAATTCTTGGACTTGATTCATAACTGTTTTAGAATCAACCATTTTGAATTCCAAAAAACGGGCTACCACAAATTTCTTTGTGCCAGCATCCTCCGTTTTGTACTTCTTGTCCAAGGCATCTCAAATGTCTTTGGAAGTCTTGACGTTGTAGTACACATTATACAATGCATCTGACAGGCCGTTTAACACATAGCCACGACATATGAAATCCAAATGCTTCCACGCATCTACCGCGCACTTTCTTTGTGCTTCGGTCTCCCCTTCCACAGGTTGGGGAGCGGTTTCCGTCAAGAACCTCGCAAGGTTCATGGTGGTCAGGTAGAAGAACATCTTCTGCTGCCACTGCTTGAAGTGTAGACCCGAGAACTTCTCGGGCCGTTCAGCGTGATTGGCCACTGTGGACGCTCCCATAGTGGTGGCGTTCAAAGGGGTTCCCGTCACAACATTCGTGTTGTTAACGTTGACATTTTCGGTCGACATTCTGAAAATTAAAATTTAAAGTTTTAGTCAAAAAATATGTTTTACGCAAAAACAGAAGTAAACTAGAAAATTTTAATTTTACCACAAAATTACTGTTTCAGCTTCGAAGTCCAACTTTGAAGACCAAAAACAGAAATTTTATAATTTATTAGAACCTACTGATTGGCTTCTAAGTCCAACTTTGAAGACCAAGTCAGAAAGATTTTAGCAATTTTTAGGATTGAAACTTAATGTAACCAAAACAGTTTTAAACCAAAGTCGCTCCTTTGAAGATGAAAACAAAAAAATCTGTTTTTAAAACACAAACTGAGTGAATCAAAACTGGTTTGAGTCACAAAACAGAACGGTTTTGATTACACGAACGGTATTAAAAATTTGTTTTAAGATTGTAGGAACCATTCGCGTAATTAAATAAAATAAAACAAATTTTATTCACTGATTACAATACAAAGAAATAAGAAAGCTGAAATAGAGTACTATTACAACTGAAATAAGCAAAATACAAGAAAAGAAGATGAAGAAGAAAGACTGAGGCACGTGTACACACGCTTCCCTTAAAATAAATTCCGAGTCTCCCAGGAGTACTCGTTTTGTTTCCCAGGGTACAACAGCCGGAGCAGAAGTACTGCCGGAGATGGCCTCCAACCCGAAGGTTACCTTGAAACTGCAAGAAAAAGATCAGAAAAACTGTAGAGAGAAAGTGCGTTTGCTGTTGTGTTGCTGGTGTACTTTTCACTTGGGTATGGAGCTGTATTTATACAGCTCCTAAGTCGAAACAGTCAAAAGAAATTAAGGAGAGGTTTAAATTGCATTAAACGTCTTCAATGCAATTTAATACGTCATTTAATTCACTGTTAAAACCGTTTGACTCGTCAGTTTCGAATGCAGAACTAAAACTGCTTCGTCATTAAATGCTGAAAGCTTCTGCGCGCGCGCACAAGACACAGTGATGCGCGTGCGTCCTTGCGCGCGCAGGTCTGCACGTTCATGCGCGTTGCGTCCTTTTGGCTCACTGCCATGCGCGCGTGTGCCACGTCACATGTGAACCTATACGAGCACGCCACACAGTCGCGCCATATTGGCTCACTCTTGTGCGCCGCGCATGTTGCATCAGACCCCATGCACCATGCGCCTTCATGCCATGTGTATTCGCGCGCGGACTGCCACGTTACGCGCCTCGAACCTGCACGCCACTTCACCACTTGGTCCTTGCAGCCTCTTTCCGTCTTAGAGTCTTCCGAGGCTCGAGAGTTGCTGAGAGAGTGCACTTGAGCGACAATTTGAGGAATGACCTTGGCCACTTCCCTGACCACAAGCGAGGAAATCCTCTTTTCGGTGCTTCGTTTGGCTCATCTCCTGGCTGTTCGTCTCGAGGTAGAGTCGTTGGAAGGCATCTAGACAGAGAGAGAGATTTGGAGTGAGATTCGATCATAATGATTTTGAGTTTGCGATGCGATTGAATGCGATCAAAACTTGTAGCGTGTAATATATTAGATTTCACATAGGAGCCACATAGGAGACACGAGATTCCTAAGTTCTCACACAATTGATTTGCTTGTATATATATAAGTAGTTGTAGTTTGTACTTACACACACACATGCCGGGGTAGTATGCACGAGGACGCGATGAAGAGGGAGAGAGCGAGAGCGAAAACGAGCAATTAGACATTAGTTTCGTTGCGAACATTCGGTTTTCGTTTTAGATTGCGATGGCTGTACGAGTTGTGCGATTGCAAAACGCAGGGAGCGAAAATCGATAAATCGAGAAATCGATAAAGCGTAAAGTTTAAATTGTAAACACATGAGCGTAAATAGATTCCATATAGCGTAAAACCGACGAGTCGTATGATTAGAAAAATAGGTAGAGTGCCTCGGGTGTTTAGGCGTCGGCTAACCAAGGTAACCCAACTATACCCAACAAGTTCGTGCACGCGCGTTGCCCTAGAAGACTTATGTTTCCACTGGGTGGAGTTTCGTCTCTCTTTTTAAGTGGTATCTTATTCAAAAGATAATTAGCCGAGAGAACGGCTTCCCCCCACATTTCCTGGCTCACCCCAGAACTTATCAACATGGCGTTCATCATTTCTTTCAATGTGCGGTTCTTTCGTTCTGCCACACCATTTGATTGTGGAGAATAAGGAGGTGTACACTCATGTACAATGCCACTTTTTGAGCGTAAATCGGCAAAAGGTGCAACATATTCGCCTCCTCGGTCGCTTCGCAAAGCTTTTATCTTCTTTTGAAGTTGATTCTCAACTTCATTTTTATACAAGATAAATTTACTTATTGCTTCATCTTTACTTTTTAGTAAATATACATAGCAATATTTAGTACTATCATCAATAAACGTGATGAAGTACTTATTTCCACCTCTTGTGGGTACTGCTTTTAAATCACAAATATCGGTGTGAATTAAATCAAGGGGTTCGGTTATTTGTTCATGTAAGGACTCTCAAAAATGTCATAAACCAAACCACAATTGATAACCCGGACTCCTGAAACCATATTGTGTATGAAAAACAAAGAAAATCAGAAATATGGTTCTCAGGCGGGCCGCGTAAGAGTAAGCATGGTCTTACGCGGGCCGCGTCAATGTTAGGTTGACCGGATAAGCGTAACCATGCCACCTGTCGACCACCTGGCTAACCTACTGATGACCAATCAAGGCTAGTCGTAGACTGGGCGGCCACGCGGGCCACGTAAGGTTAAGCTGAAGGCTTACGCGGGCCGCGTATGGTCTCAATTTCAGCTATAAATAGCCCGTCACTTGCACAGTTCTCTGGTGTCGATTAAAACTTTCAAAAACGAAAGTATATTACTCTGAGGTCGAATTTTCATATATAATTAGCGAGGCGCTGCTCCGATACCGGGTATTAACTCGATCGCTGCTACGTTTCAATGTCCGATCGATTAAACTATCCAATGGATGTTTAAGTGCTGCCCACATTAGGGTTTATGCTTTGTCATTCGTTGTTAATTCAATGGATGTTTAAGTATCGCACTTTGTCATTCGATGTGAGGGTTTGATCTCGAGAGTTATCGTAAATGCTGTATTAAGTTACTAACCGAGTTGTGTGCATGTTATAAAATTTAGGTCAAAAGGCTAATCAGTAGGCAAAACTCTGCCCGTGTAAACTTTCAATGTGAGTTATTCTCTTTTTACCAAAACTATTTCCAAAACTATTTCTCAAAAGTTATAGTTACAGGGATTAAGTCTTTGTTATCTGAAATTACTGCCAGTAAGTGGGGGGATGTGCACATAGCTACTAAATATTTATCACTAGTGGGTGAAAGGACCTACAAGTGATATGTCCACAGTCACAAGTCCGGTCAAGTGACAACTGGGTCAGTGATATAAATGATAAAGGCAATTGTAATCGCTCTTAATACTGCAACTTATAACACTGTGTCATTTTGTATCAAATGAATAACTCGCCAGCATTTCCCCGCTGATAAAATATTTAAAAAAAATGTTTCAGGCAACCTGCTGTAAATCAAGAAAACGTGCTACGGAGCACTAACAAGCTTGAAGAGGTGGCTCAGTTAAAAATGAATTAAAATGTTTTCAATAAATCAGGGAATTTCCTAGTTAAATTCCTCTGTTGTAAATTACGGGGTTTATCTCCAAATTATGGAATAAAATAATTGGGCATTTTGAGTTTTAAAAGATCCTGTTTAAAAATACTTCCGCTGTCACATAATAAGATACCACGGGTTTCCTGTCCCGCGGCTCTTGAATCGGGTCAAACCGGGGCTGGGGCCGTGACAGAAAAAGGTGGTATCAGAGCCACTGATTTAAGCCAATTAAGTATTTAGAAAATACTTAATTTTTACTGATTGCCATATTGTAATTATGTGTTTTATTATTTGAGTATTTGTGTACAGTATGGGTAAGCAAAAGCTTTCAACCATCTATCTTAAATTAGATAGGTCATCAAACGAGAAGGGAAGTGTTGGACCGTGTCGTGACCCTAAACGATCAGTCAAGGCAGTTCATCTTCACGTGTAAAGGCCGAATCAATGCACGTAAAGTAACAACAACTTATCCTTTCAATTTCTTCTCTTTATTAGCTTTCTGAATCAATTTTGACAGAGTTTTGTTACCAAGCTAATGATCTGATTTCGCTCCAATGTCCATCACTAATGACACATATTCAGCTATTTATAGTATTGCTGATTTCGCTTCAATGGCATGCCATATAAGCGAAATCACCATGAAACTGATTTCGCTTATATGTCAAGTACATTAAAGCGAAACCACCATGTCCCTTTAAGCGAAATCCCATCTAGACAACCATGTACATTAAAGCGAAATTAACTCTAAAAACCCTAATCTTGACTTTCATGACTTTCTTGATTTAAGACTTGATGAAGATGCAGTCAACAGACATTCTTGTGCATCAACAGACTCCCCCTTGGATGTTGACGTAGTCTTCAGCTCCTGAGTCTTCAGTCTTAGTCTTTTCACTAACTCTCTGTCTTCTCAATCTTCTTGAAACACAACCTGTCTCTAACTTCCATCTTCAAACTTCCCTTTGACTGTTGATCCAGACGCCTCCTTTCACTGACTCCCCCTCTCAATATGCTAGAATCTGAGATATCTGGTTCAAGCTTTGTCAATTCGCTTCCGTGGGAATTCCTGAAACCTGCATATCCTCTACCACAACATAAGTTTCACAAATTTATAACACTTAGATTTAAAAACTTACTGGTAGACATCATTTAAACAACAAACATACTAGTTATATCAAGTTCAAATGAATGACCTTGATAAACTAACTACACAGTTTTTCAAAACATTTGTATATGACATTCAAAGTTTTCAACATATTCTCCCAACCCAATTCATCATGTTTAGCACTTGGAATTTTGAATATCAGCTCTTCAACATCAGTTTGTCAAAAATCTTTTTGCATTTTCAAAATTTTATGCTAAAACACTCCGAAAATCTTTTTAGATTTTTGTTTTTAAAGAAATGCAGTAAAAAAATATATTCAAACAATATTTTTGTGAGTTTGTGTAAGAGGATCATATCAATTTATGAAACAAATCACTAGCACCGTTAAGCTTTTGACATTCTAAACGATTCACATAAATTGACGATATGTTTGTCCTCTTAAGCTCAATCTAAAAACTTTCGACATGCTTACCGATACGTTAAGGTATATTAATTTTGCACTAAATTCTTATGGACCCCACGATCTCAGCATATCCCCTCATCATGCAATACACTAACTCAAGTAATGCCTTTAAACTTTCATCAACTGTGATATGTGCGAAAACAAAGCAGAATGTTTAAACATTAACAATCAGGTCGATACTTCTGTATACGCAGAGAAAGTCCAATGTTTAAACAAAATAAGAAAATAAAAATAAGTTGAAGTTGTTTAGGCTTTAACCACCAGGTCGATACT
Organism: Helianthus tuberosus; assembly: GCA_030545235.1. NCBI lineage: Eukaryota > Viridiplantae > Streptophyta > Magnoliopsida > Asterales > Asteraceae > Helianthus > Helianthus tuberosus. The sequence goes on along the minus strand of CM060425.1, from coordinate 1,942,841 downwards.
CCCGTATACGCAGAGGAGGTCCAAAGCTTAAACGAAACACCAAAGAAAATAAAGCAGAACGTTTAGGCAACAACATCCAGGTCGATACTCACGTATATGCAGAGGATGTCCGATGCTTAAACAAAATAAAGAAATCAAACAAGTTTAAATCTTTGCAAAATAAAATGCACAATCACAGCGACTTTTTCAGCAAAGTTGTGAAAGTTCACAAACTTAACCAGTTTTATGTCTTTCGACAATCAGCGATTACTGAGTAGGCACACAATCAAGAAGGACAAAACCAAGTACTATGCTTTTGACCATGTTTCCCACTAGAACTAGGCTTTTTCATTTATGTTTATATCGTTATCACAAATCTACTAGTCTAGCTGAGCCTATCGTCACATCATTAGTGAGATCGCTTATCACATTTGACATTACAATTCTTTAGCATGCTGTGATAGTTCACTGATTTTCTATCATTTCCTCTTTTATACACCAAAACTCATTTTTAATTTTTCAATGTTTTTGGTATTTTCAAATTTTCTAATTTTTTTTTAAAATTTTTCTCCCCCTAAAATCAAAATATGTTTCAATTTTGATTTTCTAGGAAAATTTGAAAACAAACTATACAAGAAACGTGACAAACTGATATCAAATCACTTCAATTCGCCATTCACTCTGCATAAACAATCAGAACTCCCCCTGACAACAAACTATTTTCCCATTATGATTTCAAAACACTTAAGTTTGTTTTAATCAAATGGTTTTTCCGAAAAATTAGTTTTGTTGAGCTAACAAACCACTTGTTGGTTAGGGGATTACTTCATCACTTTGTTCTTCTTTAACCATTTTGAAAGATTTAACAGTTAAGACCCTTGTCAATAACAAACATTAGTAGAAAATCAAGTACAACTTAATGTCCCTGATTTACCACCTGTAAATCGAAATATCACAGTTACCATCCTGTGAATTTCTCAAGAATGATGCCGATACCTGCTTCACACTTACCAACCTGGAAGCTCCGGCAAGTCAGATTTTTCTATTTGAAAAGTTTCACCCAAGCCTGACTATCTTTGGGTGATTTAGAATTCTTGTTCAACAATGGTGGAAAATTTGCATCATCCATTGTTAAACCTGAATTCTCAGATTTTACCTCAACACTAGACTCCTCTGGCTTTGATGAACCAGAATCATGGTCTGAATGTGGCTTGTCTGACTTTGATGAGCCAGATTCATCGCCGACAACCTTCTTTTTCTCCTTTTTCTCTTTTGTCTTCAGATTTGCATCTGAAGAATTCAATTTACTTGGCTTTACAGTCGAGTGAGTTGATTCATCAGAACTTTTATTCAATCTGTCCGGTGAACCCGAAGACAAAATTTTCTCGAGATACTCTCTCGCCTTCTTCCTTTTCTTTCGCAGTCTGTCTTTCTGCCCCTGTGAAAGTTTAACTTTCTTTTCTTGAATTATCTGATCCTGAACTTTAGGTTTTAGAACCTTCTGTTCATGAGGCTTGACGTTGACTAGTTTCTTTGCCATTCTTTGAGATTCAACCCTCAATCTTCCCATCGATTTCCTCGAGCAATCTCTGACAATATGTCCTCTGATTTGACAATTATAGCATCTTCTTGTTTCATAACTCCAATTCTGGCAGTTAACAGCAATGTGTCCTCTCACACCACAAGTGTAGCACACTCTGTTATCGTACCATTCACCACTTTCACACCATATGCTTAGATCATAACATTGTCGGGCTTTGTGGTAATCATCACTCTTCTTGAAAACTGGTTTTGGCTTTGAAGCACTGTGGTCAAACCTGCACCACTTATTACCAACACTTTGTGAGTTTTCATTTTTAGATTTTTGTGATTTTTGATGATGATTGGATGACTTATCTGATGAGCTTTTATTTTCATTTTTAGGATTTTTCAAATTTTTATCTTTTTGTTTCTGTTCTACACTCTTCTTAACATGTTTTTGTTTAGAACATTCACCTGTTTCAGTAGATTGCAAAACAGTATTTTTAAATTTTTCTTGTAAATCTAAAAATATTTTTCTTTTCTTTTCTTTTTCATCATCAGATATTTCATCACAATCTTCAATTTTGACTTTGTCAAAATTTGTGACATTGTCACTTATTGGAACAGAATTGATCAGTTTTGGACAAACATGTGAAGTAGAATTCACAAAACCTTTCAATTTATTCTCAAGCTCGTTAATTTTAATCCGAGCTTTTTCAGCTTCTTTTTTAAGCTGAATGATTTTAGCAAGATGAGAATTGATTTCAATTTGTTTTTCAAGATTATCTTTACCAAAAATATCTCTCTCATCTTCTAAAATCTTGATTTGATTTTGAAAATCTTTTTCAATCTTTAATTTTTCATTTTCAAAAACATTTTCTTCTTCTTTAAAATTTTTGTTTTCTAATGACAAACTCTCAACATTCTTCAAAAGTTTGTCATTTTCAGATTTTAGTTTTTCGCAGTTCAAGCGCAAATCCAAAATCTGTTCATCATCAGCTTTTTTTTCGTCTTTCAAAGCTTTATTTTCCAATGTCAAATTCTCCATATCTTTCAAAAGATTGACATTTTCTGCTTCGGATTTTTCACATTTCAAGCATTTTCCATTCATCTCTCCATTATCAGCTTCTTTCTTTGTTTCCTTCATATATGTTCCTGCACAGAAAATTTTAACAAAATCAAGAGGATTCATATTTTCATCAATATAGCAACCCCTCTTAATATCGTATCTCATAACATTTTTTGCTGCAAGACACACAGTGATTCGTTTTCTCATTTCAATGATCACATCCAAATCTATCTTTCCTGATTCTCCTTTTATTTCATCCAATAACTCCCTTTTTCTTGAATCTTTATGACTCCTATGATTTGTTATTGTATTGATGAAACTTCTTAAATCAAAGCGTGATAAACTAGAATCCTGTCTCAGTCCATTCACGAATTTCTCCCATTCCAAAGGTAAAGCATCAACAAATTTTGAGATTCTTTCATCTTTTGAATGATATATCTTATGTCTTTCTAACTTGATGATTAGATCATAAAACCTTTCTTTCAACTCCTCCACTGATTCATTCTTTTTACATAAAAAATTTTCGAATCTTTTAACATAAACATCCTTATTACTTAATCTCCCACACCAAGATTCACACTGCCAATCATTTAAATTTTCAAGATTCTTGTTTTCCTTTTCGTCAAACATTTTGAATTCTTGGTATTTGTGCCTTGTAAAACACCTCAAATCACCTGTAAACAAAAAATCAGCAAACACTTAGACAAATTTTCGAAATTTTAACACACACTGACACTGAAGCGAAATCAGTCAGATTGACTGATGAGCGAAATCAACAACAATGTCCTCTCGAGCGAAATCACTTATGACACATAAGCGAAATTAGACTTTGTCCGTATGAGCGAAATAGCAGATTGTCCTTATAAGCGAAATCACTACTCGTCCGGATGAGCGAAATCAGCTAATTAACTCTCGATGTACACTAAAGCGGAATCATGATTTGACTCATTTTTACGCAGAATTTCAATATGAAACTTTCAAGGGTTGTACTACTCTTAATTCCGATCACAATGATATGATTTTTGTTCAATTTTGACCGCAAATTTGTTCCAGATCTGAGTTTGAAAATATTGTCCGTGAACCGATCGTGTTTTTGATAAAATTGAATGATTTTTACTTTGTTTTAAAGGCTGATACTTTTACGGATTGTTTAACAACTAGTTTCGCTCAATATACTTGAGATTCAACTCATTTTGTCCGTAGGAACTTGTATAATTCGGAAAAATAAAAGAGAAATTGAGTAGAAATGAGATAATAGTGTCGAATCAGCTGATGTAGTATGAACTCCTCGTCCTGAAGCTCTGATACCACTTGTTGGACCGTGTCGTGACCCTAAACGATCAGTCAAGGCAGTTCATCTTCACGTGTAAAGGCGGAATCAATGCACGTAAAGTAACAACAGCTTATCCTTTCAATTTCTTCTCTTTATTAGCTTTCTGAATCAATTTTGACAGAGTTTTGTTACCAAGCTAATGATCTGATTTCGCTCCAATGTCCATCACTAATGACACATGTTCAGCTATTTATAGTATTGCTGATTTCGCTTCAATGGCATGCCATATAAGCGAAATCACCATGAAACTGATTTCGCTTATATGTCAAGTACATTAAAGCGAAATCACCATGTCCCTTTAAGCGAAATCCCATCTAGACAACCATGTACATTAAAGCGAAATTAACTCTAAAAACCCTAATCTTGACTTTCATGACTTTCTTGATTTAAGACTTGATGAAGATGCAGTCAACAGACATTCTTGTGCATCAACAGGAAGTTCATCCCAAACAATTTCCTCAAAACCCTATGAAAACTCTGAAGAAGGAATATTTGTCCGTAAGGCACAATATGAGGAACCACTTTCTCCTAATAAAAGAAGTTTAATTATTAAGAAAAGTCAAGAGAAACAAAAGAAATCCAAAGGAGGGAGAGTTAATCAGAAAACCCAAGAATTAGGCAGTAACCCTCCTTGGGAGGACAAGTTAGATGAAAAATGGGCAGATCTTTATATGTTAGACACTGTAGCAGTTAATGCATATCTCTAAATACTCTGAATCAAGTTTTAGCACCCTTATTATCTACAATCCAGAAACCTTATTCAGTAAATAAATAAGTTTACAATAAAACCTAGTGTGTTTTTATTTTCAGTTATTTTTGTATTAAATTAGTCACACGGTATGCAATAATATTTAAAGGTTATTTATGAAATTTTGTTATAAAATTTTAACTTAGTAAATTTTTTATGTGCTAAGCAGCATGAGTGACTTGTCTGAAGCCCTTCAGAATTTAAATCTCTATCCGGTAAAAATAGAGGTTTCCAGAGATTTCAATAGGTATATACCCGATATAGAAGAACCTATAGAATTCAACGCTCCACCTCCGGAGAAACCCAAGCCCAAGAAAAAGAGAAGATTTGTAGGATGGAGGCGTGTGCGCCGGAGGAAACCTGTAACTAGGAAGATTCCTAAAATAGAAAATCCCTTAGACAAAGGGAAGGGGATTGAAGACGAGGAAAGTTCTAGACAAATGGAACTACAGTTTGGAGAATATTCTAGGCAGATGGAAATGGAGTATGGGGAAGGTTCTAGACAACCCAAGATGGAAATTAGAGAAAGCTCTAATCAAACTCAGGAAATGACATTGCAGGAGGAGCTAGATTTCATATTGGCAAGCTGTGATACTATTAAGCCTGTCAATGAAAATGTTTTTACTCATTCTATTGAAACTCAACTTCCAATAAATTTGGAACCAGCAATTCCAGAACCTATAATCCACACCCAATCTTTAGGAATGGACGAGTGGTGGACGAACGATTGGCAGTTTCAAAACCTGCTCAATAGTCCTTATTCCTTTCTCCCTCAGTTCGACCCTGAACCTATACCAAACCCACCGATGAGCAATGAGAATTTAGCTGAACTCCGCCACTTTTGCGAAGAACTGGTAGATGCAGGAAATAGGATCAGGGACATAGGAGAACAAATCTCCTGGAAATACGACGAGAGGGAGCGTCGTTTCTAAGAGATTAGCTGACCGGATAATGGGAATGTGCAGGAATACTTGTTTAATAAATAATCATAAAAACCAGTATGTGTAATAACTTAACAATAAAACGTTGTATGATAATAGTGTGTACGAGGCATAATATAATATATAGAAATGAAACTCGGGAAACCGATAACTTTTGGTTATACATGTTAATGTGATTATGTGCAAATTGTTTTGTTATAATTAAAATATTTGTATCTATACTAATTATTTATATAAAATTAATTACCAGATGGCAAACGCTGGTAATGAACCAGTTAATGAAGTAAATCAATCTGAGCAAAATCAGGAAGAGCAATTACTAAATAGGCAAGATATCGAGGATATCGTTGCTCAGGGAATAGCCAATGCTATTCCAGCGATACTTGCTGCTGCTAGAGTTCCAGTTGAACCTCAACCAATAATTCCTAGTAAACGTACTGTTAAGGATAACTTTAGTAATAGTGTAAACGGAGGCGGCAACAACAATAATAATAAAAACGATAATGTTCTGCAAGTCCCGATCCCCAAGAAAATGAAAGCTGCAACGCCTGGTTGCACTTATAAAGAATTTCTTGCCTGTAAACCAGCTGAGTTTGCAGGTAACGAAGGGGCAACTGCAGCACTGCGTTGGTTAGAGAAAACCGAGGCAGTAATTTCCATAAGTAAATGTGTGAAAGAAGATCAGGTTATGTATGCGTCGAATCTTTTTAAAGAAAGTGCACTGGAATGGTGGAACACGGTGTTACAAGCCAAAGGAAGGACGGTAGCATATGCTATGATTTGGGAAGAATTTAAGAATCTTGTAGAAAGAAAATTCTGTCCCGAATACGAAAAGGAGCAAATGACCAATAAATTCCTCACCCATCGGATGGTGGATGTCGATTGTCGAGGATATACTTCGACGTTCTTCGAGTATGCGAGAGTAGTACCAACTCTGGCTTCGCCGGAGCCGGTATTCATTTCCTGATATATTTGGGGATTGCTTGGCGAGATCCGTAATTTCCTCAAAACTGCGAAACCTCGCACGATCGATGATGCGGTGGATTTAGCCAATACTTTGACTGACGAACTAGTACGGACGCGAGAAGAGAATAGAAAGAAAGAAGTAGCCCAAAAGATTACCCAAGGATTTCGAATGGGTAATCGTAACAACTTCAAGAGAAAAGGAACTGGGCAATCTTCCACTGGTCCATTTTGCAATTCTTGCAAAAGGAAGCATTTTGGAAGATGTAAGGGATATTGCAATTTTTGCAAAATTCCAGGACATCGTGAAGAAGAATGCAGAAATAAAACAAGGGTTTGCTATAACTGTGGAGAAGCTGGACATTTCAAACCAGAATGTCCTAAATTAGTCAAACCAATCGACAACAAAGCTAAACCTGCAGAAGGAGCTAAAAAGAATGTGAGAGCCTTTCAATTGACGACTCAGGAAGCAGAGCTGATTCCTGACGTGATAGCTGGTACGTTCCTAGTTCACAACGTTTATGCAAAAGTATTATTTGACTCTGGTGCGAACCAAAGTTTTATAAATACTTCATTCTACCAAGCACTTAATTTACCCTTAACCCAACTTAGGCAGATTTTTACAGTCGAAACGGCAGACGGCAATTCTGTTAACATAGATAAGGTTTTGCATAATGAAACAATAGAACTCTTAGGTCATAAGTTTTCTGCAAACTTGTTACCTATGAAAATAGACGAATTCGATGTTGTATTAGGAATGGATTGGTTAGTAGCCAACCATGCTCGAATTCTTTGTGATAAGAATTCCATAGAAATTCATACACCAACAGGAGAATTAGTAATGATTACAGGAGATAAGCCACGAAAGCCACTAAAATTCATTTCAGTAATGAAATTGGCTAGTTATTTAAGGAAACAAGAAATGGTGTATATGATTTCAGTAATCATTAACACTAAGGGTAAGGAACTGAAGGAAATTCCAGTAGTATCAGAATACTCGGATATATTCCCAGAAGAACTACCTGGATTGTAACACCCTAAAATTTTAAAACACAAAATGTAACAACCCTTATGATTTATAGTCCAATAGGAAACCCTAATTAAGACACCCAAGTAATTCTGCACAAACCCTAAGATTTTCAGAATTTTCAGAATCAGGATTAGGGCCCTTAAAACTCAGGGGGGATAAACCCTAGTGGACGATTATCCACTTAAATTCGTTGTCAAATAACTGAAATATGAATTTGGCAAGTCAGCTAAGCTAGTCCCAATCGTGGCTAGTCTATGAGCCTATTTTTCACCCATACGCATCGTAGAGGTTTTATGCCTACGATGCGCAGGCATATAAAAGACCCATACGCATCGTAGGGGTTTTTGGGCTACGGTGCGTAGGGCTGACCAAAATTCAGCTATAAATAGAGGACATTGGCACTCGCTTTATGGTGTTCAAACGACGAAGAAATTCGTTTCAGGCTTCGAGTTATCGTCTGATTATCACAATTAACACACACAGAACACTAATTAAGTATAGCAGGGTGCTGCAGAACAGGGTATTAACTCGATCGCTATTACGATTCATTGTCCGATCGATCAATATATCCAAAGGATGTTTAAGTGCTGCCCATATTAGGGTTATACTTTATCGTTCGTCATTAATTTGACGGATCATCGTTAATTCAATGTATGAAGTATTATACTTTATCGTTCGTCATTAATTTGACGGATCATCGTTAATTCGATGGATGAAGTATTGCACTTTGTCGTTCGTTGTGAGAATTTGATCTCGTGAGTTATCGTAAATGCTGTATTAAGTTAATTACCTAGTTTGTGTGCAAATTAGGTTAAGAGGATAATCAGTAGGCTAAACTCTGCCCGTATAAATCTACAATTGAAAACAAGGTAGCATCACTTGGAAAATTTTAAGGTACGGATAGGTTCCTTTCTTTCGATTTACTTCATTTGATACAAGTATATCATTTCTGATTTTAAAGTCCGTATTAAGATCTAAGGTATAAGTTATAAGTTCCGTACGAATAGAATCCTTTCTGTCGATTTATGTTAGTTAGGTACGTATAGAATCCTGTCCGTTGGGTACGGATAGATTCCTTTCCTTCGATTTACGTCGTTTAGATATAAGTATATCATTCCTGATTTTAAATTCCGTATTAAGATTAAGATAAGTTATAAGTTCAGTACGGATAAAATTCCTTTCTTTAGATTTATGTCCGTTGGGTACGAATTGAATCCTTTCTTTTGATTTATGTCAATTGAATACAAGTTCCGTATTAAGATTAAGTTAGGAAATACGTGTTGGAAGTTACAAACGTTTTGAAAAGGTTTTGTTTTACATCAGTTAGTTAGAAAATGGTTTATTTTATACGAGTTTCATTTCCTACTCTAGTGGTTCCTTATTAACGAGTCAAGGTTTTATCTTGTTCGTTTAATAAACCACATTTTGGGGACGAAATTGTCAAGATAGGATTGATATCCATACCTTGGTGACTGGTTCCACTCTTTACTCATTAAATTCATACACTCCTCACGTCTTTGATTATTGATTCATTTGACAGTCCGTTCGATTCCTATTCTAATCATTTGATTTAGTTTTCATGTCATGCGATAGTTTTTCTGTTAAGTTGTACTCATTATCGCATGTTCCAATATATGTTCCGTTCTGTTCTGAAAATAAGTTTTATAAGCTATGTGAATAAGACCATTTGTACTCTGATACCCTGAGTATCGCTTCTCGTGGAGTGTCCCACGAGCATGTTGTTGCGGCATCGACATCATGTGCTCCATCCGTGACGGAGAGATTAGTTCACGGCGTCTCTTAAGTACAAGTGTGGTACATATAAGATATTAGGAGGCGTATGGATCGATCCTAGGATTTAAGTTTTCAGGAAATGGATAACGGGTATGCCAACTTGCCATTTCGTGTGATAAGTATGCAGGAGTAGCTACCTGTGTATTGTCACGTTTTCAGTTTGCTCACGGGTACATCCGTAAGATATGATTATGAAATTAAGTTATTTGCATCGTCAAGTTACCTCCGGATATTAAATAAAATAAGCTTTTGTTTTCCTCTATCCGCACACTGGGCAAAACTTTCGAAATTTTGCTCAGACGTACGTTTTTTTGTGTTTTCTTCTTTACGTCAGGTTATCAGGACAATCTGGGACGGAATATGGAAGAGTGCTCGAGTGTTTGGAAAAGACGGTAGAAATAATTGTAATGGATTAGATATCCTTTATTAACTTGTAAAGCCTTGTAATACATTTAAGTATAAATGGAATTATGTTTTTGATCTGACTACTGTTATTGTGACACACCGGCCCATTCCGGGACGGGGTGTTACATGGATTACCACCTGACAGGGAGGTAGAATTTAGAATTCATCTAATTCATGAAACAACACCGATAGCTAAGGCACCTTATCGGTTAGCACCCACTGAAATGCTAGAACTAAAAAAGCAATTAGATGAATTATTAAGCAAAGGATTCATACAACCTAGCTCATCCCCGTGGGGAGCGCCAGTGTTGTTTGTGAAGAAAAAGGATGGTTCGATGCTAGTGTGTATCGATTATAGAGAATTGAATAAGGTTACAATTAAGAATCGATACCCATTACCTAGAATTGATGATCTTTTTGATCAACTTCAAGGAGCTAGATATTTTTTTAAGATCGACTTACGCTCCGGATACCATCAATTGAAGGTACAAGAAGAAGACACACCTAAGACTGCTTTCAGAACTAGGTATGGTCATTACGAGTTTACAGTTATGCCCTTTGGGTTAACAAATGCTCCCGCAGCATTTATGGACATGATGAATAGAATCAGTAAACCGTATTTGGATAAATTCGTAATTGTTTTCATAGATGATATACTTATTTATTCCAAAAATCAGGAGGAACATTGCAAGCACTTGCATATACTCTTAACTTTGTTAAGAAAAGAAAAGCTTTACGCCAAATTCTCGAAGTGTGAATTTTGGCTGAAAGAAGTGCAATTTTTAGGACATATGGTGAATCACGAAGGCATTAACGTAGATCCTGCTAAGATAGAAGCAATCACCAAATGGAAGGTCCAACAATCAGCAATGGAGATTAGAAGTTTTATAGGATTAGCCGGATATTATAGATGGTTTATTAAGGATTTTTCTAAGATAGCCGTACCATTAACTAAGCTAACTTGTAAAGCGGTTAAGTTTGAATGGGGACCCAAACAAGACAAAGCTTTTAAGATTTTAAAACAGAAATTAACCAATGCTCCAATCTTAGCCTTACCAGAAGGAACAGAAGATTTTTGTCACACCCCCAAAATCCACCCGCGGAGTACCACCGCTTGGAGGCGTGACATGACCAGGATCAAGCCACCAATCATATCAAACATAGTATTTAAGTGTAAAAGTAGGAAAAGGTAATTCATCTTGACATGACTGATGTTCATAACCAAACATTGTTTAAGTAGCGGAAGCATAATAATGAAAACCCAAAATAAGTTATAAGTTCAAATATCGTCTACGATCCGTATCCCACAACGACCTGCTCCTTCCTGTGCAAGCTCCATATGTACCTAAGGTCCTGCAAGGCATGTAACAGAGAATCAACAACTAGTTGAGCGAGTTCACAGTAAATAAGTTCGTAATAGTAAGTTTGTTTCGTAACATGTGGCGCTACTAGGCCGATCGTATGTTCTATTAGTGGGGGCTTCCCATGTTGCATATACACTAGACTATTTGTAACCATAAGTGTTCTTCACAACCGAGAACAGTAGTACGTACATAGTTTACGTAGGCTTTACGTAAGTGTCCTTCACAACCGAGGACAGTATTGAGTATAAGTTCACGTAGGTTTTACGTGAGTATCCTTCACAACCGAGGATAGTATTGAGTATAAGTTCACGTAGGTTTTACGTGAGTATCCTTCACAACCGAGGATAGTATTGAGTATAAGTTCACGTAGGTTTTACGTGAGTATCCTTCACAACCGAGGATAGTATTGAGTATAAGTTCACGTAGGTTTTACGCGAGTATCCTTCACAACCGAGGATAGTATTGAGTATAAGTTCACGTAGGTTTTACGTATGTGTCCTTCACAACCGAGGACAATGGTATGGTAGTCTAGTATCAGTGTATGTACGAATCTATTCAACCTTATTCCTTCCATCCCATTCCCCAAACCCTGGGAATCCCATGCCTTAGTAAGGGTGTGAACTCACCTTGGTTTGCTCGGTATGCTAAGTGTATGCTCACAAGTAATCAATCGCGTCCTAAAGTAGGAACGTATGTGAAATCAGTTTGTGTTCAATTTGTTCACGTATAAACATGTAGCACGTAATCACAATCATATACAAGATGGTTACACTTAACAGCAGTTAAATATTCCAGTTAATGCTTAACAGAATTAACCCAAGTTCCTGCACAGATCAGCTATTCGGCGAAACACACATGTTGGCGAAACACAGATATTGACGAAACACATAAGTTGGCGAAACACACATTTGGCGAAACAAGTTCTGTTTCGTCGTGGTCTTAGTTGGCGAAACAGAATTCAATTTCGTCGATTACTCTTGGCGAAACACTTTCTGTTTCGCCGAGAGTTCTGTTTCGTCGGATGTCAGTTTCACAGACATCAGATGCAGCAGTTCTGAAATATACATAAACCCTAGTCATTCTAACAGCCGCCATCAATAATCAGAAATCATATGAAGATCGATGTGCATCCAGAATCATCATAACTCAATCATCCAAGAATCCTTGTCTAGTATGAACCCTAGTTTATGTGTACAACATATAGATTAACATGCAACATCATATCATCGATTCCTATCAAGATACTAATGTATATTCAGAATCAGGCCATATAAACAATATCCAGAACCGAGCACTCGATTGTATTAAGTTTCGCATAGCATTGAATATCCTACTACATCATACATAATCGAAATCTATATCACCGTCATACTAGAATCGCAGCAACAACACGCATCAATCATTTACACAAACATGAATCGAGATGGTACAGAATCAAGAAACCGATTAACGAACACACAACTCACCGAGATATGAGAAATACGAGTCGATCGCTAAGATATCTTCGGGAACCTCCAACTGCCGTCACACAGGAGAGAAAGGGGCTCTAGGGTTTCGGTTGTTTTGTAGCAGATGTAAAACTGATGTTGTTTCACGCTTTAAAACTCAAAATAACGTGTTGGGCCCGAACTGGGCTTTGGTGAAACTGGGCTCGGCGAAACAGACTTCTGTTTCGTCGAGATGCTTTTGGCGAAACAGTCTGTTTCGTCGGGTCCAGTCTGTTTCGTCGGGATGCTTTTCATGTGTTAACAGTTCAAGTGTTTTTCCTAAAATGTCAAGTCTCATGTTTTAATTTTAATCACATACATGCAAAAATTCACAATACCATACATTTCATGTTATAATCTAAATCACATAAACATGTAACAATCATAGTGCCTTTCATTATAACATAACGTGTATAGCTACAAGTCAAACAACTAACAGTCAAAGTCAACGTGTAATAAATACGAAAGTAAAAGTCAAAGTGAAAGTCGGAAACTCGAGTTGTCACATTATCCCCAACTTGAAAGAAATTTCGTCCCGAAATTTAGCATGCGGTTACTGAGGAAGCTAAGTAAGTTGTATCGTTTACTGGTTTTCCTGGGGTGTCACATCATTCCCCCGTTGAGTTGGAATTTCGTTCCGAAATTCCGTAGTAGCTTCAGCCTCAGTAGTAGTTACATTGTTTTCGAACAACTGGGGGTATTTGAGTTCCATTTGATCTTCGTGCTCCCAGGTGAACTCTGGGCCGCGACGGGAGTTCCAACGAACTCGCACAAGAGGTATTCTAGTGTTCTTGAGGACCTTAACACCCCGGTCCGTGATTTCAACTGGTTCCTCGACGAAATGCAATTGTTCGTCGATAGTGAGCTCCTTCAGAGGAACTACGTGGGTCTCATCTGACAGAAACTTCTTCAGATTCGACACGTGAAAGACGTTGTGAACTGCACTGAGTTCAGCTGGTAAGTTCAGTCTGTAGGCCACTTTTCCTATCTTCTCAATAACCTCGAAAGGTCCAACATATCGTGGATTTAGTTTGCCGCGTTTGCCAAAACGAACCACACCCTTCCAGGGTGAAACTTTAAGTAGCGCTCGATCCCCAACCTGGAATTCGAGTAGTTTCCTGTCTTTATCAGCGTATACTTTCTGACGGTCACGAGCTGCCGCCATGCGTTGTCGTATTTGTGCAATCTTTTCAGTAGTATCAACTACCATTTCTGGACCTGTGATTTGACTTTCCCCCACTCGAATTCCAAGTAGGAGACAAAGTACTCTTAAAAGTTTCTCCTTGGAAAGGAGTAGTTAGATTTGGTAAGAAAGGAAAACTGAGTCCAAGATACGTAGGACCATTTCCAGTAATCCAACGTATAGGACCAGTTGCTTATCGTTTACAACTACCAGAAGAGTTAGCTGGAGTACATGACGTATTTCATGTATCCAACCTCAAGAGATGTCTATCAGATGAATCTTTGGTAGTACCTCTTCAAGATATAGAGGTAAACGAAAAGTTAAAATTTATTGAGAAACCTCTTCAAATAGAAGACAGAAAGGTGAAGTTTCTCAAACACAAGCGGTTAGTACTCGTCAAAGTCAAGTGGGATTCAAAGAGAGGACCTGAATACACTTGGGAGCTGGAATCAGAGATGAAGAGAAAATATCCTCACTTATTCCAATAAAATCTCGAGGACGAGATTCTAAATAAGGTGGGGAGAATGTAAGGACTCTCAAAAATGCCATAAACCAACCCACAATTGATAACCCGGACCCCTGAAACCATATTGTGTATGAAAAACAAAGAAAATCAGAAATATGGTTCTCAGGCGGGCCGCGTCAATGTTAGGTTGACCGGATAAGCGTAACCGTGCCACCTGTCGACCACCTGGCTAACCTACTGATGACCAATCAAGGCTAGTCGTAGACTGGGCGGCCACGCGGGCCGCGTAAGGTTAAGCTGAAGGCTTACGCGGGCCGCGTAAGGTCTCAATTTCAGCTATAAATAGCCCGTCACTTGCACAGTTCTCTGGTGTCGATTAAAACTTTCAAAAACGAAAGTATATTACTCTGAGGACGAATTTTCATATATAATTAGCGAGGCACTGCTCCAATACCGGGTATTAACTCGATCGCTGCTACGATTCAATGTCCGATCGATTAAACTATCCAATGGATGTTTAAGTGTTGCCCACATTAGGGTTTATGCTTTGTCATTCGTTGTTAATTCAATGGATGTTTAAGTATCGCACTTTGTCATTCGGTGTGAGGGTTTGATCTCGTGAGTTATCGTAAATGCTGTATTAAGTTACTAACCGAGTTGTGTGCATGTTATAAAATTTAGGTCAAAAGGCTAATCAGTAGGCAAAACTCTGCCCGTGTAAACTTGCAATGTGAGTTATTCTCTTTTTACCAAAACTATTTCCAAAACTATTTCTCAAAAGTTATAGTTACAGGGATTAAGTCTTTGTTATCTGAAATTACTGCCAGTAAGTGGGGGGATGTGCACATAGCTACTAAATATTTATCACTAGTGGGTGAAAGGACCTACAAGTGATATGTCCACAGTCACAAGTCCGGTCAAGTGACAACTGGGTCAGTGATATAAATGATAAAGGCAATTGTAATCGCTCTTAATACTGCAACTTATAACACTGTGTCATTTTGTTTCAAATGAATAACTCGCCAGCATTTCCCCGCTGATAAAATATTTTTAAAACATGTTTCAGGCAACCTGCTGTAAATCAAGGAAACGTGCTACGGAGCACTAACAAGCTTGAAGAGGTGGCTCAGTTAAAAATGAATAAACATGTTTTCAATAAATCAGGGAATTTCCTAGTTAAATTCATCTGTTGTAAATTACGGGGTTTATCTCCAATTTATGGAATAAAACAATTGGGCATTTTGAGTTTTAAAAGATCCTGTTTAAAAATACTTCCGCTGTCACATAATAAGATACCACGGGTTTCCTGTCCCGCGGCTCTGGAATCGAGTCAAACCGGGGCTGGGGCCATGACAGGATTGCACTAGATTCACTTTAATCTGTCTCTTGTATTGATTTCACAATGTTTTACAGGCTGGAGACACTTCGGCAGAGCTTCGCTGCTGGAATCATACACGTTACAAATGAAATGACAAGTAAGGTATTTATAGGAAAGCCACTTCGCACGAACAGGACAAAGCCAGTTCGTGCGAACTGGTCAGTTCGTACGAACTGGCATATCCAGTTCGTGCGAACTGGTCTTTCACACCCATTTTCCTAATTTCTAGTATACCAAGCACTTGTCTATCCAATCTAATTACACGACATACAAGACGAAGTCAACAGACATATGCACCAACACACACCGCCGTCAAATCATTGAATAGCAGGTCAACGACGCCTCCTGTTATTTCAACTAAGGTCAAATCGGCACATTCATGAAAGGGTGGTGGTGGCAGCCTGTAAACAAGCAAACGTGATGATGCTGATGACGGTTTATGGTGTAAATGGCTGATGATGATGATGGTTGTAGAAAAGGGATGTAGAGAGAGAGTACAGGGGAGAGAGTGGGTTATAAAAGAGGGATGTAGAGCGAGAGAGAGGGAGAGAGAAGGGTTTTATGGATTTTTATTTAAGTTTTTTAATTTTGAAATTCTTGTTATGTTTGTATATTGAATGACTGTTTTGCCCTCATGTGCAAGACACATGTCATAGTTAACTAAAAATTTTAACTAGGTTAGTGCTAAAGGACGAAAGGTGTAATGAGTTTTCCAAATAAAGGATTGTGACTATAATTATTGAAGTTAAAGGCTATCCACTGCAATTCGCTACAAACATAAAAGACGAAAAGTGTAATTTACCCTAGTAAAAATAATATAAGTTCTCTTGGATTAAACATATAGGTCAAAGCATCAAAACATTTGTGTGTCAACATGGCATCAGTAGACACGGGTCGGTATCATCCCTCAAGTTGGTTTTTTTCCTACTATATATGTGATTTATCTCGAGTGACCATCAATAACTTTTGAAATAACCCCTGTAAAATTTTGAAATTGACCCATATGAAATTTCGACACTGATCTGGCCAATGTTTTAGTTAGCCGGAGTACTTTTGTATTCTGAACGCCAATCATATTTGTTATATCGAAAAAATGGCTGATGATAATCTTTTCGTAGATTATTTAACAACTAGATTTCAAAATATTGAATTCGTATTATAAATCTCTAATGATAATTAACGTACTTTTATTATGTATTTGATATTCAATTTGGTTTTCATCTTTCTTTAAAGTGACCCGATCACAGGAACCAGATTGAAAAATGAATTATGTAACGATAGACAATTGATCCTAAAAAGTTTCCGACCCCATGAAAAAAATTTATGAGTCTGCCACTAGAACATAGAGTCTCCCACCAATTATTTCTTGTAATTTTGGTTGTTCTTGTTGTAGTGTGTACGTTTATGTTTATGTTTATGTTTATGTTTATGTTTATGTTTATGTTTATATTTATATTTATATTTATATTTATATTTTGCTGTTAGAAAA
Organism: Helianthus tuberosus; assembly: GCA_030545235.1. Classification (NCBI taxonomy): domain Eukaryota; kingdom Viridiplantae; phylum Streptophyta; class Magnoliopsida; order Asterales; family Asteraceae; genus Helianthus; species Helianthus tuberosus. The sequence continues at coordinate 1,925,691 of CM060425.1, read as the reverse complement.
ACAGATAAAGCAATTGGTAATAATTCTTTATATAGACATTGTAGAGACCAAACGAGACTCTTTTCTGAAGTCACTTAAATCCAAGTAAAGAGATGCCCATGATTATGAAATTTCACAAAATCGAACATAGATGATACAACTTTTTACGTAAATTAGGTGAAGATGAGATTCCTAATTAGACAGGTGACTTTTACCCTTCCATATGTATCTGACTTTTGTTTCGTTGGTTGAAACTTGGCTATTATACATTCATTCCACACTATTTATTCTAAACATGATGTCAAATTGAGATATTATGAAGCAATGCAAGCGTCGGCACTGACCTTTTCTGGCCTTGAAATGAAATATACATATACATGTTATTATTAGGGTGAGAGGGGCACTCCTCTCTTAGGGGAGTGACCTCTCTTAACTGCCCCAATCAGCACGCGCCACGTCAACTCCCCTCTTAACTCCCCTCACACCCTCAATTTAATGGCGGCACTCCTCTCTTAATCTCTCTCATCATCTTCTCTCTTTCTCTCTCAGCATCTTCTCTCTCTCTCCTCTCTTTTTGTGCGGTGAACACACACCGAGCAACCCTCCCCGCAAACACTCCCCGAACCCTCGGCAGCGGTGTTCCCGCTCGGGGACTCGACTCCCCGCACCCCTCCCCGCTAAGTGCCCCGGACACCCTTACTATTACTATTTCTATTACTATTACTATTACTATATTTTGAACTATGCAGTTAATCTCGGTGATATATCGGTTATATCGGTCATATCGGTCCCCTAGTAAAATATCGGTCAAAATATCGGTACCGATCTTATCGGCGATATTGACCGATATAACCGATATATCACCGAGATTTGACCAATATAACCGATATATCACCGATATTTGACCGATATAATCGATATATCACTGAATTATTAGTATTAAATTGCTATATATATAAATTCTACATTGTATTAAAATCACCGATATCTCACCGAGATAACCTATATCTCAAATATCGGTCCTCGACCGATATCCGATATTTTACCGCATTAACTGCATAGATTTTGAAATATAACTAGATTTACCACCCGCTGCAATGCGGTGGTGCGTAAAACTGTGTCGAATAGCACGAATGCCACACCACCGCCAACGACAACCAATACCGAAGTTACGGTGTGTTAAGGCGAAAAAATTAGACTGTAACGTAAAACATAAAAAATAATAATTAAGTCGATTTAGGACCCCGCGCGTTGTAACGAACCTGTCAAACGGGAAAAATAGACGACGTAAAAACGTTGAACCACACACGCACGTTGAGCCGTGTTAACTCGCAAAATCTAGTACGAAGCGTAAAACGAAACGTAAAAACCTTGAACCACATACGCACGTTACGCCGTGTTAACTCGTAAAATTTAAAACGAAAAATCTGCCAAATATGAAAAGTGTGGGGAACAAAGTTGAAAGAAAAAAATTGTGAGATTAAATTGTAAAAGATAAAAAATTTTAGATTAAAAGTAAAAAGTCAAACAGGTTTAGGTTAAAAATGTAATATCATTTTTTTTAAAAAACTCACAAATCATTTGAGTACAACACTTGTATCCTAAACATCCGTATGCCTAAATATGGTACTAATTTATAGTCTTTCTATACTAATAAACAAAAATCCTTTTTGGACACGTGTCATTTTCTGGTAAATTCTCACCCTTATATTTTTATTTATCTCTTTTATTAAATAATAATAATATTATCTTTCTATACTAATAAATAAAAATCCCTTTTGGACACGTGTCATTTTCTCGTAAATTCTCACCCTTATATTTTTATTTATCTCTTTTATTAAATAATAATAATATTATTAAACATTAATTTAACTAAATCTATTTATCTCTTTTGTTTTCATAATCTGAAATTGATTTCTTTTTTAACTCTAAATTTTTTTTGCAATTTAATCTCAACACTTTTTTTACTTTCAGTTTTAGTCTCTTATATACTTTTCATCTTTTATAAGTTCTCCGTTTAGTGTGTCGTTTTTTCATCTTTTATAAGTTCTATACTAATAAACAAAAATCCTTTTTGGACACGTGTCATTTTCTGGTAAATTCTCACCCTTATATTTTTATTTTTCTCTTTTATTAAATAATAATAATATTATTAAACATCAATTTAACTAAATCTATTTATCTCTTTTGTTTTCATAATCTGAAATTGATTTCTTTTTTAACTCTAAAGTTTTTTTGCAATTTAATCTCAACACTTTTTTTACTTTCAATTTTAGGTGGTGTTTGTTTTTTTGGCCAGAAGTGCTTCTGGCCACTTATGTCTGCGTCGCGCAGACGCGCGCAGACGTTTGATGTCTGCATCTTGTTTGTTTTCCGGAAGCACTTCTCACGAAAAAGGTCTTCCCCACCTCTTCCCCAAGCAGACATGTCCCAACCTCTTCCAACATCTTCCAACTTCATCCGCCGCCCACCCCTGCTCCGCCACCACCTCCACCCCCGACACAACCTCATCTGCCACCACCTCCACCCCCGACACCACCTCATCCGCTGCCCACCCCTGCTCTGCCACCACACCAGATCTTTCCCTCTTCTCCCTCATCTTGTGGAAACCCTAATTAGACCTAACCAGCCGCACCCCCTTGCTTCTCCTCCTTTCTCTCTCTGTTCAGTGACCAGAGTCGGTTGTTGGCTCCCCTTCTTCTCCGGCGAGCCCCCCACCACTCCACCTCCTTTCTTCTCTCGACGAAACCCCCATACCCCCACGTCACCTGCAACCCCCCTCTTCGTTTGGCAGCGGCGACAAGAACGAGAGAGAGAAGCTGAGCCATCTTCACGGTGGTGGTGGTGTTGGTGGGTCTCCGGTGACGGTGGTGGCAGTGGGTGTTCGGTTGAGGAGGTGGAAGTGAGATGGTGGTGGTGAGTGTTAGGTGGTGGTGGTGGTTGCGACGGGGTGGGTGGTGGCTGAAGTGGTGGTGGTTGGTTGTGGTGGTGGAGGTGGACGGTGGTTGTGGTGGTAGAGGGAGGCAGGGAGAGAGAGATGAGAGAGAGAGAGATGTTCTGTGTTGTGTGTGTGTTTAATGTGAAAAGAGGTTTTTATATATAAAAAACAAACCCTCTTCTCCTTGCAGACTGCAGACATTTGGTCCACCTCTTTTTCTGCAGATGCCTGCAGATGTGGTCCGCAGACTGCAGACCTTTTCCCACAGAAAAAACAAACAGCACCTTAGTCTCTTATATACTTTTCATCTTTTATAAGTTCTCCGTTTAATGTGTCATTCTAAATTTTCAAGTTAACACGCTGCAACGTGCGTGTGGGGTTCAACGTTTTTTCATCTATTTTTTTCCTGTTTGACATGTCCGTTGCATCACGTCTATTTTCCCCCGTTTGATAGCAGTGGCGGATCTAAGAACCTTTTTTACTGGGTTCATTTTGGTGGATTCTCACTAATTCTCACTATTTTTTCCAAATCATACTAGGTTCTCACTAATTTTTCCCATTTTTTCCAAACCTAATGGGTTCATAGGAACCCACAAAAGTGGCCTAGATCCGCTCCTGTTTGATATGTCTGTCGCAACGTGCGAGTCAGATATCGACACGTGTCATTCTCTGGTAAATTCTCACCCTTATTTTTTTATCTCTTTTATTAAATAATAATAATAATAATAATAATAACAATAATAATAATAATAATAATAATAATATTAAACATCAATTTAACTAAATCTATTTATCTCTTTTGTTTTCATAATCTGAAATTGATTTCTTTTTTAACTCTAAAGTTTTAATTTTTGGCAATTTAAGTCTAAAGTTTCAATTTTTGGTATTTTAACTCTTTTGATTAATTTGATTTTTCATTTCTAATTCAAAAGTTTTATTCTTTTGTAATTTAACCCCTTTAATTTTTTTTTACTTTCAACCCAAAGCTTTTCATCTTTTGCAATTTAATCTCAACACTTTTTTACTTTCAATTTTAGTCTCTTATATACTTTTCATCTTTCATAAGTTCTCCATTTAACGTGTCGTTCTAAATTTCCGAGTTAACACGCCGCAACATGCGTGTGGGGTTCAACGGTTTTTCATGTATTTTTTTCCTGTTTGACATGTCTGTTGCATCGTGTCTACTTTTCCCCGTTTGATATTTTGATTAATTTGATTTTTCACTTCTAATTCAAAAGTTTTCATCTTTTGCAATATAATCCCTTTAAATTTTTTACTTTCAATCCAAAGCTTTTCATCTTTTGCAATTTAATCTCAACATTTTTTTTACTTTCAACTTTAGTCTCTTATATGCTTTTCATCTTTCATAAGTTCTCCGTTTAACATGTCGTTCTAAATTTCCGACTTAACACGCCGCAACGTGCGTGTGGGGTTCAACGTTTTTTCATCTATTTTTTTCCTGTTTGACATGTCTGTTGCGGCGCGTCTATTTTTTCCCGTTTGATAGGTCTGTCGCAACGTGCGAGTCAGAGATCCACTTAGCTATTTTTTTCTCGGTTTTACACACAGTCTCGTGGTCACGTGAGAAAACATTTGCCTTTCATCTAACATGATATATAACTAATGAATCCCCGCATTGCGGCGGGTGGTAATTCTAGTTTGTTAATATATAAAAACATCTAGAATCACCACCTCTGTTGATGTAGTTGAGTAGATTGGAAGCAAAATAATATACCAGCAGGCGATAAAAATTCAAAAGAAGATGACTGCACATTTACGTAAAAATCAGGTGAAGATTGGATGATTCATAATCAACCAAGTAGCATAACCACTCCGCCCGTCTTTTTCCACTTTCTCACGTTGGTTCCAACATTACTGTCATTCCTAAATATTCAAACTCGATCATGCATGCATGCTAAGATTAATATATATTTTCAATAATGACGCCCTAATTAAGTTACTAAAAAAAAGGTTATTCCATAGTTGTATTTATAGATATATTCGGGATTCATTAAGATTTAAGGTTACATCCAAATGTTTGCTTTTTTAATTTAAAATCTAATTATGTTGTATACGAATATCTAATTATGTTGTATACGAAGATGAGGGGTATTTTTACACTACGAAGCCTGGGTTGAGCCATAGCCCGTGCTATCCCACAAATTTCGATACGAAAACAACATATATAACACTACTGAGCGAAAAATTCGGGGGGGGGGGGGGGCGCCCCTCCCCGCCCCTCTTATCCTTCGCCCCTGCTGCTGACACATTAGCTCCGCCCCTGACTATGAGTAGTTAGCGAAGATATTATATGATATTCTATATAACAAACGGATGCATTTCATTTCTCACCAAAGGGCTTGTAATCTAGTGGAATTAAGGTGTGGAGTAAAAACGTTCCTCCTCAAGTGATTGAAAGTTCAAATCATACGATTAATACTGGTGTAGATTTAGAAGTAGGTTTAAAAGATGTGTGATGCAAGTTTCGTATTTCAATCAGACATCTTGCGTAGCTTTTTAAATCATGTATAATGTTGTTTCAGATTAAAGTATTTCATAGGTACACGAAATCAGTAACCAAATTAGACCAAAGTGTACTTCAAAGAACAAGTATGATTTTTCATTTTTTTTTGGGTTAAAATTCATGTGTTCGATGATGATTCTGAAATCCCACTAGATAATTCCCATATATAGGGGTTGATCGAACCAACATAATGATTGGGCGAAACATTGCAACCCTTCGTGAAAGAATGCAACATATGACAATTACAACTGAATTCATCAGTGGAACCATATAAGTGCGAACTTGGTCCATCAATGGTAACTTAAGTGCAAGTGATAGTTATTTTCGCCATTACTATTGCTACAAAGTTTCAACTGAAGCGTATTTGTAGCTAACATGCAGTTGCAACTGGTGACCAATTTCCATTGATGATCAATTGCAACTAACTATTACGTTTCTAAAGTACTTGAACACTCTATAAACCGTTTGCCAAATATGTGTGCTTAAGACTACAACAAAGTTATGCCCAATCTAGTTCTTTTTTTTTTTTTTTTTTGAACGACAAATTTGGATCACTGACCGACCACTGGAGTATCATCGTGCTACCAGCGGAACCACCCGATCATATCCATCTCCACTAGGCATAATGTCTACACATCAATTCAGGGGGAAACCCAATAAATATGGGAAAACCCCCTTGTGTGAATCGAACCCAGGACCTATTAGTCCTAAAGTCTTATCCCACCACAAGATGCCACTAGTCGATCTGAGAAGAGTCTTGAGTCCTTCTATGTTCTTCTGAGTCTAGTCCTTCTGAGTCCACACCCTTGAGTCTTTTGTTTTAGTCTATCACCCTAGCCTTCCCCAAAGCTTTTACTGGTTTTATATAAATCTGACCCCAACTCCCCCCACTTCTGGTATCAGAGCCATAGCGCTCCTGCCATCCCTTTCTAAGGTTTGTTTAGTATGCACTGTTGACTGCAGACTTTGCGCTGATCTCTCAACAACAGAACACTAACCTTACAAGGTCTTGTCAGTCTGGTCCGACACTCTGTGTTTCTTATCTTGAGTCCAAAAGAAGCTAGTTAGGTGAGTCGTAAGTCGGAAGGGTCCGCGGTAATTTCCTCAAAGTACGGGCTTGAGGATAAAGATAAGAAGTGTTAGAAGTCTAAACCCAGATATGAATCCAAATCAGGGTCTTTCCCGTTCAAATTCCAGTTTTCTTCGGTCGTCTGCGTCAAAGATTGATCAGTTATATGAGATCTCTTATATCTCTGATGAGTCTAAAATCCCTATTACTAGTATGCCTTTAGTCAACCCTTACAGTGTCTTCAAAAAACCCCACAATTCCCTCTCCAAAAAAGTAAAACAACTAGTCAGTTCTGCGTCAAACCCAGTTGTTAAAGAGTTTGTGCAAACCTCCAAGTTTGATTCACACCAACTCCCAGCAACAACCTGTGAACACCTTGTCCCTCTTACTCTTCCCTCAGATCTTCCAAGGATCTGTCTATCCCAAGGATATACCCATATCCACTTCGGTGCCATAAGATTAGCCCTAACCTTCCATGGAAGAAAAGGACTACCTGCGTTCTCTCGTATCGCCCTAGTCGATACTAGATTCGTGGAGTACCAGCATGCCTGCATCGGTACCATCCAGACCACGTTAAACGCCGGAACTGTCTTCGTCACCTTCTATCCTAACTTCAATATGCCTCTCAATGATCCTTCGTTGCTAACAGCCTTGAAAGCCCAGATCCAGATCGGCGGTACACCACAGGTCAATACCTTTCAGGCCACGTTTCATTACCAGATGGCATATCGTGTCCAAAATCACTCTTTGGACATCATGGTTCCCGGATCGCAGGATAACTCTGGCGATGCTCTACTCATAGACATCGACTCCAACGCCACACCAACCTGCACTTATGTTCCAAAACAGTTATCCAGAGAAGAACTCACAAAGCTTCTACCTGAAAAATGGATAACCAATTACGAACAGATCCACCAAGCACCGGTTCAGACAACCACAACCCCTGACTTTGTCCGCCATCAAGATGGACAAGTTGAGGTTCGCTTTTCAAAACAAGATCGGAGAGAGATTTTCTCTACGATATACTTGATGCAACCGGCAGAAGAACCACACTTCCCGTTCGATGTATGCGATTGCCAGGAATGCCTGGATGATGCATATGAACTTGAGTACAAGGAGGAAACAAGAAACAAAAAGAAAAAAAGGGTCCCAAAATGCCCTGAATTGGCAAAGTGAAAATGTTGTTGCTCAAAACAAGGCACTCAACACCATCCTAGCTCAACAAAACAGCATGTCGAAGGCCCATGAAGATCTAACAAGCAGAGTTCAAGAGCTAGAAGGAATCATCTGTGAGATCAAAGCCAAAATCCGTGAACTACATCATGAACTCCTCCAGCTAGTTCACAACTCCCCAGGGCCACAAATTTCACAAGGTTTTCAGCAAAAAGAAGTAGAGATGAAATTCCTAAGGGCACAACTTGCAGACCTTGAGAGACAACACAAGCAGCAAAAGGTTCCCACCTATGCTGATGACACATGGAGACTGCCAACAACACCATTTATGCAAACATCCTTTGATCCTCAATTTTCAACATCGCCATTTGCTCAAACCTCCCCCTCCTTAAGCCTCTGGTCAAAAGAGCAAGCGGAGATAAAAGCAAAAAGGATTTCAAAAGGCACAACTATCAGAGGTGTTAAGAAAACACCTTGCTCGAAGAAAGAAGCGAAAGAAAACCTTGATGATAGTCCCATCATGGCCTCATCAAAGGCTCCAGAAGTTCTTCCATTCATAGAAGAAAACTACACTTCCTCTTTCTTAAAAATTTTGGACCAAGAAGATAAAGATAAAACGGATGAAGAAAAAATTATGGATAGCCTACCAAATCCAGAACCGGATCAAGAGACAAACCCAGATGACGAAACAGTTCTGGGAAAAAGAAAATGGTGTGACACAGAGAAAACACGAAAGAAAAGGGTTCGTCGCATAAAGGTCCAGAGAAGAAAAATAAAAGTAAAGATTCCCAGTCTGCGTTCCAAGACTAAGCAAATCTGCATGATTAGGGACCCCTCCTGCCAAAGAAGACACAAGAGAGCACCGACACCAATCGCAAAGGTTCATCTCCTTACAAGCACATATGCAAAACCTATCCCGGTCATTGCATTCTTTGATACAGGATCATCAGCCTCCCTGTTGAATCCTGCGATTCTCCCAGAAGAATACTGGAGGCCCCATAACCAGACGTTTTACACAGTCAACGGAGAACCCTTCATAATAGACAAGATAAGTACTCCAGTGTACTTAAGGCTATTTCCGTCATGCACAGTCAAACACAGATTCTTGGGGTCAGACTCTCATGGAAAAGACCTGCTACTTGGTTTTGATATACTATATCGACTAAGAGACTTAAGATATGGAGAAGAAGGACTCAGATACAAGAAATTCACAAACCCATGGGTTTCTTTTCCGAGACTCTACATGGTCTCTCCCACTTCTCTTGACACCATAAAGGCGCAAATAATCAAGTCATCATGTGCCTTTAGCCATACAGAGTTTCTCACAAAACACAAATCACCGTTATGGCTAAACCCATCATTCTTTGTCTCTCTAGCTTTTAAGCAGAATGAAGACATAAACCCGACAAGAGCCAGTCATCCAGGAATGAATCCTGATCATACCCAGCTTGCCATACAAGAATGCCAAGAACTGTTAAAACAAGACTTAATTGAGCCAACAACGTCTGAATGGGCATGTGAAGCATTTTATGTGAATAAAAGAAGTGAACAAGTCCGGGGAAAGCTACGACTGGTGATAAATTATCAACCGCTAAATTACTTCTTAGCCGATGATAAATTTCCCCTTCCTCAGAAGAAGTCCCTTTTCCAGTCGCTGGTAAACGCAAAGGTCTTATCAAAATTTGATCTAAAGGCAGTGTTTTGGCAACTGGGAATCAAGCCAGAAGACAGGCCAAAGACGGCTTTCTGCATCCCAAACCACCATTATCAATGGAAGGTGATGCCCTTTGGTTTAAAAAATGCTCCATCAGTTTTCCAAAAGGCAATGGTGCGAATCTTTGCACCAATTCTTGATAATGCCCTAATATACATTGATGATATTCTCCTATTTTCCGAAGATGAAGATTCACATGTCGTGTTACTTGAAAAATTCCATGATATCGTGAAACAATATGGAATCATGCTTTCAGAAAAAAAAATGGAGATAGGAGTCACGACCATTGATTTTTTGGGCATGAAAATCACTGATGGCATGTACCAGCCACAACCACACATTGCCCAGGAACTCCATCGTTTCCCAGACAAGCTGACGTCACAAAAAGAAGTGCAACAGTTCCTTGGATTGGTCAATTATATGGCAGATTTTCTGCCAAGATTGTCTAATCATACAGAACACTTGTTCCCCATGTTAAAAAAGAATCCACCAGCATGGTCAGAAAAGCAAACGCAAGCTGTAAAAGAAATAAAGCAACTTGCTAATGTGATGCCTCCTTTAAAGATTCCTGCAACAACCGACAAAAGAATCTTACAGACGGATGCCAGTGATGAGCATTGGGCTGCGATGCTAATTACAGAAGATGACAAAGGTGTCAGGAAAATAAGTGGATACAAAAGTGGCACGTTCAAAGAGTCAGAAAAGCATTATCACTCCATGTACAAAGAAATCTTAGCTGTGAAGAAAGGAATCGAGAAATTTCAATTCCATCTAGTCGGCTACAATTTCTTAATTGAGATGGACATGTCCTCTTTTCCAAAAATGCTTGAATTCAAAAGAAAGATGCTTCCAGAACCACAATTATTACGATGGGCAAATTGGTTCTCCCAATGGACGTTTACTGTTAAACATATCAAGGGCAAGGACAATATTCTTGCAGATTTTTTGTCCAGACCAAAGGCCTATAAATACATGGGTTCAAACATGATGCAGCATCACTACTCTCACCACAAAGACATCTTCCCAACAATTTTCATGATGGAAGCCGCAAATTCCTGTACCCTAGAAGGAACAATTCCCCTTGATCAAGAATTTAAAGAGAAGAAGATCCCAGAAGAAATTGTTGAAGTAATAGCAGATCAAGCCCTCAAAGACCGGTCAGTCTTGAATTACAAGACTTTCCTCACCATCACTCTGAAGCGTCATGGTCTGTTCATGAAAGGTCTAGTCTTCCACCCAAATTATCCTTTCATGAATGTCTTCCATATACGAGATCTGTACAAACTACCAAAAGAGGCACTTTGTTTCTTCTGGTATTTGTTTGAGGCATTTACCATTGCCATGTCCTTCAACACCGCCAAACTACTGCAATACCTAATTGACTGCCAGTTCGGGCAATTATCCAAGGAGCAAAAGCATACGCTCACCCTCCTTCAATGGTTTCTCCCGGCCCATCAATGGACTGGACATATGGCTGCAGCTGCAGGAAGCAAAAAGTATTGCGTCGTTGTGTTCAGAAGACCCAGATGTTATCTCACGCCTACATCAATTCCCCAAGACGGAAAAGCGGCCATTTACCATTCCCCTTTGTCTTTCATCCATGTCTGGGTCAAACATAAACCTGCTACCTTCTCATTCAAGCTCTTTCATGAACGAGAATGGATGAGCATCCGGAAATGCTTAGCTGCTGCAAACGGTTTCAAAACAGAAGAGATGCCCAAAGATGTCGTTGAAGGTGTAAATGCATGGGAAAACGAAGATCCACACTCGAAAATGTGGAATGATGCTCACAGGGAATATATCCAAACGCATATTACCAAGGGGATCACCATGCTCACAAATGATGAATTAGCTGTGTGGGACTTTGATAAAGATTCAGGCTTAGATCCAGCAGAAGATCCAGATGAAGAAGAAGATTAATTAAGCTTTAATAATGGTGTGCTTAGGACTAAATAAAGTATTATCACTCTTAAAGTGGTAATGGTGTGCTTAGGATTAAATAAAGCTTTAATCACTCTTAAAGTCATGTAAGCGCTTATGTCATGTTTTCTGTTGTTTTCCTAGATATTTTCCATGTATTATTAGGTGTGATGTCATGGATGATGTAATCAAGCCTCTCCTTGGTCTATAAAAGGAAGGCTCCCCCTCACTTGTAAATCATCCTTGGAAAGAAATAAAATCTTCTTCTATATTTCTCTCTACCTTCTCTCTACTTTCTCACTCTAAAATTTAGAGTCCAGTAAAGAGTCTTGAGTCGATCTGAGAAGAGTCTTGAGTCCTTCTATGTTCTTCTGAGTCTAGTCCTTCTGAGTCCACACCCTTGAGTCTTTTGTTTTAGTCTATCACCCTAGCCTTCCCCAAAGCTTTTACTGGTTTTATATAAATCAGACCCCAACTCCCCCCACTTCCTATAGCCATGGACAATCTAGTTCTAATAATGGCATACACCAAACATCCAATATCTCTACAATATTAAAGCAAAATAAAGTCCATCCACTGTGGCACCGTTCAAAGACTGGGAAGCGAGACCCTACTATGGGTGTTGCCCCCAAACCCCCATCAAGGGAGCGCAACCCCGATGAAATTCTTGCGAAGGAGGCGCCACTCCCTTGAACCCCCCATGCCTGTTCCTTAAATTACAACAATCTTGAACAAGCGTGCATTCAATACTCCACGTTTCTTAATTAACTTATACCAATGTATATTGTAGTCTCTCATTTGATATTTAAGTATATCCCGATTACTTACAATAGCTTGATGACATTAAAATCATTAACATGTGAGTTGGTCGTTCTAGAAAAACTTGGATTTCCCCTCACTATCTAAAGATAACGACTAACTTGAGTTTATATAATTCCAAAATTTTGAGCTCTCTTTTAAAAAATAGTCCTGACCCACGTGCCGCCACGTACTTAACTTCTCGTTTGAGGATAAGCCATTGCGTTAGTTCCAGGTGTTAATCGAATTGGTTTTTACGCAATTTGATTGTCGATGTTCTTAAACTTTAAAGTGCTCAAATTCAAATTAGACTTAGAAAAATCGATTCAGATTAACTTGGATCAAACCAAATTGTGAGAGGAAAGCATACATGTAATAACAAATTCAAAATCAACTTTGATTAGAAAATGAAATCTGAATCCGAAACGGTAACAACCCGATCTGAAAGTTCAAAACAGAATTCTTATTAATATTTGATCTTTTTAGTCCGATTCGGATAATAAACATAATAATATTAGTCTATATAAAGTTAATTAACTGACTCAAGAATGTTGGAAAGACGACTAGTTGAGTTAGGTAAGTGCACTCTAGCTACAAAACAAAAGAACGACCGACAAAAATGGTCATGAGTAATCTCATTTGCTACTGATTAGACATGTTCGTGTTCGTTCATTTAACTTTAGCCAAACACAAACACGAACATATAACCGAACACAATTTTTTGTTCGTATTCGTTTATTAAGAAATCGGGCATGTTCGTGTTCGTTTATGTTCGTTCAAGCCAGCATAAACGAACACAAAAAAAACATAAACAAAAAAACTTTAACTGAACATATTTGAATAAACATAAATTAACATGACTGAACTAATATAAAGAAAAAATAAACGTAATTTAACAAATATAAACAAACACAATTTAAAATTAGTGAACACAAACGAAGAAGTTTAATATATAATTCATCCGAAAACACATCTAAATTAGGGTTCATAGACACTAAATTAGGTAGTTTTTTTTATATAAATATTAAGTAAACGATTAGTTACATTTTAAAAATTCATTTTTTATTACTAGAAACTCAATTAATAATTAGTTATATTTATATAAGTAATTAGAAACTAATATTTATATAAATATAACGGGCAAGGATAGTGTAAAAAAGGCCTAAAGTGTGAGAACTGTATTAAAACACTATATATAATACTATATAACACCATATAAACACCGTATAACAATATGTAACACCATATAATACCATATAACACTATGTAACACTATATATCATTATATAACAAATATAACACTATACATCTATCATAGACATGCTATCAGACAACCTATAGTGTTATATTTGTTATATAATGATATATAGTGTTACAAAGTGTTATATGGTATTATATGATGTTACATATTGTTATACGGTGTTTATATGGTGTTATATAGTATTATATATAGTGTTATAATACATTTCTCACACTTTGAGCACTTTTTACAGGATCCTCTACCTATAACTATTTATGTATTTACTAAAATTTAAACGAAAAAAAAAAACGAACGTAAATAAACGAACATAAACGAACGTTCACGAACATAAATGAACGAACATAAGGCGTGTTCATGTTCGTTCTAATTAAACGAACAAAATTTTTTGTTCGTTTCATTCGTTTGTTAAATAAACGAACATAAACGAATTTCCCGTCAAACAACTTCGCAAATTGTTTATGACATTCGATTCGTTTACAGGCTACTACAGATTATCAACACAGACCACTGTTCAAGGGTCATCAACAACTTTTTTAAGGTTGTCCAAAGTGATCGATTCTAACAAAAAGAATTATACTATTTAGCGACTACGTGTCGATAGACAATTTAACAATGAGGTCCCTTTAGTTTTTATTGCCGGTTGTCCTAGTTGTTAAAATACTTAACTAAAAAGAATTATACTATTTTTTGAGCATTGGGCTCGGTTTTAACATATGTTTAGTACTTTATATCGAAATCAATCATATGATTTAATGAACGAAAAAGAGAATTTTATAAAAAAAAATTCGGCATTATAACCACTGTTGTAGAAATCGGCCTAGGCGGCCGATTAATCGCCGCCTAGGCGCTAGGCGCTAGTCTACTGATTAATTTTAGCCTAGTCGGTCAATTAATCGGTAATCGGTCCTAGGCGGTCCTAGGCGGCCCTAGGCGGTCCTAGGCGGTCCTAGGCGGTCAAAAATCGGATTAATCGGCCTATAAGTAATCGGTCAAAATCGGAAAAAATCGGTCCTAGGCGGTCCTAGGCGGTCAGAATTGGTCAAAATCAGTCAAAATCGAACCATACTATCTGAAACTTGAAGTATTTATGTGAATTTTGAAGTATTATTTTTATATTATTGGGTATATATATATAATTTTGAAAAAATACATATAAAAATCCCATTCCGATTAATCCCGATTAATCCCGATTAATCCCTAGGCTGTACCTCACCGCCCGACTAGCGCCTAGCGCCTTCTACAACACTGATTATAACCATGGTACAAAACACAATGTAATCCACATGTCAGCCAAACTATCTAATCATAGTACGAGGAAAAATGGATTAAAATAATCCTAACTATGGTTAATTAGCCGCCAACGGTCCTAACTACAAAAACCACCACTACCAGTCCCAACTATTAACATATTAGTCTCCAATGGACCTTAACGTCGTTAGTCGTCGGTTGCCGGAAAATACTATAAAAATTGTAAGGGGTGAACAATATTTCCCGTATGTTTACAGATGAAAAGTAAAATTTTCTCTTTTCTCCACTCATAACCATTCCTTATAATATAACTAACATAGTCACAAATATACAGGGCATCTATTATGAATGCTCTTACAGGTGTTCTTGATATGCCATGAATCATTTTTCTCGTTAAGAAAGTTTTAAGTAATCAGCAAATCCAATTTTTGTACTCACTTATGAATAAAATGAATGAAGACTCAATATCTAGTGATTTTTATTTTTATCCATCACTATCAAGTTATTATAATATTAATTATTTCTTAAGTAATTTGGTAAAATTAGTTTAAAACATATATTTTGACTACTCATTTAACGTGCCATAAACTCTTGTAAGTACGGAACTAAGAGTAGTACATATGCACTATACATGTACAATATTCATGTTCGTACTCCGCAAACTTATCATTGCGCATGTAACTTTTGTTTTGCTTTTTATGAAATTAAGTCCTGAACTCTTTTTTTTTTCGTTTGAATGCAGTAACGCACTACTTTATTAAGAACTCAAATTTATAACTTGTAGCTATGTTAAATAGTAGCACATATCTAACTAAATATGCACCACAATTTGCATTGCATGCATGTACAATTGGACATGCTCGTACCTTTCAAACTCATCATTTCGCATGTAACTTTTATGAAATTAACTCATGGATTCTTTCCTTTTGGTTTAAATGCAGTAAGGTACTATATTTTTAACCGCTAATAAGCTATACATTTTTTCTCTTAACTATACATTAATCGATTTTAAATCAGGGTTTTCTTCAAAAAAGACTTTGGCTTTGTCACTCGGCTACAATCCAAGTGACAATAATGCCTTACTTAAGAAGAACACAATTTTAATTTGTAGCTATATTCAAGGCATGGGCGCAGCTTAAGTAGGGCGGGAGGGGGCGGCCGGCCCCCTGAACTTTTCGCTCGGTAGTGGTGAGTATGTAGTTTTCGTATACAATATTTGGGTATATATGTTTTCGACCCCCGGTTTTATGGAAATTTTTAGGTTCAGTGACTTCCGCCCTCTCGGTCGAAAATATCAAGCTTTGCCACTTATTCAAGTATATGTTTGGATATGTATTCTCAATATTTTATTTTGTCCTTTATAAATTATATTTAGATAATCATTAATCGATTGAATTTATGGGTAGTTTATATGATAAAACAATTACCTAAAATTCTTTTTCTTACAACAACTTCTTACCTAAAATTTCAAATTGGGTTCATTTAATCTTAAAAGAATTTAAAAATCAGAATCAAAACATTTTTTTTAATGTCACTAAACAAATTATAACGATCTCTAGAAGCGAACCCAAGTGTTAAATAACTTAATTAGATCAAGTGACACATGAGATTTTTTAGTATTATCTAATGTTAGATATTCGTTTTATATATAAGAAGAATCCCATTAACGGTAAAAAAATCTCAAGTGATCCACTCAATATCTCCGGTTAATAACTTTAATTACTGTAAGTTTTGATGCATGCATAAAATAAAGATATTGATGCCTTCTTCTCTTAGTAACACAAGATGTTTATCTACAAGACGTTTATTTTTTTATAGTAATGGAAGTTAAAGTTTCACAAGAACGATATATAAATTTTAGAGGGTGCTTCCTTGTTAGAAAAAAAAAAAAAAATACAAAATTAAGGCACAGTTTTACACATACTAACAAGAAATCTTCATTCGCATTAGTCTCACGAATATATTTGCACTGCTATAATTTAATTAAGACTTTAAAAAGCAATAATAGATTTTTATTTAAATAAAAACTCAATAGAAAACCGTTAGATAAATTTTACGTGTTAAAGGAGACAATGTCCGTCATTGATTCTTATTGTTTGATGATTAAATACTCAATTATAAATGAAAGCACACTCCCAACTTCATTTGATCATATTATATAGCGTCATTAGTTTTTCCTTTCAGTTCAACTATAACACGCATCTTAATTCTTAACACAACTTTTACACACCCCATATAATAACATTGTCATAAAGTGATACTCTAAAACATTTTAACAACAAAATAAATTATATTTTTAGATATTAATGCATAACGACCATTATTAAATACCCAATTACTCTCATGTATATGTTAGGGTAACATTACCTTTCAGATGAAGGGTCCTGATTACTTACTGAAGTTTTTGGAATTATTTACTCTTATAAAGGAACCTAATAAAAATAGCCGAGCACCATAATGCCATCAAAATAAATACTAGTTATACATTTCCTATGTATACATTTACCAAATAGGGGAATAGTGCCAGGCAGCTGCCTGGCACTCCCCCATTAGACCAACACGTTTATTATTTTATATCCATTTTAAAATTACGATTTTGCCCACAGCTCAAAATAAAATTATGTTTTTTTGTCCCCATCTCAAAATTACGATCTTGCCCTCAATTCAAAATTACGCCTTTGCCTGGCACTCCCCCATTGGACCAACCAGTTTATTATTTTATACTCATTCTAAAATTACGTTTTTGCCCCTCTTTAAAATTACGGTTTCGTTCCCAGCTCAAAATAAAATTACGCTTTTGTCCCCAGCTCAAAATTACGATTTTTCGCTCCATTCAAAATAAAATTGTGGTTTTGCCCTCAGCTCAGAATTACCTTTTCGCCTCCAGTTCAAAATAAAATTTTGTTTTTGCCCCCAGCTAAAAATTACGATTTTGCCCTCTGTTCAAAAATGTGATTTTTCCCCGTCTAAAAAATTGTGATTTCGCTCTCAATTCAAAATTACGTTTTTCCCCAGTTCAAAATAAAATTATGTTTTTGCCCCCAACTCAAAATTACGATTTTGCCCTCAGTTCAAAATAAGATTTTGCTTTTGCCTTCAGCTTAAAATTACGATTGTGCCCTTAGTTCAAATTTACATTACGCTGTTACCCCAAGTTCAAAATTACGAATTTGCCCCTGTGAAAATTTACAACTTTGCCCCTGGTTCAAATTTACAGTACTGCCATTACTTTAGCTTTTGGCAAATTACGATTTTACCCCAGTCAAAAAATACAACTTTCCCTCGGTTAAAAATTACAATAGTGCCATTGTTTTAGTTTTTTTTTTCAAAACTATAAACGTGTTTTGTTTTAATTGGTTTACTCGATTTAATTGTTTTTCGTGTCAATGAGCTGCCTAACACTCGCTCATTATTCGGCCATCGCCCTACAACGCGGGCAGGGCATCAACTAGTTATATTATACATAACTACAAAGGAGATAACAAGGAAGCACCCTCTAAAATTTATATATTATTTATCTACAAGATGTTTATCTTTTATAGTAACTAGTTTTTTTTAGACGTCGCGCGTTGCGGCGAAACCGAGCAATTGATAATGTAAAACAAACGTGATTTGAAAATAAAGCATGTTGTTTAGAAAGCCAAACCATTAGAACGGTTTAATTTATCATTGTATCGTTTTATGATACCAAATAAATACTTTATTTTGAGTAGAACTTAGTTTTTAACAAAACCTATAACGGAATGTCGAGGGAAAAAATTAAGCACAACTACGTACTTAAGTTTTTAGAAAAAATTATAAACGTAAATTATTAAAGAAGCATCAAATTATTTGATAAAATAATATATATATTCTAAAAAAGGAAAAGGAATTATTTAAAAAATGGTAAAGGAAATATTTAGTTTTAAAAAAGGAAAAAAGAAAAATATGTTATTAAAAGTAAATATAATAGTAAAATATTATAATATATTAAATAAAAAATAATAAAAAAGCTATATATAATTTTAAAAATAAAGTTACTATTCATCGTCCTTCGAAAACCATAAAACGTAAGTTATTAAAGAAGTATCAAATTATTTGATAAAATGATATATATATTCTAAAAAAGGAAAAGGAATTATTAAAAAAATGGTAAAGGAAATATTTGGTTTTAAAAAAGGAAAAAGGGAAAAAGAAAAATATGTTATTAAAAGTAAATATAATAATAAAATGTTATAATATATTAAATAAAAAAATAATAAAAAACTATATATTATTTTAAAAATAAAATTACTATTCATCGTTCTTAAAAAACTATATATATATAATATAATATAATGGAAGTTCAAGTTTCACCCATCAAGTTTCACATGGCATTTACCCGTTCGTCAATTAAGTCGTTTCACATGTTACTATTGATTGGGATTCAAATGATAAAAAAAAAATGAAAATCACAAAATTATATTTAATTCGTACGTTATTGATTCATAGGTTGTTTACACACTAAGGGAGAATAATTTCTGGAAGATACATTTCTCTAAGTTTTTCGTAATATACACATATCTATAGTTTAAAATTAACTATATACCCATATGTATATAGTTAATTTTAAACTATAGATACTTGTATAGAGTGGATTTCTCTTAGAGCATTCACATCCATTCCACCATATTTTTACGCTATGTTACACTAAAAACACTACATTTTCTCTCTCATTTTCAATTAAATAATATTTAATTATACATTTATCATT
This sequence comes from Helianthus tuberosus, assembly GCA_030545235.1. Taxonomy (NCBI): domain Eukaryota; kingdom Viridiplantae; phylum Streptophyta; class Magnoliopsida; order Asterales; family Asteraceae; genus Helianthus; species Helianthus tuberosus. The sequence goes on along the minus strand of CM060425.1, from coordinate 1,906,335 downwards.
ACCTTTTCTCTCCCCTCTACTCACAACCGCTTTCAAAATATATTTAAAAATTATAAGAGGTGAACAGTATCCCCTCAAATATACAGATGAACAGTAACATTTTCTCTCTCCTCTACTCATAACCACTTTTTATATTTTTTATATTATAAAAACTTCACTCACATATTTCAGTGGAATGGATGTGAATGCTCTTAGGATTTGTGGTTAAGAATGCTTCTCAAGTTTCTCAAATAGGGTGGATTTCTCTTAGAATTCCTACCCTATATATATATATATATATATATATGGGAATGATAAAACGAAAACTCACTTGGCTTTAGAAAACTCAAAAACCTTTGTAAAAACCCCAGGTAACATTTTTATTTTTCCTTAAAAAAAAGTAAATGTAACATACATATATTTGAACATTTTTATAAAAGAAAAACAGAAAAATGCCGAGTAGTTTATTTTTTAAAAAAATGTTAAAAATTTCATGTTACATAATATGTATGTCCGAAAAATGTAACATACAAATTTTGAACATTTAAAAAAAACGAGTAGGCGCTTTTTCCATTTTTTTATAAAAATATTCAAGTACATTTATGTTACATTTCCTGTTTTTTTAGAAAAATAAAAATGTTACATAGGGTTTTCTTGAGTTTTCTCAACTCAAGTGGGTTTTCGTTTTATCTTTCAATATATATATATATATATATATATATATAGGGTGGGGTTCTAGAGTGAACACTAATGTATTTGCGAACTGAGTGAACAAATCTTGGCTATTGATTTACACATGTGGATGGCTAGGATTTAATGATCAAATCGTAAATACACTAGTGTATTTCATATTCAAATCTTGGCCATTGATCTACACACATGTATGACCAGGATTAGTTCGCTCAGTTCGCAAATTACACTAGTGTTCACTCTTGAACCTAATCATATATATATATATATATATATATATATATATATATATAACTCTTATGAGTTGTGAGAACTTAGAAAACTCGGTTTTGACTAAATATTTTTTCCAATTTATTTTACCAAAAATTTCAAAAAAATCAACTTTTCAAAAAAAAAAAAAAACATAGATACTTTTTAATTTACAGCTGACGTAAATGATGTAAAAAGCTGATGTCATCAGTTTTTTACTGTAAGGGCCGAAAACACCACTTCAATTATTTTTTTACAACCGTTTTTGTATTGTTTTAATCTATAAGTGTGCAAAAATTGAGAGCCAACTCGCACGGGAGAGCCGAGTTCTCTAAGTTCTCGCAACCCGTAAAAGTTTGTTCTTGATCTGAATCATATATATATATATAGGGGTCCGCTAAAATGAAAACCACATCCAGTTGTAAGAATCATGGGAACTAAACCGTACGGGGCGAGTTGGACCAATTTTTTTTTTCATAAACGTAGATGCGTGTATTATAAACACATTTGTAAAAGAAAATTCAAAAAAAAATGTCGTGTGTGTAGTTTTGTTTGTGTTTACGGGTACCGTAAATTTTAAACCAAATTTACGCTACCCGTAAACGCAAACTTGTGGTGCTTAAAACTACACACACGACATTTTTTTTACAAATGTGTTTATAATACACGCATCTACGTTTATGAAAAAAAATTTGGTCCACCTCGCCCCGTACGGTGTAGTTCTCACGGTTCTTACAACTAGAGGTGATTTTCATTTTAGCGGTCCCATATATATATACGTAAAGTTTGGGTTCAAACGGCGCGCCCGAGGGGGTAGTTTTTTACGCCCAAAGTTTGGTTAAAAAAAAAGAAAAATAAAAAAAAATAAAAAAACCCAAACTTTGGGCGTAAAAAACTACCCCCTCGGGCGCACCGTTTGAACCCAAACTTTACGTATGGTGTTAAAATATACACATCTAGTCGTAAAAAAAATTTCGTGGTCAACGGCCACCCGCGGGTCGCGGTTCTCGCGGTTCTCATAACTCGTGGTGGTTCTCATTCTAGTGGCCCCCTATATATATATATATATATATGGAGATGGAGATGATCATGAGAAACTCTTTCTTTGTGAGAAAACTCTATCAAACGATTTATATTTATGTTGAATCTCCTTGTATGTATTATAATATAGTATGGATACATGCACATACAAAATTGTTGTGTGAAATAACTAATGAAATTTTTATAAGCTTTTTAGATTGGGTGTAAATGAGTCAAGTCATTTGCGAGTTACATGAGATCGGCTATCTGAAAGCTTGAATTGAGCCGAGCTTAAATGAGCTCAAGTTCAAGCCAGAAAATAAGCTAGTTTAATAAACTACCCTGAGCTCGAGCTTCACTATCAAACTCGAGTAGGCACATGAGCATAAACGAGCTTTTTATTATATATAAAAATGTAATAAAAATAACTTAATAATTTATATAAAAGTTATAAATATAATAATAAATAAATAAAATAATAAACAAGGCGAGCTCAAACTAAGCTCGAGGTAGGAAAAACTATTTATAAGCCGAGCGAACAACAAATTAAACCAGCCGAGCTCGAAATTTGGTCTACACCCATATTTTTACCCTGTTTTTAAATGAGGTGATGTTTCGTAAATATAGGGAAAAACTATTACGTAAATATAGGGAATGTTTACTGGAAAAAAACCTAATAAATAATAACATATCAAAAAAGTTTTATCTATTTAATAATAAGCAACAACCGTCTAATCAAATGTTTCGTTCATTTCACCCACTGAATCAAATTTTAGTTTTGAACGGCCCTAAATCATCAACATTTTACGAAAGAAATAATAAAGCTTGTATTTTTTTTTATCTATATTTGGTTTCTAGAAAAACAAGAATAAAAGTACAACAACCATGTATTAAAAATAAACGATTGCATGATTTGGAACTTGGAAGAGTGGGAGACACGACTACATATAGGAAAATAAAGAAATCAGAAACAATTAAAGTTAGCTACCAAATGAACATTTTTATAATTAGTATTGGTAAGTACGTATTAATTACAACTCATATATATGTATATCATCATTAGTAATAAAATAAAAGTTATATGCTTTGTAAAAATGGTGAGCAAGATTTAACAAAACAAAATTTACAGCAAAGGTTATTAATTATTGTAAAAGTTTGATCAAAGATACAAATCCACTTTACGAACATATACACATATATACATACATACACCAAACACACACATATATATAGATAGAAAGATAGGTATAATAAAACAAAGAATTATAGTGTAGAAAGTATTATGATTTATTGTTGTTAAGATTGTGCTCGTCGTAAAATCCCATTCTTAAATTTATACTTTGTCTATCCTGAAATTTGAATCATATATGGACGGACACTTTTACATCACACCTTGGTAGTGTAAAGTTATACTAACTAGTGATATTTCCACGCGCTTCGTGGTGGGGATTAAGTCGGTATTAATTTGGTTTGTTAAAGTACCTACACTCGATATAGTAATTGAAAGAGCAAGTATTACGTCGATAAAAAAAAACACATATATGTTGTTCAGTTGATATCTGTTCGGTTCGCTTGCATTTTACGTTTATTTTATTTCAACATTACGATATTTTTTTGATAACGGATATTCTTCCGCTATCGTACCGAGCCCAATCGAAACCAATTGAACAACATTTGTATCGGTACCAATATTTTTTTATTTTTAGTTTTTTTTTCTTTCAATAAACTGATACTGTATCGCTACCATATTGTACCGAACATCATCAGTACCAGTATACATACCGTTTTATTGTTTCCTGTTTTATAACAGGTACTTTGATCATATCTTAAAAGTTATATGAGAGAACAAAATATATTTAAATCAATTAAAGTAATAAACCAATAAAATAATAAAATCTTAGAAAAAAACAATATTGAAAAAAATCAAAAACAATTGTTCCCCTATTTTTATTTCAACATTACGATGTATATTTTTTAAACGGATATTGTGTCGCTATCATACCATATTCAATCAAAACCGATTGAATAACATCTGTATCCGTATCAATATTTATTTTTAGTGTTTTTTTTTTTTGCTTTTGATTAATTAATATCGTATCGCTACCATACCGTACTGAACAACATCAGTACCAGTATACATTCATTTTTATGATTTCTTGTTTGATAACTGGTACTTTGATCGTATCTTAAAAGTTATATAAAAATATATGTTTAAATCAATTAAACTAATAAAACAATATAATAATAAAAACCTAGAAAAAAGAATATTAAAAAAAGGCAAAAAACCCTTTCATGGCCTGTTTGTATTAATATGTATAAAAGGAAGTTAAATATGTTTAAGAGGTCAAAATAGTAAATTCAGTTGTAGCTGTTAGCTTTTTCATTCAAATTTAGTAGCAACAATATTTTTAATCTCAAATAACATTTATACATATTATTTTTTTTTTTAAATATTATACCTTCAAATCAAAATTTTAATGCACTTCAATAGTTCAATCTAAGCATAATATTCCATTTTTAAAAAATGTTAGCTAATTGTTGATTATAAATGATACATCTTAACTAGTTACATCTAATTTTATATATGAATAAACTATGGGATTTTAATTATGCATTAAATTTACTAAAAAGACACGTCCAAAACCACAAGTAACTAATTAACGCAAATTTACTCGCCCTTTTTTTGAAAGGCAAACGTCATTAAACACATAACGCCACCCCAAATCGGGACAGACTAACAAACAAAACAAAAAGAAAGACTTACATAATTACAAATTTACTCCAATCTACCTAAGAGATGGTGGCCTTAAACTTAGACCTACTTTTAAACCATAAAAACCCAACCGTCTTGATTTCGCTGAAGATCTCTTCTATTAGACCAGTTTGTTAGAAAATTTCAACCCATTTTTGGCTTTCCACATACTCCATGATGATGTGTGAAAACACCGGATCGATGGCGAACATCAAACATTGCACTTGATTCAAGACATGAAGTGCAATCATAAACACCAAAGATAGAAAGATGTAGAAGATGAATCTCTTTATTAACGAATCAGCCATCACAGATTACATACCAAAAGAGTATACATCATCTACAAGCTGGTTTAGATCACAAAGATCTAAACCGAGCTTTCTCTCACTAACACATAGTCTCCCTATCTCTCTAGAATTCACACACTGATGGAGAATGGCTGGGATTTGTGAGAGATGCACCAAGCTCTAAAGGGTTGCCCTAATCTACCCTATACAACACATATATATAGAATAGGGACTAAACCCAGACAAAAGATATTGTCCGAGATGCAAAAAAAATAATTCGGACAACAATAATAATCAACATATTCCGAGTTTAACATCATAAACTCGGAACTGATAAACTTTCCGAATTCTTGACTTGGCTTGGACTTTGTTGACCGTAGACCAGAACTAATAAAGCACAGTTACCCGACAGGAACTGCACTTACAGACTCCCCCTTAACTGTTGCTATCAGTTCTATCTGACATTGATATCTTCAGTCACCCGATACTGCACTTACAGACTCCCCCTTGACTGATGATATCATGCCTGCTTTCAACTTTGGCTGAGACTTGATCTTTCCGGTAGAGCATAACAATCTTCAACCCTTCTAATAAAAGACTTGCCTACGATCACTTAAGGCCGCTTTGAGAAACCTGAAGAATCCAACATCAAACACTATAGATCCTCCCCCTCAAACTACTCCTGAATCAAGTTAACGCAAACCGACCTACAACCACATGTAAGAGTATCGCTCGATACCTTAATCTTCAAACCTAACCGGTAGCAGAAAGAAAACATTGGATTTCCAATGTCCAACCTTGAACACTTCAAACTTCACTAAGACATGAAGTTCAGTTCGATAACTTAATAACAAACTGAACTCCGTAAAAGTACATACACCATCTTAATCAAAAGTCTTCAACCCTTCATGTATGATCTCATCTCGTCACGTATCCCCATGAATCAATCTCCTATCTTCACGAATCCGCTGGATCCCCAATGGCTTTTATCTCCGATCATCCCCTCAAATCAAGAAGCCCCACATTATTTTGAGACCAGAACTAATCTACTCTACTCTAAACAGCAACTTAATAAGGCTCAATCTTCAACTAGTCGTCAACCGAGAATTTAACTTCATCACGTCAATACTTGATTAAAAACATGAACACACTTGACAAAACTCCATCATACACGAGCCTTTACAAGCTTTAGATTTACAAAGAAAATAGAAATTTTATTTTACTCCCCCTATTTCTTCGTAAACTGTCAAAGTCCAACCAAGTTATTATTATCTTCACCTCCAATGCACGATCATAGTCCAAAATTGTCACAAAATTCTAGTAAGGACCACATTCCAACACCGAGAATCTTGTAAATAACCATGGACTGCCATTACTAAACAAAAATTCGCGGTATTTTTTTTTGCAGCAGCAATCAGAAAGCCCCAATTCATTTGTTTGCTTCAGTATCAAGGATTATGAATTCTTTTGAATGAAAATCGATCTGCTCGTCAGATGTCGAGTATCGTAAGCTGCAGTCGAGCCCACTGTTGTTGCAGCCACTAACCAGCTAAGGTATGTAATGTATGATTCAGTTTCCTGAGTACCAAACTCAGGTTGTAGAAGGGCCCCTGTAACCAAGACTTGCTGGAAGCACGTATTAACCTTACTGATCATTAAAGGTTCGACTTTCTGTGGCGGACCCCATCAAGGTTGAAGAACTCAGACCAACTCCTTGACTTTAAACCTAAGTGGTTAGCCCTTATATACACTGCACCACCAACTAGAGCAAGATCTCGGATAGCAACTAGTGCAACCAGTCCTGAGTGCAAACGACCCCTTTCTATCATGGCCATGGAAACACATCCAATTAGCACTTTGTCAGCAAGAGGATCAAAGTATGAACATACCATAGAAGGTATGAAGAGCGAGAGATGAAGATGGAGGGTTTAAATCGGGAAAAACAAAATTGATGTTGAATTAATTAAAAATCCGGAACGACTGATGTTTTGTTATAATGAAACCCGGATCAACTTAACACATGGATGAACTTTATAAGGAAACCCGGAGAAGCAACTGTTTTAAGGAACCCTGAACCAATTTATCCAGAACTCAGGAACAATGTTTTTAAAACAAACTCTGAACATAGAGAAAGAAACCCGAAACCCAGTTCTATTTGGATACTAAACCCGGACTTTGAAGAATCACGGACCAAGATCTTTTTCAACTCAGAGATATTAAAACCATAAAGCCGGACCGAAATTACAAATCCGGACCTGGAGTGAATTAAAAGATCCAGACCAGTTTCAAAAGGAAACTCGGAAGTTTGGAAATCCTGACAGTATGTTTAATGTCAAAACCCTGAACATAAAAGTTAAAAACCTGGACTGTTTAAACAGTCGCTGAAATCCGGACCATAGCAACTTCTTGACTGATATTGTTGTTTCAAATAAACCAGGACTTGCAGACACAAACCCGAAACCAGTTTAAGATTAAAGTGAAACTCGGACAGTTATAGGATGACTTTTTACTAGAAAACCCGGATACCTAGAACTAAAATATCTAAAGATAAGCTCGGAACATGTTTCAATTTAAAGAAAAACCGAAAACCACCAAAACCCGGAACAGAAACCCGGAGCTAAAAGTGTGGACTTTCAAGGAAATCCGAGTAAACCCGGAAACTGAATAAATCTGAACTTGCAATGAAGTCTGAATGAACTCCGAACAATGTTTTTTTATAAACTCGGAGGGGATAAACTCTGAAGGACTTTATTAAACTCAGATATACTAAACTCGGAACAACAACATGTTCACATAAACTTTGATGGATGTCATAAGCTCAGATCTATTGACATAAAATACAAACTCTGATGGAATTAATTTGTAGACTCTGGCTCACTGAAAACAACAATAAACTTGGAACAATTTAAAGACTCTGAATTAATTTAAAATAACAAACTTGGATCTAGTTACTAAACTCTGAAAGTTTGAAAACCCTGACCTCTTGAAATGAAAACCTTGATCTCTAACACCTGACCACTAAGTAAAGTCTGACCTCTAAGTCCTGACCTCTCCAAGTTAATCCGGACAGGAGGTGCTTCAGGATATCTCACAAGTGTGACTTCACACAAGTTCAACAATAATCCGGAAGCACAAACACTGAACACATAAATAAAGAAACTCGGACTGGATGTTGATAGATTAACTCGGACAGGTATAACACTTACATAAATCCGGACATAGCCTTTTTCAGATCAAAACCCTAGAACTGCAACAACTTGGAAAACAAGAAAAAACCATCACAGCCGACGAACGGCTTCATTTTCTTCAAGTTTTCTGCAGAATCTTCACGTCTTCAAGATGTTTGGCGGAAACAAACATCTAATCAAGAGCAATGGTGATTCGGAATGCAGTTAGACCATTCTGAATCGGTAACCAAGTTCTGATACCACTGTGAAAACACCGGATCCATGACGAACATCAAACATTGCACTTGATTAAAGACATGAAGAACAATCATAAACACCAAAGTTAGAAAGATGAATGTGACAACTGCCACTTTTCGGTAACTTTCGTACACTTAAATTACTCATTTTTAGCTATACTGTTATATGTTTTAAACATCCGAGCTGCATATTTCATGACATACACTTAGAATACTCATGGAATACTTATTTATGATGCACATGATTCATCTTTATTGATTACATTTGAAACAGTTTTGACAATGCATCGAAACAACTAGTATAGTACCTAGTGAACTAGTGTGCTGACAAAAACGCAAGATCCGCAGAAACCATCTTAATGACATCTTTAGGACTCAGACGAAAGTCCAACATCTAATATAAATTAAACCCTAACTAGGAATGCAAGAGTTTGGTTTAATAGCTTCCCGAAGTCCGATAACACTAAAAACTGTCCGAAAAGCACTAAAAGTCACAATTTCAACACTTTTCCGCAGAAATTCTGCAGAAATCAGTATTGTAAGTTATATGCAATGTACAAAAGTGTCATTTAACCTAGAATTCATATTAGAATACCTTGGGGTATCATCTAAACCAAGAATCATATCAATTCACACAGCTTACACAAGCTTAACGTTCAAATAACGACTAACGGAAACAACGCCAAACGAATATTCGAACGATATCTAATCTTTTTTAGTGACCATCTAACATTATTTGGATCATTTTGGTCTAGTAATGGTCACTTAACACATTGATACACTTAAATCTCTAATGCATCTAACTTTCCTAATCAATTTCTACAAAAATCTGACACTTGAAACACTTAGAAAAAAATTCACAACAAGACCCTAATGTGGGACCCACCCCCTTGCCCACTTGTTGAAATATCTTAGATATTTCACCCATCTTTGCAAGTGGTGAAAGTTGGTGAATGTTTAAACAACTAGTTACTTTAGTTACTAACCATTTTATCACAAATTACACCTTATCTTTCACACACTTAAGAACTCCCTCAACCTTCATCATTTTAGCCAAGAACACGCACCAAAAAGTTTCATTTTATAGCCTTTCTTTGATGATCAAGATGGAGTTTGATGGAACTTAGGAGGATCTAAAGCAACCACAACTTGAAGAAGTGATTTCCTTCCATTCAAGAGCTTTCAAGCATCAAGATCAAAAAAAATTTTCTTTGCTTTTATCATCATCTAAATTATCCCTAGCCACAAGAGCTAGAAGTGAGCCTTCTAAATCCTTTTTTCATACTTATTTATGTATTTATTGTTTATAGAACAAGTTATAACTAAAACAATCATACAAAATAAGATGAAAATACAAAGAAGCAAAATAAAAATTATGATATATAAGATTGTTTATGTTGTGATTTAAAGCTTATTACTTGCATATTTGATCTAGTTATGATGAATATTATATGAATAACTTGTTAGATGATGTTTAAAAACATGATCTAACAAGTGTACATGAAAATGTTAAAAGGGTTATGTTAAACATAATGTTTAAATGGATGATCATAATCTTTGATATTATTAAAGTGAATAAGGTTTTTCACTAAAAATAATGCTTTTACAAGATTTATAAAAAGAAACATACAAGATAGGTTTTGTATAAAAGTTCAACAAACTAGAAGTAAAGTATGGTTTTTGAACTAGTAAACATATGTAAAGATCATACCAAAACCCTATATGATTATGAGTTCATCTTGTTAAGTTTATGTTATAAATCTCATGTACTTTTTCTTAGAAATAAGATGAGTAAATTGTTGGTGATTTTGAAAAGAAAAGGATATGTTTTATTAAATATGGCAAATCTTATATTTCAAATGAAATATAGCCAATTTTTATTAGAAATCATATGTTATAAAAACTATCATTTTTGACAAAATCTTTACTAGAATTAAAAATTTGAAAGAATAGTTTTTATAAAAACAAAACTAGATATAAATATATATTTTTCAGAAAATATATATTTAGAGATCCTAACAACTTATGTGCTATGTGTTATTTGATTGTATTAGTTATATACATGAAAATTAGGAACTTGAATACAATGATACAAATAAACACAAGATACATTACAACTAACGTCTTACAAGACTACGCATAAATACATCTTAAAAGCAAATTACGGACGATCCGAGTATTCGGACACAACTTACGGACAAATCGGACTTACAGAAAAATAAACGGACTATATAAGTATTTCGGACTACAATTTATACTATATCAAAGACTTGGTAAACTACGTTTGCTAAACCGAACAAGTAACCATATATTTTCTACAAGTATACAAAATATATTACTTATGGTTTAACTTAAAAATGTATTGTTTTTGAAATACATATATATATATACATATATATATATATATATATATTTCCTAACATCTAAACTATATTATTTTAGTGAAAGACTAAAATTATATTTTTAGAACAAATCTTAAAATAGATTATTTTTAAAATGATTTTTATACCTTTTACCAAGTATAGATTATATATTCCTATGGAATATATCTTAGAATATATAAGTATGTATATTCTAATAATACAAGATCACGTATAATAAACACGTGAACATACGTATTCCTATACGTGCAACTATATATTCACTCACATCACCTAACACTTGGTGAAAGTACAATTATACAAGTATGATACTTAATCAAAGATACATAGTTATGTATACAAGTACTCATAATACAAGTATGCCCATACATGGGAATTATTCATACACGTACAGTTCACTCATACGAGACACATTCATACATATACACTTTATTCATACGAGACATGAAGTCAAGAAGTATACACATACAATTTATTCATACGAAACACAAAGTCAAGAAGACTTGATCCGGTAATACAACTCACAAAATACAAGAATATATATATTTAGTGAAATATATATTAAACAGTTTATCAATTAATACATCTAATACACAATTCAATGAATAACAAATCCATACAAGTCTTAATACATATTCAAGATAAAAGATTTATACATGAGTCAATACAAAGACCGAAGTGTCTAACAAATCTAGGACCTTTGTAGGTCGTCATACAATTCTAGACAACAGCCAGTGAGGTTACCGTTATATACAGTTTACTGAATGCAATTCAGTGAGTTCATGTCCCTTATTCATTTTAAATGCTTTATAACTTTACAAGCTGAAGAAGGGTGTTTTGAAGTCGGCTTTGTATTCCGGTGAGATGGATAACGTTGTCCCGCCATAGATTCAGCCCGAGCGCGTGAACGGGGGTTTTATGGCTACCGGGAACGTAACTCCGGTCCATGTACATTAATATGTCACGGATCATTTGTAGCGCTTTGTTGTGATCGGTCCATTTGTTGTTAAGTTCTTCTAGAAACGTTTCTCCGTGAGCGTTTTCGATACATCGGGACATGTTCAATTGTATGTTAAGTCATGTAATAAAACACCTTAGATCATGTGCGATTAGGGTCATACATCTAAGCACCATTAATCCAGTTTGGACCTAGGTACAGAGGGTTAGATCTAATGGGTTTTGGCGAGCCCCACTCTTGGTCATGGACTCACACAGAAGAGTGCGTTTGTATCCCAGGCGATGGTAGTCGACGCGAAATCGTCTAGGTTTGGATTGCTTCCTAATTCGTCACACATATTAATGTCCTTGCTAAACATTAATGATTAACGATTTCATTGACGCTTTACATACTACACCTTTACATACTGGTTTTCATCTTATACAACTCACATTTTACAGATACATTTTATACAACTCACATCTTACAGATACATTTTATACAACTCACATCTTACAGATACATTTTATATAACTCACATTTTACAGATACATTTTATACAACTCACATTTTATAGATACATCTTATACAACTAAACTGCATGAACTCGTCAACTTTTGTTGATGTTTTCAACTTAACATGTATTTCAGGTAATTAGTGGACCATATCGGGGATTTCAGACAAGAAAACAAGCATCAAGACTCCATGCCACCATTTGAAGGGTTTGTCCGTTATATACCGCCTCTTTTCGGTGATATAGTGGTCAAGCCCTTAACAATTTAGAACTTGCATTTTAATGTATTAAACAATGACACTTTACTTTCAGTTAATGGTTTGTAACTGATACACTTAAACTTATGTTGTGTTCTTTTGAAACAATTGTGGAAATGGCATTGGAGCATGTTTTATTCATTTAGTATGTTCACTTATATTGTTATGCAATGAGAACCGATCAGATCACACCTCGCGCTTTCGCTACGAGCGGGTGTGCCAATGTAGAAGATGAATCTCTTTATTAACGAATCAGTCATCACAGATTACATACCAAAAGAGTATACATCATCTACAAGCTGGTTTAGATCACAAAGATCTAAACCGAGCTTTCTCTCAATAACACATAGTCTCCCCCTCTCTCTAGAATTCACACACTGATGGAGAATGGCTGGGATTTGTGAGAGATGCACCAAGCTCTAAAGGGTTGCCCTAATCTACCCTATACAACACATATATATAGACTAGGGACTAAACCCGGACAAAAATATTGTCCGAGATACAAAAAAAATAATTCGGACAACAATAATAATCAACATATTCCGAGTTTAACATCATAAACTCGGAACTGATAAAGCTTCTGAATTCTTGACTTGGCTTGGACTTTGTTGACCGTAGACCAGAACTGATAAAGCACAGTTACCCGACAGGAACTGCACTTACAGACTCCCCCTTAACTATTGCTATCAGTTCTATCTGACATTGATATCTTCAGTCACCGGATACTGCACTTACATGATGCTTTGGATAGCCGAATTATCAAGATATTTTTAAACCACAATGCAAGTAAAATTCAAGTAAATATCTAAATGAAAACGCATAAGGATTTGGAACCTTGCACCAAGCAGACACTAGTTACCACAGGACTGAAGCGAAAAAAAAGCAGTGAACAAATGTTCGGATGTTTCTTTTCCAATGCCACACAACGAGCACAAACTATTCATCACCATAATCCGCTTTCGCCTCAACGCAATTGCCTTCGGGATTCTACACATTTTCGCCCGCCTGGCGAATATGTTGCACTTGATTAGGAACCAGTTATACCAATGAAAAATGTAAACGTTATTGTAGTCGAATCCACTACTCAGCGAAGATTTGACAGTCTTTACCTTGTACTCTCCCACGGCCGCCCCGTTCCAGCTCTAACCGTCTGACAAAACAACATCAGCCAGTAAGGAGATTAGCTGCACATTTTCTGCAGTCTCCACTCTGGACGCTGGATCTCATTTCCAGCCGCACGAACTTGACTGACCCGAATCCCCGCTACAGATTCTATCCTTAACTTTGCATCACTTCTCATCTTCCAAACTAAACAACGCAGGAAATCTAAATTTAAAAGGCTTGTTGCAGATCCACGGATCTAGCCAGAAGCATATGTCACCTCTGTTTCCTGCTCCTCCTTAGAGGAAACTTCTTAACGGGCAACCCATCCACTAAAGGCAATGAAATCACCTTCACAATGTTACACCATACCTCACCCATTGTTTTCCTAACCGGAAGAAAATCCCATGAGAAACGGGTTGTATGGAGACCCATGATGACTTTCTTCCAGAAGTTGTCATTTTTCGATTTAAACCTTGTCACACCCCGATTTTCCGGTGTGCCCGAATGTGTGGTTTATGCGTGACGATTGGATAACAGTTCACAATTTGTAGCGGAAGTATGAAGTGATAAAGTACAGGTATTTAAATTGCCAAATGCTATTAAACTTCAAGTATTGATATTCGGTACAAATATCCCAAAGGTAGGATCTAATAAAAAGGATTTCGGGACTTTATGGCTCCTTTTGCTATTGGAGTCGCAAATTTCAAAGCTCGTGACTGAACTTTATCTGGCCTAGTATTGAGGTTCGCCACATATACGTCATTTTTTAAAAATACGCTAGCGAAAGCCGGTAATACTATTAACTGAATCATTTGTAAAACATTTAAAATCATTTGTGAGTCGTTGGGATTTTTCTTGTTACAAGATTTACAAGCTTGTCATATATTCAGGGACCAGTGTTCAAAACCGGTTCATGGTAAATATAAAGACCATTTCAATCTGTGTCTGTCAGGTGTATGCATATAGCCCACACTTTATATTGCCATTAAAATAAATGAATTAGGATGCATAAATACAGTAATATTAACCCCCCAAATATTTTATGTTGGCCCATGCACTCAAGCCCAGAAGAACAGATGATAAGGAAAGCCAAAACTGATTCTCAATAGTTTATCATCATAAGCAGTGCATGTTCTGGATTCTCCCCATGACAGTGATTATCTATCATCTGATGAACTCTAAGTACTGATCTTCTCAACAACCGATAGCCAAAGACCTGATGAAGTATAAAGACTGAAGCTGTAACTACTGCTGTCTCTCAAGTACTGATGAAGACCAAAGCAGATCACCCTTTGAAGAAAGCATTGATCCTCAACATCAGTGCTTAGGCTACAACAGTGGAAAGCTGCAACATTGTTTATGTAATTAGTTGTTTGTTGTAATCAGTGTTTTATATTATCAGTGGTTAGAGTTTGTTAGTCAGTTAGATGTCACTATCTAGGTGACGTTAACCAAGATGCTCAGTGGTTTAGTTTGTACTATAAATAGAACAGTGCCTGTACTGTTCTATTAGCTCTTTCTCACCAAGTCATCTTGTATGAACAAATCAGTGAGCTCAGGCTGAGGGGGAGTCTAGTTGCATGCATGCATTGTTGAATTTTGTAATAGATATAATCTTTCGACTAATGGAAATCATGTTTGCTAAAAACTATTCTTCTTTGATTGTGTGTTAAAGTTTATTTCCATTTCCGCTGCCTATTAATCTCTGTTTTCATCATCCATTTCCGTTAAACAACACAATTTAAGAAACTCAGATCCTAACAATTGGTATCAGAGCATAGGACAGTCAAATTCGATCTAACAATCAATTTGACATAAAAGTTCAGCTCAAATTTATTGATACTCATAATTGTTCGTATCAGTTGAAAAAAAAAACAGAGTAAAAGGTAATCACATACAAAGTTGATTATTCTGAAAACTTTTGTAAAATCAACCAAGATGACATCATAATCACACGACTCTCACAACACCTATGCTTGTCAGATCCGAGTATAATATCTGGCAACGTAGGATGGGCCATGTGTTAGCTTAACAAAACACCAGCTGCTGGAAGTCAGTCATCTATGGACCACATGTTCCACAGGTGCCTAGTACTGAAGATCCCAAAGGCTTTATGCCTAAAAGCCCTGAAAACTACTCGGAACAAGATTTTCAAAAAATTGAATTAGATGCCAAGCCTTTTAGCATAGTAGCCTCAGCTCTTCCAAATGACATTTATGCTGGACTGTTACATTATAACAGTGCCAAAGAGCTGTGGGATGCTCTAAAAGAGCAGTTCGGTGGAGCAGAAGAGGTGATAGAGAATAACAGGGAGGTTTTGAATCAACAGTATGAAACATTTTTCCATGTGAAAGGAGAATCACTAACACAACAGTTTGAACGTTTTAGTTGTCTCATTAGTGAACTTAAACTTGTTAAATTTTGAATATGCAAAATCAACTCTAAATAGTAGGTTTCTAAGGTCACTACCTGAAAAATGGGACACAATTGCTTTTGTAACCAGAAATTTTTTGGATTCAAGAGTTAAGTCTGACCGAACTTCATGGTCGACTCCTCACTTATGAGAGTGAGTTGAACCAGAAAAAGAAGTTACAAGAGTCTGGGAAGGTTGCTGATGATTACACCTTTGGTAACACAACACTTCTGGGTCAAGAAGAATCTAGTAGTAGTAAGGATCAGAGCTATGATCATTACATTGACATAACTGCTGGTGGAGCTTTTAACAACTCTGACTCTTACTCAACTAACTATGTTTTTACAACAAGTAGTGAAAACTAGAATTCTGACAACTTATCCTTTGAACTCAATGATCTTCAGCATTTTGATCCCACTGATCTGGAGGAAATGGACATATTGCATCAATTGGCACTGCTGAGTGTAAGAACCAGCAAGTTTTACAAGAGAACAGGGAAAAAATTTCCAGGGTTACATGGGAACTTAAAAGTGGGGTTGGATAAATCAAAGTTAAAGTGCTACAAGTGTAACAGGCTAGGACATTTTGCTAGAGAATGTAGAAGCCAAAATAGTGGACCAATCATAACACATCCTAGCCCAAGACCTCAAAATACACAAAACACTGTGCACTATTACCAAAATACCCCTGCTGCTCATGTAAACACTGCTCATTATGCACACCCTGTAACACCTGTTCCAATGAAATATGTTCAAACCACTGTCCCACAAATTCAGTATGTCCAAGACCCAGTCTCTCAGGTCCAAGTGCAACAACCTGCACCACAACATGCTGCACAAACATCTTCTCCAGAAGAGGCCAGTCAGCAAAGCTTCTTTACCCAAGGCTTTGTTGATTGGAGTAGCATGCCTGGTGAGTTATCTGATGAAAACTTTGCTTTATTTGCTATGAATAATGCTTCTGTTGATGAATTATGTTTTGCAGCTTTAGAGTCAATTCTAGAAGGGCTGGAAACTAAAGAGGGAGAATCCAGTGCTGAAACAGTGGATGAAATTGCTGAGGCAGTGGTTACTGCTGGTGTTGGTGAACAGCTATTGGAAAAGGAAACCAAACCACTGTTAGAACCTCTTGCTGACCCATGGTATAAAGAAGAAGAGAAAGAGAACAATAGTGCTTGTGAGAATGGTTGTGACTGTGCCATGATGGATGCATCTAAGGTATCACCTCAAGTCTTGAAAAACCTATGTTCAGACAAATGCATAATAGCATTTGCTAGTGTTAAAGAGGTGAATGAAAACCTTAGAGACAAGATTTTAAAAGATGAAATACAATTTGAAAAGTCTGTTAAAGAACTGAAAAAGAAATTGTTTGAAAAAGAAAATGAAATCTGCAGTCTCAAACATGAATACAACATAACCAAGGACCAACTTCAAGCCATGATAGAAAAATATCATGCTTGCAAAAAGTAGTTGGAATCCACCCAAATCAATTGTGAAAAATGGGTGGAATCCTGCAATGGTTATGAGGTGATGCTAGAAAAATAGATCAAAAGCAATGTAAAATTTGGCATAGGTTTCAGGAAAAATGACCAAGTTGAAAACACTGCTGTAAATGAGTCTGGTTCTGTTGAGATAATTCCACCAAACAAGGATGGTCAAGAAATCAAAATAACTAAAAAATGGTAATAAAATCATTTTGGAAAGACCAGAGCATCAACCTTTTAGAAGATTGAAAAATATCAATTCAAACCCACCTGGTCAGATGAGTGTGACATCCTTGAAAATTTCAAACCCATGGATTTTTCCACAGTTGAAGGTGTGAAAGCACCTAAGGCCAAGGTAATTCCTCTCAAAGACATCCCAACAGTGGTTCAAAACTCTATTGCAAAGGAAGTTGAAAAGAGGAAGAAGAGGGAAAAGGTTAAAAATCTATTTTGTGATTTCTGTGAAAAGAAAAACCATTCAACAAAGGATTGTTTTCATTTAAAAGTATATGACATTAACAAAACAAGCATAATAGAGCCTGCAGAACACTGCACCATCTATGGAAAAACCAACCATCTCACTCATGAGTGTGTGTACCTCAAAACTTTTGAGGTTAAAAGAAAATAATATACTTCAAAAACACCCATGAGTTCATCAAAACAACCCATCATGAAACAACAATCATTTGTGTCTGTCCAAACATCTGTTACAAAACAGCTGAACAAAAACTCTGCTCCAAGAGATATTCAAGTGACAGATGCACTACCTACCAACCAATTCCAAAGTGGAAAATGTCAACCACCATACCAAAGGGTCCCACATGTTTATGAGGCCTGCAAAAGGCCTTCTAAACCAAAAGTGAACAGGCATCCTTATGGTTTTCAACATCTGACAGGAAATGGTCCACAACAGTGGTTAGAGAAACATTGTTCAAAAATTGTGCAAACCCCTGAGCTAACCACTGTCCATGTTCCTGGACTTGACACTGACTCTGTTATGACCCCATCCAAAGCCTTATTGGCTTTGGAGACCCTCCTGAACTAATTGTTTACTTGATGTGCAGGGAGTTTCTGCATGCTTAGATAGTCTTTGGTATGTAGATAGTGGAGGCTCCAGGCACATGAGTGGATGTAGAGCCCTACTCAAAGAATTCAAAACTCATGGAGGGGGTGATATATCTTTTGGTAACAATTCTAAGGGAAAGGTTTTGGGGCCTGGAAGAGTTCAGTCTGGAAAAGTAAAGTTTGAAAATGTTAATCTCATTGACAATCTAAAATTCAACCTCCCTAGTGTCTCACAAATGAGTGACAAAGGCTATGGCTCATTCTTTACTAAGGAGAGTTGCAAGATTGTTGGACCAGAAATGGTAAAAAAGATTGAAGAAATAATAGCCAATGGAAAAACCCAACTTGTTGCTCAAAGGAGTGGCAATGTTTATGTGGTTGATTTGTCAAAAGAGAGCCCCATGACCGATGCCTGTCTGTTCTCAGCTGCCTCTAACAAAGAGACAAAATTATGGCACAGAAGATTGGGGCACACAAATCTCAAGACAATCTCTACTTTGTCAAAACAAGGCCTTGTAAGAGGCCTTCCATAAAAATTGTTCACTTGTTCTAAGCATTGTGTTTCCTGTTTAAAAGGCAAACAACATAAAAGCTCATACAAGTAAATTGAAGAGTCCAAAACAACCAAGTGTTTGAAAATGCTGCACATGGATTTGTTTGGCCCAGTAAAAATCATGAGCTTGAAAAAGAAAAGATATTGTTTGGTCATTGTAGATTATTTTTCTAGGTTTACATGGACTTACTTCTTACATTCTAAAGATGAGACTGCAAGCATTTTGCAAGACTTTGTCAAACAGGTTGAAAAGCAATTTGACTTGCTAGTAAAAGTCTTTAGGAGTGACAATGAAACAGAGTTTAGGAATAGGGAGTTGGATGAGTTATATGTGTCAAAAGGGATTGTAAGGCAGTACAGCATCCCAAGAACACCAGAGCAAAATGGGGTGGTTGAAAGGAAAAACAGAACATTAATTGAAGCTGCCAGAATAATGCTTGCAGATTCAGGTTTACCCTTAACTTTTTGGGCAGAAGCTGTAAACACTGCTTGCTATGTGCAGAACAGAGTTTTGATCAACCCCAAGCATCAATAGACTGCCTATGAAACTCTGTACAAAATCAAACCATTGATCTCATACTTCAAGCATCAAAAGACTGCCTATGAAACTCATAAATTTACTTTTGAAGATGTGTCTGTCAAGACTAACCCTGTAGGTACACCACAATCTCCACCACAAGACAATGGATATGAAGTTGTAATTCCACAACACAAATTCACATCCACTACCAGAGTAGCAGATGTTCAAAACAGCTGTCAAAGCTCAACCACTGCTACATCAATAGTTGTTGACCATAGTAGCCCTTCAACCTCTGCCACCACATCCACAACCACTGTTGATAAAAATCTGCCAAAAGTGGATAAAAATCAACATTCTGCCTCACCCATTCCTCCTATCCCTCCACCTCTACTTCAAACAGATGTTGAATCATCAAAGTCACCAACAGATGTTAGCTCAGATGATTCACATCTGCACCCTTCACCCTTTAATTCCATTGTTCCATACAAGGGATATTTAATCTTCCTGAAGTCTCATCTACCAGATCAAATCATTGGATACATCAATGAAGGGGTACTCACTAGAAGTCAATCCCAAAATATTTGTCTTTTTGCTGGCTTTCTATCACTCCATCAACCAGTCAAGTAGAAGCTATGCAAGAGGAGCTCCAACAGTTTAAAAGACAACAAGTATGGGAACTTGTACCACTGCCAGAGGGTGTGAGCCCTATTGGCACAAAGTGGGTCTTCAAAAACAAAACTGATGAAAGGGGCATTATTGTCAAGAATAAAGCTAGGCTTGTAATTCAAGGGTTTAGACAGGAAGAGGGCATTGACTATGATGAAACTTTTGCCCCTGTAGCAAGATTGGAAGCTATAAGACTGTTCTAAGCCTTTGCTGTCAACCACAACATCAAGGTGTTTCAGATGGATATCAAATGTGCAATCCTCTATGGTAAGATTCAAGAAGAGGTATATGTTTGTTAACCTCCTGGTTTTGAGGATCCATTTAATCCAAATCATGTCTACAAGCTAAACAAAGCTTTGTATGGCCTGAAAAAAACACCAAGAGCTTGGTATGAAACTCTTTCCAGTTTTCTGCTCTCTATTGGTTTCACAAGAGGTAAAATTGATAAAACTTTGTTTCTAAAATGGAGAGAAAAAGATTTGATGATTGTCCAGATTTATGTGGATGACATCATTTTTGGAAGCACATGTAATAAAATGTGTTAAGAGTTTAGAAAACTCATGACAGCAGAGTTTGAGATGAGTGCAATGGGTGAATTACAATGCTTTCTTGGTCTCCAAGTTAAGAAAATGCAAAATGGCACTTTCATACATTGATGCGTGTGAGTGTTATATAATTTTTAGTTATATTTTAAGCTTTTTTTTTAACACTTTAGTCAAGTTTTAAATTTATAAAACACGATATTTTACTAACACTAAACACACATATGGGCAAGTGCACCCATCGTGAGCGTAGTATAGCGTTGGTAAGATACCGAGGTCGTCCAAGGACACAAGAGCATTTAGTACCAGTTTATCCTCAACGTCTAATCAAATCAAAAATTTTAGAAAAAGGTTTTAAACATGAAAATAAAAACTAAAAATGCTGAAAATAAAAATAAAATAAAAACAGATAGACAAGATGAATCACTTGGATCCGACTCGCCTTTAGTGTAACCTTTGATTATTTCCGCACTTTTGCACTTTTTAAGAGATTATCTTAGTTATAGTAATAGGCCCCTCTTTTGAAGGTGACGTTACCCTCAACCCAGTAGTTTGAGTCAGCAAGGATACAATCCTAAAGGGTTCGATTATTGGAAAATAATTAATTAAGTTATTAATGCATAATGTGGTAGTCCCCTCTTTTGAAGGTGACGTTACCCTCGGCTAAGTGGTTTGAGTCAGCAGGGATACAATCCCAAGTAGCCGGGTTAATGTATTAATAGTTGTTTACATATGAGGGGATCAAGCCATTCGCACCCCCGCCATCCAATACCAGTGGGTATTGAAGGAGGTCCTACTAAGCTTGACCCAGGTCCTTGCAGGATCTATACACTGAACAAGGCAAGAACCTTACCAAACCATTCCCTTAACCCCCGACCAGGTAGCCAACATATCTCCATATAGACTGTGGAGATATGAATGGTGTAAATCTTTTATTTTATATAGACAGTAAAATAACGCCAAGACACCATGGACAAATGATAAGGAAGTTTCACCTTCAACATAAGAAACTAGTTATTAAAGTCATTAATACAAAACCAAATAAAAAGTGCGAAAATATTAAAAATAAAAAATATTACACTAAATGCTTGTCTTCACCAAGTGTTGTAAGAGACTTAGGAAAAAAACATGGCCTTTAATTGTCAAGAACTCTTACTATTAATCTTGGATCCCGAGACTACTACACACACTCTATGATGGATGATGGTGGTGGATGTGGGTTGTGATGGTGGTGGAGGGTGGGTGAAGTGTGAGAGAGGTGGTTTGTCAAGGGATGCTTTTGAAGTGAACCAAGCACCTCTATTTATAGCCTGCACAGAAGCCCGGACCACGGCCCCGTGCCCGCTGGGCACGGCCCCGTGTCCACCCATCTTCTCTTTCTTTATTAATTGCAGTTTGTCTGTATTAGTTGACCACGCCCCTATGTCCGTTGGGCACGGCCCCATGTGCAGAAGTGTATCTGTACTATCAAGATTTGCTTAGATTCTGCGAATCTTAGTGTTGACCACGACCCCGTGTCCGCTGGGCACGCCCGCGTGTTGGGAAATAAAAGCTTCTACAACTTTGTCTTTTCTGCAGACACTTGGGCACGCCCCCGTGTCCGCTGGGCATGGGGCGTGTTCAGCCTTCTGTTCTCTTGTTTTTGCTTGGGAAGATGCTGTCGAGGGGTCGGGCATGCCACGTTTATTCCTTTTCTTGTATTTATGTTAGATTTAGCTGTATTTTTGCTTCTTTTGTTCATTTGAGCTCATTTAGTCCTGATAATACAAAAGGAAGACAAAAGCACACTTTTTCCAACATTAGTACTAAAAAAGGGTTAGTTTTATGCCTCATTTGATGTAATTTATATGTTGCATTTTACACACATCAAATACCCCCACACTTGAATCTTTGCTTGTCCTCAAGCAAAACTCTTTATAATGTGGCTTACACACCCAAATGGAATGGGTAGAAGAGAAGGTTTTGGGCTTGTCTTTGAGTGTCGGGATTCCAAGATCTTTATTGGGTTTTATTTTTATGTTATTTACAATCCTATTCGTTATGATTTATTTAGAACGTTTCATAAGAGAAATTACGTATTTGAGCATAACATGCCTCTTTAAAATTCTATTTATATACAAGTTCACATACCTCACGGAAGATCACTCTACACTCGGCCGAAGATGTATTTTTGTGAAACACTCGGGACCGGCATGGAACTTACTTCTACCATATGCTTGCCAAGCAATCAATCCTCCTCCTTTTTAATTATAAACCTTTGTAAATATCAAGAGGACTTTGGGGAAGGGTTAGGCTTGGGTTAAAGGTAGGTGGTTTTGGGTTAGTGGCTACTGGTTAGTAGAAAAGGGTGAAAGGCGTTAAAAGCGTCGGTTTTCGTAAAACTTTTTAGTTTTGTGACTTTTTATTTCAATGAAGCACTTTTTTCGAACAAAGTTTCTTTTTGATGAACTTGTTTGTTTATTGCTTGACTACATCATTTTTTTTTTGATAAGGAATATCACATGAAAACCGAGCTTGTTACTAAAATAAAGGGTTTAAAATAAAAAAAGGGTTTTGGTGGGTAAAGGGTGTTTGTTTTGTGGGTTTAGAAATGAAGAGGTTTAGGCTCAAAGGGGTTAACTATGGGGATTTTGGGTAGGTGGTAAAAAAAAGAAAAATAATGATGTTGAAAAGAAAAAGGGGTTAGTCCTAATGCCTCCGTCATTTACTTACTTGGGTTTAAGTTGGTAAGGACTGGGAATGTATCGTCATGGCAAGTTCTAGAGACGTAAGAAACCAAGCAGCTATTCACACAAGAAACGAAAGATGAGCATTTAGTCTAAAGATGTGTATTTCTATGCTCAATAAAGGCTCAAAACTCACTTTTTGTGGGAATGGGTTTTTAATGTGATCAAGTATATATAATCAAAGATTAACTAGATTTGTCATGCCGTTTCATAATTTTCTTATGTTGTTTCTTTTTATCACGACGCCATCATTGTAAATTCGTAAAAATATAACATTTTTATAACTTGTTATTCCCAATTTAAACCAAGACAAGTAAAAAAAAATGAAAAGTTTTTGAAAAAATTTGGGGGGTTTAGCGGTTCCAATAGAGTTTTGTGTAAGGCTTGTAATTAGGACTTGCAAAATTCAAGGTTTTAGCATCCCCCCCCCACACTTAAATTACACATTGTCCTCAATGTGTCCCAAAAATAAGTTTTTAGGTTGTTTGAATGTGTAAAAGGTGTGTTAAAAACAAAATTTTATGTTACTGGGCATCTGGACACGGGCCGTGGTGTCCGGGCACGGCCCCGTGTTCAGGTTGCTAGTAACAAAAAGTAACAGAAGGCTGGGCACGGAGGCGTGTTCAGTGAACACGCCCCGTGTCCAGTTACCTGAACTGGGCGTTTTTCTGCAGATCCTTGAGCACGGGGCCATGTTGGCTGGGCACGACCCGTGCTGAACTTGCTGTAATGAAGAAAAATTATCGGGAGGCTCTGTTTTTGTGCATGGGGTGTTGGTTCAAGCTTCCCTTAGTATCCTTCACCATCTCAAGTGGGTTTTATTCCTGAAAATTAAAACTAAACTAGAAAGCATAAAAATTAATCTAAACTAAACTAAGGATAGTTCTGCGTAATGCCTCCGTGGTGCGCCACGTTTATAAGGGTCATTGGCTAGACCCAAAGTCAGTCATATGTTAGCCAAGTGGGATGTTTTGCATCCCATGTTGCACCGTCGGAGAGCATCATCCAAACTTGAGTCTATGACTTTCATGTAATTGACTGGGTCGTCGTCTTCTACTCTCTTACCAACCCCGAACGTCATCTCCTTGTCTCCAACCCTCAATGTTAGTGTTCCAACATTCATATCTACCACTGCATGAGCCATGGCAAGGAATGGTCTTCCTATTATGAGTGGCACTTCGGTATCCTCCTCCATATCTAATATGACAAAATCGGCCGGGAAGACAAAGTCTCCGACGTTAACCAATAGATTTTCAGCGACACCTTGTGGGTATTTTATGGACCTATCGGCGAGTTGTATGCTCATTTTTGTAGGGTTTGTTTTCCCTAGGCCTATTCGGTCGAACATTGATGCGGACATGAGGTTGATACTAGCCCCGAGGTCGGCTAGTGCGTTGCGAATGGGCGATTCCCCAATTGAACAAGGGATGGTGAAGCTTCCGGGATCGATCTTCTTTTGTGGGAGTTTGTCGAGTAGCAAGGCGGAGCAATCTTCGCTTAAATTTACTAATTGCAATGATTCGATTTTCCTTTTGTGAGTGAGGAAGTCCCTAATAAATTTTGAATATTTAGGCATTTGAGTTAGGACTACGACAAATGGAATATTAACATGCAATTGTTTTAGTAAATTAACGAATTTTGTGAATTGCTCATCAGTCTTTGGGCGAAGTAACCGACCGGGGTACGGTACCGGAGGATTCTTAGTGGGCTCTTGATTTGGTGGAGAAGCCGTCTCTTGTTGGGGTGTCGGCGTAGTTGTGGTTTGGCTAGATTGGCTCTTTTCAGTTGGAGGTAGTGGAGCCTCCTCGGGACCTATGGTACGGTTTCTCAATGTGATGAGATGCACTTGCGCCTTTGGGTTGGTTTCGGTATTGCTTGGTAACGCACCTTGAGGTCTCTCGGATAAATTTTGAGTTATGTGTCTAAAGCAGGTTTAAGGTGGCAAGTTTGCGAGATAGATGCGGCAACATGTTGCTACCAGCCAGCATTCTGCTGTGCAGGGACCCCTTGCGGACCACAAGGGATACTCCATACGGTCCGCAAGGACCGTCTTCGCATTGAACTAATTTAATACCCCTTGCGGACCGCAAGGAGACACTAATACGATCCGCAAGAACCTTCGAAGCAACGAAAATTTTACTTTATGGCAGATTTAGCCCCTCAACTTCGTTTTGTATTCATTTTTAATATATTTATTCCCTCTCCTTCAACATGGTGAATTGTACGGAGGGTTTTTTGAAATATGTCACCATAGAATTTGATCGACAATTATCGGGGTGTCACATACCTCCAACCCCACTTAGAAAGGAGAGCAGTATTGATATGTTTTAGTTTTCATAAACCAAGACCCCCTTTGTTTCTAGGCATTACAACCCGGTCCCAAGCCACCTAAGCCATTTTTTTTTATTTTCACTCGAACCCCCCATATAAACTTTTTTTT
The DNA here is from genome assembly GCA_030545235.1 of Helianthus tuberosus. Lineage (NCBI taxonomy): Eukaryota > Viridiplantae > Streptophyta > Magnoliopsida > Asterales > Asteraceae > Helianthus > Helianthus tuberosus. Next base: position 1,880,333 of record CM060425.1, on the reverse strand, counting down.
ATAATGGACTGTAAAACCTCTATCACCTTCATCGGGGCTTTATACAGTGAGTATTAGTAATTAGGATTTAGGAAGGCTCTCGAGAACGGACTTGAAGATAGTAATTCTACCCCAATTAAGAGGACCGGTTCTTTCCGCAACGATAGACGAGATTCGAAAACATCAAAAGACAAGTCACCATTTGCTTATTTGGTTCATATTAGAACCAACCGTAAGCCAGAGATACACAGAAGGCACAAAACTTGCTTTACACCCAACTGTAGATGCCAACGCGTCCACCTCTTTAACGCAAATACCATAAATGTTAGACTTAGAGAGATTAATCTTTAAGTTCGAACATATAAAAAAAACCTAAATAATGGCACCATCAGCATAAAAAAGGTGTGTTAGGCGAGGACCCCCGTTATATATGTGCTGCAACGTAATTGTACATGTGCCGTAATGTAAAATTCATATGATTTTCTGTTTTTATATTTAAACCTACCACAAGTAACTAATTACCGCAACGTACGCTTTGTAGCTATACTTATGTATGCGTCCATTTAAATACATATTGGTTTGCGTTTCAACATAGATTTTTATCCAAAGTCCCGTCAGGTCAAATATACTATGTTTTCGTTCTTATTTTTATGTATGTTTTCAGTTGATCACTTGGTGTAATAAATTCGTGTATACGTTTTATGTTTTCCCTGTTTCTGGTCATCGTTCAGTTCAACTGTAGGTGCACTTAATTTAATTAAGGAGGTTGCAGGTGCACTTGAATCTATTGAGGAGGCCAAATTCTTATATGTTATAAAAGGATCAATGAGAGCTAAATTCTTACAAGTTGGGATCATTGGAGGGAATTTTTAAAGTTGAGATTATTATCGGCCAAACATGTGACACTTAGGATTATTAAAATCCAACAACCCTATAAGTATCCACCTAGCACATCATTTAAATTCTCTTTTCATAAAGTATCTATACTTTCTATAAAAGAAGAAATCTCAGTGACATAAGAAAAGATAATGTGGCAGCCATAGAGGCTCTCCAACAATGTTTTTTTTACGTCATTATTGTATCATAAGTCCTAATATATAAAATCACTTTAAAATCTATTTAAAACACTGTCATCAAACCTTTGCCCATATACATGTATTCATGCATAAGAAATTGAAACCTCTGTCATTAAAATCTCTGCCTAGAGTCAAAATTAAAAATTCTGGCTCCAGATTCAAAATTTAAACCATACACATATACATATATAACACAACTGATTCTGGCTCCACATTCAAATTTCAATTTATCCCTCTCACTCATATCTGTGAGCAATCTCTCTCTCTCTCTCAAATGCAGAATTTCCATATTCAGTCGGTTTATCTCTAATTACAGATCTTTGTACTTCATATAATTGTTCCAAGATCATTGTTCCAACATCGTTAAGAGTATGTTTTTTTTCTGTAATTTTGAATTTTAAATTTTAAATTTTGAACTGATCTACTCTAATTCTCGCTTTATATATCAGCCTAATCAGAGTTGTTTGAAATTCATACAATCGGCTGCGGGTTATTTTAGGTTTGTGGATTCTTTTAAACTGTTGATAATGTTGATAATTTTTATTTTAAAGTGTTGATATATTTCAGCTATGTTTTCTTTGAGCGACCAGTGGTAGAAGCATTTGTGGAGCCAGAATGGTTTTAGAATATGTTAATATGGATATTGATAGTATAAAATTAAATACAAAGAAAGATTAAATAGTTAAAAATACATAAAATATTAATTGCTACAATTAACACTTGCTAGGATTTCGTAGACTCTCGCCTTCTTCCCAACAATTTCATTCTTAATTTTATTTTGCAGGACTACTAGCATGTCGCAGATTTTCAGATCCTGTTTCAGCATCTATGTTTGAAGTATGTTGTAGGAGAGTGGAGGACTTCATCAAGAAATCCGATGTTGCTCCAGGTTTTCTTGTAATTATTATCACCGATGATGTCGATTTTTCTGTTTAGTTCTTCATCAGCTCTGTTTTCTTCCAGCGACCATCTAGAGAATTGCATTTTAACATCGTTTGTGTCCGACCAGTGGTAGAAGCATGAGAAGACAGGTTTTTAAAAAGACAATTGTTGATGTTTTGAATCAAACTAATCATCAGTCTTTTATAGTGTTTAAAATGCATCTTTATGGTAAATGAAGAGGTTAATCGTAATTTTGATAACCTGTTTTTTTTTATACCAGAGGTTTAAAATTTGTCCTTTCGGTTTCTTGATATTTAATTTTATAGTTTTTCCATGAAAACTTATTTTTGAAAGATTTTACATTAAATGACTGCTGTTTTTAAATATGACTTTATATGTTTATATTAAATGTACACGTTTTGCCTCCTAGATTATTAAATGTACAGTGAAATAATAAATCTGACATTTGGGCTGTTAGCTATTTCACTATATAATTTCATTTTCAGTTCACCTGTTTTTCATTACGTTTTACTACCAACATATCTTTCTTTCACATCAGTTTAGTAATATATAACTTAAAATGTCATCATACACTTCTGCAGACTCTGATGATTTAAAGCAGCGCTTTATCAAGCAAGTTGAGGATCAAGTATACGAGGATAGCGCTACTCTTCAAGAGCTGAAGAGGTGTTTGATGGACTGCATCTTGGTCTGTTCATGAGAGACCAGGTTTCCAGAAACATGATGGCGATGCCTTCAACTTCCGTACGTGACCTTTGTGTTGTAAGTAATATAGAATGCAGTGATAGAGACGTGGAGTTCATGGCGATGCTCAAAGATATACATCGAGAAGTTCAGTACTCGACGAAGTTGAAGCTAAAATTTCTTAATTCTTGCTATTAGATTCTTAAATTCCTTGGTGTTATTGTTAGATTTTAAAGTTTCCTTGTTCAGTACTCGTTGTAATTGTTGATCTTTTAATGTCATAAATAAATTTTAATCCTATTAATCTTTGTGGAGCATTTTATTTTTACTAATTTTAGCATGAATGGTTGTTTGAGTCAATATCTGCTACTATAAAGGTCTGTCAAAGTTAAAGTTTGCCAAAAGAGAACATCTGCTTGAAATCATAGTCTGCTGATGATGAACGCATTATAATGTCTTCAGAATATCAAAAGTCCATTCTTAAAAAAATAGCTATTTTTAAAATTTTATTCAAAAATCCTTAAAAGTCTGTTGAAAACAACTGTTTTCGAAACATCTGCTTGAAATCATCATCTGCTGACGATGAAAGCGTTATAATGTCTTCAGAACATCAAAAGTCCATTATTAAAAAATAGCTATTTTTTAAATTTTATTCAAAAATCCTTAAAAGTCTGTTGAAAACAACTGAAACATCTGCTTGAAATCATCGTCTACTGATGATGAAAGCATTATAATGTCTTCAGAACATCAAAAGTCCATTCTCAAAAAATAGTTATTTTTAATTTTTTTTTTCAAAAATCCTTAAAAGTCTGTTGAAAACAACTGTTTTTGAAACATCTGCTTGAAATCATCGTCTACAGATGATGAAAGCATTATAATGTCTTTAGAACATCAAAAGTCCATCCTTAAAAAATAGCTATTTTTTAGATTTTATTCGTCCACTCCTGAAAGGTATTCATCCATTGCTATTTTTTAAATTTTATTCCTCTGTTTGGCTAAAAATTCATCCGCTGCTGAAGGGTATTGTCTGTAGAGTATTGTTGGTGTTGTAGATTTTGATTAGTTTTTTGAGAGGACAGGTTTTTAAAAGACATTTGTTAACATTTTGAATCAAACTAATCATTAGCCTTTTATAGTATTTGTTGATGTTTTGAATCAACCTATGTTTGGCTAAAAATTCATCCACTGCTGAAAGGTATTGTCTGTTTTCATAAGTTCTGTTTATCCTAGCGACTGTTGACTTACCACTGTTACCAACACTTGTTGTTGCCCAACAGAGGTTTCCAACATCTGTGTCTGATGAAGTGGTAGAATCATGTGTTTGCCATGTAGAGTATTGTTGGTGTTTACGTTAGTGCATATTTCGTACGTCTGCCACTGTGCGAATAGTTAGATAGAGTGTGTGTTGAATATTGTATAGAATAGAGAAGTTGGACAGGTTTTGATATTGAAGTGGTAGAATCATGTGTTTGCCATGTAGAGTATTGTTGGTGTTTACGTTAGTGCATATTTCGTACGTCTGCCACTGTGCGAATAGTTAGATAGAGTGTGTGTTGAATATTGTATAGAATAGAGAAGTTGGACAGGTTTTGATATTGTAAAGCTCCAGAAAAAATTTGGTGATTGAAATTTTTTTCGGGTTTTTAACGACCAAGCTGGGTTGTTCGGGGACACCGTCGGGGGCTTCAGTGAATAGATTTGATGATGCGATAACAGATTGTGGAAATTAGTGGGGTAATTAGGATACCAGTTGATCGACGTCGAAGTACCGATCAAAGATAAAAAGATTATATGCTCCTAAGTACCCTAAATTAGTAGTGGCAAATAGGGTGTCGAACCACGAAGAGCGAGTGGTTGGTGTAAGATCTCAATCGATTGCAAAACATGGTAAAAACTTAAAATTGGATTTGTGTTTTGATTTAAGAAATTAGAATTAACTACAATTGTAAATTCAATAAAGTAACAATGAGCACAACCAGGTATCAAGTTTGATAGCACAATTAGTAATTTAAGTTTGTGAATCTGGGTTGGTAGATTATATAGACATAATCTTGTGACATCATATGTGAATTGAGTATTGAAAGACCTATACTTGTGTATCTAAGCTTACAACGATTGAACACCGATGTAATTAGGCTATCACAAAATGATCACTATCAATTATAAACATGTTAACATAACCTTCAATCATATATCTTGACATTCAATGATTAAACACCAATTAACTCAAAATACATGAAGTGATTCAAGAAAACAACGTCTAAGAACAATCAACACATGAAATAACACATAAAAACTTAGCAAATGTCATAGATCTCTAACAAACACCATGAATTCATGTCCAACATAGATAGACAACTCAAATTGAACTAAATGGCATACAAACCCTAGCCCTTGGTTGTGATCACAAGGGTTTTAGCCACACATGATCATTCTTGATGATGAAATGTTGCGATTTCGGTAGCAATTGGAGCAATCTTGATGTTAGAACACTTTGTGAATGAGTATTCCTTGTCCCTTGATGTCTCCTTGCCTCCAATGGTGAAGAATGAATGAAAACCCCGAGAAAACCACTTTATTTTTGTCCAAAACCGAATAAAACCGTTTTGTATCTGCACCCGGAGTATGGAACGCCGGGTTTGGGAGTATGGAACGCCGGGCAGAAACCCAAACGCCCATGCTTCACTGTCAAATGCTGGTTCAATGTTAAAGTGAACGCCGGGGTGTTCCAAACAAGCCTAGATCACTTTCCTTGAGTTCCTTTGATGTGTGTAAAGCTCCATGTGATAGGTTTATGATCCGGAATCATCACGCAATCTTCCACCGCTACCCTACATGTAAAAATGCATCAAAGTAACATGTTTCGATACAAATTCGATGCTAAAACATATAAATATTAACCATTTAGGCGTACCAAATGCATACACATCACCAGTGCAGAATGTCTTTCTTTCAGGGTATCTGACTATTTACGGGCCAAAAAGAAAAATCTGCAATGATGAAAAACTGACGTTTTGAGGAAAATTGTCATATTTTCGGCATAGTCGAGTTTTTCACAGATAAAAGAGTACTGAATTGCTCAGTTTGAGAGGAATTCAGTGATAGAGATGTCAGAATTTGCAAAAATGAGGGGTAATAAAAATTTCAACGTCATATGATTGAAATTCTGGCATTTTTGAAATTCGTGACACTGCAACAGTATTTTGGATGTTTCGACTTCAGATTATCTGGGGGAATGGGAATCTGATCATGAATGAAAGCTTCTGAGATCAAGATGATCCGAGGTGTTGATATCTGATCGTGGACGAATGCTTCAGAGATCTGAGAGAGATCATTGGTGAAAGCTTCTGAGATCTAGATTATCCGAGGAGATGAATCTGATTGTGGAGGAATGCTTCAGAGATCGGATTACATTACCAGATGATTTGTTTTCCGATGAAGATTTCCTGATTATGGAGAATACCGTTTATACGGATCTGTCATTCTTATGGTGTGTTAACGTGGATCACGGTAAAAGGGATATCAGATTTTCAGGGGGAATCACGGATTTGAAGTTAACCAGTGGGGTATTTGAAGTTTCTATCAAGTGCCGGTTGAGTTTTTGTACATTCTTAGATCTAGCAGGCGGAATGCGAAGATCGTGGTGCTTACTTGTGATATCAAAAACTGAGCTCGGATGCAGTTAAAGTTGAAACAAAGGATGCTGCATTGATTAGTTTTAAGTTGGTGATTGTTCGTGAAGGTTGTAATTTAGCAAATCAGAGGATAGTCGTAAACTGTGCAAAAGAACTGAAGATTCATTTCAGGGGGAATTCGTGCTTTACTTTGGCAAAAGCAAACCAGAATCATCAATCGAGGGGGAATTTGGATAGTCAGATTTCAAGATACCTGATTGAAGTTGCAGAAAAGTTGAAGATTACAGAATATTCAAACACGAATCAAGGTTCTCAAAGTTTTAAAGACAATTCGATAGTGACATCCGAGGGGGAATCTGTTAGTGCATATTTCGTACGTCTGCCACTATGCGAATAGTTAGATAGAGCGTGTGTTGAATATTGTATAGAATAGAGAAGTTGGACAGTTTTTGATATTGTAAAGGTCCATCCGGACGGATGAACATCCGGTCGGATGGCAATCCGATCGGATGGACACATAGTTAGGTAATGTCTATAAATAGGGACTTGGGGTTCCCATTTGGACAAGCTTTTGGTTCCCAAAGGGGGCATGCTGTCCAACTGGTCTCGTGGTGCTGTAAACATTGAATAATCAATAGAGACCAGATTGAAATTGACTGCTAGGTGTCGTATCTATCTTCTACTCCTTTCTTAGTCGTAATACTCGCACCGACCACGTCGTTTCGGGACCGAAGCTCCGTCAAACTCGCCGGATCCTAGAATCAGCAGTGGTATCAGAGCTACGGTACCGATTTAATCGATCTAACAGTCGGTTAAATCACCCAAAGCTCATCAATTTTGGGTTAAACGGGTGTTTTGAAGTTAAACAGAGAAAATCATCAAAATAAAGGTCAATTCACGGATGGATTTTGGAATTGAAGATATCATTCTGTTCGGAATTGATTCGCGCACAATCCTGTGTAGTTTCATCATGAAATTCACACAAATAAAGATTCTGGATCGAAAAAACATGATTTGGAGTGTTCTTGAGCTGTTTGAACATTTCCAATCGGATGGCAATCCGATTGGATGACCATCCGATCGGAGGGCCTTCTGATCCACAAACACATGTTTGCCCACTTTGTCATTCAATCGAATGACCATCCGATCGGACGACCATCCGACACATGCCATTCGACCAGATGATCAAATGCCTAAAAAAAGGCATTTTTTGATCGCAACGACGAGGAGAGTTGTCACACCCCGACCACGTAAAACAACAAATCGTGGCGGAAACGTCGGGGAGTGTTATTACAGAATTATTGTTTCACAACCATGGATACAAAAAGAGTTTCGTTTTATTTATTCAATAAGTAATTTACATTGTTTTAACACAAAACAAATGTGTTACATATCGACTATCACTGTTATTATGTCACTAAGGCCTCGTCCAGATCCTATGTGACTCATGCATCCTAGTAATCAACATCAAGCAACATCACCTGAAACATATGTAAAAACAAAGTCAGCAAAGAAATGCTGGCGAGTATATAGGTTTTATGAGAGTATCGGAATCATGGCTAGTTTACATGTTGCAATACCTTATTAAAAACCTTATTTTGAAAAGAGTATAGTATTGCAACATAATTAACCAACTTAAATCAAGAGGGTTATAATTTATAAAACCTCGTGGCCATGATTCTTAACCCAAAAACATTTTTTTAGTAAACCAAATTGTAAAACATCTCGTATTAACTAGTTAATAAAACTCGTATGGTTTATATCCTTTCGAAAACATTATTATGTGACATCGTTTCAAAATCGTTTACCCAAGTGAACTAAATAACGCCACGGTATGTAATGTGTTGAAAACACCTATATATAAGAAGTACCAGCGGCGTATCTACCATGTTTTCACCACATTACGCCCGTCCCGTTATCTAAACACTTAACCAAAAACCAATCGTTTATCCAACTCGTTTAACTTGTTCAAATCATTTCCAACTCGTTAACTCGTTTAAATCGTTTAAATTATCCTCGTTTTAATTATGAAAACTATTTATGGTCGTCTCGCTAATAACATTCAAACCTTCGTGACTCGACTATCTCGTTTCTCACATTAACAAACCACCAAAGGGTAAGTTAACAATCACAGATTCAGTCGTTACCCACCTAACCCACACATAAACATGGGTGCAGTCTGATAACGGGATTTGTCAGATCCTATGGTACCATAACTTAATACTGGTCGGTTCGGCCAAAATTAATGAATATCATTGTTATGTAACTACAACCAACAAGTTCATTCACATTATCGAAATCGTTATTAGTTTAGTATAAACCATCTTAATCGTTTTTGAAATCATCATTTTAATATCGAAAATCGTTTTGATACATATGAATCACCCCAAAACAATTGAAAACAGTAAAATAGGGGAACTATGTACTCACATGAAGTGCAAAGTATCCTCAATCAATAGAACTTCAACAAACTCAAGTAAACCAGAGAAATCAAGCAGCACCTAGTAATCGAATCACTAGTCAAACAGTCGACACCTAAATCGGAAGATCGGACAGAATGAGGTCTTGTAAACCAAATGAGTGTTGGAACTCATGTGATATGGTTTAACAAAGCCTACATCCTAAATCAGAACCTATCCTAAGTGCTTTCGACCCATTACGACCCATTACATGTGATATGGTTTAACAAAGCCTACATCCTAAATCGGAACCTATCCTAAGTGCTTTCGACCCATTACGACCCATTAAGGTAGCTTACGTTACTTTAACGCGTCGTGCGCGCAAATGCGCGTTCGAGACGTCTAACTGGTCCTATGACAAGTATTATATGCCTAAACATGTTGCATAATCAATTAGGTGACAAAATTTTATGTTACATATGCTTAATTACCAATTATGCATGAAAAGGGTATTTTGGTCATTTTACCTAAGGCATATAAACTACCTATCATACAACTAATTAAACCTAAGTGACCATAAGGTATAACCTCGGAAGGTTATTCCCTATGCAACTATGGTCACTAAACATGTTTGGTCGGATCCTAATGATCGACCAAACGGGTCGAGTTCGAAAGTCTAAGCGGGTGTGTAAGGATCGGGTTCGCGACCTAAACGAGTCGGTTCAGAGGAATTCTATCAAATACAGGTGCGGAAAACAAGTATTTGACGTGTAAACAGCTGAATCTTCACTTTAACACTGATTGTATTGATATAACGTCGTTTACAATCAATTCTCACACCGGCAGCACCTCGGTGTAGAATCTCAGAACTGTTACTTCCTTTCTCTCTTATGATTTCGCTTGACACTGAACCTCTATATATAGACATCAAGGTTTCGCTTGGGATGAACATCAGCAAGTCTCAAGCGAAATCTGATGAAATGATTTCGCTTGAGATGCTTCAAGCGAAACCTTCAACTTAAACTATTGTTCAAGCGAAATCTCATTAATTCTATCACATTTTCTCGTTCTACGTGCCCTGATCTAATCTATCTAAAGTAAGACTCGATACAAGACGAAGTCGACAGATGTAGTGCACCAACAGACTCCCCCTCAGATGTTGACGAGTCGACTATCGAGTCACACCAATACTGTGTCTTCACATCTTCATTCTTGATCAGTCTCTGGGCTTTTCTCTCTATCTTCTTTTCCAAAATCATCTTGCTCTATCAGACTTCCCCTCACGATTTGCTGGTATTCATTTGTTCTTCAGCAACATCTGCTTTAGGATCAATATCTGACTCAAATGTTGTTTACAAGATCATTGCCTGGCTTTTATCTAATTCTCTTGATCAGATCTCTTGATTCCTTAAGTTCATCAGCATCAGCAACTAGCAAACTTTTAGATTCATGACCAACGTCTGTCTTTTGTAAGCTTTGAATGAATTAACCTGGCTCACCTGTAACAATCTTAACCCAGAAATAAATTTTCTAAATTTAACAATTTAAATGCAACAACAATCTGATATAATCAGATAATTCTCTCTCATATCACAAATCAATGATGAACCAAATGTAGGTTTTAAAATACCAAATTGAAAGATTTTAACAAACCTTTTGACATTTTAAGATTCACTCCCCCTCACAACCAAGTCATCATGTTTAGCACTTGAAATTTTGACAATCAGCTTTCCAATATCAGTTATCAAAAATCTTTTTGATTTTTCAAAATTTATGCTAAAACACACTAAAATCTTTTTGTAATTTTTGATTGTAAAGGAATGCAATAAAGAAATATTTACAAACAATATTTTTGTGAGTTTGTGCAAGAGGATCATATCAGTTTATGAGACATATCACTAACACCGTTAAGCTTCATTTCATATTAAGTTCTAAACAATTTACCTAGATTGTCAGTATGTTTGTCCACTTAAATTTTCACACAAAGTTCAATTGATCCGAGATACGAGGTTAATGTTTTAAGCAACTTAAACTTATCCGTGTGTCCCACTACTTGAATATACTCCCGTATCCAGATCCCAATATTCAGTCTTACAGGTGAGTATACCACAGATGATATCTGTCAGGGGAATAAATTATAGTACGAGGGCCGTGAGAGCTCAGGTCGATACTCCCGTAGACGCAGAGAGATGACGGCTTCGACTTTTGGTGTGTCCCCTTTAGAGGATCTTTTGTTTCAACAGCCATGATTAGCATTTTTCAATGTTTCATCATTTTTTTTAGCTGAGGGTGAGCTATATTTCAAGCAAGCAGAAAGCATTATCCGGGGACTAGGTCAGAAATTCCTTTCAGCAGAAGTCCCAGGATAATACCCCAGATATCACTGAGCATAAAGACCTAGTATCTCAGAATAAGGGACCTTTCAAACAAGATTTCAGGGGTTACCTATATATCCAAGTTTGTGTTAACCCACAGAACAAGCAAGTTTGAAAATTTAAGTTTATATCTCGTCACAATCTACTAAATGTGCAAAAACCTACTGACATATCCACAGTAAGATTGTTTATCACATTTTATCTTTACATTTCTTTAGCATGTTGTGATAGTCCACTGATGTACTATCATTTCCTCTTTTATGCAACAAAAACTCATTTTTGAATTTTATCATGTTTTTGTCTTTTTCAAATTTTCAAATGTTTTTGGATTTTCTGAAAATTTTTACTCCCCCTAAAATGCAAACACATTTTAGGAAATTTGAAAACAAACTGTACAATAAAGTGACAACCGATATCGAATCGCATCAAATCGCCATCCACTTGGCATAAACAATCAGAACTCCCCTATCACAAAACTATTTTCTCATTATGATTTCAAAACACTTAAGTTTGTTTTAACCAAAATGATTTTTCCGGAAAATAAGTTTTAATGATATAATCATTTGTGGATTTGGGGTGTGGTTCATCACATTGTCTATTCTTTACCATTTGTAGCAGATCAAGTACAAATTAATGTCCTTGATTTACCACTTGCAAATATGCACCATCTATATCAATTGTAAAAATTACCACATGTAGAACACAATACCACTTGTAGGAATATTACATCTACATCACCATTTTACCAATCAGAATGCCGATTCCTGCTTTGCACTTACCAACCTGAAAGCTCCGGCGATTCCTGCAGTATGACTAGCCAAAATTTAACTATTACAAGATTCATTTACAAAAACAATTTTCAAGAAAGATGCCGATTCCTGATCCACGATTACAAACTTGGGATCTCCGACAAGTCCTAAGACTTTAAGGAAAACAAACTTCCACCCAAGTCTTATTTGACTTGGTGGCTTCCAATTCTTGTGCAGTAGGGTTGTAAGTTGCCTTTTTAGTTGCATAAAAATCTTTAACCCCCTTTACTTTTCCATCAAGCATTTTCTTGAAAATTTTCTTAACATTTTCATTGAATGTTTTCTCAATATCAAAATCTGAGAAATCTATTTTATCAACCATTTGTTTAATCTCTTCCACACTAATGTCAGCATCATTCATCAAATCTTTGATCTCATCTTGTGACTCCTCTGATTTTGTGGAATCAGATTCATTGCCAGATTTTTCATCTGATTTTTTAACAATCCATTTTTGATTGTCTTTTGCATTCTTTTTGTACAATCTTTTAGAATTTTCACCAACTTCATTTTTTGAATTTTTAAAAGTTTTGAAGTTTGTAGTTGGTGACTCATTCTTTTCAACCACTTTTTCTTTAAGTTTTTCAGAGACTCCCTGTTTTTTGTTGACTTTGTTTGGACAATTGTGAGCGATGTGTCCAACCACTTGACATTGAAAACAAGTTCTTGTGTCTCTGGTTTGAAAAACTCCAGTTGAATGATAAACTCCAGTTCCTGTCCTTTTTCTCTCAGCAAGGAACTCTTGATTTGATTTTTTCAAAGATAAGCTATTTGACTCCTCTTCATAGCTTTTTCCTGCAACATATGTCATTTTTGATTTAAAATCTCTAACACATTTTTCATTTTTACGATTTTCAGGTGGAGTAAAACCAAGACCTTTCTTTTTGTAACTACAATTTTGATTTGTTTTCTTTTGAAAACTAGAATCAGAATTGTAATTCTTTTTCCCTTTTTTCTTGTTTAACCTTTGTTGAACTCTAGAAGTGTATTTTTTAGATTTTTCAGTAGATTTTAGATCCTTAATTTCTGAAAAATTAATTTCTGTCATTTTGAAAACCTTTTTAATCATGTCAAAACGAACACTTCTAATCGGAAACTCTTTGTCAGAGTATAATTTGTCCGAATCATTTAAAGTATATGCAACTTCAAATGTTTCATCATCCAAATTTGCTATTGATAACAAAAATTCTTTACTATAAGACTGTTTTTCCGATGATTTTGAACTTTTGACTGACGAACTTGAACACCCAGACTCAGATTTTGACTCAGACACCTCCTCAGTATCCAACACCTGATCAACCACCTTTTTGATTAACTTAGACTCATGATCAGTATCAGACGAGGTAAACGTGATATCAATGTTATCTGGTAAAACATCAGTTGTCTCGGATTTTAACTTTATATTGACTGCTTTTTCGACTTGCTCCTCATTTGGTTTTCTAGGAGAATACCCTTCCCAGATAGGAGGCGGACACTTGTTGTATTTAACAGTCGATTTCTTACCAGTCTCATTCTTTGTCTTTTCATCCTGAAATGCTTCAAAACCTGCAACAGTAGGATAAACTCGATCAATAACATAATCAGAACAAGAATAACTCAGTAATAACCTTCTGATCCTTTCATTCTCAATCTTTTCTTTCTCCAACTCTTGCTTTAGACTAGCATTTTCTTCGATGTAATGATTAATTGCCTTTTGCTTTGTCATCAATGTAGCATTCGTCATCGTTAAAGCCTTTTCTCTTTCAGAATTCGTTGTTTGAAGACCTGTCACTGTTCTGTTCAACACGCTATACGATTCTTTCACATAGCTGATGTCAGATAATAATTTTTCTATCAGTTTTTCTCTATCAAACAGAATCACATCTTTTTCTTCACAACTTTTGCAAGTTTCCAAACACTTCTGGCAAGGCTTTTCAACTTCAACAATCTTCTCAATCTCGATTGTTTTTACCACTTCAATTACCTTTTCTTCATCATTTACCTTCTCAACTTCATTTTGTTGTTGTTCTTTTGCAGCTTGTTTCTCCTTTAGTTTCTCCATTCGATCTGCAAAATAAAAATGAAAACTTTCTGGAGAAAGATGATGTTTAGCAACATTAACATATTTTTCTTCCTCATCATCACTGCTAGTCTCAATCGGTGTTTGATCAAACTCTACAGATTTTTCAGAATCAGCATATGACACACCAGAATCAGATGGTGTTTGATCAAAAACGACTTCTTTTTCTGAAGTATCCTCATTTTGCACACTCTCATCTGTACTTAATGATTCAGAATCAGCACTTTCTGAACTTTCTTCAGATGTAATCGATTGATCTTTCACTTTTTCACCAATTGAATTCATCCAAGTAGCAAATAAATCTGGTTCTCTAACAATCTTTGCAATAAAAGCTTTAAAACCACCCTTTTCATCAACAAACATATCCCAACTAAAACCTTCAGGTAATTGTTCATCATTTTGATCCACTAAACATGCTGTGCTGTTAGAAGATATATAATTGCTCCAGTTGAAATCTACCAAACATCCTTTCTTTGAATCTTCAATTTTTCTACCATGAGCAGTCTGTGAATCTTGTGTCTGACCAACTTGCTGATAAATGGCTTTCCGGTAGTAGTCGTCTTTTCCAAAAGGATTTTGAGCACCACTAACTTCTCTGTTCTTGCATTCCCGTTTAAAATGACCTTTTTCCCTGCACCTGAAACAAGTAACTTTAGATTTATCAAATCCTAAAGTAGAAACACAAGCATCAAGAAAATCATTTCTCCCGGTAATTGTTTTGAACTTTTCAGCACGTCTAAGAACACTTGCAAGACACCATTTGATATCCATAAGTTCCATCTCTTCAGCATCAATCTGGTCATAATCCTCTTTGGTAAGCATAGGATTTCCAATTCGACCAGCCACTAAACCTTCATATGAGATAAGCACGGAACCAAGTAATGCCATATGATCTTTCGCAATGTCTTCAGAAAAACTTTGACCTTCTGGGAGATTTAGAGCTATGTTGCATTGAATCACACAACCATTTCCCATCTTTGTGCTTTGAGACTGGAAGCTTTCTGATGAAGTCTTTGGATTGACACTTGGATATGATGAGAATCCACTACTGCTTTTGTTTGAGCTTCGATCAATCTTTTCTGTAGAATCCCCAGCACTAAACGCAGTCTGGATTTTCGGACTTCTCTCAGCTTCTGGAACCGAAACACTTCCTTTGTAGTACATTTTTACATCCTGTTGACCACTTGGACTGTTCATCCTCGCGATCTTCTGCTGTTCCAAATCCTGACTTTCAATCTTTTCAATGAACTGAGAAATCGACAACCTATCATAAACTCCAGTATTCTTCAATATCATCAAATAAGTTCCCCACTCTTTCTGAGGTAACGCATCAGCAAGTTTATCCACCCATTCATCATTTTCCTTTTTAATTTGCATCATTGACATTGTTCTCACTAAGTGACAATATCGTTCAATGAGTTTCTTCGTATCTTCTCCGGGCAAACTTGTGAACAAATCAAATTCCTTTTTAAGCAATGCCTTCTTGCTTTTAATCATACTCGTACTGCCTTCAACCTTGATTTTTAGAGCATCCCATATTGATTGTGATGTTTTATCATGTTGAAGTAGTATGAAGATGTCTTCTTTGATGGCCTGTTGAAGTAAACTGATCATCATCTTTTCAGCTCGGTATATTTCCCGTTCTTCCTTACTAAAATCTGAAAGCTGTTTTTCAGTCTGCATTTCGGTTTGTGGTGAAGTATACTTTGTCAGAATACATTCCCATGATCTTAGATGATTTGCTTGCACCCAGTTTTCGAATCTATCTTTCCATCCGTAGTAATCCTCAATTCCCATTAACTTCGGGGGTTTCTGAGTAGTCCCCATTTCATTTTCAGAATTCATGTTCTGAGCAATGGAAGATGAACTAGACGATGTTGCAAAAGCGTTGTGAAAATCGTTGTCCATGTTTTAGTCACTTTCAAGCGAACTGGTCAAGCTGATCGAAGCGAAATCCTTGAAGCAAAATGATTCAAGCGAAACTTTCAATTTAACACTTTCTGAAGCGAAATCCTTGAAGCGATCCTGAATGAAGCGAACACCTTGAAGTGAAAATCTTGAAGCGAAAACGAACTCTGTTTGAAGCGAAATGTTAAGTGTCGCTTGGAGTTTCAAGCGAAATCGTCCAATAATACTGAACTGTTCAAGCGAACTCCATTCGAATGTCGATTTTGATCACTTTTAGGTCGAATTTGGCTGTGAAACTTTCAAGGGTTTGTTATCTAGTACTTTTAAACAATCCGTGAGAAAATGAATAGTTTTTGACCGTGAAATATTTCTGAACTGTTAAAAGAAGATGTAGAAGTAAGAAAACAAGATGAATTTCGGCTGATTTTTGCAGAACTCCTCAACCTGTGCTCTGATACCAATTGTAAGGATCGGGTTCGCGACCTAAACGAGTCGGTTCAGAGGAATTCTATCAAATACAGGTGCGGAAAACAAGTATTTGACGTGTAAACAGCTGAATCTTCACTTTAACACTGATTGTATTGATATAACGTCGTTTACAATCAATTCTCACACCGGCAGCACCTCGGTGTAGAATCTCAGAACTGTTACTTCCTTTCTCTCTTATGATTTCGCTTGACACTGAACCTCTATATATAGACATCAAGGTTTCGCTTGGGATGAACATCAGCAAGTCTCAAGCGAAATCTGATGAAATGATTTCGCTTGAGATGCTTCAAGCGAAACCTTCAACTTAAACTATTGTTCAAGCGAAATCTCATTAATTCTATCACATTTTCTCGTTCTACGTGCCCTGATCTAATCTATCTAAAGTAAGACTCGATACAAGACGAAGTCGACAGATGTAGTGCACCAACAGGGTGTTTAGTCCGCTTGACTTACGACTCTACACAAGCACTAAACTAAAAGTGACGAGCTAAACATACTAAAACATGTTTAGTTAAGTAAGAAAACAGGTTTTGATATCAAAACAAACGGTTTTGATACCCAAGAGTAGTTTGGTTACAAAATACGCATAAATACGCATTTTGGCCGAAACTACGACTCGTCACTATGCCTAGTCAACGTGGTAATCAGTAGGTATAGTCACAAGGGACTATAACCATCGTGATTACGCTCACGTTGCAAAGTTCAACGGAACTTTGTGTTGACCATTGACTGGTCAAAGCTGAAAGTCAAACACCGTTTGACTTTCATGCTTGAAATTCAAGAACAAGCAAGAAGAGGACTTACAAAGGGTCCAAGAAGGTGTTTTGATTCAAAGTTATTCAGGTATGAGGTGTTAAAACCTCAACTTAGAACAGAAGTTGAATCAAGGTGTGAAAAACCCAAATGAGGAAGCTTGCTATTTATAGGAAGTTGAGATCAATAGGATCATTCCATGTGCTAAAACTGAAGTTTCTGTCTGACAAGGTCACACGGTCCGCGTAAAAGACAGGCCTCACCTTACGCGGCCGGTATGAGGGGACTTTGGCAGATTGTCAAAACAGGTCCCTGCACTAGAGAAACTTGCAATTTGGCTCATTTTTGACACGTTTAAGCCCCGTTAACCCCATTTCAAGGCTCTAAAATGAAGTTAAAGTATAGGGAACTCAAAACATGCTAAAAAATATCTCGAATCTCGGCTTGTTTGGTCGTACGGTTGCGTTGTTCGGTTAATTACGACGGAAGTCGTAACGAACGCAAAAACGATCCAAATTAAGCGACGAATGGAATTTTATCAAGCCAATCACTAAAATAAAATATTTTAATGATTACATAAATTTTTGGATGTCCGGATATATTCAGAACGTAAGATATGCACGAAAATGCAAACTTGTGCACTTTTTGACGCTTGTAGTCCCTATTGATCAAATATGTTTATTTTAGCATACCGAACCCCTCAAAGCCTATTTCTAAGCTATGTAAAGGATATTTAGGGTATGTTTAACTTATGATAAAGTTACAGAATGTTCGTTACTATACAAATCGGTATAGTTTCGTAGTTTGACACAAATAGTCCCTGCGATCGAACAAACTTGATTTTGACACACCAAACCATCCAAAACTTATTTCTAAGTTATGTGAAGGTTATTTAAGGTATGTTATGCCTATGTCGCTATTCCGGAGTGTTTGTCACGTTATACTGACTACGTTTACGCACCAGTTTGCGTATAACCTTCCAGAAAGCGATTTAAAGCTTGAAATTGGAATCGAATTAAATTGTAAAATCATCAAACACAATTACACATACAATAACACCCAAACACATATAATAACACCAAAGCACATTGTTTTATTGATAATTGACATTGTTTTATATTATACATCGATTACAGAGCACAGTTGTCAGAAGAGTCTCCAGAAAAAATTTGGTGATTGAATTTTTTTTTGGGTTTTTAACGACCAAGCTAGGTTGTTCGGGGACACCGTTGGGGGCTTCAGTGAATAGTTTTGATGATGCGATAACAGATTGTGGAAATTAGTGGGGGTAATCAGGATACCAGTGCAGAATGTCTTTCTTTCAGGGTATCTGACTATTTATGGGCCAAAAAGAAAAATCCGCAATGATGAAAAACTGACGTTTTGAGGAAAATTGTCATATTTTCGGCATAGTCGAGTTTTTCACAGATAAAAGAGTACTGAATTGCTCAGTTTGAGGGGGAATTCAGTGATAGAGATGTTAGAATTTGCAAACATGAGGGGTAATAAAAATTTCAACGTCATATGATTGAAATTCCGACATTTTTGAAATTCGTGACACTGCAACAGTATTCGGGTTGTTTCGACTTCAGATTGTCAGGGGGAATGTGAATCTGATCATGAGTGAAAGCCTCTGAGATCAAGATGATCCGAGGTGTTGATATCTGATCATGGACGAATGCTTCAGAGATCTGAGAGAGATCGTGGGTGAAAGCTTCCGAGATCTAGATTATCCGAGGAGATGAATCTGATTGTGGATGAATGCTTCAGAGATCGGATTACATTACCAGATGATTTGTTTTCCGATGAAGATTTTGCTGATTATGGAGAATACCATTTATACGGATCTGTCATTCTTATGGTGCGTTAATGTGGATCACGGTAAACGGGATATCAGATTTTCAGGGGGAATCATGGATTTGAAGTTAACCAGTGGGGTATTTGAAGTTTCTATCAATTGCCGGTTGAGTTTTTGTACATTCTTAGATCGAGCAGGCGGAATGCGAAGATCGTGGTGCTTACTTGTGATATCAAAAACTGAGCTCGGATGCGGTTAAAGTTGAAACAGAGGATGCTGCATTGATTAGTTTCAAGTTGGTGATTGTTCGTGAAGGTTGTAGTTTAGCAATCAGAGTACAGTCGTAAACTGTGCAAAAGACCTGAAGATTCATTTCAGGGGGAATTCGTGCTTTACTTTGGCAAAAGCAAACCCGAATCATCAATCGAGGGGGAATTTGGATAGTCAGATTTCAAGATACCTGATTGAAGTTGTAGAAAAGTTGAAGATTACAGAATATTCAAACACGACTCAAGGTTCTCAAAGTTTTAAAGACGATTCGACAGTGACATCCGAGGGGGAATCTGTTAGTGCATATTTTGTACATCTGCCACTGTGCGAATAATTAGATAGAGCGTGTGTTGAATATTGTATAGAATAGAGAAGTTGGACAAGTTTTGATATTGTAAAGGTCCATCCGGACGGATGACCATCCGGTCGGATGGCAATCCGATCGGATGGACACATAGTTAGGTAATGTCTATAAATAGGGACTTGGGGTTCCCATTTGGACAAGATTTTGGGTCCCGGAGGGGGCATGCTGTCCAACTGGTCTCGTGGTACTGTAAACATTGAATAATCAATAGAGACCAGATTGAAATTGACTGCTCGGTGTCGTATCTATCTTCTACTCCTTTCTTAGTCGTAATAATCACACCGAACACGTCATTTCGGGACCGAAGCTCCGTCAAACTCGCCGGATCCTGGAATCAACAGTGGTACCTACGGTACCGATTTAATCGATCTAATAAAGGTCAATTCATGGATGGATTTTGGAATTGAAGATATCATTCTGTTCGGAATTATTCGCGCACAATCCTGTGAAGTTTCATCATGAAATTCACACAAAT
The DNA here is from genome assembly GCA_030545235.1 of Helianthus tuberosus. NCBI lineage: Eukaryota > Viridiplantae > Streptophyta > Magnoliopsida > Asterales > Asteraceae > Helianthus > Helianthus tuberosus. The sequence continues at coordinate 1,860,360 of CM060425.1, read as the reverse complement.
AAAGATTCTGGATTGAAAAAACGTGATTTGGAGTGTTCTTGAGCTGTTAGAACATATCCAATCGGATGACCATCCAATCGGAGGGCCATCCGATCCACAAACACATGTTTGCCCACTTTGTCATTCGATCGAATAACCATCCGATCGGACGACCATCCGATCGGACACCATCTGACACATGCCATTCGACCAGATGATCAAATGCCTAAAAAAAGGCATTTTTTGATCGCAACGACGAGGAGAGTCTCCAGAAAAAATTTGGTGATTGAAATTTTTTTCGGGCTTTTAACGACCAAGCTGGGTTGTTCGGGGACACCGTAGGGGGCTTCAGTGAATAGATTTGATGATGCGATAACAGATTATGGAAATTAGTGGGGTAATCAGGATACAAGTGCAGAATGTCTTTTTTTCAGGGTATCTGACTATTTATGGACTAAAAAGAAAAATCCGCAATGATGAAAAACTGACGTTTTGAGGAAAATTGTCATATTTACTGCATAGTCGAGTTTTTCACAGATAAAAGAGTACTGAATTGCTCAGTTTGAGGGGGAATTCAGTGGTAGAGATGTCAGAATTTGCAAAAATGAGGGGGAATAAAAATTTCAACGTCATATGATTGAAATTCCGTCATTTTTGAAATTCGTGACACTGCAACAGTATTCGGGTTGTTTCGACTTCAGATTGTCAGGGGGAATGTGAGTCTGATCATGAGTGAAAGCTTCTAAGATCAAGATGAACCGAGGTGTTGATATCTGATCGTGGACGAATGCTTCAGAGATCTGAGAGAGATCGTGGGTGAAAGCTTCCGAGATCTAGATTACCCGAGGAGATGAATCTGATTGTGGACGAATGCTTCAGAGATCGGATTACATTACCAGATGATTTGTTTTCCGATGAATATTTGCTGATTGTGGAGGATACCGTTTATACGGATCTGTCATTCTTATGGTGCGTTAACGTGGATCACGATAAACGGGATATCAGATTTTTAGGGGGAATCACGGATTTGATGTTAACCAGTGGGGTATTTGAAGTTTCTATCAATTTCCGGTTGAGTTTTTGTACATTCTTAGATCAAGCAGGCGGAATGCGAAGATCGTGGTGCTTACTTGTGATATCAAAAACTGAGCTCGGATGCGGTTAAAGTTGAAACAGAGGATGCTGCATTGATTAGTTTCAAGTTGGTTATTGTTTGTGAAAGTTGCAGTTTACCAATCAGAGGATAGTCGTAAACTATAAAACGATCTGAAGATTCATTTCAGGGGGAATTCGTGCTTTACTTTGGCAAAAGCAAACCCAAATCATCAATCGAGGGGGAATTTGGATAGTCAGATTTCAAGATACCTGATTAAAGTTGTAGAAAAGTTGAAGATTACAGAATATTCAAACACGACTCAAGGTTTTCAAAGTTTTAAAGACGATTCGACAGTGACATCCGAGGGGGAATCTGTTAGTGCATATTTCGTACGTCTACCACTGTGCGAATAGTTAGATAGAGCATGTGTTGAATATTGTATTGAATAGAGAAGTTGGAAAGGTTTTGATATTGTAAAGGTCAATCCAATCAGATGGACACATAGTTAGGTAATGTCTATAAATAGGGACTTGGGGTTCCCATTTGGACAAGCCTTTGGTTCCTAGAGGGGACATACTGTCCAACTGGTCTCGTGGTGCTGTAAACGTTGAATAATCAATAGTGACCAGATTGAAATTGACTGCTCGATGTCGTATCTATCTTCTACTCCTTTCTTAGTCGTAATAATCGCACCGAACACGTCGTTTCGGGACCGAAGCTCCGTCAAACTCGCCGGATCCTGGAATCAGCAGTTTAAATGAAGAGGGTTTTTTTATTATCTTTTTAATGCCAGGGGTTTAAATTTTGTCCTTTCGGTTTCTTGATATTTAATTTTATAGTTTTCCCATGAAAATTTATTTTTGAAATGTTTTGCATTAAATGGCTGCTGTTTATATTAAAATTTGTCCGTTGGGTTTCTTGATATTTAATTGTATAGTTTTCCCATGAAAATTTATTTTTGAAATGTTTTGCATAAAATGGCTGTTGTTTTTAAATGACTGCAGATATTTAATTTATATTTTTAAATATGAATTTATATGTTTATATTAAAAGTCTGTTGAAAACAACTGTTTTTCAAACCTCTGTTTGGCTAAAAATTCATCCACTACTGAAGGGTATTGTCTGTTCTCATAAGTTCTGTTTAATCTAACGACTGTTGACTTGCCACTGTTGCCAACATCTGTTGTTGCCCAACAGAGATTTCCAAACAACTGTCATCATTATCACAACAGAGGTTCTGACGTGGACAGATGTTAGCCATCAGATCTTTGTAACTTCTGCCACGTCAGCATTCACTTTTTCAGTTTATAAAACCCTGTTTCATCCCCAAACAAAGGTTTTACTGTCGTCTCGAATTTAAAATTCATCAAAGCGGTTTCCACCTTCTTCTTCAACACTTCTTCGTCAACCTCTCGCAAGTTTCAATTCCGACCATGGCTCTGACAATGAAAAACCACCATAACTACCTGCCTATTTTTGAGAAAACCGAGAAAAATACTCTCTATCATTCAATGATTGATGTTCTTACATCAACAAAATATAAGGCCATTCTTACTGCCGATGCACCCATTTACCAAGAAACACTCCGCGATTTCTGGGCAAATGTGAATATTGAAGAACAAAACAATGAGTCATTTAGTATAACTTCAAAAGTAGGAAGTGAATCGGTTGCTATTACCCCCACTACCATATCAACAACAATTGGGGTAAACGACTTGGCAGGTAAGACATCTTTCCCGAAAAATGAGTTTCAAATAGAGTTGATTGAGAGGGGATATGATGGACAGTTGAATAAGGCACCTATGTTTAAGTTAAATTTTCCACCACCAATGAAATTCCTGTTCCATACTCTCTTAACCTGTCTCTCAAATAAAACTACTTCTTTTAATGAAATACATTTGAAAATTCAGTACTTGGGGTATGCAATTTTGACAAATACTGATTTTAACTACTCTCAAGCACTGTTTGCTGACGTGGTTACAAATTTGAAAAACATTAAAAACGGGAAAAATGTTGCTTTTATTATGTTTCCTAGATATTAAGCTACTACCTGCAAAAACATGTTTCTCAAAAACCTTTTGAACAAGGTACAACTTGTAAAATGAATAGTCTAACATCTGAAACTTTTACTCGTCTTATGGCCAAAGACTCAAATGTTTCAAAAACACAAGCAAAGAGAAATGAACAAATTTTAGATGAGTCCACATCTGCTTCTCAAAGCTCTGTTGCTGAGCCCACTGCTCTTAGTGATCACAACACTACAACCACTGCTGTGAAACCCCCACCAACAAAACCCAAAAAGACCAAAACAAAATCCAAAAAGCCCACCGAAACCACAAAAACAGGTCCTCTGGAAGATAAGATCCCAGAGGTTAACCCTGTGACAACACAAATGTCACTAGAAACCACTGTTGTTACTTCCTCACAACATGTGGAAAGATCTCAACCCTTAAACCAAACTCCTCATGATTCCTCACAAAAGGAACATGTTGTATTCACAGGGACACCACAATATGATGCCATACCCTCATTTGAGAGTATGCTTAGAAGCCCTTCTCCCGGGGCAATGTCTCTTTCCACACCAATCCCTTCATCTTCTATTCCACCAACCTTTGTAACACTGTTTGAAGCTATTGACATTCAGGCTCATAGCAGCCCCTCGCACGAACACATTACTGAGAGTTTAACTTCAACAATAGCTGTGTCTGAACCTGTTCAATTAGCTAACCCACAAACAGTTGAGGAGGCTACACCTCTTGAATTTCACGAAATTCTTGATGGTATTTCAAGTGGAGCAACTACTACAAATGTCAAATCCACTGATCTACATTTGGACAGTAGTTTCATCAGTTAGACTCCCTTAAAGGCAACCACTCCTGTGTCTACCAAGGTAACCACTGGTGTGTTTAAGTTAACCACTGGTGTATTTACTAAGGTAACCACTGATGCAAAGGGAAGTCCCCAGAACCAAGAACAAGGGGCATCTGCTAATAACAACATGGAGACTCATCCTATCTCAAAAGCAGATATAACCACCTCTGGTGGGAATTCAGATGATCCTAGTAAATTAGGTGATGAATTAAAATACAATGATTTGACGGAGATGATGTCCAATATTGAAACAACTGTTGGTGAAATGAAAGATCTAATGAAGCAGTTGGTGGATGCTTCCAAAAGTCAACCTTCTCATCAGCAGTTATCCCAAGAGCTTTGGAACTCAGTACAACCCATTCTTGCAGCTCAAAGGGAACTGGCTGAGCTTCAACATAATTCCCACATGGAGCTAATTAGAGTTATGGTTGAAGCAAGATACAAAGACACACAGGCTGACATCAAGGGTATAAAAGAATCTAGTGCAAAGTTAACTAGCACTACCCCTGCACCTATCTTTGAAAAAGATGATGAAGATGATGCCAAAAAGGGGGAGAAGGATTTCATGGAAAACTTTGGCAAACTAATACCAAGGAATCAGCCAAAACAAAATCCAAAGCCTACCAAGAAAACTTCTGCAAAATGTTTTGGAAAATCTGACACTGGTAAGAAAAAGGGAATTGATGATACCCTTAACAAACAGACAGATAAGGAGATTGAAGCAAAGCAGAAGAGAAAGGATACAAAAGAAAGTAGATCAAATGTGTTGAGGTAGGAGTTAGTGAAAAAAGTGAAGAAAAAAAAAAACAAAGTGCTGAACATTGGAACCTCAAATAGAAGAAAATCACACAAACATAACAAACCTCCTATTGCCATATTTCCTAAACCAAAATCACCACCAGAAAAACCAACCACTGCTGCCAAACCTAAAACCACTGCTGAACCTAAAAAGCCAAACACTGATACACCTAAACCAAAACTCTCACCACAAAAAACACCTCTCAAAAAACAGAAAACAAAACCCTTCTCACCACTACCAACCTCCATTGTAACAAATGTTGATGCAACAAATGCTTCAACAGATGTTAAGACAACAGCGGTTGAGACACCAGTTGTTTCAACAGTTGTTAGTCAATCCACTGATTCTACCCAAATTCAATTCCGATCACAATCAACCCTTACACCCATAGCACATTCTCCTTCACAAACTCCTCCTCCTCTAAAATCTGTTTACACAAGAAAAATAAAATTCATGGTGCATGAAGAAGAAAAGGAAGAAAAAGATATACCTGCACCAATTCCATTATCATCTGCTCCATTCATTTAAACTTCACCCAAACCATTCATTCCACCTCCATCACCAACAATCAACCCTCTTGATCATCCACCCACTGGCTACATCCCACGAAACATCCCATTGGCAGCACAATACCCTCTAGAACTGCTTGCAGTTCAAAATGAAGTGAAACTATTTTACGCAGAGGATGATCCATCCAAAAGAACCTTCCCATCTCTTCATGGATTCAGAACTCCAAAGAATATTGATGAATATCTGAAGCTAAAGGCTAAGCAAGCAGAATATTAGGCAAAAGAAGAGAGTAAAGGGCTAGGAGACAGCAACTTACAAGGTCGCATGCAACATGGGCTTAGTAAAGTCAGGAAGTTAGAAGACTTTGCTAGAGACCTGAGTAAGAAAATGTCAAATTTGCCACCAAATGCTAAGCTACAAAAGACATTAAGGGGTGATTTCTTGAACATTATTATGGATACCAAGCCCTACAAAGCCTACAACTCTGATTTCAAAGATTGGCCCCTTGAAGCTCTTAAAGAGGAAGTTGATAGAATTGAAATGATGAAAAAGGATCCTCAAATGCAAAAATCTGCTCGCAACTTGAAACAATACAAGAAGGTTGAAGTGGATGAGGCATTGAAGTATAAGAGATTGAGGGAAGAACTTGTAGCAACTAAGTATGGGACTGCTAAAGCCATTGCAAGATGGTCTAGGCAGTATATTGATCAAACTTACAAAAAGTTAGAAGAACGAAGAAAGACAGATCCATCCCTTCCCTAAAAGCCAGTATACAAAGATGAAACTACTGTTAGACCTCAGCAGACCCTTCACTCTAAAAAGCTGTTCTCATCAGCAGATGTATCCATCAGTGTCTTGAACCAAAGAAAAAGACAACAACTGATTGATGAGGAAGATGAAAAGAGAGAAGCTGAAATCAGAAAAGAGGATATCAGAAATCAGTTACGATATGGATTGGATGAGGCTTCCTTGTAACTACAAGCTCAAGTTGCTCAAACACTTCAAAGGTTGGCAAGCAAACCTCAATCCCCAAACTCCTCTCAAATAAAACTTCTCCTAAGAAACCCATCAGACCCAAAAATACTTAAGTGGAAGTCTGACAAACAGACCCACGTATTAACTTTGCTCAGGTCTGATGGTAGTGCTGAAAAGATATCAAGGGAGGATGCACTTGGTCTGAATGCAGTTGACCTCCAAGATCTTTTGAACCTTCAGCTTCATAGGGATGAAGATGAAACTGATTCCTTGGATTTTGAGCTCCAATTCAAAGGGAAAATCCGGGAAAGGTTGATGAGAGAATAAAGATTAAAATAAGGAAGTGTTTTGGCATCATAAGTTGAAACTTTGCAACATTTCATTCTTTTGACTAATGAAAGCATTGCATGATGAAAGCTAATCTTTCCTTGATTGTGTTATAAAGTTTTAAATTCATTCCGCTGCAATTATTCTCTGTTTTACCCTCTTCCATTTACCAACTTAATTAAAACAACCACAATCAAGTAAAACTCAGATCCTAACAAACTTTTTTCTCCTTGACTGTGTTACAAAGTTTTACTTCATTCTGCTGCATTTGATCATTTATTTATCTTCTTCATGTTACACTTCTTATAAAACAACTCAATCAAGTAAACTCAGATCCTAACACAGATGATCGCCAATAACAGTGTCTCAACATTATTTCCCTCCAATGACAGTGGCAGTCAACAAGTGATGATCTCTGTTATGCAAAACTCTGTTGCATGTAAAGACTGTTGAAGACCAATTATCTGCTGAAGTCAAATTACTGCTGAAGTCAAAGGCCTGATCAACCTTAATGGGAAGCACTGCTCAGCCTCGTCAATGGTTGAGCATCATCAGCGGATAGTCTCATCAGAGTTTGCTGATCTATAAAGACTGTTATACACAAAGATCTGCTTATTTCTAAAGTCTGTTGATCTATAAAGACTGTTATATACAAAAATCTGCTGAAGTCTAAAGTCTGTTGAAGACCTATCATCTGTTGAAGTCAAAGAACGGCTGGAAGTCAAAGGCCTGATCAACCTTGATTGAGCTTTGGTGAAAGTTGTTGCGGCAGGTGATCGTGTGTTTGTAGTTAATGTTTGTTGAAACTTAAGTTGTATTCAAATTCTATTAAATTTGTTAGACATCTTTTATATGTACTTATGTCTATAAGCAGTTTACATTGTCAATAGGTGGGTACTTCGTTTTCTGGAAACGAGAATGGAAATAATCGTATGTAACTGATATATTAACTGATGATCTATGTTTATAGTTGTCTATTAGCTATAATAAATAACACGTTTTGGTACAATTTCTATATACTTATCTTTACTTTCTATTAAAATGTGTTATTCATGATTTTCTAAAAACCACCCGTATTTGCACACGGGTCTTACTACTAGTTGTTATAATAAATAATACTAAATAACAACTTTGGAGCTACAATAGTTATAGTAACTTTGTAGTAGTTATAGCAACTATGTCATGCTGTATGATTTTTTTTAAAGTTTCAATTTTTTTTCTCTTTATCATCTTATAATTTTAATATAACTTCTAATTATTCTAGTATAACCTTAATCACACCCTTATACTTTAAATAGTAGGTGTTCGTTACTAGATTGATTACCGGTAGTGTAAAAGTAACGAAACGAATTGGACTTATACCGACCGAACAACGTCATACCGGTTTGGTATTCGTTTTTATTGTTTTCAATCAATACTCGTTTTATTGTTGTCGATCGATTGTTTCTTGTTTCTCTTTCGATTGTTATAGCGAGTTTCGGTACCGATACGAACTGAGTCGATACCTATATAAATTTGTAAAAAAAAAGGGCCCCTGTCGTGGAGTACGGGTATAACCCACTAGTTTAAAATTCAAACTATGTAACAACTATTGTTATGTTGTATTTGAGGCATTGCAAGGTGAATAGGAGAGCTTTTGAAAAAGATTTGGTAAAAGGTCATATTTTCATGTCTTTGAAAGGTGATTCACTTAACTTACAAAGTACAAACATGGGTTCTCACCTGCGGTACACTCACGGCAGACCCAAGTACTATACAAGAAATCTAGAAGGGGGACTAAAGAGTAGATACAAGATACTAAAGGGGGTGAGTTTGTAAAATAGTCATATTGAAAATTTGAAATAAGAAGGGGTGGGTGTATAGTTTATAATGGCAAGGTGGAAGTTGGAAAAGATAGGGGGTTAAAGAAACAAGACTCAACTACTCTCAACACATAAGCGTTGAATTCGTGTGCTCCCATCGTTTGCTTGTTTCACAAATCCCTTTTCACTATGTGATTTTCTTTCCATACATGTTGATGCAAATTCACGTTTATATGTTTAACACAATTCTAAGCAATCTACAGCAATGATGCAATCTGAGTCTCCCGTCAGTAGCCACGGCTCTGACGGAAGATCCACTTTCAGCCGGATGCTAGACCATCCGGCTGATCATTCCAATGACAGTTACGGAGTTGGTGGAGCAATGCTCCCTATATTCCTCAACGATCTACGTCGAAACAACAATGATCAAGATTTAGTAGAAGTCACGTTAGAACTCGAAGATGATTCGGTCATTTTATGCAGTGTGACCCCGACCGCTAACCATTCAAACCATCATCATCATCATCATCAACATGTTCCTTCACAGTCGTCTCCAGCTGGGGCGGCCTCCAGGCTTCGTAGGAAGTTTTCGTGGCTGACGTCTTCTTCATCGCGAGCTTCTTCTTCGGATGCAAGTGTGGACCGGGTGATCACGTCTAGAGATGCTAGAAAAATGAAAGCCAAGCTCATTCGCACAAAATCTAGCGCGCAAAGAGCGCTAGGTGGTCTTCGGTTTATAAGTAAAACTACAAACACAGATGTTAATGAATTGTGGAAAAACGTTGAGGCACGGTTTGCGTGTCTGGCTAAAGATGATGGATTACTAGCTCGAGAGGATTTCGCTGAATGCATAGGTGACGGTTAAGTTTGATGATATGTTGTTACAGTAAAACAAATTGGTCCAGTGTTTGTTAACTTATTGGTGTGTGTGTTTTTTGTAGGAATGGCGGATTCGAAGGAGTTTGCGTTGGGCGTATTCGATGCGTTAGCGCGAAGAAGACAGCAGAAATTGGGGAAGATCACGAAAGCGGAGCTTCACGATTTTTGGTTACAGATTTCCGACCAGAGTTTTGACGCTCGTCTGCAGATATTCTTCGACATGTATGTCTCTCAAACTCTCTTTCTGTTATTAATCACAAATCCCAAAACCCTAAAGACGCAAAAGTTCTGGTTCGCAAGAAATATGGAGAAAGTGGAAGTCGAACATTTAATGTTCGGATGGTAAGTGGTGCATAGTACTAACGTAGTGTATTTATCTTAGAAAATCTTGCTGTTAAAAAAAATTGAACATTCAATGGTTCTTTAAGCTAGTGAAAAGACTAGGCAACCCTCAAGTTTCTTCAACCAAAAATTTAGAGTTGAGTTTTTGGTTGAAGGGGTAGTTTGGTCATTTGGCGTGCTATGTACCCGAACCGGAGTGCAAGGGTGCAGAATTTTAAAGATACAATAACAAAGTCGACCGCATATGATTATTTTTTGTTGGGTTCAGAAAAGTGATGTTATATTCTATCTTTCTTCATATTGAAGAATAAAAAATTGTGACAGTTTTCATCTCGAATTGTTTTTGGCCTTTTGGCAACCAACTAAAATTATTTTATTGATTTAAACTTTGCATTTCTTTTGAGATAACGACTTGCAAACTAACAGAAAACTGCACACAACTAAAATTATTTTATTGATTTGTAATTTTTGTTTAATGCTAAGCAAGATTTCATGATATCAAATAATTATAGGAAAACTTTTTGAGAAAAAAAAAATATATTGATATGGAATGCTACATCAACACAATCTAAATGGCAGGTGGAGTCAAATTTTGGAAAACTAAAATTGATTACCTAGAAATTAAATTGAATGTCTAAACAAACATATAAATTAGTCAAATGATAGATTAACGCGTTTTTACAATAAAAAAAAATAAATTAAAACTGCTAAAGTTGGAAAAAAACTTCAAAATAAGGGGATTCCGATGATGAAACTTAGGTCCGAAAGTATTATGGCGTTTGTCACATGATCCGGCATGTTGAGATGTTTCTCTCCGTTATTTATGGGCAATGTAATTCTAAACGTGACGAAAGTTGTACTCTATTAAAATTAGACCAATTTTAGCCCATTTGCCACGTTCGAATTGATAAGTACGAGTTTGCTAGCTCTGGGTCTCCTTACCAATCCATTCCTTTTTTCTTTCTTATGAACTCAGGGCCGACAGCAACGAAGATGGAAGAATCACAAGGGATGAGATACGAGAGGTATACATATCTGTAATTTGCACAAAATATTTTATCTTTTTTTTATATATAATTTGATTTATAGGTTGATGGATTAGATCTTAATTAAATCATTTCTCATACTAAATAACATTTATATATGCAGCTGCTAGTGCTTAGTGCTGCAGCAAACAGATTGTCAAAGTTGAAAGAACAAGCAGAGGAATACGCTTCTTTGATTATGGAAGAATTAGACCCCGAAAATCTTGGCTATATTGAGGTACGATAACTTAAAAACTCACACTTACAATAAGTTTATCAAGAAATAGTACGCAACGGTTTCTTTTCAGTTATGGCAGTTGGAAACGCTTCTACTACAAAGGGAAGCTTACATGAACTACAGTAGACCTCTGAGCATAGCAAGCGGCGGGTGGAGTCAGAATTTGAATTCACTGAAACCTAAAAGCATTGTTCATAGGCTAACTCATTTTGTAAAGTGGGGTTTGGTGGAAAACTGGCAAAGAAGTTGGATTTTACTGCTATGGTTTTTAACCATGGCTTGTTTATTTACATGGAAATTTAAGCAGTATAGAAACAAGGCTGCTTTTCATGTCATGGGCTATTGTTTGACCACTGCTAAAGGGGCTGCTGAAACCCTCAAACTCAATATGGCTCTTATTCTTTTACCCGTTTGTAGAAACATGTTAACGTTCCTAAGGTCTACACGAGCGCGATTGTTCATCCCTTTTGATGACAATATCAACTTTCACAAGGTAATCACTAATCAAGTAATCAGTAACTACCCTTTGAATATGATCTTATGATGTCGTATATACATGCCTTGAACTTCATAAGATCCTTTTGGATTGCAGATAATTGCTTTTGCAATAGCTGTTGGCATCGGTTTGCACGCTGGAAATCATATGATTTGTGATTTTCCTCGGTTGGTAAACTCTTCACCAGAAAAGTTTGCTCTTATAGCATCAGATTTCCATAATAAGAAGCCAACATACAAGGAACTAATTGTCGGTGTGGAAGGCATGACTGGAATTTCAATGCTGATATTAATGGCCTTTGCATTCACCTTAGCTTCGCGATATTTCAGAAAAAATGTTTTGAAGCTGCCATCACCTTTCAACCGGTTAACTGGATTCAATGCATTCTGGTTTTCACATCATCTTTTTGGTTTGGTGTACATACTGCTTTTGGTTCATGGATCATTCTTGTTTTTGGTTCATAACTGGACTCAAAAAACAGTAAGATGTTTGCTTTCTTGATTTTGGAAAACAATTACGATAAATATGTTATAAATTTTCACTTTTTTTTTCACCAAGAATATACGTTTTAATTTCCCAGACGTGGATGTACATCTCGGTTCCAATCTTAATATACGCAGCTGAGAGAAGTCTACGAACAGGACGTTCAGAACACTACTCCCCTAAAATTATGAAGGTGAAAACATACTATAAATCAAGTAGACACTTTATCTATTATATTATTTACAAAAAGTCTACTAATAACATGTTATTTTTCCCCTCAGGTTTCCATCCTACCAGGAGATGTATTCAGCATAATTATGTCAAAACCGAGTGGATTTAGATACCGGAGTGGGCAGTACATATTTCTGCAATGCCCTTCAATCTCTCCATTTGAATGGTAGGTATTACATAATGTGTACACTTATCCATCGGTTTATAGCGCACAGTGCTGTTTTTTAATAAACCTTTTTGATAATCTTTCAGGCATCCGTTTTCATTAACTTCATCACCAGGAGACGATTACTTGAGTGTTCACATCCGGACAGTTGGAGACTGGACCCAAGAGTTGAAGCAAGTATTAACCAATGATACTGGTTCTTCATGTACGATTGGTCGAGCCAAATTTAGGAAGCTAGGGGAAGTGGATTCAAAAGGGTAACTTTATCTGGCATTAAGAAACTATATGGATGATGAAAACTGAAAAAGTAAAGTGAAAAATTAAACAATGCAGTTTACCAAAGCTACTGTTGGATGGACCTTACGGTGCACCAGCGCAAGATTACAGGAACTATGATGTGTTACTTCTTGTTGGACTAGGAATTGGAGCTACTCCTTTTATAAGTATTCTTAGAGACTTACTACACAATAATCGGGCAGTAGAAGACCAAACAGATTCAAACACAGAAACGAGTATGTCAGGGGATAGTCTTACGAGTATAGCATCTTCAAGTATCGCATCGTCAAATGAAAAGAAGAAACCAAGAAGGACTAAAAGTGCAAATTTCTATTGGGTCACTAGGGAGCCCGGCTCGTTTGAATGGTTTAAAGGAGTCATGAATGAAGTTGCTGAAATTGATCACAAAGTAATTAATATACATGTTTTAATCTTGATACATGTTATTACAATATACTAATTGACTGGACTATGATTAATTTGAAACAGGGTCAAATCGAGATGCACAATTATCTTACAAGTGTTTATGAGGAGGGTGATGCAAGATCAACTTTGATCACTATGGTTCAAGCACTTACTCATGCCAAACATGGAGTTGACATCCTATCTGGCACTAGAGTATGATAATCCTAAATATCCTATTCAATACTACATTAATCTAAATACTAGAATTAATCTAATAAGAAGCATAAGTATTGTTGCAGGTAAGGACACATTTTGCTAGGCCGAATTGGAGAGAGGTGTTTGGGAAGGTAGCATCAAAACATCCGAATACAACCATAGGTAAATAAATCTCTAAAACTACGATTCAGTCTATCAATTCTAATTGTGAGTCAAAGCTTATAAATTTGTGGATTATGCAGGAGTGTTCTATTGTGGGATGCCAGTGTTGGCTAAGGAGCTAAGGAAACTATCATATGAGATGAGCCAGAAGACATCGACACGATTTGAGTTCCACAAGGAGTACTTCTGAACTAAAACAGTCCGTATAATGTTATACGTACTTATATTTTTTTATACATTTGAATTTAAAAGAATGTAAATTTGTACACCACACAGCAGCTAGTGTAGGTAAACCTGTATAATTAGAGCAAAACAATTATAAGAAAGTGAGAAACCAATAATATACTCCTTCCATTTAGTTATACAAAGATTTTAACAAGCTAAGAGCCCTACTAACATTTGGTTAGTTCATATGAAGTTGGCCTTTAGAATGCAGAATGCATGTTACCTAGGCCCCAAATGTGCAATGCACTATAATGGTGTTCAAAAAATTGGGTCCAGTCAAAAGCAGGACAGGAAACATGAAGATGTGGAATTAGGTCAGATCATACAACATGGATGACACTCATGCATGTAACTATTTCATTTTGAAGTTTTAACCCACTTGACCCAGACCCTGACCCGATCCATCTTATCTTTTAATCGGTCTACCGTTAAATGGCCAACAAATACAGGTGGGCATTTAAAAAGAGTAAACTCACAGCCTCTCCTTTTGCTGTCCTTTCTGTTTTGCTTCATTTAGCTACACATTTCTCTATTTATACAATCATCAATAATGCATTTACTAACCTTTTTTATTTCTGGGTTTGGTTCAGTTAAGAGTCTTTGTCTATATAAAACATCACTTTAATACGGATCAAACACTTACAAGAAAAAAAAATATATATATATAAAACCTTATATATATCCAGCACATGACATTTCTATCTCATTAATATTATTGTTCTGCTACTGTCTATTATTTAGTTGCTTCCCACCTAACTTCACATTTTGCTAAATTAGCTTCACTTCAAAATCTCCATGGCTGCTTGCATCTTCTTCATTATTTTTGCTCTCACTTCCTATGCAACTGCACTGGCCTCCCCTTCACTGGATCTCGTCCAATCATCGTGCCAGAAGGCCACCTTCCCTAAGGTCTGCGTCCACACTCTCTCCATTTACAAAGGACCCGTAAGCACACCTCGTGAACTGGCACAGGCAGCGATTAAAGTCAGCATCTCTCGAGCCATCAATGCATCAAAGTATCTGTCCAGCCTGCAAAAGGAAGCTGACCAGAGAGAGAAAGGGGCTGTGAAGGACTGTGCTAGCCAGATAGCAGATTCGGTGGATGAGCTGAGGGACACGCTGAGTGAACTCAAAGAGCTCAGAAGAGCCACATTCCGGTGGCAAATGAGCAATGCCTTGACATGGGTCAGTGCAGCATTGACCAACGAAGATACATGTCTCGATGGGTTCAAAGAGGTCGAAGGCAGGGTTCGAACCGATGTCAAACAGAAGGTCACATACGTCGCAAAAGTCACCAGTAACGCTCTCTATCTAATTAATCGTCTTGATCACCCCTGACCTCACGTTAAAAATATTCTATCATCATTTATATAATTACAATTATCAGTTGATATGTAATATAATCATCTAAACCAATTTGAATATTATGCTATATATATGGTTCTTGCTTGTTATTTATGTTAGCATATGGATATAAATAAAGAAATTGTTTATATTATATAGTTTAGATGGTTTAAGTATGATGGCATAATTGTTGAGTACAATAATATTTTACATCTTGCAACATGCCAACATGTACTGAAAGTGAAAGGTGCAAATAATATTGAAGAGTTGTGACCCCAGACCTACATGAATTGATAGGGCCACCTTGATATCAAGTCTTTCTTTCTTTTGGCCCACCAACAAACTTATGTGGTATTTGAAATGTAATTTATAAATGTTAGGATAAACCCTTAAGAGTAATAGACTATGTGTAGTGGGGCTTGAAGGTCTACCACCTCACCCCCTCCCCCACCATTAGGCAATTGTCAAAAAGGGTGCCAATGAGCCCTTTGTTATCCCAATAACGGGCGTCAAAGGGGAGGGTGTGGGGCCAACTTAAAACCAACAATCACATAATATATCTTTCTATATTTTTTTTCCTTAATTTACTTTTTAGTTGAAACAAGTACACCCTTATGAAAGGATGGTTTAGTTAAAGAGTTACTTCTTACATGAGAGTCACGTGACACTTTAATAATGACGTACTTAAAATAACGACACATAATCTTACAAAATAGGAATGTGCAAGGGCGGAACTATAGTTATAGGAGCCGTAGCACGGCCTACGGTTCAACCCTGTATCCGTAGCGTTTTTCCGGTTTTATACAAATGATACTTCTAAAAAATACGAGGATACCCCTCACCAAAAAATAGGATACTTGATATTACTAAAATCCCATTTTTTATAAGCCCACACATTTTTTACAACCCGAAAACTTGTAGAATAATTAAGCCTGAATGATAAAATAATCCCAAATTAACAATAATAGAATTGATAGGAGGCCCAATTAGTAAATAACGAAGCTTAGCCCAATTGGTGATTGAATTGAAAGACAACAATTTGGAAAACCAAATGTCGAAGAAGTATCTGTGTCGAATAGAAGCCAGCGACTCTGCTGGAATCGTCCCTGGCCCTGCTGAAGCCTGATATTTGCACGAAATCGTCCCTGTTGAAGCCTGCTGGAATCGTCACTGATGTTAACTGTTTGATCGTCCCTGCTGATTGACAGAAATCGACATCGTTGACTGGCGTTGACCGATTGGGTTTGACGTGATTTGTGAGTTATCTTGTCCTTTGATATCTTGTTTAGTGTTACCGTTTATGTAGAATTATACATTGTATATTTGTTAGGGTTTAAGACTATAAGGGGGTGTTTGGTGTTGCATTTTCAAAATAGATTATGTGTTTTCAAAATAGATTTTGCGTTTTCAAAACTACGTTTTGAAAAAGCATGTAGGTACATGCTTCTCCAAAACTGCGTTTTGGAGGCAGATAATCACTTTTTCATCCAAACATTTTTTTAGATTATTTATGTTTTACAAACGCAATAATCAAATAATCACTTCAAAACGTAATCCCAAACAACCTCTAAATCATAAATGTTTTATGTTTAGATAAGTTAAATTTTAGAAAAAAGTTATAATTTTTAATTTTCTTTGTCATTTTTAAACTAGGTACTAGAATTCTTTTAAGTAAAAGACGACGATGTGATGTAACGATTTCAACCTATGAAAAAAGAAGAAGACAAATATATTAGGTATTTGTTTTACTTTTTTATTATCTTTTTTTTATTATTGTATGATTGCACAGTAAAAAAAACCGAGATACCCCTAAAATAATAGTTTGGCTCCACCACTAGGAACGTGATAATGGGCTGAACTAGACTGAGTTGACCCACTAGCACTTATGATCCATTTTAAACTCTTCAATAAATAATAAATATATGATTTATGATTACAACTAAAACATTAATGTACTATAAATCTAAAACTTTGAACAAAATGTACTATAAATCTAAAACTTTTAACAAAATGATTAATAAATTTTGTAAGTTAAAACAATCATTGGGCGAATTTTAGCCCCTTTATCGTGTTTTATTTTAGCCCATTTGTTTTATAGTTTGAACCCTCTCATATATAATGCAACCCACATGCTTAAATTGTCACAGAACCCCAACCTCATCTCCCCAATAGGGATGCAATGGAACCCGACCTCGATGGGAATACCCAAAAACATTCGGGACGTGTGTAAGGTTGGGTAATCGAGTAATTAATTGATAGTGATATATTTGTTTACCTAATCCGATAACATATACTCACCTACCCGATTATATACCGAATAATTTTATTTTCTATTATTATTTATATAAGTTTATATTCTTAAATCCTACACTTACCGCCATCCCAACTCCCACACCATTCCCAAAACTTAAAATATTGGTATGAACAACCATGGTATGAACAAGAAATAGAACAAGAACACCAAACATAGCGACAAAATGTGACAAATCTCTTCATAACCCAAACCAAAAGAATTTTCACCCCTTTAACCTTTTGATCTTACAACTTGTAAGATCAACAATGAACATATGTTCAACAAGATCAACTGATATCTATATCAATTGATTAACATATAGAGAAAGAATAGAATCACGCAGGATTCAAACTCCTAACAAACCCTAACAACTAGAGAGGAGAATACCAGACTCAACTAACAACAACTCTGCTCAGTGAAACCCTAATGGTTCACTTATATACAAGCATCAAGACCAACTTACACTTAGAACCCTTAAATATAACTGATCGTAGTCCTCAAGCTTCCTTCACATTTACATAAAGCCCTTCCTGATAGTTGCAACTTTACACTTAAGACCTCCAGTATATTCAACCTGTACATTTCTCACTTAAACTATTAAAAATACCTTTTAAACATAACATATGAATGAATTAAAATATGTAACATTTATTTTAACATCCCCCATCATTCATATGTGCAAACCAGTTGACTAGACTCAACTTATCACACATTAACTCATGTTGAGCAATTGATGGGTGAACCGTAGGATGATCTTTAAGTTGATTAAATAAGAAAGAAATTGATATTTTAGATGTTTAAATTAGTGAATCTAGATGACTACGGTGAACTTTAATGATCGCAGGTTAAATGAGCTAAGGAGGTGCAAAGAAGAAGCATGGAATAAACAGGAGATTAAAATGCAAGGAATACTATACGAAACATAAATGAAAAAATAACTTATTGGAATTGAAGAATTAAGAAGATAACATGATAGAGGATGAAATTACGAGAACGTGGGCCAAAACGGCGAAGACAACGGAGTTGAAACGAGAAAGTCGTGAAGAAAACAAAATTGCTTAGTTGCAGCCTACCATAGCTTACGGTAGCCACCGTAAGCTACGGTAGACCTGACCCAAAAATGCCACCGTAGCACAGTAGGTCTTCACCGTAGGCTTTTGAAGGCCACTGTATGTAACGCTCCGCATTTTCCGCACTTTCTTATTTTAGCAAGTCGTGTTGTACTTTCCATATTTAGACGCTTGTACTCTCTTTTGTAATCTATTTTCGTTTCGTTTGTAATTCGAGACTATTGATCATAATGAAAACGAAACTATTTTGTGTATTCATATTATGTGCAAATGTTAATCGGTTTCTCGTTTGAACGAAATATTATTCAAGGATTCTTGATTCTATATTTATCGACATTTGATACTCGTTGAAACTATTAAAATGAAGAGATTCGGATCCTAAATCTCGAAACTCGAAAGCTTCATGAAATGAATAAATGTTTAAAGATTTTTCGTTATAAATATGGTTATTATTCAAATTATTGAAATTAATTAAATAATTAAATTAAATAAATTTTCTTATTTAAAAAGTTTATTTTTATAATAATCTAGTTAATCTCGTTAGATATTAAAGTTAGCAAACTAACCTAGTTAGTTTGCATATAAAAAATTAAACTAACTTAGTTAAAAAAAATTAGTTTCCTTTTAAAAATAACAATATATTTGGTTAACTAAAGGTTCAGGGGTAATCTGTGCAATTTCTGAAAGTGTAAAGTTGCAAGGGACTAGTTATATGACTTCTGAATATGTAATAAGACAAAAGAAAATAATAATAAAAAAATGCTGACCGCGGGACAAGAACCTGGGTCAACAGCCGCACCAAACACGCGCTTGATCAACTGAGCAGCGGGCTTTTTAGTGAACAAACCTATCATTTAAATCATTTAACAACTCTCTCAGATGCCTGTAAGGACCTGCAAAAATGTCTCAAAATGACCCGTAAGTAAAAACTCGGACCCCTAAAACCCTAGTTCTCATGAAAAACCAAGAAATTCAAATTTACAGACTTCTCGCGGGCTGCGTAAGAATTAAGCTAGGCTTACGCGGGCCGCGACAGCACAACGGATGAGTCGGATCAGTTTCATGCCACGTGTCAGACACGTGGCAGACCTATGCGTGACACTCTAGCCCTAATCGTAGACTAGGTGGCCCTCGCAGGCCGCGTAAGATCTCTCCTGGGTTTACGCGGGCCACGAGAAACTTAAAAATCACCTATAAATGGGTCGTGCATGGGGCATTCATCTGTGTTTGAAAATTTTACTCTAAAACGAAGTATACTGCTCAAATTCGAAATCTTAAATAGGGAAACGCTGCTACGAGTACAGGGTATTAACTCGATCACTGCTACGATATAATGTCTGATCGATTGAAACCGATCCGATGGATGTTTAAGTGCTGCCCGTATTTGGGCTATACTTTGTCATTCGTCGTGAGGGTTTTGATTTCGTGAGTTTATCGTAAATGTTGTATTAAGTTACTGACCTAGTTTCGTGTGCATTGTTATTTAACAAGGTTACCAGGCTAAAATCAGTAGGCAAAACTCTGCCCGTCTAAATTTGCAAAGTGAGTCATTCTCTTTTTATCAAAATTACTTTCCCAAAACTCTACTTGTTTTCAAAGTTATAATTACAGGGATTAAGTCTTTGTAATATTCAATTACTGCCGGTATGTGGGGTTTTGTATACATTACTTGATTCCCGTCACCATTGTACAACGGGTTAGCCAATGGGTGATCTGACCATAGTCACCGATCCGGTCGAGTGACAAATACCGATTTGGGGTAATTGGTTGATAGAAACATTGTAATCACCCTTAATAGTGTATATTATAACAATGTGTCATTTTGTACAACTTGAATGACTCGCCAGTATTTCCCCGCTGATAAAATCTTTTTAAACATGTTTCAGGTGATTTACTGTGACCCAGGGAAAGTGCCGCATAGCACTACAGCTTGAAGAAATGTGGCTCAGTAAAATATATAAATAAACATGCTTTGTAAAACAGGGAATTTCCTCGTGAAATTTCCTTTGTTGTAAAATACGGGGTTTGCCCCAATTTGTGAAATAAAATAATTGGGCATTTTCAGTTTTACGATCCTATTAAAAAAATTCCGCTGCCAAATTAAACATCAATACCACGGGTTTCTGTCCCGCGGCTCCTGAACCGGGTAAAACCGGGACGGGGGTCGTGACAGAAAAAGGTGGTATCAGAGCCACTGATTTAAGGTAATTAAGTATTTAGAAATACTTAAATTTTCAGATTTCCATTATTTGATTTTGTGAAAATTTAAATTGCAATAAATAATATTCTAACTAGGATTTTGTGTTTTCTTTATATATTAATTGCATGAATGAGTTGTCTGAAGCTCTTCAGAATCTCGCTATCCATTCTGCTGGTATGGAAGTTTCTAGAGACCTTTCTAGTTATCTGGCCGACACCGAAAAACCCATGGAATTCCAAGCTCAGGCCCAGGAGAAACCCAAGCCGAAAAAGAGAAGGAGAATCTTGGACTGGAAACGTGGGCGTAGGAAGAAGCCAGCTGCACAGAAGGTTAAAAAGACTGAGGGTCCAAAGGACAGCAGAAAAGGAAAAGAGATCAGGGAAAGTTCAGGACAAGCCCGGGAAATGCCACCATGGGAGGAGCTTGATCGCAAACTTGCAAATTGTGACCTTATCGGACCTACCAATGAAAACCTCTTCAATTACCCCGCTGAATCACAACATCCAGTTAACCTGCAACCTGGTATCCCAGATCCTATTGTCAACCATCAACTTTTACCCGGCGAATTAGAGGAATGGTGGACAAGTGATTGGCAATTTCAGAACTTCATGAATAATCCCAACGTCTATTTTCCCCAGTTTGACCCTGAGCCGGCACCAAACTCACCTATGAGCACATAAAACTTGGCTGAACTCCGCCACTATGGCGAGGAACTGGTGGACGATGGAAATAGAATTCGGGAAGTGGGGGAGAAAATCTCATGGAAATACGACGAGAGGGAACGTCGTTTCTGAAGGGCCAGCCGACGGGGGTGATGTGGTTGTGTAATAATAATATAAAAACAACATAATAATAATATAATATGTATAATAATAATCCTAGAATGTAAAATAACTCAAATAAAACTTCTGTAACATAATTGGTGTGTATCGATGCATACTAATATATATATATAAAATATGAAAGTCGCAAAGTCGACAATTTTGGCTGTACGTGTTAACCTGATTA
Organism: Helianthus tuberosus; assembly: GCA_030545235.1. Classification (NCBI taxonomy): domain Eukaryota; kingdom Viridiplantae; phylum Streptophyta; class Magnoliopsida; order Asterales; family Asteraceae; genus Helianthus; species Helianthus tuberosus. The sequence goes on along the minus strand of CM060425.1, from coordinate 1,838,942 downwards.
TATGTGATTGCTTTATTGTGATTGATTGTTATTTATTTTATGCCAATAACTTATATAAATACTGTTAAATATCAGATGGAACACGCCGTCAAAGAAACCAGTTAACGAAGTTAACCAATCTGAGCAAAACAATGAGGATCACTTTCTTAATAGGCAAGACATAGAAAATATCGTCGCCCAGGGAATAGCTAATGCTATCCCGGCAATCGTCGCTGTGGTCAAGAACCCCGTTGAACCTTCGCAAGCCAACCACAGCAAACGTACTCGCGACGACAATTTTAGTAATAGCGTAAATGGAGGCGGCAACAATAATAATGACAATGTGGTTCAAGCCCCATTCCTTAAGAAAATGAAAGTTGCAACACCTGGTTGCCCAACAAAGAATTTCTTGCCTGTAAACCGGTTGAATTTGCAGGCAATGAAGGGGCAACTGCCGCACTGCGATGGTTGGAGAAAACCGAAGCAGTGATTAAAATAAGCAAATGTGCCGAAGAAGACAAGGTTATGTATGCGTCCCACCTCTTCAAGGAAGGGGCGTTAGAATGGTGGAACATGGTACTACAGGCCAAGGGAAGTGAAGTGGCTTATGCCATGAATTGGGAAGAATTTAAGAGATTGGTGAAAAGAAAATTCTGCCCCGAATATGAAAAGGAACAAATGACCAATAAGTTCCTAAACCACCGGATGGTGGATGTTGATTGTCAAGGGTATACTTCGAAATTCTTCGAATATGCTAGAGTGGTACCAACCCTGGCTTCGCCAGAACCGGTACTTATTTCTCGCTATATTTGGGGGTTGATTAGCGAGATTCGTGATATCGTCAAAGCTGCGAGACCCCGCACAATTGACGATGCGGTGGAATTGGCCAACACCTTAGCCGACGGGCTGGTACGCACGAGAGAAGAGAACAGGAAAAGGGAATTAGCCCAAAAGAATACCCAAGGGTTCCGTGGGGGTAATATTTTCAAGAAAAAGGGAACTGGGCAATCTTCCACTCCGCTGTTCTGCAGAAATTGTAAAAAGAAACATTTTGGATGATGTAATGAAGTTTGCAACTTCTGCAAAGCTCTGGGGCATCGAGAGGAGGAGTGCAGGAAGAAAACAAGGATCTGCTACAACTGCGGCGAAGCTGGACATTTTAGACCAGAATGTCCTAAACTGGCCAAACCAGCTGATAACAAGGCCAAACCTGCTGAAGGGACCACTAAGAAAAATGCAAGAGCCTTTCAGCTGACAACTCAAGAAGCAGATATGATTCCTGATGTGATAGTTGGTACGTTCCTAGTTCATGACGTTTACGCAAAAGTATTGTTTGACTCTGGTGCAAATCAAAGTTTCATAAATACTTCCTTCTGCCAAGCTCTTAAGCAACCTTTAACCAAACTTAGACAAGTTTTTACGGTAGAAACGGCAGATGGGAATTCTGTTAAAATAGATAAGGTTTTGCGAGAAGGAAAGATATAACTCTTAGGCCATAAATTCTCTGTGAACATGTTACCTATGAATTTAGCTGGATTCGATGCTGTATTAGAAATGGATTGGTTAGTAGCCAACCATGCTCGAATCCTCTGTGATAAGAATTCCATAGAAATTCATGCACCCACAGGAGAAATAATTGTAATTACAGGAGATAAGCCACGAATGCCAATGAAATTCATCTCAGTGATGAAAGTGGCTAGTTATTCAAGAAAACAAGGAATAATGTATATGATTTCGGTAGTTATTAATACTAAAAATAGGGAACTCAAGGAAATTCCAGTAGTATCAGAATGTTCAGATGTATTCCTAGAAGAACTACCTGGATTACCACCCGATAGGGAAGTAGAATTTAGAATTCATCTAATTCCTAGAACTACACCAATAGCCAAGGCACCTTATCGGTTAGCACCCACCGAAATGTTAGAATTGAAAAAGCAATTAGATGAATTATTAAGCAAAGGATTCATATAACCTAGTTCATCCCCTTGGGGAGCACCAGTGTTGTTTGTGAAAAAGAAAGATGGGTCGATGCGGATGTGTATCGATTATAGGGAACTGAATAAAGTTACAATTAAGAATCGATACCCATTACCTAGGATTGATGATCTTTTCGATCAACTTCAGGGAGTTAGATATTTTTCTAAAATAGACTTACGCTCCGGATACCATCAGTTGAAGGTACAAGGTGAAGAGATACCTAAAACTGATTTCAGAACTAGGTATGGTCACTACGAGTTTACAGTCATGCCCTTTGGACTGACGAATGCCCTTGCAGCATTCATGGACATGATGAACAGGATCTGTAAACCGTATTTGGATAAATTTGTAATTGTCTTCATTGACGATATACTTATTTATTCCAAAAGCCAGGAGGAACATTGTGAGCACCTGCATGCACTCTTAACTTTGTTAAGAAGGGAAAAGCTTTATGCCAAATTCTCGAAGTGTGAATTTTGGCTACAGGAGGTGCAATTTTTAGGACACATGGTGAATCACGAAGGTATTCACGTAGATCCTTCTAAGATAGAAGCAATCATAAAATGGAAAGTCCCACAATCAGCCACATAAGTTAGAAGTTTTCTAGGATTAGCTGGTTAAGATAGGCATTTCATTAAGGATTTTTCTAAGATAGCTGTGCCATTAACCAAGCTAACCTGTAAAACCGTTAAGTTTGAATGGGGACCCAAACAAGAAGAGGCCTTTAGAATTTTAAAGCAAAGATTAACAAATGCCCCAATTCTTGCCTTACCAGAGGGAACATAAAATTTTGACGTTTACTGTGATGCTTCTAAACTAGGATTAGGATGTGTACTGATGCAACGTAAAAAGGTAATTGCTTATGCCTCAAGGCAATTGAAAAAGCACGAAGAAAACTATACGACTCATGACTTAGAGTTAGGAGCAATAATTTTTGCCCTTAAGATCTGGAGGCATTATCTGTATGGAAGTAAATTTACTGTCTATACGGATCATAAGAGCTTAAGGTACATATTTGGGCAAAAAGAATTGAACATGAGGCAAAGAAGATGGATGGAAATTCTAAGTGACTACGACTGTGATATCCAGTATCACGAAGGAAAGGCAAATGTAGTAGCAGATGCCTTAAGTCGTAAATATCATGAGAAACAAAGACGAGTTCGTGCTCTTAGATTAAGTTTACAAGTAGATTTAATGGAACAATTAAAGAATGTTCAGGAAACAACAATCGAGGATACTGCTGAAGGAATGAAAGGACGGATAAAGGAATTAGAGCAAGGGGCTGATGGAATTTGGAGATTCCACCAGAAAAGGATTTGGGTACCTAAGCAAGGAAATTTAAGAGACAAAATTTTAGAAGAAGCCCATAAATCTAGGTATACCGTGCATCCTGGTAATAATAAAATGTACCAAGATTTAAGAAATAATTTCTAGTGGATAGGCATGAAAAAGGACATAGCTAGATATGTTTCTAAGTGCCTAACTTGTTCGCAAGTTAAGGCGGAACACCAGAAACCCTCAGGTCTACTTCAACAATTAGAAATGCCCGTATAGAAATGGGAACTAATAACCATGGACTTCGTTACTAAGTTACCCAAGACCAGAAAAGGTAACGACGCAATCTGGGTAATTGTGGATCGATTAACCAAATCAGCCCATTTCCTACCCATGAAGGAAACCTTTAGCATGGAAAGGTTAGCAAAATTATACGTAGACGAAGTAGTATCCTTACATGGAGTCCCACTCTCCATTGTATCAGATAGGGATAGTCGCTTCACTTCACATTTCTGGACAAGTTTCCAAGAAGCCATGGGGACCCGACTAAATTTAAGTACTGCTTACCATCCCCAAAACAGATTGTCACGGCCCCAGCCCCTGTTTGACCCGGTCAAGAGCCGCGGGACAGGAACCCGTGGTATCTATGATGCGACAGCGGAAGATTTTAACAGGATCTTTTTAAAACTCGAAATGCCTGATTATTTTATTTCATAACGCGGGATAATCCCCGGTAAATTACAATAGAGGAATTTCACAAGTAAATTCCCTGATTTATTAAAACATGTTTATTCATTTTAACTGAGCCACCTCTTCAAGCTTGTTAGTGCTCCTTAGCACGTTTTCCTTGATTTACAGCAGGTCGCCTGAAACATGTTTCAAAAATATTTTATCAGCGGGGAAATGCTGGCGAGTCATTCAAGTATGTAAAATGACACATTAGTTATCAATTACAGCATAAGAACGATTACAATGGATTTTATCTTATTTTTATCTGGCGCCGTGTCACCTGGTGACGATGGTCATACCACTATTGGGTCCTTCCCCAAGTAGTGACGTTTATCACTGTTAGGATTTATTAGCCTAACCCGTGAGAAATTAGTAATGTGCACAATACCCCACTAGCCAGTGATTAAGATAACCACGACTTACTCCCTGTAATTATAACATTTGAAAATGGAGTATTGTAAAATATTTGATAAAAAGAGAATGACTCACTTTGCAGATTTATACGGGCAGAGTTTAGCCTACTGATTAGCCTTGTAACCTAATTTAAATAACATGCACACGAACTAGGTCAGTAACTAATACAACATTTACGATAACTCACGATATTAAACCCTCACAACGAATGACAAAGTGCGATACTTAAACATCCATCGAATTCACGGCGAATGACAAAGCATAACCCTAATGTGGGCAGCACTTAAACATCCATTGGATAATTTTAATCGATCGGACATTGAATCGTAGCAGCGATCAAGTTAATACCCTGTATCGTAGCAGCGCCTCACTATTATAATTGTAATTTCGACTTCTGGACAGTGAGAATTCGTGATTTTGTGCGAAATTTTGCACAGAATGATAGCTCGGGAACCAAGCTATTTATAGCTGAAATTTAGGGTTCACGCGGCCCGCGTGAACCTTGACTTGATCTTTACGCAGCCCGCGAGGGCAGCCTAGTCTAGGAGTAGGCTTGGTGTGTCAAGGGTAGGCTTGCCAGCTGGTCAACGCGTGGCTCGGATGCTTATCCGGTCAAACCACATCTTTGACGCGGCCCGCGTAAGGCTAAGTTAACCCTTACGCGGCCCGCCTGAAACCCACAAATTTTGATTTCTTAGTTTTTCATGTACAGTAGGGTTTCAGGGGTCCAGGTTTTTACTTTGGGGTTATTTTGGGAAAATTTTGAGAGTCCTTACACAGATGGACAGAGTGAAAGGACGATCCAAACCCTGGAAGTCATGCTTAGGGCATGTGTAATAGATTTTGGTGGAAACTGGGATGACCACCTACCCTTAATTGAATTCTCCTATAACAATAGTTATCATGCAAGTATCGAAGCTGCCCCATTCGAAGCACTATATGGACGAAAGTGTAGAACTCCAGTTTGCTGGGCAGAAATAGGAGAAATTCAATTATCCAGTCCCGAGATTGTACAAGAAACCACCGACAAGATAACTCAAATCAAGGAAAGACTTAAAACGGCTCGAGATCGCCAGAAAAGTTATGCAGATAATCGACGCAAACCGTCTATAGTATCCAGCTAAACCTATAAAACTTCTAATTTCCATAGCTGACTGTGGGACCTTCCATTTGGTGATTGCTTCTATCCTAGTAGGATCTACGTGAATACCTTCGTGATTCACCATGTGTCCTAAAAATTGCACTTCTTGCAGCCAGAATTCACACTTTGAGAATTTGCCGTAAAGCTTCTCTTTTCTTAACAAGGTTAAGAGTGCATACAGGTGCTGACAGTGTTCATCCTGACTCTTGGAATAAATAAGTATATCGTCGATGAAGACAATTACAAATTTATCCAAATACGGTTTACAGATTCTATTCATCATGTCCATAAATACTGCAGTAGCATTTGTTCCGTAAACTCGTAATGACCATACCTACTCCTGAAAGCAGTTTTAGGTATGTCTTCTTCTTGTACCTTTAATTGATGATATCCGGAGCGTAAATCTATTTTAGAAAAATATCTAGCTCCCTGGAGTTGATCGAAAAGATCATCAATTCTAGGTAATGGGTATCGATTCTTAATTGTAACCTTATTCAATTCCCTATAATCGATACACATTCGCATCGAACCATCTTTTTTTTACAAACAACACTGGCGCTCCCCAAGGGGATGAACTAGGTTGTATGAATCCTTTGCTTAGTAATTCATCTAACTGCTTTTTCAATTCTAGCATTTCTGTGGGTGCTAACCGCTAAGGTGTCTTAGCTATCGGTGTAGTTCCAGGAATTAGATGAATTCTAAATTCTACTTCCCTATCAGGTGGTAATCCAGGTAGTTCTTCTGGGAATACTTCTGGGTATTCTGATACTACTGAAATTTCTTTGAGTTCCTTACCCTTAGTGTTAATGATTACTGAAATCATATACACTATTCCTTGCTTTTGTTCATAACTAGCAATTTTCATTACTGAAATGAACTTTAGGGGTTTTCGTGGCTTATCTCCTGTAATCACCACTAATTCTCCTGTGGGTGTATGAATTTCTATGGAATTCTTATCACAAAGAATTCGAGCATGATTGGCTACTAACCAATCCATTCCTAACACAACATCGAATCCGGCTAAATTCATAGGTAACAGGTTTGCAGAAAAATTTTGACCTAAAAGTTCTATCTTTTCTTCTCGCAAAACCTTATCTATGTTGACAGAATTCCCATCTGCCGTTTCGACTGTAAAAATCTATCTAAGGTTGGTTAAGGGTAAATTAAGTGCTTGGCAGAATGAAGTATTTATAAAACTTTGGTTTGCACCAGAGTCAAATAATACTTTTGCATAAACGTTGTGAACTAGGAACGTACCAGCTATCACATCCGGGATTAGCTCGGCTTCCTGAGTAGTCAATTGGAAGGCTCTTACCTTTTTCTTGGTAGTTCCTTCTGCAGGTTTGGTTTTGTTATCAGCTGGTTTGACCAATTTCGGGAAGTCTGGCCTAATATGTCCAGCTTCTCCACAGTTGTAACAGACTGTGGTTTTCTTCTTCCTGCAGTCTTCTTCTTGATGCCCCGGAATTTTGCAAAAATTGCAATATCCCTTGCATCTTCCAAAATGCTTCCTTTTACAGGAATTGCAAAATGGAACAGTGGAAGATTGCCCAGTTCTCATTCCTTTGAAATTACTACGGTTACCCATACGGAATCCCTGGGTAATCTTTTGGGCTACTTCCTTTTTCCGGTTTTCTTCTCTTGTGTGTACCAGTTCGTCAGTCAGAGTGTTAGCTAACTCTACCGTATCATCGATCGTGCGGGGTCTCGCAGCCTTGACAATATTACGGATCTCGGCAATTAATCCCCAAATGTATCGAGATATAAGTACCGGTTCTGGCGAAGCCAGGGTTGGTACCACTCTAGCGTATTCGAAGAATGTCGAAGTATACCCTCGACAATCAACGCCTACCATCTGATGATTTAGGAATTTATTGGTCATTTGCTCCTTTTCATACTCGGGACATAATTTTCTTTCTATAAGACTTTTAAATTCTTCCCAGTTCATAGTATATGCCACAGTTCTTCCTTTAGCTTGTAGAACTGTATTCCACCATTCTAGCGCCCCTTCTTTAAAAAGATGCGACGCATACATGACCTTGTCGTCCTCAGCACATTTACTTATCATAATTACTGCCTCAGTTTTCTCTAACCAACGCAGTGCAGCAGTTGCCCCTTCGTTACCTGGAAACTCAGCCGGTTTACAGGCAAGAAACTCCTTATAAGTGCAACCAGGTGTTGCAGCTTTCATTTTCTTAAGGAGTGGAGCTTGTATCCCCTCATTGTCGTTATTAATATGGTTGCCGCCTCCGTTTATACTATTACTGAAATTATCATTGTTTGTACGCTTGCTAGGAATAATTTGTTGAGGTGCAATTGGATTTCGAGCAGCAGCAAGGATTTCTGGAATAGCATTGGCTATTCCCTGAGCAACGATAATCTCGATATCTTGCCTATTTAGAAATTGATCCTCCTGATGTTGCTCTGATTGATTTACTTCATTAACAGGTTCATTACCAGCGGTTGCCATCTGGTAATTAGTTTATATAAGTGATTAGCATAAAATAATTTAATAACTAAACATAACAAAATAATCACACATAATCACATTAACACGTATAGCCAAAATTGTCGATTTCTCAACTTCCATTTTTATATATTATATTATGCATCCGTACACACTGTTATCTTACAAAAGTTTTATTTTTAGGTTATTCTACATACTTATATTTTTATTATTATTAGTATTATACAAACACAGCTTCACAATCACATTATCCCTAGTCCGCTGGCCTTTCAGAAACGATGTTCCCTTTCATCGTATTTCCAGGAGATTTGTTCTCCTATCTCCCGAATCTTATTCCCTGCATCCATTAGTTTTTCGCCAAAATGGCGAAGTTCAGCTAAGTTTTCATTACTCATTGGTGGGATTGGTGTAGGTTCTGGGTCGAACTGAGGGAAAAAGGTATAAGGATTATTTAGAAGGTTTTGGAATTGCCAATCGTTGGTCCACCATTCGTCCATTCCTTGTGGTTGGGTGTGAATTAAAGGTTCTGGGATGGCTGGTTCCAGGTTTATTGGAAGTTGGGTTTCAGCAGGATAAGTAAAATGGTTTTCATTGACAGGCTTAAGGGTATCACAGCTTGCCAGTATGAAATCTAGCTCTTCCTGTAACGTCATTTCCTTGGTTTGCTTGGAGCTTTCCCCAATTTCCATTCCTCCTTGTCCAAAACTTTCCCCGATATCAATCCCTTTTCCTTTATCCATGGGATTTTCTATCTTGGGAATTTTCCTAGTTGCTGGTTTTCTTCTGCGCACACGTCTCCAACCCACAAATCTTCTTCTTTTCTTAGGTTTTGATTTTTCCGGAGGTGGAGCTTGAAATTCCATAGGTTCTTCCACATCGGCCAAGTAACCAGTAAAATCTCTGGAAACTTCTATTTTCACAGGATAGAGATTGAGATTCTCTAGCGCTTCAGATAATTCATTCAAGTTGTTTAGCATTTATGAAGAAACATACAAAATTCTAGGTTAAAAGTTTGTAAATTAAATTTTCACAGAATCCCAAAAATAGACTCAGAATTTTAATATTAATAAACCATTTTATTGAAACAAAATATTTATTTTTAGTACAACTAATATTATTTTAAAGTTTCTGGCTAATAGATAATATGGGTGCTAATATTGGGTCAGGGTATTGATAGTCTAAAGGTTAGCATTTACTGCTACTGTAGCTAACATATAAAGATTTGCCCATTTTTCATCTAATTTATCTTCCCATGGTGGGTTGTTACCTATTTCCCGGGTCTCTTTTATTATCACCTCTTTGTTTTGTATCTTCCTCATTTTCTCTTGACTTTTTCTAATAATCAAACTTCTTTTACTAGGGGAAAGTGGTTTCTCATACTGTGTTTTTCGAACAAATATTCCCTCCTCAGTGTCTGCAGAGTATCTTGAGGAATTTGATTGGGATGAGGACCCCTTATCTTTTGGTATACTATCTAATTTAAGATAGATATCCGACATTTTCTTCTTACCCATACTGTAACTAACAAGTAGTCAGTTAATAAAGCACATAATTACAAAACGGTAATCAGGAAAATTAAGTATATTTAAATACTTAATAGGCTTAAATCAGTGGCTCTTTTAGTAGCTCTGATACCACCTTTTCCTGTCACGGCCCCAGCCCCGGTTTGACCTGGTCAAGAGCCGCGGGACAGGAACCCGTGGTATCTATGATGCGACAGCGGAAGATTTTAACAGGATCTTTTTAAAACTCGAAATGCCCGATTATTTTATTTCATAACGCGGGATAATCCCCGGTAAATTACAATAGAGGAATTTCACAAGTAAATTCCCTGATTTATTAAAACATGTTTATTTATTTTAACTGAGCCACCTCTTCAAGCTTGTTAGTGCTCCTTAGCACGTTCTCCTTGATTTATAGCAGGTCGCCTGAAACATGTTTTAAAAATATTTTATCAGCGGGGAAATGCTGGCGAGTCATTCAAGTATGTAAAATGACACATTAGTTATCAATTACAGCATAAGAGCGATTACAATGGCTTTTATCTTATTTTTATCTGGCGCCGTGTCACCTGGTGACGATGGTCATACCACTCTTGGGTCCTTCCCCAAGTAGTGACGTTTATCACTGTTAGGATTTATTAGCCTAACCCGTGAGAAATTAGTAATGTGCACAATACCCCACTAGCCAGTGATTAAGATAACCACGACTTACTCCCTGTAATTATGACATTTGAAAATGGAGTATTGTAAAATATTTGATAAAAAGAGAGTGACTCACTTTGCAGATTTATACGGGCAGAGTTTAGCCTACTAATTAGCCTTGTAACCTAATTTAAATAACATGCACACGAACTAGGTCAGTAACTAATACAGCATTTACGATAACTCACGAGATTAAACCCTCACAACGAATGACAAAGTGCGATACTTAAACATCCATCGAATTCACGACGAATGACAAAGCATAACCCAAATGTGGGCAGCACTTAAACTTCCATTGGATAGTTTTAATCGATCGGACATTGAATCGTAGCAGCGATTGAGTTAATACCCTGTATCGTAGCAGCGCCTCACTTTTATAATTGTAATTTCGACTTCTGGACAGTGAGAATTCGTGATTTTGTACGAAATTTTGGCACAGAATGATAGCTCGGGAACCAAGCTATTTATAGCTGAAATTTAGGGTTCATGCGGCCCGCGTGAACCTTGCCTTGATGTTTACGCGGCCCGCGAGGGCAGCCTAGTCTAGGAGTAGGCTTGGTGTGTCACGGGTAGGCTTGCCAGCTGGTCAACGCGTGGCTTGGATGCTTATCCGGTCAAACCACATCTTTGACGCGGCCCGCGTAAGGCTAAGCTAACCCTTACGCGGCCCGCCTGACACCCACAAATTTTGATTTCTTAGTTTTTCATGTACAGTAGGGTTTCAGGGGTCCAGGTTTTTTACTTTGGGGTTATTTTGGGAAAATTTTGAGAGTCCTTACACAGATGGACAGAGTGAAAGGACGATCCAAACCCTGGAAGACATGCTTAGGGCACGTGTAATAGATTTTGGTGGAAACTGGGATGACCACCTACCCTTAATTGAATTCTCCTATAACAATAGTTATCATGCAAGTATCGAAGCTGCCCCATTTGAAGCACTATATGGACGAAAGTGTAGAACTCCAGTTTGCTGGGCAGAAATAGGAGAAATTCAATTATCCAGTCCCGAGATTGTACAAGAAACCACCGACAAGATAACTCAAATCAAGGAAAGACTCAAAACGGCTCGAGATCGCCAGAAAAGTTATGCAGACAATCGACGCAAGCCGTTAGAATTTCAAGTTGGAGACAAGGTACTGTTGAAAGTTTCTCCTTGGAAATGAGTAGTTCGGTTCGGTAAGAAAGGAAAGCTAAGTCCACGATACATAGGACCATTCCCAGTAATCCAGCGAATAGGACCAGTTGCCTATCGGTAACAACTACCAGAAGAATTAGTCGGGGTACATGAAGTGTTCCATGTATCAAATCTTAAGAAATGCTTAGCAGACGAATCATTGGTAGTACCTCTTCAAGATATGGAGGTAAATGAAAAATTGAAATTTGTGGAGAAACCGCTCCAAATAGAAGACCGAAAAATTAAATTTCTCAAGCACAAAAGATTGGTACTAGTCAAGGTCAAGTGGGATTCAAAAAGAGGACCTGAGTACACTTGGGAGCTGGAATCGGAAATGAAGCGAAAATATCCTCACTTATTCCAGTAAATCTCGAGGACGAGATTTTAAATAAGGTGGGGAGGATGTAAGGACCTGCAAAAAAGTCTCAGAACGACCCGTAAGTAAAAACCCGGACCCCTAAAACCCAAGTTCTCATGAAAAACCAAGAAATTCAAATTTTACAAACTTCTCGCAGGCCGCGTAAGAATTAAGCTAGGCTTACGCGGGCCGCGACAGCACAACGGATGACTCGGATCAGTTTCATGCCACGTGTCAGACACGTGGCAGGCCTATGCGTGACACGCTAGCCCTAATCGTAGACTAGGTGGCCCTCGCGGGCCGTGTAAGATCTTTCCTGGGTTTACGCGGGCCGCGAGAAACTTAAAAATCAGCTATAAATGGGTCGTGCATGGGGCATTCATCTGTGTTTGAAAATTTTACTCTAAAACAAAGTATATTGCTCAAATTCGAAATCTTAAATAGGGAAACGCTGCTACGAGTACAGGGTATTAACTCGATCACTGCTACGATACAATGTCCGATCGATTGAAATTGATACGATGGATGTTTAAGTGCTGCCCGTATTTGGGATATACTTTGTCATTCGTCGTGAGGGTTTTGATTTCGTGAGTTTATCGTAAATGTTGTATTAAGTTAATGACCTAGTTTCGTGTGCATTGTAATTTAACTAGGTTACCACGCTAAAATCAGTAGGCAAAAGTCTGCCTGTCTAAATTTGCAAAGTGAGTCATTCTCTTTTTATCAAAAATTGCTTTCCCAAAACTCTACTTGTTTTCAAAGTTATAATTACAGGGATTAAGTCTTTGTAATCTTCAATTACTGCCGGTATGTGGGGTTTTGTATACATTACTTGATTCCCGTCACCATTGGACAATGGGTTAGCCAATGGGTGATCTGACCATAGTCACCGATCCAGTCGAGTGAAAAATACCGATTTGGGGTAATTGGTTGATAGAAACATTGTAATCACCCTTAATACTGTATATTATAACAATGTGTCATTTTGTACAACTTAAATGACTCGCCAGTATTTCCCCGCTGATAAAATCTTTTTAAACATGTTTCAGGTGATTTACTGTGACCCAGGGAAAGTGCCGCGTAGCCCTACATCTTGAAGAAATGTGGCTCAGTAAAATATATAAATAAACATGCTTTGTAAAACAGGGAATTTACTCGTGAAATTTCCTTTATTGTAAAATACGGGGTTTGGCCCAATTTGTGAAATAAAATAATTGGGCATTTTCAGTTTTACGATCCTGTTAAAAAAATTCCGCTGCCAAATTAAATATCAATACCACGGGTTTCTGTCCCGCGGCTCCTGAACCGGGTAAAATCAGGACGGGGGTCGTGACAACGCCTGATCTGCCCAACCAGCTTGGTTTCAGCTCCATTTTAGCGCGATTTTTGGTTGTTTTTGAGTTTTAAACTCACTTATAACATTAAAAACACAACCACTACATATCCTAAACCTTCCCTTATAAATACCAAGCTAATCCAAACTCATTTCACTTTGCAAACTCGTCCAAATTACTCTCAAATAAGTCCCTGGAACGTCGCCAAAAAGGCTCCAAAGTTCACTGTTCATTTCTGATTTCATCTAATGTTTACTAAACTTGTTCAACTTGAGTCTAACTCATCTCAAACCTATGTCCTTATGCTTAAAACCACTTCTATGGTTAGTTAGGCTTAAAAACAAGGTTGAGACATTCAAAATCAGAGGTTAAACCTCGTATACATTCTGTTTTGCTTGGGATTTTCAACCCACAAGTGATGTTCAAGCTCAAAGCTTGATGTATGTGTGATTGAGCATTAACTTGGTTTGTCCTACATAAAATCCACACATTGCTTGATGATTTATTATAGATTAGTTGTTTATATTCTTGTATTACTTGCAAGTTCATGACCCTCCTTGAATGTTTTTAAATCAAGTGTAGTGGTGAACAATTAGAGGTTCCTAAATGGAAGACTTCTCTTCCTACCTCCTACATGATTTCCATGAAACTTAGAGGTACCTAAATGAAGACTTCGATCTTCTACCTCATGCTTGACTTATATGATATACTATACTCTATATAATACTTATGTAATATTCGAACAAACCGAACCTTTGATGATGAACAAGTGAACATTGTCAAATTAGTAAGTTATCATCTAAACATCATATGTGATGGATGATTATTTTTCATATTGCTATGTTTATGTTATTTAAATTCCGAAAATCTATAATCTTCTGTTATTTCCCCAAACTCATACATCTATATTCCTTTGTGTAGAAGGACAAGGTGCTTCAAACTAAACAACCAACACCACTCGCGGGATTTAAGTAGGAAAGCTTGCAAAAACCGTGAGCATTCTCGATCCCTTTTTCCTTTTAATCACTTTGGGTGCAACATGTATACTATACAAACTACACTTCACTTTGAAACTATTTTAAACAAACTCTATCCATTGTTGAAACATGAAACTATGTGTGATGCTTGTTAATCTCGTATGCCATGTAACCTATTTGTGTTGATTTATGCTCATTAACTTTGCTAGCCTACCTTAACAATTATAACGCTATAGGATTAACGCACCGCCCACGATACTTGGGGTATTGTTAAGTTAAACATGTAACCTCCCACGATACTATGGGATAGGCAAAACTAAACGCGTTGGAAACTTGGGTTTGAACATATTGTTACATAATCTAGGCGTATTAGTAACTCGCATGTTATGATTCATGTGGATATGAGCAACTTTTTAGTCTATACTATGCTATGTAAACAAACTTGTATGCTCGCCAACTTTTTTTGTTGATATATTTTAATACATGTTGCAAGTTGATAATTTGGTGATGATGCGATGAAGAACAAAGATTAGGTGGACTTAGATACACACCTAAATTTAGTTTATCTATTGATGTTATGTTTTGTTTAACAATGTTGTATTTCCTTGAAATCTTGTATGGCATTTAGTCCATTTATGAAATTTAGATTTTAATTATATTGTCACATAGTGTTATGACGTCTCTTGTAATCCATTTCGTCTCATCCCGATGTTTCCGCCATCGGTTGGGGTGTGACAGATTGGTATCAGAGCCATAACTATCGGGAATTAGGAATAAGTATGAATGCTTTGCCTTAGTCTATAGGTTTTAGGAACTTTGTCACTTATTTGTTGTTTAAAACTTATGCATTCTTCCTTACATGCTTCCTAGTAATACTACTTGTTTGTTAAACTTACACGCCTTTCCTAAGGCTAACATGAATACACTTTGTTTATTTGAATACTCTCGTAACATAAACGAGACGACCTTACCAAAATAGGCGTGAAACCCATAATTTGGTAAACGACTCTTATTCTACCTTAACCTATTTTTGCACGAAATTACACCATTAAGCTAGGAGTGAAATCAACAACTTAATGGTAATTTCCATTTCAACTCAAGTGAACCCTCGTCAAAGTGTCGAAATTATATTTTGAACCGACGAGTACCAGCCACATTTAGGGTACGAAATCGTCAAGTTAGGGGTGAAACCCGCATCTCGTCGATTAAGTCCCATTCCTCGATTTTAATTCTCGCCAAAGTCCCGATTGTTTCAATCGATTAGAGACGTGTAGTAACTGGTAGGGTAAGATACCGTTAATCCAATGTTTTATTGAGCCTCTCTTTTATGTATCTCAATTTATATGTGACTTTATACTTGAACGTTCGTTCATTTCAAACTTTTTACACCATCTCGCACGTTATCGCAATCAAAAACAATAATAACCCCTCGTGAACGAACTAAATTTACAATGCTTTCATTATTCATGTTATGCTATGTCGAATGCATGATTATGCTATGTGATACAATTTGAATCTTATATGCTATGTGCTACAATTTGAACATTTTATGCTATGTGAAACTTTACGCTATGTGTTGCATTCATGAAAACAAATTTCTTAAAGTAAGCATTATGATCAAGTCTCATCTATTCTTTGTTTTAAATTTTTAGATTTCGTCTTCTCGTCACCACTCCAACTCGACTAAGAAGTCAAAGACCAGCTCTCAAAAGAAGATGATGGCATTCATGGCCAATCAAATTGCGCGTATCGTCCCTAAGATCGTCACTGACATTCGAGCTTCCGATACTCCACCCTCCTCCGTTGATTCAAAGGTTGAACCACGCAAGCCTGTGTCATTTAACTTCAAGCACTTCTCGTCTTGTAACCCCAAACCATTCACCGGTAATGATGGGGTGACTGCTATGCTCGAGTGGTTCGATAGCATAGAAGTCACATTTATCAATAGTGAGTGTCCCGAAGAGCTCAAAACGCGTAGTGCGACTGGGTTATTCCAAGCTCGAGCTCTTGAATGGTGGACAAACGAAAGGAATCTTCGTTCTAACGAAGTTGCTTATGCCTTACCTTGGGAAGAAGTTTAGACACTCATGATGGAAGAATTTTGCCCGCCGCATGAGCAACAAAAGTTGGAAGAAGAATTTTGGGCTCTAAAGCAAGTTGATGATGATAACCAAGCCTATACTACCCGCTTCAAACAGCTTAGCTTCATTGTCCCCCACCTCATCATGACCACCGACCGCAAGATAAGGAAATACATCAATGGGTTACCTTCTGGCATGCGCGATGCGATCGAGGCAGCCAAACTCGACAATATCGAAGCCGTTTACCATTTAGCTGCTTCCCTGAACAACAATTGCATTCGGGATAAACAAGCAGCAAAACCTATTACTTCTAAACCAGCCAACCAATTTACCCAACAGTCAAGTGGCAATAGGGGGAAGAAGCGAAAGCATCAGAACCCTGTTTGCAACGCGATTATACCATCTGCAAACCCAAACCCTGTTGCTCCCATTAACACTCAAAAGTCGTACATCGGACCTAATCACAAGTGTACCACTTTTAACTATCATCACCCGACCAATGTCAATTGTCTCCACTGTACCATTTGTAACCGTTATGGGCACAATACCACTCACTGTCGTAACAATCCACAATCGCAAGCCCAACAAGCTCAACCCGCTCCTCAAAACGCCAAACTAGTCAGAGCTTGCTTCAAATGTGGTGAAACCAATCATCTTCGTCCTCAATGCCCGCAATGGAACCAAGAGCAACAACAACCTGCTAGATGTCGAGCTTTCAACATTAATGCTAACCAAGCATGCAACGACAATGAAGTCGTTAATGGTACGTTTCTTGTTAACAACCTTTATGCTTCATTGTTATTTGATACTTGTGCGGACAAAAGCTTTGTGTCCGTTGAATTTGAACCTTTGTTAAATGTTACACGCTCAAAACTGCCTAAGCCGTTCTCTGTCGAAGTTGCCAATGGCAAATTCGTTTAAGTCGATTCCGTTCTTCGTGATTGTCTTCTTACTCTTAACGATCATACCTTCACTATCGACCTTATACCCATGCAATTAGGTAGTTTCGACATCATCGTAGGCATGGATTGGCTTCGTGAAAACCATGCTGAAATTGCTTGCTACGAGAAGTACGTTCGTCTACCTCTTCCATCTGGCGACACTTTGCGCGTCTATGGAGACCGACCTTCAAAAGGACTAAGGTTAATGTCCTGCACACAAGCGAACAAATATTTACGTAAACCGTACTTTGCCTTTTTAGCCCACATTGTGGAAGAAAAGGGCAAGGGAAAGAGCATAAATGATGTACCAGTGGTGCGCGACTTCCCTGACGTCTTTCCTGAAGATTTACCTGGTCCTCCTGCACCTCGATCTTTCGATTTTTGTATCGACCTTGTACCTGGTTCGGCTCCTATTGCGAAAGCTCCGTACCGTCTTGCACCTTCCGACATGCAAGAACTATCTAGTCAACTCCAATAACTCCTCGAGAAGGGATTCATTCATCCAAGTACCTCACTTTGGGGTGCTCCAGTGCTTTTCGTCAAGAAGAAGGATGGTTCATTTTGCATGTGTATCGATTATCGTGAGCTTAATAAACTCACAATCAAGAATCGTTACCCTCTTCCGCATATCGATGGTCTTTTTGATCAACTTCAAGGCGCTACCTGCTTCTCCAACATCGATCTTCGATCTGGTTATCACCAGCTTCGTGTTCTCGAAGTGGACATTCCCAAAACCGCATTTCGCACTCACTATGGACACTACGAGTTTGTGGTTATGCCTTTTGGCTTGACTAACGCGCCCGCTGTGTTCATGGATCTCATGAATCGTGTTTGTAAACCTTATTTGGATCGCTTTGTGATCGTCTTCATTCATGACATTCTTATTTATTCTAAATCTCAAACCGATCATGAACGTCATCTACGTCTTATACTCGAAATTTTACATACCGAACATCTTTACGCGAAGTTTTCCAAATGCGCGTTCTGGATCAAAGAAGTCCAATTCCTTGGACATGTTGTCAATGAAAAAGGAATCCATGTTGATCCTTCCAAAATCGAAGTAGTGAAGAATTGGACCGCACCTAGAAACCCCTCTGAAATCCGATCCTTCTTAGGATTGGCGGGTTATTACCGCCGATTCATCTCAAACTTTTCAAAGATCGCCGTACCTCTCACTTCGTTGACTCAAAAAGAGAAACCTTTTGCTTGGGGTCCTAAGCAAGAGGAATCTTTTCAAACCCTGAACGATTTGCTTTGTAACGCTCCTATTCTTGCTCTCCCTGATGGGAACGATGACTTCGTGGTATATTGTGATGCCTCGAATCGTGGTCTTGGTTGCGTCCTCATGCAACGAGACAAAGTCATCGCGTATGCTTCTCGTCAACTCAAAATACATGAGAAAAACTATACTACCCACGATCTCGAGCTTGTCGCAGTTTTTTTTGCGTTAAAGATTTGGCGACACTACCTATATGATACGAAGTGTGTGTTTTTCACTGACCACAAGAGCCTACAACACATCTTTAACTAGAAAGAGCTTAACATGCGACAACGTCGATGAGTTGAATTGCTTAACGACTACGACTGCGAGATTCGCTATCATCCTGGAAAAGCGAATGTCGTGGCTGACGCTCTTAGTCGTAAGACTCATATTAATAGTACTCGTTGTTTTCATATCTCGAGCGACCTTCAAACTTGCATTCGTGAAGCGCAATACTCGTCTATCAATGAAGGAACCATGTTCGTAGAAATACGTGGAGCTACTGAAGACCTACTCGTTACGAAATATGATGGTCTGCTATACTGTCGTGATCGCATTTGGGTACCGAATCGTGATAATTTTCGTGAACTCATCATGAACGAGTCACACAAATTCAAGTACTCAATTCATCCTGGTGCTGACAAGATGTACCACGATCTACGTACATCCTATTGGTGGCCTGGCATGAAAAGAGAAATCGCCGCTTATGTTTCAAAGTGCCTTACGTGTTCGAAAGTCAAAGCCGAGCATCAACGACCTTCTGGTCTACTCGAACAACCTGAAATCCCCGTCTGGAAATGGGATAGCATTGCTATGGACTTCATAACCAAACTTCCTCGTACACCTTCTGGTCACGATAGTATTTGGGTTATTATCGATAGTTTGACCAAGTCCACCCATTTCCTTCCTATTCGTGAAGATTTCAAGGTTGAACGACTTGCTCGACTCTACACTGACGAAATCATATGCCGTCATGGCATTCCTCTCGACATCATTTCTGATCGTGATGGTCGTTTCACTTCGCGTCTTTGGCAAACTTTTCAGTCCGCTATGGGTTCTCATTTGAATCTCAGTACGGCGTTTCATCCTCAAACGGATGGACAGACCGAACGTACTATCCAAACCTTAGAGGACATGCTCCGTTCTTGTGTCATCGACTTTGGTGCTAGTTGGGATGTGCATTTACCATTGATTGAGTTCTCGTACAACAATAGCTACCATTCCAGTATTCAAATGGCTCCTTTTGAAGCTTTGTATGGTCGCAAATGCCGATCTCCTTTAAGCTGGCACGAGATTGGTGACAAACAATTTACTGGTCCTGAGATCATACAAGAAACAACGGATAAGATCCTTCAAATCCGTGATAATCTACTCAAGGCTCGTAGTCGACAAAAGAGCTATGCTGACAAGAGACGCAAACCATTGGAGTTTAACGTTGGTGACCATGTTCTACTCAAAGTATCTCCTTGGAAAGGAGTAGTTCGTTTTGGAAAAAAAGGGAAAAGTTACCCCTCGCTATGTTGGTCCTTTCAAGATACTCGAAAGAATTGGCAAGGTGGCTTATCGACTCGATTTACCTCAAGAAGTCAACAATGTTCATCCAACGGTTCATGTCTCGAATCTAAAGAAGTGTCTCGCTGAAGAAGGACTTCAAGTTCCCCTCGAAGATCTTCAAGTCAACGAAAGCGTGCATTTTGTGGAAAAACCCGTCGAAATCATGGATTAAGGAGTCAAGTTGTCGAGGCGCAGTAAAATTCCTATCGTCAATGTTCGATGGGAAGGAAAACGTGGCGTCGAATTCACTTGGGAACTCACGAGTGATATGAAGACGAAGTATCCATATCTTTTCGCTACTTCTTCCTAAATTTCGGGACGGAATTCCCTAAAGGAGGGGAGACTGTAACGCTCCGCAATTTCTTATTTTAGCAGGTCGTGTTGTACTTTCCATATTTAGACGCTTGTACTCTCTTTGTAATCTACTTTCGTTCCGTTTGTAATTCGAGACTATTGATCATAATGAAAACGAAACTATTTTGTGTATTCATATTATGTGCAACTGTTAATCGGTTTCTCGATTGAACGAAATATTATTCAAGGATTCTTGATTCTATATTTATCGACACTTGATACTCGTTGAAACTATTAAAATGAAGAGATTCGGATCCTAAATCTCGAAACTCGAAAGCTTCGTGAAATGAATAAATGTTTAAAGATTTTTTTTATAAATATGGTTATTATTCAAATTATTGAAATTAATTAAATAATTAAATTAAATAAATTTTGTTATTTAAAAAGTTTATTTTTATAATAATCTAGTTAATCTTGTTAGATATTAAAGTTAGTAAACTAACCTAGTTAGTTTGCATATAAAAAATTAAACGAACTTAGTTAAAAAAAATTAGTTCCCTTTTAAAAATAACAATATATTTGATTAACTAAAGGTTCAGGGGTAATTTGTACAATTTCTGAAAGTGTAAAGTTGCAAGGGACTAGTTATGTGACTTCTGAATATGTAATAAGACAAAAGAAAATAATAATAAAAAAATGCTGACCGCGGGACTCGAACCCAGGTCAACAGCCGCACCAAACACGCGCTTGACCAACTGAGCTGCAGGCTTTTTAGTGAACAAACCCATCATTTAAATCATTTAACAACTCTCTCAGATGCCTGATCAGCGCAACCAGCGTGGTTTCAGCTCCATTTTAGCGCAATTTTTGGGTTTTGAGTTTTAAACTCACTTATAACATTAAAGACAACCACTATCTAACCTAAACATTCCCTTATAAATACCAAGCTCATTTCACTTTACAAACTCATCCAAATCACTCTCAAATCATCCAAAAACGCAGCTGCAAATCAGTGTTCGAGCAGATTCATCCTACTTCACTAAAGTGAGCATAACTTCTTCGTTTCTTATCCGTTTTGCCTCATTCTTTTTGCTATGTGCTTGGATTGACCTTAGCTTCGTTTCCTTGGGTTTTTCACAGTAAATAAGTCCCTGGAACGTCGCCAAAAAGGCTCCAAAGTTCACTGTTCATTTCTGATTTCATCTAATATTTACTAAACTTGTTCAACTTGAGTCTAACTCATCTCAAACCTATGTCCTTATGCTTATAACCACTTCTATGGTTAGTTAGGCTTAAAAACAAGTTTGAGACATTCAAAATCAGAGGTTAAACCTCATATACATTATGTTTTGCTTGGGGTTTTTCAACCCACAAGTGATGTTCAAGCTCAAAGCTTGATGTATGTGTGATTGAGGATTAACTTGGGTTGTCCTATATAAAATCCACACATTGCTTGATGATTTATTATAGATTAGTTATTTATATTCTTGTATTACTTGCAAGTTCATGACCCTCCTTGAATGTTTTTACATCAAGTGTAGTGGTGAACAATTAGAGATGCCTAAATGGAAGACTTCTCTTCCTACCTCCTACATGATTTCCATGAACAAACCGAACCTTTGATGATGAACAAGTGAACATTGTCAAATTAGTAAGTTATCATCTAAACATCATATGTGTTGGATGATTATTTTTCATATTGCTATGTTTATGTTATTTAAATTCCGAAAATCTATAATCTTCCGTTATTTCCCCAAACTCATACATCTATGTTCCTTTGTGTAGAAGGACAAGGTGCTTCAAACTAAACAACCAACACCTCTCGCGGGATTTAAGTAGGAAAGCTTGCAAAACCGTGAGCATAATCGATCCCTTTTTCCTTTTAATCACTTTGGGTGCAACATGTATACTATACAAACTGCACTTCACTTTGAAACTATTTTAAACAAACTCTATCCATTGTTGAAACATGAAACTATGTGTGATGCTTGTTAATCTCGTATGCCATGTAACCTATTTGTGTTGATTTATGCTCATTAACTTTGCTAGCCTACGTTAACAATTATAGCGCTACAGGATTAACGCACCGCCCACGATACTTGGGGTATTGTTAAGTTAAACATGTAACCTCCCGCGATACTATGGGATAGGCAAAATTAAACGCGTTGGAAATTTGGGTTTGAACATATTGTTACACAATCTAGGCATACTAGTAACTCGCATATTATGATTCATGTGGATATGAGCAACTTTTTAGTCTATACTATGCTATGTAAACAAACTTGTATGCTCGCCAACTTTTTTTGTTGATATATTTTAATACATGTTACAGGTTGATAGTTTGGTGATGATGCGATGAAGAACAAAGATTAGGTGGACTTAGATACACACCTAAATTTAGTTTATCTATTGATGTTATGTTTTGTTGAACAATGTTGTATTTCCTTGAAATTTTGTATGATATTTAGTCCATTTATGAAATTTGGATTTTAATTATATTGTCACATAGTGTTATGATGTCTCTTGCAATCTATTTCGTCTTATCCCGATGTTTCCGTCATGGGTTGGGGTGTGACAGATTGGTATCACATAGTGTTATGATTTCTCTTGCAATCTATTGCAATCTATTATGTCTCCTCAATACAACTGCCTTAATTTATATGGACATGTATTTTATACGATGCATGTGTAACAGGATTTATCGTAAATAATCATGTGGATAATTAATTAATTAATTTTGGTAATTATACCCTTTGATTTCAAATCTCTCTTTCTTTTAATCCACTGTATTTTGCTTTATATCAATCATAGTATATTTTCATTGCGATAGTAATGAGACGGGTTTGAATGATCCTAAGCCTATACCTGATTATAAAAAAAATTGTTTTCTACCCGACTCAAAACCCGTAGTATGTTAATTATCAGGTACATGTCATGTATCAGGGATACCTACGGGTTTTGGGCATACCTATTAGTTGATTAAAAATACTTGTCAGGTATACCCGACTCAAAATCGGTCAATCTCTCGATAATTATTAATCACTATTAATCAATTACAGTTTGGATGTTAGTAAAAGACTACATTTAAAGTGTGTCAATCCTGAAGACCAAAATATAATTTTTGACAAATCGTGAAGACCAATCGTAAAAATTTTAAAACGTATTAAGGATAAGTCTTCGAAGAAGCAGAGATATTAGGGTACTAATTAAATGACGATTCAGTGTCACTAAAAAAGAAAATAACAAAACTATGTAATTTAGGAATATATATATAGAGGCCGGTTATCTTACAAATACTCTAATCGTACATTATGTACGCTTCATCCACAACTGTCAGATCATCTCATTTAAACAGCGTGTTTTACTATTAAATTTATCAATTTAAAATTAACAAAAAGAAACCGCCAAGGTTAAAATCGTCAAATGCGAGATCAAAACCCCTAATAATCAGCACACAATAACTCCCAAAACATACCGTAAAACCCAAAATCAACATTGCATTCTCCTTCTCCAAAGTTCCCTGCTACTCTCCGTTGCGATTCAAGTAAGATTCATGAGTTTTGAGAAACGAAGCAAAGCAAACAATGACAGACCACAAGCGAAGAAGATGAATCCATGTATCGATTGAAATTTGCGATTTTATAGTTGAATATACATGGACTTTAATGTCAAATGCGATTTTGTTTGTCTATTAAGCTTTTAACTGAAACATATAGTTTTATAAGATTAAATATTGCTCACAACTACAATTTTGCTAGGGTTTATGACTGGTATGTTTATTTATTAGGTTTTGCATGATTATGCAGTTTTCTTAAATATACATGATATATGTGCGATATCTGTCACATCCCGATTTCCACGTGTCACCGGTGGGCCCGGTAGGGGAGTATCGTGACATGGTTGGCAACATAATAGTCAAACAACACAATATATAAATATGCACAGCGGAAGCAAATGAGAAATATAATTAAACTTTAATAATATTATAATATCGTGTATCACAACAGTTGAAGGTTTGTCCACAAAAGGATCAAAAATAAATAGTAGTTCAACAGACTTTAGGCATCTTAAGCTTGCGAGACTTCTAGTGATGCTAAGGAGAAATCCCAGCCAATTACGCTTAGTACCTGCATTTAATCTTTTTGGGAAAATACGTCAGTTTACACTGGTAAATACAATCAACTGACTCATTTTGGAAAATGATTGAAAATTTGGTTTGGATGCACGTGGCATAAACATTTTATTTAACTTGGGAGAATTATTTAAATATATAATCTTGTGAACGAATTACATGTTCCTTGTGCGTTCAGTAGCCCGGATCGTGTCCGGGTTAAAGATCAATAGACACACCACATTATTCTTTTGTGCACTGACGGGTGTACGCCTACACCCCGCGCTTAAGTCGTGGCCATTTAGTAAAATGATGCCAAGGATATCCGGGACATGGTCATTAACCCCCCAAAGGCTTTAAGTAAACACGACTGTTTAAACGAGCCGATCAAATTATTCAATTAACCACCCAATGATGGAAGATTTGATGCCCGATCAAGCGGTATTCTATATACCGTAACCCAAGCCCGTATAGGGAAAATAAGTTAAAAGTATTTACCTGAGCAAAGTATAATCACAATAAGCAAATTTCAAGTAGCTTTTACTGGTCCTCCTAATCTGGAACGAAGGTTTATAATAACCTATTAGAATCCTAATGGGTCTTTAGTTAAGCTTAAGCTTAGACCGGTTAGTTTCGAAGATACGGTTCGTACGCACGATTAAGCGATGACCGGATAGAATGTGTTTTAGACCCGTCAAGTATGAAGACTTGTTTAATATGGGTATATTATACACATTCTGGATTTTGAGATAAAACCGATAAGGTTTGACCCGTTTCGGCTAATTTATGTAACCTGGTTACATAAACCTAACCGAACGCGTAATAAGCGTAACGGGTAATAATGAGAGCCATTTACAGGTTTCCTAAGTTAATATGCCCCAAATATGTTGTGACATCAGTAAGATATCATTTATTATGCCCGAAATGAATTTAAACACAAACTATGCCCCGTAGGGGTAGTTTGGTCATTTATAAGGTGATAAAAGAGTTTAAGTAGTATCCTGAGTTACAGGTCTGATGTAATCAGCAAAGATAATCAATTTGCTAAGTTATATCAGTAGGGTATTGTACATATGTGAAATTTATCAATTATAACCAAACTATGCATCGTAGGGGCATTTTGGTAATTTCACATAAGCCGTAAAGCTCAAAACTGAAGTCTGAGTTTAACAACCTTTGCTTACTGTCAAAATATTATAATTTACCTCTAATACCAATAGGTATCACCCTTTGTATGTTTAAAATAGTTCTAGTACATACTATGCGTTAAAAACGCTTAAAAAGGCGATTAGAAGCCGTTTCCGAGTTCTATATAGAAATCTGATATTTTTATTATTCCAGTGGGTTTAAAATAATTTATTTATCATTTATAATCAGTAGCAAAAGGTTTGGATTCGTTTAGATATGTAAAACTCATTTTATGGCCCGTAAGGGCAAAACCGACAATTACCGGATTAAGCCTACGACTATGAGTTATGCTCAGCCTAAAATTAATTAAAAATCTTCAAAAATCCCAAAATAATATATTACATCAGTGGGTAATAAGTTTGATATCAAAAAGTAGGCTTAACTAGACTATACGCTAATTACGCCATTTAATTAATATAAAGCTTTCAATTTGCGATAATGAGCATAACTCTCAATCTACACCTCAAACTGATGTCAAACTTTGCATACTAGTTTATATATCAGTAATTAAAGTTTCTACTCTTTTACATTCTCAAAAATCACATTTTAAAGTGAAAAGGGCATAATGGTCAACATATGAGCAATTAACGGAATCATGCGTATTAATCGGTTAACTAATGAACCATGGTGTATAATCACAGAGGGTTATACTAGCATGTAACCTGGTCCAAATGAAGCTCTTAGGTATTTCTAAAACATACCATAACGGGTCAGAACTGAAAGTCAAAGTGAAGGTCGAACTATGCGACTTTTGGTTCCGAACCGGGTCTAAACAGGAAATTGTCGGGTTGAACATGTTTAGAGATGTTCTTACACTAATTACCAAGTTATATTAATGATCAAACAGGTTATATTTGTTCTACATTGCTAATCATGCATAAATTAGAATTTAAGTATCCTGTTGACTTTTTATTATCAAGTTTGACCCGACGTTTGACCTAGTTAGAGTGGGAATCAGGGGGAACCCTTTTGAGGGTTTATTACCCACATAATTACCAACTTATAACTACTTTTGATTCGACTAACCACTGGACCATTAGTGATTAATCTTAAAGTCAACCGTTAATTACGACGGTTTGACTTTTAAGCTAAAACTTAATTAAGAAAGGACAAGCAAACTTACAAGAGTCCTAAGCACGATTAGTGATCACTTGAGAGAAGGCTTGAGCTCCAGAAATGATCAGGAATGCAAGTGAAGGTGTGAAGAACAATGTTGCAACTTCATGGCTTTATATAGTGATCAAATCACCATAACTTGTTGACACACAAGTCTACCATTGACCACAAATCACTAACAAGTGTCCCTAGATGTCTAGGACTGTTTAGGGGTCGCCCACAATGTGAAAATATCTGTTAAGGGTCGATTGAGCGCGTTTGCAGGCTGCTGTCTACACTTTCTGCATCTGGGTGATTGACGCGGCCCGCGTAAGACCTTAAGGTCTCTTACGCGGCCCGCCTTGACCCTGTTATCAGATTTTACATTTTCAAGTTTCCACATCTTTGTCCCTTGGCTCTTCGAAAGGGAAACTAAGCATTTTTCTTGCAATTTGACCCCTTCTTATTTACCTACAAGGGCTTTAGGACTTATACCCGGTTTGCCAAGTCCCTGGACACTTCTGGTTAACCCGAAAAGTCATAACTTTTATCGTTAACGCTTTAACCCCTCGCATACGAATTTGATCATAACTTTCTCATACGATAACGAAACTTTATGAAATTTATATCGTGCATTCTAGTGAGCATAATTAACCGTTACAAAGCTTTGGGTTTGCTAAAAGGTCACTCAGAGGTATAACTTAAACATGTTGACACATTTAACCCCTGTAGTTTGTAATCTCTCACTTTTAGCTTCGCATGATCCATGATTTATTCGTTTGATGCTATAAACATCATGTAGGGTTAATGTACAATATATTTTTCACTGTTGACATTTAGAACTCGTATATTCACATACTTTCCATGATTGTCAACTTTAGTCCTTTCAGAACATTCTTTCACACGTTCAAACATATGACACGTGTCAACACATTATAGGACGTGAATTTTCGAGGTGTTACATCTTCACCCCCTTAAAATAAATCTCGACCCGAGATTTACTGAAATAAATAAGGGTATTTTTCTTTCATCGTGGACTCAACCTCCCACGTGTATTCGGGACCTCTACGGGCATCCCATTTGACCTTTACAATAGGTACATGCTTCCTTCGAAGCTTCTTAACCTGTCGATCTTCAATCGACAATGGTTTTTCCACAAATTTCAAGCTCTCATCTATATGCACATCTGTATGTGGTGTAACCAGTGATTCATCAGCGAAGCACTTCTTCAGATTGCAGATGTGGAACACATTGTGAATTCCACTGAGCTCTTCAGGTAAGTTTAACTTATAGGAAACTGACCCGACACGTTCGATAACCTCGAAAGGTCCTACGTATCTCGGGCTTAACTTGCCTTTCTTACCAAATCGCATCACCCCCTTCCAGGGTGATACTTTAAGCAACACTTTGTCACCTACTTCGAAGTGAAAAGCTTTACGCTTTGGATCTGCGTAACTCTTCTGCCTATCTCGGGCAGCTTTGAGACGGTCACGAATCTGGACAATCTTGTCCCTCGTTTCAAAGACTATCTTTGGTCCTGATAATTGGACATCTCCAACTTCCGCCCAACAAACTGGCGTTCTACACTTTCTACCATATAATGCCTCAAAAGGCGCAGCCTTAATGCTGGTGTGGTAGCTATTGTTGTAGGAGAATTCAATCAATGGTAGGTGGTTATCCCAACTACCACCCAAATCGATCACACATGCACGTAGCATGTCTTCCAAAGTTTGAATAGTACGCTCACTCTGACCGTCTGTCTGAGGATGGTAAGCCGTACTGAAATTCAAACGCGTGCCCAAAGATTGTTGGAAACTCTTCCAAAAGTGTGACGTGTATCTAGTATCTCTGTCAGAGATAATAGACACAGGTATGCCATGTAAGGCTACAATCTTATCCACGTATAACTGGGCTAACATGTCGGAGCTATAAGTCTCCTTGATGGGTAAGAAATGTGCTGACTTAGTCAGTCTATCAACTATAACCCATATTGTATCATTTCCTTTCCTTGTCTTAGGTAACTTGGTGATAAAATCCATGGTTACCATTTCCCACTTCCACGTAGGAAGTTCAGGCTGTTGTAGCAAACCTGACGGTTTCTGATGCTCGGCTTTGACTTGCGCACATGTCAAGAATTTAGCTACATAGGTGGCTACAGACTTTTTCAAGCCTTTCCACCAATAATTTGCCCTTAGATCCTGGTACATCTTATCAGCTCCAGGATGAACGGAATATTTGGATCTATGGGCTTCCTGGAGAATAACATCTCGAAGTCCTCCATAAATTGGAACCCATATTCGTCCATTCAATCTCAGAATTCCGTCTTTGCCAAGAGATAACTGCTCCTCAGTTACTCCTAGCTTTTCATTAGGATAGTTAGCTTCCAACACAGCTTCCTTCTGTGCAACTAACAACCTTTCAGTCAAACTGTTCTTTATCTCCATGCGCTTGGCATTGATTCGGATGGGTTTTACCCTTTCCTTTCGACTCAAGGTATCAGCGACTACATTCGCTTTGCCGGGATGATATCTGATTTCATAATCATAATCATTTAAAGTTTCCATCCAACGGCGTTGCCTCATGTTTAAATCCTTCTGATTAAACAGGTGCTGGAGGCTCTTGTGATCAGAATAGATCACACACTTGATTCCATTTAGATAATGCCTCCACAGTTTTAGTGCGAATACAACGGCACCCAACTCCAAGTCGTGGGTGGTGTAATTCTTTTCATGCACCTTTAACTGTCGTGATGCATAGGCAATAACCTTGCCTTTCTGCATAAGCACACACCCCATGCCAGTGTGCGATGCATCGCAGTAAACCACAAAATCTTCTATTCTATCTGGCAATGTCAGTACTGGGGCGTTGCTCAGCTTTTGCTTTAGAATATCAAAGGACTCCTGCTGCTTAGGGCCCCAAACGAACTTTACTTTCTTCTTAGTCAAGGAAGTTAGGGGTGCAACAATCCTTGAAAAATTTTCAATGAAACGCCTGTAATATCCTGCTAATCCCAGGAAGCTACGAATCTCTGTAGGCGTCTTTGGCTCTTGCCAGTTCATAACTGCTTCAACCTTAGCGGGATCCACTTGGATACCACGCTCACTCACCACATGTCCAAGGAACTGGACTTCTCGAAGCCAAAACTCACACTTGGAAAATTTGGCGTAGAGTTTCTCATGATGCAGGAGTTTGAGAATACAACGAAGGTGTTTCTCATGGTCAGCTTGGTTCTTTGAATAGATAAGAATGTCGTCGATGAAAACGATGACGAATTTATCTAAGTACGGCTTGCAAACGCGATTCATGAGATCCATGAATGCGGCCGGTGCATTAGTGAGCCCAAAAGGCATCACTAGGAACTCGTAATGACCATAACGAGTCCTAAATGCTGTTTTGTGCACGTCTTCTTCTCTAACCTTCAGTTAATGGTAGCCCGACCTCAAGTCAATCTTCGAGAAGTAACTTGCCCCTTGCAATTGATCGAACAAATAGTCGATCCTGGGCAAAGGATACCTATTCTTTACCGTGACCTTATTAAGTTCACAATAATCGATGCACAGACGCATCAACCCATCCTTCTTCTTGACAAACAGGACTGGTGCTCCCCATGGAGACGAACTAGGTTTAATGAAACCCTTGGCTAGCAATTCGTCTAGCTGCGTCCTTAATTCTTTCATCTCTGTGGGTGCCAACCTATAAGGTGCCCTAGCAACAGGTGCTGCTCCGGGGGTGATATCAATCCTGAATTCCACTTGCCTATCTGGTGGCAAACCAGGTAGTTCTTTCGGAAAAACTTCTGGGTATTCAGAAATGATAGGGATGTCTTCTATCTTTGGTTTAGGCTCATCAAGAATCACTTGTGCCATGTAGATGACACAACCCTTCTTTAAACATTTTGAAGCCTTGAGCATAGTCGCTTGCTCAGGCAGTCCATACTGGGTATCTCCCCGAATGGTAAGTGATTCACCAGACGGAGTCTTTATTACCACTTGTTTTTTGTTGCAGACGATTTGGGCCTGGTTGTGAGATAACCAGTCCATACCCAAGACTATGTCAAAAATGGCTAACTTAAATGGAAGTAGAGACAGAGGAAAAGAATGGTTCTTAATGGATATAACACATCCATCTAACACAGTAGAGACGGTTTCTAGGGTGCCATCTGCTAACTCCACCTCATAATTCACACTTAAGGTTTAGACAGGTAATTTCAGCAATTCACAAAACTTATTATCAACGAAAGACTTATCAGCGCCTGAATCAAAAAGTACTCTAGCGTAGACATCATTTACAAGGAAAGTACCTGTAATCACATTGTCGTCTAGAACTGCTTCCTTTGCGTCCATTCTGAAGACCCTAGCGTTGGTCTTCTTGGCCTCTTCAGGCTTCTTGGTGTATTTAGGGCAGTTGGTTTTAATGTGCCCCTTTTCATTGCAATGGTAGCACGTTGCGTCTTTCAACTTCTTGCAATCCAAGGTTTTGTGATCCGTGGACTTGCATATACCACAAGCACAGGTTTTTGACTGAGTCTGCGAATTCGACTCGAGTCTGCACTTTCCATAGTGTTGTTTCTTGCAAATTTTGCATTTGGGCTTCTCACCAGAATGATGCCTTTCTTTCCTTGACTCAGATCCTTTCTTGTTGTCACCGTTCCCACGGTGCTTCTTGTTCGACTTCCGTGAACTATCATCTTCACGTTTTCTCTTCTCAGCCTCCTTATTCCTCAACGATCTTTACCTGACCGCATCCAAAGTGAGGGACAAGGATATGTCAGCTACAGATCTAAAAGTAGCTGGCCGAGAAGCCTTCACGCTTGCCTTGATTTCCGGGGCTAAACCACTGATAAAACAAGCTATTCTTTTTGGCTCCGAGGTTACCAGATACGGAACCAACCGAGACATCGTGTTGAAGCTCGTGAGGTAAGCTTGACAGTCAAGGTTTGTCATCTCCAATGATAGAAAATCAGACTCTATCTTCTCCACCTCATGCTGAGGGCAGTAATTTTCCCTGATAAGGGCAACAAATTGATCCCATGACATGTTGTACAATGGGATTTTCCCGGTGGCTTGAATCAGTGATCTCCACCAGGCTAAGGCTTCGCCTTTGAAAGATTGTGACACGAACTTGACTACATCCCTCTCAGCGCATCCGCTGATATCCACAACCGTGTCCATCTCATCCAGCCACGTCATACAGTCAATGGCTCCTGTCTCCCCAGTGAAATCCCGGGGCTTGCAGGAAACAAAATATTTATAAGAGCAACCCTTGTCACGGGGTCCTTGGTTTAGTACAACCTGCTGAGATGGAGCACTGTGGTGGTTCGAGGAGTGTCGATCATCATCTTTCTTCGGTTCGTCCTTCTTGGACGGTGGCTTTGAAGGCTGTGTAGATAGGGTCCTACTACAAGTCCCACTATACTCTTCGTACTGCCGTTCCAATGCCTTTGTAACTGCGTCTTCTACCAACGCTTTCAATTCAGCACCCGTTAGATTAATGCGGGCGTTATCAATATTCTCCACTGGATGGCTATTAATTTCGTCTGAGTTAGCCATTTTAATTGAACTGTTACAGAAAACAAGGACAATAGTTTATTTGGGAGTTTATTATGGAATTGCCCCTTAGGGTAATTCATTAACCATGGTAAACAGAGACCATATTTGGTTAATTTATTAATAATATTTATTTAGAATTTCTATCATAATTTATCCTAATTATAAAACAATAACAGTTTTATTTGTGGCACAAAAGGCCTAGTCACATGGACATTTTAATTTATAAGCTATGATATCAGAGAATCAAACCATGAAGGTATATTGGCACAATAGGCCTAGTCACAAGGACATTTATAAATTATAAGCTATGATTTCAGAGAATAAAAGCATGAAGGTTTGAACCTAGTTCATTACCTTTATCTGACAGGGAGTCATTGCTACCATTGTCTTTTTGACTCATATGGAGATGAGCAGGGCCCGTAGGCGTTATATTACCACGTATGGTAAAAATATGATCATCTTAATTGATGATCTAAACCCATGATTCAGAGATCATTAAATTGGGTTAGGAATCTTTTAGAGAATCCAATAATAAGAATGACGTGTGTGATTTTAATGAATCACGTCTGCCAGGAGCGTTAACATGTTTACAGATGTTAACAGGGATTTGAATCTTTTGAACAGGTCTTACCATCTTGGCCCGGCCTTATAATGACCCGAAGGCTAGGTTTCACTCTTTAAGATCCTTATTTAAAAATTTACGTAGGCACATATTTATTAAAAAGGAATGATTTTGATTTATTTATTTCATATAATATATTTATGCTGATAATAGCAAAAATGAAATTTATAAACTTACATTCCATTAATTTATTAAAAGGTTACACGTCGCCCTAAACGGGACTTTTTAATAAACAAACTTACCCACGCAGGGGTTTAAACAAGGATTTACCCACGCAGGGGCTTAACAAACATCATAATAGTCCACGCAGGGACTTACACAAATAACATAACAGTCCACGCAGGGACTTAAACAATAACATACCCTCGTAGGGGTTAACAGAAAGATAGACCCACGCAGTGGTCAAAACAACCAAGCATACCCATGCAGGGGTTTATACAGTAAGACTGGCCCACGCAGGGGCTCAACAATAATTGGAAGGATTTAGTGGTCCTTCTTGCTCTTCCCTTTGATCAAGCTTGTCAATCCTTGGAAGAAGCTTTGTCTCTCCCTGCGGTCGCGGTGAAAGTCCCGCTCAACCTGATCCAACCTTTGCAGAATTTCTTCACGCTCTTGTGGGGAGAACCTTGGCGGCTGCGATTGAGTCCGAATAATAGGCCTAGGAGGTATCTGGTACCCATGAGTCGGGTAACCTACTCCCCATGGAGCTCCGTACGGTCCTTCCGGGTGAAGGGCGTTATAATTGGCTGCCACCATGTAAGGGTCGACTTCAGCGTAACCATAGTTGTGGTGAGTCGGCGGTTTAAACGGGTTGTATACCATCGAACCCGTGTATGCTGGAATCGGGTTATCAAAACCCATCGGTGGTGGCTGTGGTACAGCTGAGTTAGAAGGTCCACCCATTTGTGGGTCCTCCTGATGTGGCGGATAGTGACTGCCACTGGATTGAGGAGGGGAACTAAAATGAAAATCCCCTGCTCGTGCAGACATACGTGCACCGGTTCTCCTACGCCTTGGCGGTTGTGGAGGTGCCGGCTGCTCTGGCGGCGGTGGAGGCGGTGGCGTGACTGCCACGAATCGTGAATCCACAGAGGGATCCTGTTGCTGCTGCGGCTGCTGCTGCTGGTGAGGCGACGAATGGCGAGGAGGTGTAAAATACCACTCATGCCGGTTAAACATAGCTTGAAAGCTGTCTGGA
Organism: Helianthus tuberosus; assembly: GCA_030545235.1. Taxonomy (NCBI): domain Eukaryota; kingdom Viridiplantae; phylum Streptophyta; class Magnoliopsida; order Asterales; family Asteraceae; genus Helianthus; species Helianthus tuberosus. The sequence goes on along the minus strand of CM060425.1, from coordinate 1,805,019 downwards.
CCACCGTAGGGTGATCCGTGAAAAGAAGATCCATCCGAGATCTCTATTGGATGGTTCGGTGTACCGCTGGCAGGTTCGACGGGATCCGTATCCTCGTCCATATCCTCCGCGTGATCTCCGGAGAAATGATCGTCTGGCCCTAGTGGGTTAAAACCCACTGGTTCTTGTATGTAATTGGCCGGGTTAAACCGGCCCCTGAAGACAGGTGTGGGGTCCCCAAAAGAATTGTGCGATAAAGATCGCTGTAGCGGTATGTAGGATGGTTGAGGGTTGTTGGGCTCATACTCCGGCTGCAGCCCGTAAGGGTTATGAACAGGAGGTGTTGAACTATGTGAAACCGACCGTCTAGCCGGCTCGAAGAGGTTCCTTCGGTTTTGCCGAGGATCGTCGCTCTCGGTGGTCGAAGGAGCTCGCACATTCGAAGGTCCTGCTTCGTTGTCATTGGGGGCGGTGATTGGCCCCTTTCCACGTCCTCTTCTCCTAAAGAATCTTGGCGGCATTTTCAATCCTGTCAATATAACATGAGATAACAACAACAATATATATAAAATAAAGGACAAAACAAAAACTAAACAAAGTAGAGTTTGTCTTATGTTATTTGTCTAGACTTGAAAGTTTAGATATGTGCAATTGTGTTATTGAGATTAAACACCAAAGGCTAGTGTTTAATTCACTCAATGTTGGCTCTGATACCAACCTGTCACACCCCGATTTCCACGTGTCACCGGTGGGCCCGGTAGGGGAGTATCGTGACGTGGTTGGCAACATAATAGTCAAACAACACAATATATAAATATGCACAGCGGAAGCAAATGAGAAATATAATTCAACTTTAATAATATTGTAATATCGTGTATCACAATAGTTGAAGGTTTGTCCACAAAAGGATCAAAAATAAATAGTAGTTCAACAGACTTTAGGCATCTTAAGCTTGCGAGACTTCTAGTGATGCTAAGGAGAAATCCCAGCCAATTACGCTTAGTACCTGCATTTAATCTTTTTGGGAAAATACGTCAGTTTACACTGGTAAATACAATCAACTGACTCATTTTGGAAAATGATTGAAAATTTGGTTTGGATGCACGTGGCATAAACATTTTATTTAACTTGGGAGAATTATTTAAATATATAATCTTGTGAACGAATTACATGTTCCTTGTGAGTTCAGTAGCCCGGATTGTGTCCGGGTTAAAGATCAATAGACACACTACATTATTCTTTTATGCACTGACGGGTGTACGCCTACACCCCGCGCTTAAGTCGTGGCCATTTAGTAAAATGATGCCAAGGATATCCGGGACATGTTCATTAACCCCCCAAAGGCTTTAAGTAAACAAGACTGTTTAAACGAGCCGATCAAATTATTCAATTAACCACCCAACGATGGAAGATTTGATGCCCGATCAAGCGGTATTCTATATACCGTAACCCAAGCCCGTATAGGGAAAATAAGTTAAAAGTATTTACCTGAGCAAAGTATAATCACAATAAGCAAATTTCAAGTAGCTTTTACTGGTCCTCCTAATCTGGAACGAAGGTTTATAATAACCTATTAGAATCCTAACGGGTCTTTAGTTAAGCTTAAGCTTAGACCGGTTAGTTTCGAAGATACGGTTCGTACGCACGATTAAGCGATGACCGGATAGAATGTGTTTTAGACCCGTCAAGTATGAAGACTTGTTTAATATGGGTATATTATACACATTCTGGATTTTGAGATAAAACCGATAAGGTTTGACCCGTTTCGGCTAATTTATGTAAACTAGTTACATAAACCTAACCGAACGCGTAATAAGCGTAACGGGTAATAATGAGAGCCATTTACAGGTTTCCTAAGTTAATATGCTCCAAATATGTTGTGAAATCAGTAAGATATCATTTATTATGCCCGAAATGAATTTAAACACAAACTATGCCCCGTAGGGGTAGTTTGGTCATTTATAAGGTGATAAAAGAGTTTAAGTAGTATCCTGAGTTACAGGTCTGATGTAATCAACAAAGATAATCAATTTGCTAAGTTATATCAGTAGGGTATTGTACATATGTGAAATTTATCAATTATAACCAAACTATGCACCGTAGGGGCATTTTGGTAATTTCACATAAGCCGTAAAGCTCAAAACTGAAGTCTGAGTTTAACAACCTTTACTTACTGTCAAAATATTATAATTTACCTCTAATACCAGTAGGTATCACCCTTTGTATGTTTAAAATAGTTCTAGTACATACTATGCGTTAAAAACGCTTAAAAAGGCGATTAGAAGCCGTTTCCGGGTTCTATGTAGAAATCTGATATTTTTATTATTCCATAGGGTTTAAAATAATTTATTTATCATTTAGAATCAGTAGCAAAAGGTTTGGAGTCGTTTAGATATGTGAAACTCATTTTATGGCCCGTGAGGGCAAAACCGACAATTACCGGATTAAGCCTACGACTATGAGTTATGCTCAGCCTAAAATTAATTAAAAATCTTCAAAAATCCCAAAATAATATATTACATCAGTGGGTAATAAATTTGATATCAAAAAGTAGGCTTAACTAGACTATACGCTAATTACGCCATTTAATTAACATAAAGCTTTCAATTTGCGCTAATGAGCATAACCCTCAATCTACACCTCAAACTGAGGTCAAACTTTGCATACAAGTTTATATATCAGTAATTAAAGTTTCTACTCTTTTACATTCTCAAAAATCACATTTTAAGGTGAAAAGGGCATAATGGTCAACATATGAGCAATTAACGGAATCATGCGTATTAATCGGTTAACTAATGAACCATGGTGTATAATCACAGAGGGTTATACTAGCATGTAACATGGTCCAAATGAAGCTCTTAGGTATTTCTAAAACATACCATAACGGGTCAGAACTGAAAGTCAAAGTGAAGGTCGAACTATGCGACTTTTGGTTCCGAACCGGGTCTAAACAGGAAATTGTCGGGTTGAACATGTTTAGAGATGTTCTTACACTAATTACCAAGTTATATTAATGATCAAACAGTTTATATGTGTTCTACATTGCGAATCATGCATAAATTAGAATTTAAGTATCCTGTTGACTTTTTATTATCAAGTTTGACCCGACGTTTAACCTAGTTAGAGTGGGAATCAGGGGGAACCCTTTTGAGGGTTTATTACCCACATAATTACCAACTTATAACTTCTTTTTATTCGACTAACCACTGGACCATTAGTGATTAATCTTAAAGTCAACCGTTAATTACGACGGTTTGACTTTTAAGCTAAAACTAAGCTAAAACTTAATTAAGAAAGGACAAGCAAACTTACAAGAGTCCTAAGCACGATTAGTGATCACTTGAGAGAAGGATTGAGCTCCAGAAATGATCAGGAATGCAAGTGAAGGTGTGAAGAACAATGTTGCAACTTCATGGCTTTATATAGTGATCAAATCACCATAACTTGTTGACACACAAGTCTACCATTGACCACAAATCACCAACAAGTGTCCCTAGATGTCTAGGACTGTTTAGGGGTCGCCCACAATGTGAAAATATCTGTTAAGGGTCGATTGAGCGCGTTTGCAGGCTGCTGTCTACACTTTCTGCATCTGGGTGATTGACGCGGACCGCGTAAGACCTTAAGGTCTCTTACGCGGCCCGCCTTGACCCTGTTATCAGATTTTACATTTTCAAGTTTCCACATCTTTGTCCCTTGGCTCTTCGAAAGGGAAACTAAGCATTTTTCTTGCAATTTGACCCCTTCTTATTTACCTACAAGGGCTTTAGGACTTATACCCGGTTTGCCAAGTCCCTGGACACTTCTGGTTAACCCGAAAAGTCATAACTTTTATCGTTAACGCTTTAACCCCTCGCATACGAATTTGATCATAACTTTCTCATACGATAACGAAACTTTATGAAATTTATATCGTGCATTCTAGTGAGCATAATTAACCGTTACAAAGCTTTGGGTTTGCTAAAAGGTCACTCAGAGGTATAACTTAAACATGTTGACACATTTAACCCCTGTAGTTTGTAATCTCTCACTTTTAGCTTCGCATGATCCATGATTTATTCGTTTGATGCTATAAACATCATGTAGGGTTAATGTACAATATATTTTTCACTGTTGACATTTAGAACTCGTATATTCACATACTTTCCATGATTGTCAACTTTAGTCCTTTCAGAACATTCTTTCACACGTTCAAACATATGACACGTGTCAACACATTATAGGACGTGAATTTTCGAGGTGTTACAATATCATATAGGGTTTTGTGAGGGTTTTGTATGACAAATGCGATTTCATATGATAAAATATTGTTTGTTGAAGGTTTTTTTGTTTTAGGTTAGATTGAACATGCGAATTGATAAAAGCCACATGCGATTTCATATGATAAATATTGACTATTTTTGCTAATGCTTATCTAACACATGCGAATTGATCCTTAAGGCATGCGAATTATAAAGATTGACTAGTTTTGGTAATGCTTAACTAACACATGTGAATTGATAACTCACACATGAGAATTGATTACTACCACGTGCGAATTGATAACTCATTCATGCGATTTTATCACTTAGTGACTTAATGTACATGATTAACTGATAAATGCGATTTTGTAAAGTTTTTTGACTATAGCATGCGATTTTGTATAAATAGAATCTGATGATGACTTTGAAGGGCCAATATCAAGACTGATAAAAGTTAACAAGAAAAGAAAGAGAAGGATAGTTGTAGAAAGTTCTGAAGAGGATGACTTTGTTAAGCCACTCCCAAAAAAGAAAAAAAGATGAGAGGAAATCAAAGATACAGACAAAAAAAACATTCAAAAAAGGTGGAACAACCTAAAACAGAACATAGGGAATTCTTCAAATATAGCAATGAAGCAATACTGCTGAGATGCCAACCTAACTCATACATGGATACTGTGAAGAGATTTTCAAAAAAACAGGTTGAAGAGGTAAGGAATATGGGATTTGGTGCTATTCTAGATATCAATATCAACCATATTTCAACAAGATTGGCATATTGGCTAGCCAAAAACTTTGACGAGAAGTTCGATAAGCTAAACGTGGGAAAACACCAAATAAAAATAACATCGGACACAGTTTATGAGGTATTTGGAATACCAAAGGGGCCAAAGAAGGTTGAGATAATAACCGATAAGAGAAAAGTTAAAAAGCAAGAGAAAATTGAAAAGGGTAAAGAACCGGGAAATGCTGCCAGGGATACATTCATCAGCCAGTGGGGGGAAAACACCAGAATTACCCATGGCTTAATTGCAAATACAATGGAAAATCAACGAGACGGGGGGAGCCTGTTTAAATTAAATTTCCTTGTGTACTGGATGACCTTCTTTGCAGAGATTACAAAGGCAACACTTGCAAATGATAGATGTTTGCTTGGTGTAGAAGATGTTGAGGAAATACAAAATCTAGATTGGTGCTCATATCTACTCGACACCTTGCGTCATACACGAGCTAGCTGGAATAACTATAAAATACAGTTTGTGGGACCTGTTGTCTTTCTTACGGTATACATTACTACATTTTAATAACATATTTCAAATACTAGTTTGTTTTGTTATATAATTAAATGATCTTGCGATTTATACAGCTTCTATACACGCATGAGTACAACAAGAGGCTTAACCTGTTTGAGAAAGCCGTGGAGATACCGGTTATTCGTTATATCACATCTTTGGATATTGATAAAGTCAAAGATCATATTTCGGATAACGGACCTATATGGATATCAAGTGAGAGTGAAGAAGAAGATGATGAAGAAAATGAAGAAGAAAATGAAGAAGAAGAGGGTCCTTCAATGGAGGATTATACACTACGACCACCGGTTGACACCACAATAAGCTACAAAAGAAGGACTGCACGTGCAGTACAAAACAAAGAAACTGGGGAAGAGCCAAAAGATAACGAGAACATTGATGATTTCATGGATTTCAGTTTTAAAATCCATGAAATGTCTCAGTTAAACCTTGAGATGGGAGTTGGAACACAAACACAGAAAATGATGGATTATTGCAACACTCTTGTTCAACTTTCACCATCTGTATTCTATGACACAGCCCAAGAACGAGAACTAGAGGCTTCGAGAACCCACAAAAAGGTAAGCACAAAAAAATATTAATTCCACTTAATCCATTTATATTTAACATTTCAATTAATAGTATCTTAACTCGAAAAATATTACAGAACCTGTTGAAAAAAATGAAATCAAATGTCAAAAAGTACATTAAAATGGTTCAAGATGTTCAAGGGATGAACAACTTAGTTTCAGAAGCAAGAACTAAGTGTTTTTGGGATCCGGAGATTATGGCGGCCTGTAAGCAGTGGGATGAGATGCTTCGGAATAATCCCATTTGTGTGCCGCCTGATTCGGTTCAAGAGCATGAAACTGCACCCTCTCCTGTACATCAAGAGCCTGAAAATCCAACTTCTGAGGTTCATCATGAAGTTACCACAAACGAAGAAGGTAGACAGGATGAAGAAGCTCTAAAAGTAATATATACTGTTTTGGTACAAATGGCATCAGCAGGTAAAATATGCGAAATCAATATTAACACATGCGAAATTATGTAAAAAATCATTATTTTTTTATGTACATGCGAAACCTAAAAAAACACATGCGATTTCTGTAAAAACACTTCAAATTTGATTTCGCACGCGATGTCATGTATACCCTTGCGATTTTGATTCTAGTGTATTAAAATTAAATAATTTGTATCTATAGGTATACTTCAGCCAAATGATGGAGGAGTCACAGACACCCTTATGGCAAACATTCAAACTATGGAAACGGGTGTATACACTTACAAACCACCTGACAAAGGTAAAAAAACACTTTATATTAAAAAAAATAAAAAGCACAAATTATTGTATTTCTTAAATTACTCTGGCATGCAGAAAGTGGTGAAAACGAAACTGTTATCGAAGAAACAGTGAACTTGGCAGAATCTACACAAAACATTCAACAAAAAGTTCAAGAAAAAGTGCCAGAAAAATTGCCAGAAGTGGAAGCAGTTTCTTTAGCAGAAACCACACAAAAAGACCCTCAACAACCCGATTCGGGAATCGAAGTTGAGAAGGAACCGGAAGTTGAATGCCCCCAGGTAACGGCTGAGGAATTGCATTCAGTTGAGTTGCTTTTGAGCCAGGGACCCAGAATGGAAGATAACAAAGAAAAAAAAAACAACTAGGGGGAGAAAAAACTCAAAGCCAAAGCAAGTTCCAAAACAAGTTATACCAAAAGGATTAAATGAACTGCTTTATAAGACAATAGAACAAGCCAAAATTCGAGGTGAAAAAAGATGTAAAGAGCTTGGAGACAAATTTTGTTCCCCTTACTACAACAGAGTGGTAAACATGCACGAAGCACTATTGACTCAAGAATTGAATGTGATTCGATATACATTTGCTACATTTGCAGACATAGAGTAAGTAAAAATAGTTATATCAACTAACAAACATCTAAAATATATACACACAACAAATACTAATTATTTAATTTATGACTGGCAGAGAAGAATTTTACCGATCAAAAACTGAGGTTGCCACATTCAAAGCTATATTTGAGAGCTTCTACAGGGGTCAATACGTAGCATCGAACGGAATAGATGCATTTGTGGATGTTCTAAACCTTGAAGAAAAGAAGAGGGATAGAAAATCATCACCATACAGACTCTTCTTGTTTAGCACAATGATGGTATGTTTTCATATACATTTTGGCATTTGAAATTATAACAGTAAAGCATAATCAATGATTTCACACGCTGATTATATCTAAATCGCATGTAATATAGAAGAAAGTTTTCCTGTGAAACAACATTTTTCATACTGTTGTAATTTCACATGTGTTATATATACTATTCGCATGTGAAAAAAATCCATTGTTTGCATAACTTTGATTCTAATTACATAACATACAGCTGGATATCTTTTACGACGAGGGGAAATACACAGACAACCAACGACTAAACATATTTGCCTCAAATTTTGAAGACATATTACTGAGATATGAGGTAAAAAAGCTTGATTTGGTTGACCTGGTGTTTATTCCGGTACTTCAAGGTGAACACTTCTACGTTTTGTGCTTCCACTTGAAAACCGGCAAAATTGAGCTGATTGACAATTTAGCAGCTCAACAAGAGTTTAAGGAAAGATACAAGGGGCTTCCAGACACACTGGTAATACACAAACTTTTTCATATAAATGTTATATATTATGTAAAAGATACTAACACAAATGTTGCTATATTACAGAGAAGGGTATTGGTTTTATACCTACAAAAGGCTTTAAAACCAACACCAGCTATAGAACAACTTGCAACCTCAGTTATAGAAAGAAAAGAGATGGATTGGAGGACGAAGAATAACGGTGTAGATTGTGGAGTGTTTACGATGCATCACATGGAAACGTACAAAGGAGACACAATACCATGGGTGACTGGATTTGTGAAAGAAGATGAAGTAAACAACAGACAAAAATCACAACTTCATCTCCTGAGGCACAGATATCTCAGTAAAATTATTATATCTGAGCACAATATCCATCGTCAACACATAATTAAAAGGCCAAATGCTTTCGATAAAAGGGCAGACAAAGAAAGGTATATGAAAGATTTGGATACTATAATCCCAGAAAGGATGAGTAAATTTTTTGGAAAGCCAAAGTGAACTTGTTTAATGTTGAATTTATGTTAAATATTTAAACTTGTTAGTGTTTTTAATTTCGCATATATTAGTGTTTTTAATTTCGCATTAGTGTTTTTAATTTCGCATATGTTATGTTTAAAATCGCAAGTTTGACAATGAATTATTAAAATTTGCAATAAATAGGTGAATATAAAGATGCAAAATATAAAATCCATTCCTTAACAAAACATGGGAATTTATTGAAAAATGCAAAAAAATAAAGAAAAAGTTCATTCAAAAGATGAAAGAAACTCCATTTTCATCTTCATCGAGCATCTTAAGACAGTTATTGAATCAGCCAACTCTTTCAACTGTTTCTCATCCCTCTCACCCAAATCCACCATAAACATAACAGCAATTTCTTTAAGACTACTCACTTGCATCTGAGATAGCAAGTTCAAAATTTCTTGTCTTCTCTTCATGTTTTCTGTTACACGAGAAATGTTGGCCTCCAACATCTCTTGACATGATCGATCCTCTTGAATTTATTGCTGAATCCTTTTCCTCAAAGCCTGCTTGACACTTGGTTCAGAAGAAGATGATGTTGGTACATCTGCCATTTTTAATAGGATGTTTGAAATAGTGATAAAAATATAAAATATATAATAAAAGAAAAATTATTGATATGAATTATTGAAATCAATTATTGAACTGAATTATGAAACACACTGTGCGAAAATAAAATTAATTATTATTAAAGCTTGTGAAATTAAAAGCTATATTTGATAAATACTTTCAGGTTTGCGAAATCTCCAACTTAAGCATGCGAAATTAAATATTAAACTTCATTGTGTGCGAAAATGTCTAATTTAAAACATGCGAAATTATACAAAGGATCCATCCTTAACTACCTTGACTATGTTAAAACAACACATGCGATATATCAAAAAACACATGCGATATGGTAACCCAACAAATAAAACAAGAAACAACTTATCTTCAACCCTCATCACAAAATAATAAAATTAAAAAAGCTCCAAATCAAATAAAACCCAAAACTCAACCTAATAAAACTATTAACGAATCCTAAATGACGAATCCAGGTTCGGTCAGGAATCAATCAAAAAACCTACAAATCGAATTGATACGAACAACAATTAAATGGGACGTTTACGAAACGAACTCCATATCTGCTTCCTATATCACGGAATTCCCTGATTAGCCCTCAGATTTTCGAATAGATTGTCTGATATACCCTTATTTAATTAAATTGAATCAGGACACGTGTATGGTTGTGGGTAGCGCGTACATAATGTACGATAAGGAGATTTGTACCATACTCTTTACCTATATATATATATATATATATATAGGATTAGGTTCAAGAGTGAACACTAGTGTAGTTTGCGAACTGAGCGAACTAATCCTGGCAATACATGTGTGTAGATCAATGGCCAGGATTTGATGATGAAATACAATAGTGTATTTTACGATTTGATGATTAAATCCTAGCCATCCACATGTGTAAATCAATGGCCAAGATTTGTTCACTCAGTTCGTAAATAAATTAGTGTTCACTCTAGAACCCCACCCTATATATATATATATATATATATATATATATATATATATCATAATTAAAATAAATAAAAAAGGAAACTATTTAGGCTATATAATCGGGTAACCGAGTGAGGTAAATAGGTATATCACCAAGTCTTATACCTGTGAAAAAGTAAAAATAATCCCATGCCCGGTCTCATACCGGATATCCCTACCCCATACACGTCCCAAATGTTTCAGGTTTCTATTTGCCTATCATGTTCGTGTTCAATTGTCGTCCCTAATTGCGACTTTATCTAACATTGACACAATGTTTTCTTCTCATCCCTCTTCTGTGTTTTTTTTTAACAATTTCCAAAACACAAATAAATCAAGTTTTGAGGTTTCCATGAAGAATCAAGTGTTGAGGTTGAAACAATCAAATCGTAGATGGTGGTGTGGGTCATGTTGGATATTATCAACAATCATGAAGGAATATTATGGTGCTGTTTGTTTTTTTATAAAACGTTTGAACAGACTCATCTGTCTGCGCGGCGCAGACCACACGTAGACATTGTCATGCGCAAAATGTTTGTTTTTCCGAAGACGTTTCATTAAAAAAGTTCTGCGCGAGTTCTTCTTGGTGCAGACTTGGTTCAACCACTTCTAAGATCTTTTAAGATCTGGAGATGGTTAAACACCACAACCCACCACCACCAACCACCACCGGCCACCACCACCGTCCACCACCGTCTACCACCACCACCACCGTCCACCACCCAACACAACCGTCCACCACCCACCACCACCGTCCACCACCCATCACCCACCACCAACCACCACCCGCCAGCGTCCATCACCACCCACCACCACCACCACCACCGTCCACCACCATCACCGTCCACCACCCACCACCGTCTGTACACCTCCACCAGTTTATTTTAGAAGTCTACATATGTTAAAAAACAAACAATCTTTTTCTTGCAGACTGCAAACATTTGATCCACATCTTCTTCAACAGATATCTGCAGATGTGGTCTGTAGACTGCAAACATTTTACCTGTTAAAAAACAAACAACACCTAAGTCGTGTTTTAAGGCTATACATATATATTCTTTTTGAACGACGATAATCATTTAAAGGACTAACAAAGTGCTAGATAAAAACAAAGTTACATTTTAGAGAAATAAGAAGGGGAGCGACATCACTTTCTGTTTGTTTACCTCTTTGTGAGGCTGTTAATGGTTCAGACCTCTTACTGGTTCAGCACTTAACGGTTCAGACTGTTTGTTTCGCGAGCAAATGTCTGAATGGTTCAAACATTTGCCTCTGAATGGTTAAAAATTATACAGAGTCTGAATGGTTTAGACCTCTAATCTGAATTGGTCAGCCATTCGCTTCTGAACTATTAAGCATTATACTGGCTCTTAGTGGTTCAGACCTTTTACTGTCTCATCACTTAATGATTAGACCTCTTACTGGTTCAGCACTTAATCATTCAAAAGTTGTCAAACAGCCCCCCTAGACTACTTACACAACTAACAACTTAGATCTATTATATTGTACAAGAGGGCTAAATCATATGAAGTGTATGAGAGATTTAAAGAAAAATGTACTTTAGGAAAATTTAATATTGTTAACTCATAAAGCTACTTTTTTCACGATTTTTAAATGGCTATAACATTTTTATATTATAATATTTTTTTTTTAAATTCACTATATTAACGAGCATTTCTTTCTCTTTAATTAAAGTAAGTTATTGCTATAGTTTTCTTAATTTTTATTTTTTAAAGGATACATGATTACAAATTCAATATAAAAATCATTACGTGATTACAAATTAAAAATGATTTGTTAAAATAGATGTTATTACAATTATGCTTATTAACGAGATTACACATTCAAACAACTTAATTTATTATGTTTTATTACGTGATTAAATCTGTAAAATACGACATTACGTGGTTATTATAGGTAGATTGATTAATGTTTTGTATTACATTTATACTTAACACGTGATTTGACCTGAAATATTAGACATTCACATCTTTTGTTTTTTTATTATAGTTATTGTTAGTACGTAATAACGTAATCACTTTGTGGATTTTCAATAAATATTATAACGAAATCACGTAATAAATTCTCCACGATTTTGTTTTATTGTAAAAAAAATATATAAATCATTTAGGTGCTTTAAACTCAAATAAGTACCAAACCAATTAGGTTATACTTATAACAAGTACAGTATCCACAAAAGCCCCGCTTGCGGTCTGCTCATATAATGTAATATATGTGTGGGCGCTCGGGGGGGCAAAAGCAAAAGTGCACTAATTTTTAACGTTATTTTACTAATTTCGTGAAAATAACGTTAAAAAGAGGGGATCGTTAATCAGGCATCATGTGGTGGCGTTGATAGCCGAAAGACAAGGGGGTACATGCACCAATTGGCGTTTGTCTCAATTGCTGAGTGTTATGTGCCTTATGTCCAAGGCTTGATGCAAAACCACAATCGAGCCGGGGGTCTCATTGGAAGCAGCCTCTCTATTCCTACGGGGTAGAGGTAAGGCTGTCTACATCCCACCCTCCTCAGACCCTACCTTAGCTTTGCTATAGGTGGGATATACTGAGTACGATGATGATGATGATGATGAAGTACAGTATCCACAAACGCTTTTAAAAGCTCGCCTATGCAAATTCACTATGAATCTGGTATTGGGTTAATGATCAATAACCTCATTTCTTGGTAACAATGCAAATTCACTATGAATCTGGTATTGGGTTAATGATTAATAACCTCATTTCAGGGTAACAAAATTCAAAGAAGAAACACGTTAACAAGAAAAGTAAGTTCCGTTTTACATCTAAAATGACCAAATTCAATGATATAATTATGTTTCAACTTTTTTTCACATTATAAAATTTTGAAAAGGGATCTGCGAGTCCAAGGCGTTTACTGAACTTTATCATACGGCTTTAGATTATAAAAGCTTGAATGAGGAAGTCTAGTCTAAGTTTGTATGCCATGTTTGATTGGAGCACTGATTACATATATTAGTGAGACCATAAAGATATTTATATATATTGTAGCAAATTTAAACGTGTATACTAAGATTTACCTTTTTTAATATATGTATGCACCTATAAAGATATACATGCATCTTCATTACATCAGTTAATGGCATTTGAGTCCCATTTTTTTTGTAACTTGTATACATAAAGGTGGCAATTTTATGAGAACTCGCTCTTAAAAATGGTGTTCAAGTTTTAAATTGAGTATAATCCACTCGCACTTGGAATGATTTTGTTTATCACTATTGTATAACATTTATAGACGACTCACATCTATAGTTAAGTCGAGGTTCATTGACAAAATTAATAAATAACTTTTTTCACGCCAAATGGTCTAATGTGTCTCCGCCAATACTAGAATAAAGTCTGAATTGTTAATGATGCACATTATAATCTTAAAGGCCTGTGTTGAAGGCAGAATCATGAAAAATTGCTAAGCATGAAAAAATTTATGTTAAGAATAAACATGTCTTCTTTCTTTTAGACTTTGATACTTTTGGTTTCCTTGTTCCTGAAACTGTCAGTTTCTATTGGATATTTTAGTGTAATCGGGACTAACTTGGTAATCAAATGAAATTATAATACACATCAAACAAGTTAGGAGCTGCGAGAGTGTCCGCTTGTTCGAGTGGTTATAATTCCGAGTGTTCGGGCTCAGTGCCAAATGGAGGTTCCAAGGGGGCAACGCCCCCTTGGCGGGGGTCCGGAGGTAGCGCTCATAGGGGCAGGGTTCAAGGGGCGGTAGCCCCTGAAGGGGTCTAAGAGGTAGAGCCCCTGGCTAGGGTCGAAATTAACAGATAATAGCCAAAGGCAGTTAATCATCCCTAACCCTGAATTTCATATCAGTTTTTGGTCGTAGTTCATGTAGTTCATACGATTTTCACAAATAAACATACTATTGTTCGATTTCAATTCGAGTTATATCCGATTGAATTATTAGGGAGAACCACCAAAATAATTTAATCCGAGAGTGATGACATGCCTCTCTAATTATCCATGTTTATAAAATTTCCCAACAGTTTCATTGAGAGAGTGCAGCTTATTACACGTTTATGTATCATTCTTATTAAATTTTCCTTACGTTCATTAATATTAATCACAGACAAAAAAAATGTATATATTTGTTGAGAAAATCGTTTGTACCTTGTATAATCAGCCTGAGCAAATAGCTTGAATATATATTATTCTACAACCAATCTTAAATCACCATCATCATATTCAGTAAATCCCACTAATAGTACAACTAAGATAGGGTCTGAGGAGGGTAAGATATAGACAGCCTTACCTATACCTCGTAGAAATAGAGAGTCTGCTTCCAATTAGACCCCCGGCTTGATAGTAGTTTTCATTTCTCTATGTTAAATGAAATCCAAAAATGAATATCACATACAGTTAACTATACCATGTTAAACTTAAGACTTCAACCTTTTTTTTATTTTTATTAAGTTATACCCACTACTAGAAAATACACATTTCTTGACGCACCATAAAACGGTAATTATGACACGCAAAAGCGTGTCGTTGATTGAGGAGTCATAAAATTAATATGACATGCAGCCTTTATTGTACATACCAGTCTTGAGAATTAATATAACGATAATCTTTTAAAAAAGAGATTAAGAGGACATTTGGGGTTGTTTTGTCAAAAGTTCTATAACAATTAATTTTTAGTGTATCATTTTATTAAACATATTTGTTTTTTTGGATTCATTTGTTATTTTTCTAAAAGTATTTAAAAGTTTTTTTTTTTTTTTTTTGAGATCTGTAAAAAAAAACTATTATTTAAGCATCAAATAACACCAAAATAATAACGGAAGTTTTTTTATTATTTACAAATCAAATTTTCATTGAATTAAACCTTTTAACACAAGAGTTCCATCTAAGTTTTAACAATGCAACTTTTCTTATAAAAGTTGCAAATTTCAATAAAATATGCAACCTTACAAGAGAAAAGTTGCAATTTTAATATGATTCTCCAACTTTTTATAAAAAAATGTTGCATTATATATTTTAATGCTAACCTTTTTGTTGAGCGAAATTGCATTAGAGTCCAATGCAACACAATTGAAAAGGGTTGAATATAAAAAGTTGCATTATCCTCATTTTCTAGTAGTGGAAGATGCGGGTGGGATGAGAAATCATGAGAGACCGGCGAGAACATCGCCTCGTCGATTGGGTACCTTCCAAAAGCAGCACCAAACAACATGGCCATATCCCAAAACCACTATGACGAGCCTAACTGTAACGAGCTTAAACCTAAAAACAAGCTCATTAATTAAACTAGCCCGAGCTCAACCCAGCTCATGAGCCTGAACGAGACATTGTTAATATAATTTTTAATTAATATTTTAGATATATATCACTTTTCATAAGTCCGTACAATTCTTTCTCTTTAACAGTTTTCAAGTTTTTCCATGATTTGCTATTGGAAATTAACCATGATTTCCATATTTTCAACATCTACATGGCAGGGAATAGTATCACCCTGCCATTGGTTTAAATGGGCGGCAGCCTCTCCCCCATTGTACCAACCAGTTTATTATTTTATACACACTTTAAAATTATGTTTTTGCCCTGCAATAGTGTTTCTCTGCCATTAGTTCAAATGGGATGCGAGCAACATCCATTGGACCAACCAGTTTATTATTTTATATCCAAAATTACGTTTTTGCCCCCAGTTAAAAAATATGGTTTTGCCTCAACTTCAAAATACATTTACCCTTTTGCCCCGAGCTAAAAAATACGATTTCGCCCTCGGTAAAAAAATTACGCTTTTACCCTCAGCCAAAATTAAGTTTTCGCCCCAGCTCAAAATAAAATTTTGTTTTCCCCCGTCTCAAAATTACGAATTTACACATGTTTATTATTTTATACCTACTTTAAAATTACGGTTTTGCCCACAGTTTAAAATTACGTATTTGCCCCCAGTTCAAAATAAATTTATGCTTTTGCCCCCAGCTAAAATTTACGAATTTCCCCTCGGTTCAAAATTACGATATCACTCTCAATTCAAAATTACGTTTTTGCCCCCAGTGCAAAATAAAAATATGGTTTTCCCCTAGCTAAAAATTAGGATTTTTCCCAAAAAAAATAAAAATAAAAATACGACTTTGCCCCTAGCTAAAAATCGTGTCAAAGAGCTGCCTAATACTCTTTTTACTTTTTATTTCTAGCAAAATTGTACTACTGTTTTTTTAATTGGTTGAGAATTATCAACACTTGCATCCCACCTCTAAAATTACAATATTTAAAACTTACAATTTAGAAGTCCATTCCATTTATAAATTCCGAAACAAAACTGCTATGGCATTTCTTTAGTTTCACCATTACTATTTTTTATTATACATTTAAGTAAATTAACTATTAGCTAATTAAGTTAAGTTGCAAATAGTTTTTCTTTTATACGATATAGTTAACAATTTGTGTAATTATTATTATTGCTTTTATCGATATGAAACACAACTCGATATCCGTTTGGTCATAGCACGACTTTATTGTTTAGGTATCGATGCCGTAACGAGTCGAACCGATATCGTCTAGATTCCTGATATTAACGTTATTTTTACTATTTCGTCTACGTTTCCATTTAAAATTTGTTAATAATTGGATCGCCATATTGAGTGACAGTACCAATATCGGCCGGTTTCTCGCCATTAACGTTAGTTTTACCACCGCGTCTGTGTTTCCATTTAAATGCTATTAAAAATCGGGTTGCCCCGCCGTAGAGCACGGGTGTAGCCCACTAGTTACATAAACAATAACTGCAATAGAAAATTAACCCTTATGCTTATATAATGTTTTTTTTATGACGGTAAAAAGATGACACACAAAAATAGTTTCATAAATTTATTAAATTTTGTACAACCAGGACATTTTTTTCTTGACACGCATTTAAATGCCATAAAATAAGCGTGTGTCATTATTCGCATGTCAAGATAGATCTTGTTTTTTTATGATGCTAAAAGAATGACACACAAAAAAGTGTGTCATAAATATATTGAATTTTGAAAAACCATGACATTTTTTTTTCTTGACAGGAACTTTCGAATGTCATAAAATGAGCGTGTGTCATTGTTTGCGTGTCAAGATGAATCTTGTTTTTTTTATGACACCAAAAACATGACACACAAAAAAGAATGTCATAGATTTATTAAATTTTGTAAACCATGACATTTTTTTCTTGACATACGCTTTTGAATGTCTTAAAATATACATGTGTCATTGTTCGCGTGTCAAGATGAGTGTATTTTCTAGTAGTGACCTCAGAAATAGATATAGGACTTATTGTTGAATTATACTATAAAGAGTATGTTTTAGATATGGGTGCAGGTAGTGTAGAAGTAGTCAAGCAGTGGTAGCACGAGCTATTTTTTAACTCTGTCTCTGTAGTGTAAAAATATCCATCAACTTCATCTACATAATGTAATTTTTTTTTCGGTTTTATACAAATGATATCCTTGATCCATAAAAATAATAATAATTTAGAATACCCCTGAATTTTTAGGCTAGATGTGACACTGATTTTAGTGTTTGCATCGGTAGTTGATTAGTTAGACAACCATAAAGTAGGATAGGTATATCATCGAGTAAATTACAAAAATCGTCCTTTATGTATGTCACTTATTGCAAACTGTGTCCTTTGTCTTTAATAATTACAGAAAACGTACTCGATGTTTCCTTGCAAGTTATGTCCTTTAGCCATAACTCAGTTAATTTTTGTGGTTAAATCTGACCAAACAGACCCCACGTGAGGGTATTTTGGTCATTTTACTCTCATGTGGGTTCCATTTAGTCGGATTTAACCACAAATATACCCTCATGTGGGGTTCATTTGGTCAGATTTAACCACAAAAATTAACTGAGCTAGGGCTAAAGGACATAAATTACAAAGGTGTGCAAACATCAAGTATGTTTTCTGTAATTATTGAAGACAAATGACATAGTTTTTAATAAGTGACATACATTAATGACGATTTTTGTACTTTACTCTATATCATCAACTCTTATTTTTAAGTTCTTAACTTTACATATTAATACCTTTTCTTATGTTTTTATTTTTCAAAATAATAAATTCAAATTATCATCAAATCAACAATTGTTAAAAAAGTGTACTCATCTATGTAGCAATATTCTTATAATAGTGGTTTTGGTGGGGACGTGGTAGGAGATGGTGGTGCAATGGTATAAGTGGGGTGAGGTTAGGGGATGGTGGTGATGTTGTTTAGGAGAGAGAGAGAAAGTACAAATGAGCTTAAGAGAAGGTGTATGTATATATTTTTTCAAATAATTTTGATAAAGGTATTTTGGTCATTTCATAAAAAGTAACCACCTCCCCTACCTAAACCACTAAACCACCACAGCACCATCCCCCCCCCCCCGGCGCCTAAGTACGAAAATTTAAACGAAGATCTATAAATTAACATTAAAAATTTAGACTTAAGATTAAATCAAATTTGTACTTAGATTAGCGCGGTGGGTGTGTGACCGATGGTGGTAAAACAATGATGGAATGGTGGTGACTGGTGACGTCGTCGATGGTTGATTGTAGAAGGTTGTTTGGTGCGGGGAAGGTGATGAATTTTGGGGGGCTAGTGTTTCATTATCAAAGAGAGAGAGAGAGAGAGGAAAGGGGTAGCTCAATGGGTAGGTGGGTCGAGATAGTGTTGATAGTGGTTGTGGTGACATGTGGTGGCTAATCAGAGTTTTACGGCAACAAATGGTGAAGAGGGGTTAGGCCGAGCTTAGGGACGAGGCAGTGTTTAAATCTCAAAAGATTAAAACCCAAACATTGATGGTATTGGACAAGAAGTTGGTGAAGAAAGGTAGTAGTGTCGTAATGAAGGTATCGGTGCAATGGAAGAATCAATCGACTCATGATGTGACTTGGGAGTACTTGGATGAAATGAAGCTTTGGTTTCTAGACTTTATTGATCTCACTTCTTGAGAACAAATAGTGAGTTAAAAGGGATTCTTATTGTAAGTTGTATAGAGTTTTTCATGTTCAATGGATTATAGTATGGTCTTTAGATAAACTTATTCTCTATATTTGTGGCTCTTTGTTATCGATTCTAATTGTAACACCCTAGGAAAATCACACATTGGCCGTGAACTCGAGAGATTATTGGTTCATAATGAATGCACTGGCTCTTAAATCATTAACACGTTTTGGGCTTAATGCCAGTGGATGAGAGGAGAACTCCACAATTAAGCATGCCCATGTGGGAGTAGTATATGATGAGTGACTTTCTGGGAAGTCTCTCCCAAGGCAACTGAAAGAAAAACTGTGAGCTTTTCATTGGCAAAGCAAACAATATGGGTGGTACATGAGGCCGTATGTTACAAATGGTGTCAGGGCCACTCATCTGCCATTAGGGGTGGTGGGGTAAACCTCATCGATGATGATGACAGATGAGTCCATGAGGGATGTTTAAGATGAAACCTTAGGTAAATCTCAAATTTCTAATTAGGATGGTAGGGCAAACCTTATCGAGGACGATGAGTCCATAAGGAGGGTGATTGTAACACCCTAGGAAAATCTCACATCGACCATGGAAAAGAAGTATTCTTATTTCATAAGGAATATCCTACCTCTTAAATCACCAACGCGATTTAGGCATATTGGTTGTGGAGCAATTGAAAACTTTACAGTTAAGCGTACTCAGGTGAAAGCAGTACTAGGATGGGTGACCTCCTAAGAAGTCTACACCTGGCAAACAAAAAACAAATTAGTGAGCTTTTGCATGGGCAACCCATCAGAAGAAAACATACAATATTAGTAGTGTGAAAAGTCATATATTACACTAATCCTTTAATTCTTCACAAACTAATGAAACTCCTCAAAACCTGCGAGTCTCATTTATTGGGTCTACGCATTACACTAAAATTCTTAAATTAGAAAGTCCATTTCATATGCAGCGGAAAATGTTGAAACATAACAAGCCATAACATCTAAATCGATTACATAATACTCAAAACAAATGTAAGTGTTTAGAAGCAAAACATAAACAAATGAGAGATTTTAGCCTCTAGGTACACCTTCACTTCCGAGCCAATCATGTCTAGCCTGTTGTAAATACTAAAAGTAACTATGAAAAGTGGGCTCTAATTTCATAAAACATATATGAAACTTCTCCATATCAATTTCATCACACATAACTATGCATAAAACCTAATAAATGCGCATCACAAGCATCCACAACTTTAACATTCTTTAAACATGAATATAAGTCAAACATTTAAACTATGCAACTTTCGTTTTCTTAAAGCTGCAAGTCATGACTATATATCATGTAGCTTTGTAGTAGACCATATAAATATAAATATTTCTATGAATATGAAATGACTATAGGGAGAAAAAACCACAGAACCATGTTACATATAACAGTACATAGCTATTCAAAATAGCACACAGTATAACAGTGTCTGACTTATAAAACTTCAAATTATTAAAAATTTCATTTAACATTTGTATTCACTAACGATTATTTATACGCAATGAAATAATTATCTTAGTGATTTGCGTAAACTTATGAAATGCAACAATTTAACTCAGTTTACCTAAAGGATATAAAAACATTTAACGAGTGTGTAAGAAACAAGATCAAGCAAAACTAGAAACACGAATTTCAGTTACTATATCAATAGGGTGATGCACTCTATTTGGCAACTACTTGCACAACTACAACAATCATATTCGGTGAAATCCTACAAATATCAAAGTTATTGGTAGGGTCTAAGAAATGTAGGATGTAGATTAACAATACATCTATCCCAGAGGATTAAGAAGTTGTTTCACGCCAATGTGAGGTAACCCCCTTGGAGAGGCACACACCTCTTAAGAGGGAGGCCTTAGGTTCAAACCTGGGTAAGGGGAAATAATTTAGAAATATTGGTGTAAAGGAGTAAAAATCGGCCGCTAAAAAAAGTAGTTGCTTCATAAAGAGAGACCCCAGTTCCAAAACAGAACTCGAACATGAAAAGGATATTAGATATAAAGAAGTTCTTCACACCTAATCTAAACAACTGTTAACACAAAGAACTAAAAATATAGTATTCTTAAGCTCTCTCTCTCTCTCTCTATATATATATATATATATATAGAGAGGAAGTGTAGGATACAAATACCCTTATCCTACATTACGTACGCTATATCCATGGTCGTATAGTACGTGTCCCTGTTTCATTTTTCTTTCATAAGGTTAAATCAAACAATTCATTCAATCAGCTGAGGGCAAATTAGTCTATTTATTCAATCAGAATGAAGTTCGTTACACCACTCTCCCGGTAATTATGATTCGAATAGATCCACAGAGCAGTACCGGACGAAACACAGATGTTGAGTTTGAAGATGCTCGATCGATCGGTGATCAGGTTCAATTATCTGCTTATCAGAGAGTTGCGATTGATGAAGTTATAAATCCTTATTCTGCAAATGCAAATGCAAATACAAGTGGTGTAAATGAGTGTTCGAATGGTAAGTTTGTTAATTCAGATGTTTAAATTGTTCGCAGATGCTTTTGTGTAATCGTTTTAATGATTTTTGTATGATTATAACTGATTGGAAGGTTTTGAATGTTATTAGAGGATAATTGATATGAAAGCAAAGTGTTTAAGTTCACATGTTATGACTTATGAGTCTAACAATTTGCATGTGATGTTAATCCTAAATGCTGATTTCGCATGTTATGATATCATAAATCGCATGTGTAAAACATATTATCAAAATGTCAATTCCGCATTTTATGAGTCCAACAATTCGCACATTGTTATGATGAAAGTTTGGAGTTTCAATATATCACACGTTATGAGTCTGATAAATCGCATGTGTTGTCTCTTTTTTATTTGATTATGTAGATGAAAGGCTTTATATTCCGGAGGTTGAAGCATCAGCTACACCTGTGGTTGGAATGCAACTTAGTTCTCTTGAACAAGCATACGTGTTTTACCAAACATATGCTAAGTTAGCTGGTTTTTCTACTCACAAAGGTGGTGAAGTACACAGTGGTGGTATAATCAAAACTAAGTATTTTGTTTGCTCTATAGAGGGACATAAGCCATTGTTTATTGATGATGCTTATTCGAAATCAAAAAAGCCATTCAAATCAAGGAACTGTAACACCCCGAAAATGGGTTTGGTAATTAAACCCCGTTAATACTAAAGATGGGGAAAGTACCGTTAGTGGTAAAAGTAAACCGGCAAATATTAGGAATAAATTGAATAATCCTAATATTTATTTAAAAGTGAATAAGAGCTTTCAAGAAAATAGAATGGATAAAAGGCCCGATTTAACGGGACTTAAAGTAAAACGGATTATGACTTCCCGAACCTACTAAACTGACTAGGAATAATTCTAACCTAGTTAGATAGTGACTTATGAGTGGGTTAAAACCCTTAAATTATGAACTAAGGAAAATGTAGGGGCCAAACTTGTTAAACTTGAAACTTGATTTATTAAAAACAAGAATTAAAAACAAACCAAACATCCACTTGGGGTTGTCTGGTCGTTGAAGAAGCAGGGGGGCGACATGGGTTTTCTTCAAACCCTAAAATCCTCACAAAACTCACAAATTGGAGCCTCTAATCAAGTCTAAATCGAATTTCAAGCACAAATTCATGAACACCTAGTTGAAAGGATCATAAGGTATGTAAAATTGTGATGTTTTGATCCATCTTAAATTCTAGGTTATTTGTAAGAAACTGAAATTGAGCTTGATTATGTCATGCATGGATGAATCTTGAAGTAATATGATGTCTAGGAGTAAACCCTAGTCAATAACATGTTGGATTATTGGATAATCTATGAAATTCATAATGATCCATTGATAAGTTAAGGGATAAATTACACTTTTCGTCCTTTATGTTTATAGCGGGTTGCAATGGATAACCTTTAACTTTAATAATTACAGTTACAGTCCTTTATTTGTAAAACCCGTTACACCTTAGGTCCTTTAACCCTAACCTAGTTAAAACTTTAAGTTAAGTGAAGTCATGTGCAACCCATGTGAGGGCAAAATAATAATTTAATACAAAGAAAAATATCAAAATTTAAAAATTATAAATCTAAACTCTCTCTCTCTCTCTCCCTCCCCTGTATTCTCTCTATACATACCATTTTACACCCATCTTCTACAACTATCATCATAAAGTCACCACCACCTACACCACCGCACCAACATTAACCAACAGCTGAGATTATTTTCACCTCTCCAAAAAACCGACTCAAAACCCTGTATATATAAGCCCTCATCGTCTCGTCATCATTCACCGTCTCCTACCTTCTCTCTCTGAAAACACTTCTCCCTCTAGAGAATTTCACAACACAGAACTTTTCAAAACCACAACGGCGTCTTCTGGGCTCGTTATGGTTATCCTGTTTGCTATGATAGCCGGATCTGCCCTTTCTCAGTCATCGACTACTTCTCCGACGGGTTCGCCGACTGCTTCTCCGACTTTACCGCCGCCGTCCCCGGTCGTTTCTCCGCCGATGGTCGCTCCGACTTCAAACATAGTATACGGCACACTAACAAACATAGTATGATTTGGTAAGAAATTGATGCGATTTTTTCTTGTAAAGTACTATATCTGTTGCGATGAGTGTGTATGTATGAGTGATTGGAACAATTGATATGAATTTGAGTGTGAATGATTGGTTTAGGGTTTTGAGAGCTGCCATGGTATGTACGGATGGGTGGTCTAGGGTTTGGTAGTTGAAAATTAATAAAATTGGTGGAATATATTGAATTGGGATATTAGTAAACATGAAGAAGGTGGTATGGGAAGGGATCAGGAATCCTGATTCAGGACTACATTGAATCTGAAGGTTGATGAATATTTGTGGACTTTGTTATGTAGAGAGAGAAAGAGAATACAGGGGAGAGGGGAGAGAGAACAGGGAGATGATGATATTTTATAATTTTTATATTTTGATATTCTTTTTTTTGTTACATGACTGTTTTGCCCTCACATGGCTTGCACATGATCTTACTTAACTGAAAATTTTAACCAGGTTAGGGTCAAAGGACTTAAGGTGTAACAGGTTTTGCAAATAAAGGACTATGACTGTAATTATTAAAGTTAAAGGTCATCCATTGCAACCCACTATAAACATAAAGGACGAAAAGTGTAATTTATCCTAAGTTAAGTGGGTTTATTGACAATATGATGAACACTCGGATTAGAGTGTTAAATTGATGAAAAATTGATTGTTATAATATAAGTTCTTGATGTAATTCATGAACACTAGACTTAGAGGTTTGATTGTTATGTAAATCTTGGTGAAAATAACTAATTATAAACTAGTTAGTAAATATGTGAAATTATGCACATTAGGTGTTTGTAAAAATGCCTAAATGAGAACTAAAGTATTGAATTTAGAGTGAAAACGCGTATTCGAATGATATGGCAATTACGCGTGATATGAAGTGATAAGAGTTCTAAATACTATGTTGATTTAGAGTTAATGTAGTAAACATGTGATTGAAAGTAGTTAACTTTAGATAAGTTAAGTTAACTAATCATGAAGCCGAATAGTAGCTTCGGCATAGAAAATAAGTGAGGTGGAATAGTCGTGATTGTTAATGACTAATTTAACCGCCTTGTAAATGTTTGACAATAGTTTGACGCGTAACAAGCTAGGTGAAAGCTTGGAGGAGGGAGCGGGTCAAACGGAGCAAGTACGGAAAGAAAAGCGTGGCGTGGATGCGAGGTAAGTGTAATTTACACACTTATGTAGAATACCCGTGTATTCGATACATTGTAAACGTGATAACGATAATATTGGAAATATGGAAATTTGTCAAATATCGACTAATGTAAATCAAGGTTAAAAGGATACCCATGGCGTAAGCCGAAATGGGTTGAATTTGTAAGAAAATAGTGTAAAAGAAAAAGGGGTATGATAATAAAATCCGGGATGGGATGGATGTATGAATTCGAGATCAAAAACGATGTTTTGGATTAAATAGATAATGTTGGGCATATACTCCAAACGGGTCGAATGGTGGTGATAACACCATTTGACAATATCGACTAATATGGTTGTCAAGTCTTATGTTAACAGGACCAATTAGCAAATCGGATAATTACGTCACCATTGATGGTGTGATAATGAAAACGAGGTATAAATCGGGTCTACTTATTGATCCGGGCCAGGTACGCATAATTATGTTGTAGTTAAGAATGCTATTTTGGTCGAATAATTTGAGAGAGAGTCCTTCGTCATAAAAGGACCAAAATCGACCAAAACGCCCTTGTAGGCTAAGTTGAACAAACAACCCTTAAAGGTTGTTTGGAAGCGAATTTCATGATTAGATAAATACTTAGAATAAGTATAGAAGTTGAAAGATGTAATATGTTAGTCAAAAGGCACTATTTTAGTTTTTGCCGTAAATTAATGATCCAAGTGGTAAAAATTTGGTTTATATTGATCACCACATTAAACCCACCTTAAATATAGTTGTGGTGGGAGATTTTAGGATAAGAAATGTGGTGATGGAATGTTAGAAGCAATCGAAAGCGATTTTAGGCTCGAAAGTGCTTAAATACCCTTAACGGGTCAAAATAAGCATACGAGCGAAAACGGGTTTAAATTGTGTAATAAACCTATGATTATAACCTAATATAGTAGGTAACATTAATTTGAAGAAGTGTATGAGATATATGAATCAAATAAATACGTTTGTTTGATAAAATGCATAAACGGGTTAAAATTCGGTAAAAAGGTAACGAGTCGAAGGCTTAGAAGTCTCAAAATTTCTTATGTTGGATGTAGGATTTTAACTCGATAAGATGGAGGATTAAATTACGGACGCGTAGGAAAAAGAATCGGGTAAAACGGATCAATAACGAAGAAGTTATGGCCATTTCCGTGAAATCAGATCGTGCTGGGTATGTACAACATCTGCTGAAGGCAACAGGCTGTGAAAAACAGGGCTAGGCGTGACGCCTAGGCCCTTGGCATCACGCGAAGCCCCTTAACTCCGAAAATTTTTAAATTTTGTCATTTTTAACCCCTGTACTTGTTTGAACTTAATATTTGACTATCAAAACTAACTTTTAAGTTGGTTTTGATCATAGGTGAATGCCAAGATTGCACGGATGAAGATCAAGCGACGAGCAAGAACCGAACACGATCACGAAATAAGCTTCCGCACTATGTATCGTTATTATGTTAAACGACGAACGTACACATGATATGTTGTATACTTTTTAAATTGTAAAAAAGTTTTAATAAACCCGTAATTTCCAATGCATATGTAATCTTAATTACATGACTGTTTTTCGTAAATGATACGTTAAACCTTAATTTATAAGAACGGGTGTTACAGGAACAGAGGGACTATTAGAACTGGGTGCAAAGCTCAACTTATGATTTGTTCAATGGATGGTAGATCATATACAGTCAAGAAATTTGTTGATGGCCATAATCATAAGTTTGTATTTCCACACGATATTCATATGCTGCCAGCTTACAGGCAATTGTCAGAAGTCGAAGAGGAAATGATATGGGAACTAGGTACTCTAAACCTTGGCCCTGTCAAAGCTTTTCATATAATGAGGAAACGATACGGTGGTTTTGAGAATGTTGGTGCCACGGTCGATGATTGTAAATGTAACACCTGTTCTTATAAATTAAGGTTTAACATATCATTTATGAAAAACAATCATGTAATTAAGATTACATATGCATTGGAAATTACGGGTTTATTAAAACTTTTTACAATTTAAAAGTATACAACATATCATGTGTACGTTCGTCGTTTAACATAATAACGATACATAGTGTGGAAGCTTATTTCGTGATCGTGTTCGGTTCCTGCTCGTCGCTTGATCTTCATCCGTGCACTCTTGGCATTCACCTATGATCAAAACCAACTTAAAAGTTAGTTTTGATAGTCAAATATTAAGTTCAAACAAGAACAGGGGTTAAAATGACAAAATTTAAAAAAATTTCGGAGTTAGGGGGCTTCGTGTGACGCCAAGGGCCTAGGCGTCACGCCTAGCCCTGTTTTTCACAGCCTGTTGCCTTCAGCTGATGCTGTACATACCCAGCACGACCTGATTTCACGGAAACGGCCATAACTTCTTCGTTATTGATTCGTTTTACCCGATTCTTTTTCCTACGCGTCCGTAATTTAATCCTCCATCTTATGGAGTTAAAATCCTACATCCAACATAAGAAATTTTGAGACTTCTAAGCCTTCGACTCGTTACCTTTTTACCGAATTTTAACCCGTTTATGCATTTTATCAAACAAACGTATTTATTTGATTCCTATATCTCATACACTTCTTCAATTTAATGTTACCTACTATATTAGGTTCTAATCATAGGTTTATTACACAATTTAAACCCGTTTTCGCTCGTATGCTTATTTTGACCCGTTAAGGGTATTTAAGCACTTTAAAGCTTGAAATCGCTTTCATTCATTTCTAGCATCTTATTCCTACATTTCTTATCAAGTAATCTTCAACTACAACTCTTTGTGTGTTGGATTTCAATGTGTATATCTATATGTTCCGAGTTTTACCCTTCGGATTGTTATTTTACGACAAGACTCAAATAGAACTATTTGACTAACATATTACATCTTTCAACTTCTATACTTATTCTAAGTATCTATCTAATCATGAAATTCGTTTCCAAACAACCCTTAAGGGTTGTTTGTTCAATTTAGCCTACAAGGGCGTTTTGGTCGATTTTGGTCCTTCTTTTACGACGAAGGACTCTCACCAATTATTCGACCAAAATAACACTTTTAACTACAACATAATTATGCGTACCTGGCTCGGATCAACATATGGACCCGTTTTAATACCTTTCGCTATTAATATCTAAATAATAGCAATGCTAACCATGTGTTAATTCCTGTGATCATAAAACTCAACAAGCAATCATCAAATATTATTGACAAATGGTGTTAACAACACCATTTGACCCGTTTAGTCGAAATGACCAATTGTCATTATAAGATGGCACTTAATTACCAATTCACCCCTTAAACCTATCCCGGATTAATTTTTGAAATCATCCAACTTGAAAGTCGTTTCCTGTTTTATTTGACCCATTATGACTTATGCCAAATGGTGTCGTTTTAAATCCCTTTATCTATTCGTTAACCCATGTCCGGATTACCATTTCACCATTTTTACCCCTTTTCTACCATAATTTATGGTTTCTACCATTTTCGCTTGTTCCGACTAGCATTATATCGCGCCGGAACATCATGTTTCATTTACTTAATATAAATCGTATTCCATGCTCACAAATAAGCATTTTGTAATAAAAGTAAAAAGGGCGTAAGCTTAACTTACCTCGCATCCGAACTACGCTTTTCCTTTCCTTCGTGATTCGTTTGACCCGCTCCCTCATCAAGCTTCCACCTAGCTTGTTACGCGTCAAACTATCATCATCATTTTCAAGGTGGTTAGATTAGTCATTCAAGATCATGACCTTCACACCTTATGAATCTTTTACCACTATTCTTAATGAACCTTATCATAGGTCGGTTTGACTTTTAAAAGTCAAACCACCAATTTACAAATATGAATGCACTAACAAGTTCACATGACTCGATTTAGGCACATTATCAACCACTTAGTGAGCGTCATCTTTTGAGATGCTACTTCTACTAACATGTTATCTAATTCATACCTCAAGTAACCATAAATCAACATGTAATTTTAGTCATTGTATGCATATATACACTTTGACCATCATAACCATGGGTTTAACTCTTGTGTCAAAACCCACTTCTAATCACTTATGAACTCTTAACAAAATCTCTAATTTGTTCAAATAGTTCATTCATATGAATTAATATGATGTTTATACACATCAATTTCATCAAATCAACATAACCCACTTAGCTCATACTTGGCTATTTGATAAATCACTAGTTTATGGCACAATTCTACAAGTTTGCATCTAGGGTTTGTTCCTAGACTTGTACCCACACTAATATCACTATAACATTGAATATTCATGCAAGAATTTCGTTCATGCATGTTCATCACAAATTCGAAATATCAATAAACATCAAAATTCAACATACCTTGTGATCCCCTAGGCTTGGTGAGCACGATTTTATTAAAAGCCCCAAATTCTTGGCTTGATTTCTCTTTGATTTTAGCAATTTTTGTGAGTTAGGGTTCTTGGAAGGGAACCCCCTTTTTTCTCCTGTAAACATCGACCAAAACACACACATATGTGTGTGTTTTGGTGTTTTTAAGTTTTAATTATAAACTTGTTTCCAATTGTCCACTTTTAGTCCCTCAAGGTTTTATTTCGATCTATTTAAGTTATAATCCATTATTTATAACTTAATCACATATTATTAACTAGGTTAATTATTCCTAGTTAATTTAATGGGTTCGGGAGTTCTAACCCGTTGTATTTTAAGTCCCGTTAACTCGGGCTCTTATAAACTCAAACTCTTAAAACTTTGATTCGCTTGTATTTAATTATTAGGATTTCTTATTTAAATCCAATTATTTACCTGGTTATTTTTACTACTAACGGTACTTTACCCGTCTTTTAGTATTAACGGAGTTTGATTACCAAACCCGTTTTTGGGGTTTTACAAGTCTACCCCCCTTAAAGAGGTTTCGTCCTCGAAACCTTTTTCTTACCTAATTTATCGAGTTTACCTCCATGCATTTGCTCTGGATAATCAATTAAGCATTTCTCATACTTTAACCGATTGTTAGTATTACCAGAAAAGTATGGTAATATCCTTTTGGTTATTAATCATCTACGTATCTTACATGACATAATGCGTCTTGAAATAACGTAATCTCGTTATTTCCACTAGTTTAATTAGCTTAGCGATATCCATCGCTTTCATATACTGTCGAATTCTTTATGAATCCGTTACTTTGTCCCGTTTAAAGGTCTTTAGTGAAATCTTTCACTTTTAGCAACAAATTCTTTTATTTCAAATTTATTTATTCGGTTCAGTTATACCGAATCTACCGCTTACAAGCAAACCAAATTTCTTGATTTTGAATTGCTGACCTTAACCGGTATCACTAACTAGACTTATTAGTCCAGTTACTTTTACCGCTCGCTTGGTTATAATGTGATTTTACCTCACATTGCATTTCTTGACCGTGATCGTGTCACATCATGTTTAATTCATATCAACCTTTCATTTTCGAAAACATCACTTTTTCGAATATATCGTCTTGCGCCTATTAGTTTCAAGACTTGAATCTTTCATGCTTACTATTCAATTTCCTTTCAGAATTTATATTTGTAAAAATGTTATTTCTTACTAAAACTGAATTTTAGTCTAACGTTTTTCTCTTTAACTATGTTAATTACTCATATCAAGGAAATTAACAACCCATAATTTATTGTTTTCCGTTCTCTTTTTACGCGGAGAATCGTAACAAGTTCCCTCACCTTACACAATTGACCCGTAGATTCCTTCACTTAACCTCGTAGGCTATTTCCTTAGGCTTTCATCTCTTTAAGACGAGGCCCTTATGATCCCTTTGCTACTGTTCATGACCCGTAGGTCATTTTGGCCCCGTAGACCTTTACACTAATTAATATCCCGTAGGTTATGATGATCCCGTAGATCATCTTTTATTCTAGTCTTTATTCAATTGTCTATTTATACATATATAGCTTTAAAGCATCCTTTGTTATGTTTGGAATCATTTAATTTTGCTTTTGAGCTTTAGTTGACCTTGACCGTAGTCTAAGGTTTCATTTGTTTACTTTCGGACTATCTTTCCGACTTTACGACTTCTAACGTCATTTACACGTCAGTTTGTCCTATGCTTACCATTACCCGGTTCATACTTATATTCCTTTACCACCCATTACCCGGGTCCTTCTATCTTATTGTTTTTAGCTTTCCGGTTTCACCGGTTTGCGGTTTCCTATTATATTAAGCGTTATTCCTTAATTGACTCATTTTGGGTGAATTTTCATCACTTATGAATGTCAAACTTCATCCTTTATTTGACCCGTCCAACTTTGAAATGGTTGAACGTAATTACAAAAATTTACGTTTGCGAAAATTCTTGTCATCTTTTAGTCATGACTCATATTCCGAGTCTTTTGACTTTCTATTTCGCGTTCCTGTTTCTCAGTCTACGCATGCGTTTAAATCCTTACCCACCAACCGGGTGTTTTACTGAAGTCGTTATTATTGCAACCCTTACGGTATGCATTATGACTTCGCTTCGCTTTTATATTCCTACTTTGTTCTTAAATTTGGTGTTTTACAAAATCGGCCCGTTAAGAGTCATATTTGCATTCTTCGGGTTCGAGTGTAAGCACACCCCTCCCAATTGCATACCTTAATCATTTTACATTAATCTTTGTCCCTTCACTCGGGCTCATTATCCTAATGTAATACGCTTCCGTCACCCGGCTGTGCGTTTACATTATTATAAAATATTTTCTCATTTGATTCATTTGGGTACTTTTTAAGTTACTCCCATTCACCCCACCCTTACTACATCGGACATAAATGTGTTCATCATAAGAAGTTCATGGTACCACATGTTCACTACTTACTTGGCCAGAGTAAGCGATCAACACCTGGTATACATGACATTTTTATAATTTTCACATTACACCCCATGTAAGTAATGCCTCTATTTGTTTTTCTTGGAAACAATATCCCGGATAGGTTTTCTATTCAGGTTTTTCCAAGTTTTCAATCTACGTATGCAACTTTCAATCTCTACGTATTTGTTGCATATTACTATTTATGCAATAATTTAAAACGTGCACCTGATAATGCTTGCTCTAACAGGCTCCCCTTGCCATTAACTTATTCGCAATCGTTGCGCGATTTAGGTCCTTGGTGAGCGTGCTCTATTCGTCATACTTTGGACCGTTCCTCTGTCAAATCCATGATTTGTTAAACTCTCGCTATCTTCATATGCGAGTGTCCTTCAATCAAAAACTTATACAACAGTTAGTAATTTCAACATTAAAGGATGCCCGTATTATAATACAAGGCTTTTCTACTATACGCATCAACGCGTGTAATTTCGTTGACTACATCTATTCTATATCGTTTTTATTGGTGTAACGTGTATTACACGATAACCATATGTGTTGTTCTCAACACTTTAATCATACTAAACCTTTGATATACATGTACTTACCGGATTTGCGATCAAGCCTCGAACCGAACACCAATCTTTATCAAGAGCGTAAG
Source organism: Helianthus tuberosus (assembly GCA_030545235.1). Taxonomy (NCBI): domain Eukaryota; kingdom Viridiplantae; phylum Streptophyta; class Magnoliopsida; order Asterales; family Asteraceae; genus Helianthus; species Helianthus tuberosus. Next base: position 1,772,610 of record CM060425.1, on the reverse strand, counting down.
GTTTAAGTCCAAGCATAGCTTTCCCGCCATACTTGAATCTCTTAAACCAATGCTCTGATACCAACTTGTAACACCCGTTCTTATAAATTAAGGTTTAACGTATCATTTACGAAAAACAATCATGTAATTAAGATTACATATGCATTGGAAATTACGGGTTTATTAAAACTTTTTACAATTTAAAAGTATACAACATATCATGTGTACGTTCATCGTTTATCATAATAACGATACATAGTGCGGACGCTTATTTCGTGATCGTGTTCGGTTCTTGCTCGTCGCTTGATCTTCATCTGTGCACTATTGGCATTCACCTATGATCAAAACCAACTTAAAAGTTAGTTTTGATAGTCAAATATTATGTTCAAACAAGTACAGGGGTTAAAATGACAAAATTTAAAAAAATTTCGGAGTTAGGGGGCTTCGCGTGACGCCAAGGGCCTAGGCGTCACGCCTAGCCCTGTTTTTCACAGCCTGTTGCCTTCAGCTGATGTTGTACATACCCAGCACGACCTGATTTCACGGAAACGGCCATAACTTCTTCGTTATTGATCCATTTTACCCGATTCTTTTTCCTACGCGTCCGTAATTTAATCCTCCATCTTATGGAGTTAAAATCCTACATCCAACATAAGAAATTTTGAGACTTCTAAGCCTTTGACTCATTACCTTTTTACCGAATTTTAACCCGTTTATGCATTTTATCAAACAAACGTATTTATTTGATTCCTATATCTCAAACACTTCTTCAATTTAATGTTACCTACTATATTAGGTTCTAATCAAAGGTTTATTACACAATTTAAACCCGTTTTCGCTCGTATGCTTATTTTGACCCGTTAAGGGTATTTAAGCACTTTAAAGCTTGAAATCGCTTTCATTCATTTCTAGCATCTTATTCCTACATTTCTTATCAAGTAATATTCAACTACAACTCTTTGTGTGTTGGATTTCAATGTGTATATCTATATGTTCCGAGTTTTACCCTTCGGATTGTTATTTTACGGCAAGACTCAAATAGAACTATTTGACTAACATATTACATCTTTCAACTTCTATACTTATTCTAAGTATCTATATAATCATGAAATTCGTTTCCAAACAACCCTTAAGGGTTGTTTGTTCAATTTAGCCTACAAGGGCGTTTTGGTCGATTTTGGTCCTTCTTTTACGACGAATGACTCTCACCAATTATTCGACCAAAATAACACTTTTAACTACAACATAATTATGCGTACCTGGCTCGGATCAACATATTGACCCGTTTTAATACCTTTCGCTATTATATCTAAATAATAGCAATGCTAACCATGTGTTAATTCCTGTGATCATAAAACTCAACAAGCAATCATCAAATATTATTGACAAATGGTGTTAACAACACCATTTGACCCGTTTAGTCGAAATGACCAATTGTCATTATAAGATGGCACTTAATTACCAATTCACCCCTTAAACCTATCCCGGTTTACTTTTTGAAATCATCCAACTTGAAAGTCGTTTCCTGTTTTATTTGACCCATTATGACTTATGCCAAATGGTGTCGTTTTAAATCCCTTTATCTATTCGTTAACCCATGTCCGGATTACCATTTCACCATTTTTACCCCTTTTCTACCATAATTTATGGTTTCTACCATTTTCGCTTGTTCCGACTAGCATTATATCGCTCCGGAACATCATGTTTCATTTATTTAATATAAATTGTATTCCATGCTCACAAATAAGCATTTTGTAATAAAAGTAAAAAGGGCGTAAGCTTAACTTCCCTCGCATCCGAACTACGCTTTTCCTTTCCTTCGTGATTCGTTTGACCCGCTCCCTCATCAAGCTTCCACCTAGCTTGTTACGCGTCAAACTATCATCATCATTTTCAAGGTGGTTAGATTAGTCATTCAAGATCATGACCTTCACACCTTATGAATCTTTTACCACTATTCTTAATGAACCTTATCATAGGTCGGTTTGACTTTTAAAAGTCAAACCACCAATTTACAAATATGAATGCACTAACAAGTTCACATGACTCGATTTAGGCATATTATCAACCACTTAGTGAGCGTCATCTTTTGAGATGCTACTTCTACTAACATGTTATCTAATTCATACCTCAAGTAACCATAAATCAACATGTAATTTTAGTCATTGTATGCATATATACACTTTGACCATCATAACCATGGGTTTAACTCTTGTGTCAAAACCCACTTCTAATCACTTATGAACTCTTAACAAAATCTCTAATTTGTTCAAATAGTTCATTCATATGAATTAATATGATGTTTATACACATCAATTTCATCAAATCAACATAACCCACTTAGCTCATACTTGGCTATTTGATAAATCACTAGTTTATGGCACAATTCTACAAGTTTGCATCTAGGGTTTGTTCCTAGACTTGTACCCACACTAATATCACTATAACATTGAATATTTATGCAAGAATTTCGTTCATGCATGTTCATAACAAATTCGAAATATCAATAAACATCAAAATTCAACATACCTTGTGATCCCCTAGGCTTGGTGATCACGATTTTATTAAAAGCCCCAAATTCTTGGCTTGATTTCTCTTTGATTTTAGCAATTTTTGTGAGTTAGGGTTCTTGGAAGGGAACCCCCCTTTTTCTCCTGTAAACATCGACCAAAACACACACATATGTGTGTGTTTTGGTGTTTTTAAGTTTTAATTATAAACTTGTTTCCAATTGTCCACTTTTAGTCCCTCAAGGTTTTATTTCGATCTATTTAAGTTATAATCCGTTATTTATAACTTAATCACATATTATTAACTAGGTTAATTATTCCTAGTTAATTTAATGGGTTCGGGAGTTCTAACCCGTTGTATTTTAAGTCCCGTTAACTCGGGCTCTTATAAACTCAAACTCTTAAAACTTTGATTCGCTTGTATTTAATTATTAGGATTTCTTATTTAAATCCAATTATTTACCTGGTTATTTTTACTACTAACGGTACTTTACCCATCTTTTAGTATTAACGGAGTTTGATTACCAAACCCGTTTTTGGGGTGTTACAGTAAAACCTTTAGAACTTGAATTAATAGCTATATAGGAGAATATGACGCTGACATGATGATCAATAGGCTGACTGACAAAAAGAATATTTAGTTGACTTTTCTTTTGAATATTCTGTTGATGAGGACAAACGGTTAACTGGTTTGTTCTGGGCCGATGGGTTATGCAAGCGTAACTTTCTGGAGTTCGGGGACGTGATATCGTTTGATGCTAATTTCAAAACAAACAAGTAAGTGTTACATTAATGTTTTTTAATATTTTCGCATGTTATATGATTTTTCTAAACTGGGAATATCGCATGTTATATTGTATATTTCGCATGTTATTTTTGTCTGTTTTGCATTTTATACTGTCTATTTCGCACGTTTACTAAATCATGAATTATATTGAATTCCAGGTTCAAGATGGTGTTTGTTCCGTTCACTGGGATTGACAACCACTGTAGAAATGTAACCCTTGGAGCTGGGTTGTTGGCATCGGAGAGCATTGACTCTTATAAATGGCTTCTCAATTCATTTGTAAAGTTATTTGAATGGAAGCCAAACTTTGTAGTGACAGACCAAGACCCTGCGATGAAACAGGCTATCGAGAGTGTTTTTACTACTAGTAGAAACAGAGTGTGCATGTGAAACATAATGAAAAAAGTGCCAGATAAGGTAGACTATGCTATATTGTGTGTCATTGGCATTTTTTTACACTATATATTCGTTACATGCTGATAAGAAAACCATTTATCGGTGTAGGTTGGACACGAGTTGTGTAACAATGAGGAGTTTAAAAGGAAGATGTGCGATATTGTATGGATTGATTCCATTGAGCCAGAAGTATTTGAGAGACACTGGAAGTTGGTATTGATCGAGTTCGGTCTTACACAAAATAAATGGATTGATGATATGTTTGTGATGAGATCCATGTGGATTCCGGCTTTTTACCGGCACGAGCCAATGTCTGAACTTATGAGAACAACTTCAAGATCAGAGAGTGAAAACCATTTTTTTTTGCTAGGTGGCTAATTCACAACTCACTCTTGTAGAGTTTATGAATCATTTTGACGGTTCAATGGATGTCCAAAGGTTCAATCATAGGAAGAATGATCATATTTCAAGATATACTGAGCCTGATGATTGGAGCAAAACTACTTTGGAAGCAGATGCTGCTAATATATACACCAGGTCTATATTCTTCGATCAGCAGACAGAGATAAATGGAACTATTAGCGAATGTCTGCCAATGGACACCAAAATCGAGGATGACCAGTTAAGGATATCGTTGAAAGACTTTAAAGCTCATGGAGAAGGGGTTTTTAGAGGTAATACATAATATATTTTAAAACATGCGATTTTGACAAACCCATGAGAATTTAATACAAAATATATTTTACAACATGCGATTTTGAGGAACACATGCGAATTTAAATTCTTTTCAAGAAATTGATTTTTTTAGGCATGCGATTTTGTTCACATAGACATGCGATTTTAATTTTTTTTTGTTTTTTTTTTTGTAGGTGTGTTTCAGGAAACTTGAAGAAGATGTAACTGCACAATGTAGTTGTCTGCGTTTTGAACATTATGGGCTGCTATGTAAACATATCTATTTTCTTTTCAAGATGTTTGGTGTTAAAGAAATACCAAACAAATATGTTATGAAGAGATGGACAAAAGGTGTGGTTTCGAATGAATAAAACTCCACATTTGATGTAAAGATTTATGCTAAGGATGAGCAATACCAGGCTAAACAGATTCCTCGCGAAATCATGTATATAGGGAGTATCTGGTTTGCAATTTGATTACTGACATTGATCAACTCGTTTTAGTCAGGGATCAAATGAAGGAGAGTAAAGAAAAAAATTGACCAGAGTCGTATAACCAAGCCGCTTGATCCAAAGTTTGACCGGTTTCAAAGTTGATTGGTTATCAACAACCAGTAACTAATGCACCTCCTACTGTCCGTGTCCCAACTATTATAAGAAACAAAGGTCGTGGCTCGCATAAAAGGATTAAATCAAAGAAGGAACAAATGATCAGCCGCAAAGGGAAGAGGACAAGGACATGTTGTGTATGCAATGAAAAAGGTCATGATATTCGGACTTGCGAGATACTGAAAGGTAAAAAACAAAAGAAGATGAGGGGAGTCCAGATTGAAAAAGATCCCAGCCACAAAGTCAATGAAGTCGAAGGTGAAGTTGATGAAGAGGAAGATGAGTTCGAAGATTATAGTTGAGGGAGTGATGATGGTAGTGAAGAAGATGTTTGGGAAGAGGTTTCAAATGATGAAGATTAAAGAATCATGCCATTTTTTAATTGTACATGCGATTTTACACGAGAAACATGCGATTTAATATAAACGGGGTTTTGTACATGCGATTTTACACGAGAAACATGCGATTTAATATACATTGGGTTTTAGTATACTAACATGCGATTTTAATATTTAAACATGCGATTTCATATACATGAGTTTATAAGTAATGTACATGCGATTTTATTGTGTTTTTACGTTATGACACGCGATTTATGTTATATTTCATTGCTACCAACATGTGATATATAATACTTCAGTCGTGCGATATATATAAGTAATGAACCATCAGATGTTTCAAATATTTATACAAAATAAGCAGAATATAACATAATTAACATAAATGTATTGTTTAACCCAACAAAAAACTATAAAATGTTTAAGAGAAACCTGGTTACTTGAAGCGAAGATCTTGTGACGTTCTGCCAACCTGAACTCCATCTTCTCTTTCACTATAGACAGAGCATCATTCAAAAAAGAGAAGACCAAGTCAGCTCAAGACTGTTCTTTGATGTGCTCCAATGCGGCGTCTCTGAAGGTTGATGGTGGTTGTTCAAGGAGTCTCTCCCACATTTCTTGATTTTTTTATTTTTATTTTTGAAAGAATCTTCCCCTGCACATCAAGAATCAAGTGAGAAGAGTTAACATCAGTGCTAATTTCTGTCAACGTGTGAGTTGACAATAGTTCCTTTATTGCAATGTTCTTCAATTGTTCAGAATCTTCAAAAGACATTTTTTTTTTGTTATGTCGAATTTTTTCCTTGTGTGTGTTTTTGTGTGTGTTTGTGTTTGGTGTCTTAATATGGAAGGTTGTTATGTCTGAGTATTATACATTAAAATAGTAAATTTATTATGCAGGTAGGGTGGTAAGTTAAGGGTATTTATGTTAAAAGTGATCATTACAAGTCACATTACAGTTACATCGATATTAAATTCATTTTTATCTTATATAAAATAGTAAATTTATATTTATTTTAATTATCAATTCATAATTTCTTATTCTGCACTTTTAATCAACGTGGATATATGAAATCATTAGCATCAATGTTTATAAAATCGCACGTGGCTCGAAACAGATTTCGCACATTATAACAAACCACAAACATGATCAACTGTTTATTTTCACATGCTTTTAATCATACTTTCATATAGTTCGCATGTTATAATAATCAAAACATCACCTATTTTCACATGTTCAATTTCTTTTCGCATAGTTATAAAAATCAACACCCTGACTTTGTTTTTCAATTGTTTTTCGCATGTTCAAAATGCATTTCGCATGGTATACGAACCCTTTCTTTGAAAGCACTGAATTCGCATATTATGGTAATCAACCTGGATCATCTTCTTCAATCGTTGGTCGATCGATGTTATTGTGGTTCAGAATTCCCAAATCAGCAGTTATGAAATCGCAGCAATAAGAACGAAGGGAGGTTGTTAATAAGAATCTTACGTTGTTGAATTTGATTCAGGGATCGATTTTGAACTATCTTCCGTCAGTTACGGAGATTAAGATCTCGTAATGATGATTTTAACCTTTTCGATAAGATTTGAATATATTAATATGATTAATTTAATGATATAAATTAGTTTGATTGATTGAAGATCCTACGGCTGTGAACATCGCGTACATAATGTAGGATAAGTGTTATTGTACGTTAACCGGCATATATATATATATATATATATATATATATATATATATATATATATATATATATATATATATATATATATATAGGATTAGGTTCAAGAGTGAACACTAGTGTAGTTTGCGAACTGAGCGAACTAATCCTGGCCATACATGTGTGTAGATCAATGGCCAGGATTTGATGATGAACTACACTAGTGTATTTAACGATTTGATGATGAAATCCTAACCATCCACGTGTGTAAATCAATGGCCAAGATTTGTTCACTCAGTTCGCAAATACATTGGTGTTCACTCTAGAACACCACCCTATATATATATATATATATATATATATATATATATATATATATATATAGGGGAGGGTTATCTTGAGAATGCTAAATATTGCGAAAACCGTGGGAACGAATGAAAAAACCAATCAAAACCAATTTTTTTAATACAAACCTCATTATAATTAAGATACAACATCAAAAAAAAATTTACAACATCAAATAATTCATTTCTTCTTTCAAAATCACTTTTTTAGATTGTTTACACATGTGTAAATATAACAGATTGACACATGTCTAAATGGCAAACTTACACATGTGTAAATATTCTTTATTTACAAATTCACATAAATTTAAACGTGTAAATTAAATTTCTTACATTGTATTCGAATAATAATGGTAAGTGTAGAAATGTTTTTTGAATTTGATTCGTTTTTGACCAAGTTCTCGCGGTTTTTGCATTTGTTCTCACGGTTCTCACAATATTTAGCGTTCTCATTTTATATATATATATAGGTCAGGATTTAGGGAAAACGGTGAAAAGTGTGAGAACAGTGAGAACGATTTTGGTGTTGACATGTGGCATTGATGCTAAATTAAACGAAGGGGTAATATTGTCAAAAATCCCACTCACATGATCTGGGTGTTTAAATAAAACGCTATAAAACACTCAGTTCAGAAAAACGCCATGAAAATACCTAGTTAAAAACGCCATAAAACAATCAGTTCAGAAAAACGCCATGAAAATACCTAGTTAAAACGCCATAAAAACACCTAGTTCAGAAAAACGCCATGAAAATACCTACTCTAAAACGCCATAAAAACACCTAGTTCAGAAAAACGCCATGAAAATACCTAGTCTAAAACGCCATAAAACGCACAGTTCAAAAAAAAAAAAAAAAAAAAAAAAAAACACCATAAAAAACCCATTTCATTTTTTTCCGAAAAGTATATCAATAATATACTCGTTGGAAAGAGATAAAAAAAATGTTGAGTTTTATGGTGTATTTTTTTTCGAAAAATAATCACGTATACAAAAGTTATTGTCGTTTAAATATGATGAAGGAAAATAACATGTGATTTAGCATGTGCACATTTGTTCGGATCTTCCTATTTTACCCATCTTGGTAGTTCCAATGCCCCTATTATTTACAAAAATACCACCGCATCAATCTCAGCCACAAACCACTAAGATCTTGTGGCTGAGAATCGTTCTCACCGTTCTCACATTTTGAGGCGTCAATCCTATATATATATAGGGGAATGTTCATTGGGGAACACTAAAAAAATGAGGAACTGAAGGGAACCGACTCAAACGAACTCCGATTGGACTCATTCCAGCGGCGTTGGAACCAGCTCATCGAACCCTAACTAGGATTTGTTAACCCTAAATCCTAACTCCTAAATTCTAAACCATAAAGCTAAAAAATATGGCTAAAACCTAAGCTAAACTATAAAATCTAAACTATAAACCCTAAAAACTAAACCTTAAAGGCTAAACATATAGCTAAACCCTAAAGGCCAAACCCTAATATATTTAGGGTTTAGGGGTTATGATTTAGGGTTTGACTAGCCGGTTCCAACACCGCTGGAATGAGTCCAATTGGAGTTCGTTTGAGTCAGTTCCCTGCTGTTCCCCATTTTTTTAGTGTTTCCCAATGAACCTCACACACACACACACACACACATATATATATATAGGGAAGGTTCAAATAAAAACCACTTTTATTGTGAAAACTCGAAAACTAACTAAAAAAAAGCCTAAAAACACACAATTTTTTTTTTCAATTTTTTATAAAAATCGCAGGTTTTTTTATATAAAAAAAAATTTGTTGTAGTACACATACACATGTGCACTACAATTTTTTTTAGAGTAAACTTCCGTTTTGCTCCATGTGGTTTGATCATTTTAACGGTTTTGCTCCAATAGTTTAAAAATAGCCATTTTCCTCCCTGATTTTTCTAACTTATCTTCATTTTGCTCCTAGCCTCTAACTCTATCAGGGAGGAAACTGGCGACAAACTCGAAAGATTAGGGAGCAAACTGGTGACAAACTCGAAAGATCAGGGAGGAAAATGGCTATTTTTAAACTATTGGAGCAAAATCGTTAAAATGACCAAACCACAGGGAGCAAAACGGAAGTTTACTCTTTTTTTTTATATATATATATAAAGCTGCGAAAATTGATATGCAAAAAAAAAAAATTTGGTATGTTTTTTTGGCTTTTTTAATTAGTTTTCGAGTTTTCACAATAACTAGTGGTTTTCATTTGAACATTCCCCATATATATATATATGGGTGGGGTTCGGCTACAAAGTCGATTTTTTCTAAAAAGTGTACAAAGTCCTAAAACACCACAATTTGAACTATAAAACACACCCAAACCCCACAAATAACAGAGTGAATATTACTAAAACATTATCTAATTAGAACCATAACAGTCCATAAAAACTTCAAACACATCATCGTAGAACTATGAATATAAAACACAACATGATAATCAACATAAAACACATTAATGTTAATCATTCGATAATCAAAGCCTTTTCATCCAAAACACAAAACAAAAACCACAAATATTGTGTTTTAACAACCTCCACTATGTTATTTGTGGGTTTTGAGTGCGTTTTATGGTTGACATTATATATATATATATGTATATATATATATATATAAAGAGAGAGAGAGAGACAATGTCAAATAACGTTGTACTAATGCATATAACATTTCAAAATTGTACATTGTTAAACATACCAAACTCAATAAACTACTCATGCAATTCTTTCTATTCTTACAACTAGTTTGTGTTAGCAAAAATGTATTAAGTACTATGATCAAAACAATAAAAAGACTAAAACTAGACAAATCGGAGGGAGGAAAATTGAAAAAGTTGGATCTAGAAGAAAAGAAGATAAGGAGATTATTAACGGTCAGTAGGCAGCGATGCAGTAATCATCATGTGTGGCCTTGAAAATGACCACATGCCTATTAACACACGTGCTCTTTAGATCATATTTCCGGAACCGCGTAAATCAAGTCTCTGATCCCCTTAAAATATACAGTAAGTTTTTGATCATAGAAATTAAGATTATTATTATTATTATAATATGTTCTTATGGTTTAGCATAGGTCAACCATTACATCTTTTGATGATTATTTCGGCTGTGCGAAAAAACTATTTAATTGGGTGAGTTTCTTTTAAGGTTTTACCAAAGAATTCCAGATTACGCGTCCGGTTGACCTTCAGTCTTTTTCAGTATTTCATCTGCTTCTGCGCAGACCCTTAAATGTTAATTCCCACACAAATACACATACATATATATAAAGTATCATCAGCAAACGCCAAAGACTGATCATGATGAAACCTGAATCAGAAGGGTCTTCTACTTCTACGCATGAGCCAAAGTATAAAGGTGTGAGAAAGAGGAAATGGGGGAAATGGGTATCAGAGATCAGGCTGCCAAATTGCCGTGAGAGGATCTGGTTAGGCTCATACGACTCACCAGAGAAAGCGGCTCGAGCTTTTGACGCTGCAGCCTTCTGTCTTCGTGGCAGCTCGGCTAAGTTTAACTTCCCTGATCAACCGCCCAACATTCCTGGTGGAACGTCTCTTTCTTCGTCCCAGATACAGGCTGCGGCAGCTCGCTATGCCAATTCGGTTGTTCCTGATGTGGTCGCACCCATGGAAGACTCTACATCGTCTTCGGTTGTGTTACATGATAGTTATAGCAATAATGTGACGGATTATGATATATTTCCGGGGTTTGATGACTACTTCATGCAGCCACCACCGATGATTTCTCCTCATTTTGCTGAATACGATGAGGGGAATTCTAGCGATGGGGATATCGCGCAAGGTCCATCGTTCCTTTGGAACTATTAGTCGATTTGTTTTCACCCGAAAAATAGTCAGAAATCTGGAAAACTTTTAGTTTCTGGAGTTGCTGACAGTGGTGATCGTGATGGTAGTAATGGTCATGATGGTCATGAAGATCGAGAATTCTTCAAAATCATCAGTTCCCTTTTGCATAATCTCGTGTTTCATCACGTTTTGGTTTTTGTTTTGGTTTCGGTATATTCCTCCATGCTTGTGAGGTGGTGACGCATATCATTATTATCTTTTTATGTGCTATGTACAATACCGATAAGATAGCTCTATATTTACTTGTATGTCACAGAAGAACATATAATTAAATTGTTTTAACTTCATTAATAATTATACAGCTGGTTTGAATATTCAAACTTGAGGCGTTAACAAACTGATTAGACTACGGGGAGTGGGGGCGTTGGTAGGGCGGGGGAAGCCAGGCAATACTGGCTAACCTACTTCGTGCCAGCGTTAGGTTTGGTGTTGCCCAGCCAGCGTTGATTTGACGCCTGGCGTGGGGCGGGATGAGCTGGCTAGCCAGGAATGGATGTTCATTTTTGACCGTTAGACATAGCCGTTTGGCATTGCGGTTTAATGGTAAAAATCAAAATTTTCAAAAAAAAACTTACAATTTTTTACCTATAAATGTAGGAACCGTTCGCGTAATAATAAATAAAAGAACAAATTTTATTACTTAATTACAATACAGAAAAAAGAAAACAAAATTACAGGAACAATTACAACTGAAACAAAATGACAATACAAGAATGGAGTAGAAACAGAATTGACTGAGGCACGTGTTCAACACGCTTCCCTTAAAACAAATTCCGAGTCTCCCAGGAGTACTCGTTTTGTTTCACAGGGTACAACAGCCGGAGCATTAGTACTGCCGGAGTTCGCCTACAACCCGAAGGTTACCTTGATGAATGTAAGAAGAAGATTAGAAGGATGTGAAGAGAGAATTGTAAGTGCTGTTGTGTTGCTGGGTTTTCGTAGTATCCTCTACAGCAAGGTATGGAGCTGTATTAATACAACTCCCGGTTTGAAACAGCCAAAAACGAATTAAATGAGAGGTTTAAATTGCATTAAACGTCTTCAATGCAATTTAATACGTCATTTAATTCTCAGTCAAAGCCTATTAACTCGCCAGTTACGAAGCTGGACTGAAACTGCACTGTCATTCAATGCTGGAATCTTCTGCGCGCGCAAGTCACCCTGGTGCGCGCGCGCCCAGGTCTGCACGCCTATGCGCGGTGCGTCCTCTTGGCTCACTGCCATGCGCGCGTGCGCCACACTGGCCCAGGTCCATGCGTGCGTGCGCCACGTCACCTGTGAGCCTCTACGAGCACGCCACACAGTCGCGCCGTTTTGGCTCACTTCGGTGCGCCGCGCACATCAGACCCCCATGCACCATGCGCAACCGCGCGCCTCCGTGCCATCACCTACCACTTGGTCCTTGCAACCCTTGTGCTCCACCACGCGCACGCGATCAAAAATACAAAGGCGGCTCGCGGTGATGCGAGTGTGCGAAGTGCAAAGTGCGCCATCAAAGCGCCACATCGCCCACGCCACGCGCCCGTGTGCGAGTGCGAGTTAGGGTGCTCCGCACCCTTCGCGAGGACACTAGTGTGTGCTTCCATGAAACGATAAGGATGGAGAGTTCCACCTTAAATACCCATTTAAGTTCCATCTCTCCTCCGATGTGGGACAAGGTGCTACTTTCCCTTTTGTTTCAGCATTGAATGTTTCAAACACCCAACTTTGAGCATCGATATCTCATTCATCTTAGCTCCGTTTTGGACGTGGTTTAGTTCGTTGCGAAGCTCTTCCAACATAGAACACAAACCCACAAATAAATATATAAAACCCGCTCATTTTATTATATTTATTTCTAGTCCAAAATAGGAAAAAATCATTTTCCTATATTTGTGAAAAATGCTATTTTCACCTATAGTGTGAAAAATGTTATTTGTGAAAAATGCTATTTTCACCTATAGTTTGGATTCAACGCATGTTTCACATTTATAGTGTGAATCAATATGGAATGTTGGTATACAATTTAAATTGATTAAACGGCGTATTGAATTAAAATTGACGTGACCTAATCTACCATGCCATTTATTCGAATCAGAAAACTCAAGCATATAAGTAGAAGTAGTAGCAATTTTATTCATGTTCTTGACAGCCATTACATTCAATTTGAACATACCATTTTGGGCATAGCCCTTGCCTACATACATTCCTCGTTTAGTTAGTACAAATTGATCGCTCTCAAAAACTAAACGAAATCCAAACTTATTAAGCAACCATCCCGAGACTAGATTCTTGCGCAAGTCCGGGACATACAACACGTTGCTTAGAGTGAGCTCCTTCCCCGAAGTCCACTTCAAGATCACCGTTCCTTCACCCATGATGTCAGCGGTGGCTGCATTTCCCATATACAGCTTCTCTTCTCCTGAAAGCGCCTTGAAGGTGGTAAAGAGGCTTTTGTCTACGCAAACGTGACGGGTCGCGCCCGTATCAACCCACCATCCTTTTGGAGTGTTGGTCACAGTATTGACCTCATCCATCATTGCGCTTTTGTCGGAAATCATTGCCACCAAAGGCATTCCGTCTTCATCCACCATGTGCGCACGCTCACGCTTTGGTTTCTTGCATTGGTTAGCCCGATGCCCCGGCTCGTCACAGTTGTAACAAGCCCCTTGGAACGTCTGAGGTTTCTTTTTCACAACCCCTTTCTTTGGTCCAAGGTTGCTAGCCTTTGCTTTCCCTTTGTCCTTTTTCCCCTTGCCCTTCGCGCCCTTAGAGGATTGCCCATGCTCAACCAAATTTGCGCTAGCACTAGTCTACGCAAGGCTGCCTTTTTGGGCAATTCTATTGTCTTATTCAATCCGAAGACGAACAATAAGGTCCTCTATAGTCATCTCCTTTCGCTTGTGTTTAAGATAATTCTTAAAATCAACCCAACTAGGAGGTAACTTTTCAATCATCGCTGCCACTTGGAATGTCTCGCTAAGTATCATGCCTTCCGCAGAGATGTCATGTAGTATAATTTGGAATTCTTGGACTTGATTCATAACTGTTTTAGAATCAACCATTTTGAAATCCAAAAAACGGGCTACCACAAATTTCTTTGTGCCAGCATCCTCCGTTTTGTACTTCTTGTCCAAGGCATCCCAAAGGTCTTTGGAAGTCTTGACGTTGTAGTATACATTATACAAGGCATCTGACAGGCCGTTTAACACATAGCCACGACATATGAAATCCGAATGCTTCCATGCATCTACCGCACACTGTCTTTGTGTGTCAGTCTCCCCTTCCACAGGTTGGGGAGTGGTTTCCTTTAAGAACCTCGCAAGGTTCATGGTGGTCAGGTAGAAGAACATCTTCTGCTGCCACCTCTTAAAGTGTAGACCCGAGAACTTCTCGGGTCGTTCAGCGTGATTGGCCACTGTGGACGCTCCCACAGTGGTGGCGTTGAGGGGGGTTCCCGTCACAACATTTGTGGTGTTGTTAACGTTGACATTTTCGTTCGACATGCTGAAAATTAAAATTTAAAGTTTAGTCAAAAAATCTGATTTACGCAAAAACCAGAAGTAAACTAGTAAATTTTAATTTTACCACAAATTTACTGTTTAGGCTTCTAAGTCCAACTTTGAAGACCAAAAACAGAAATTTTTAATAATTATAACTTACTGACTGGCTTCTAAGTCCAACTTTGAAAACCAAGGCAGAAAGTTTACTACCAATTTTTGGGACAAATTCTGAAGTAATCAAAAAATGTTTTCAACCAAAGTCGCTCCTTTGAAGATGAAAACACAAAAAAAAAATATGTTTTTAAAACACAAACTGAGTGAAAACAAAACTGGTTTGAATCACAAGCAGGATGGTTTTGACTACACGAACGGTTTTAAAAATTTGTTTTAAGATTGTAGGAACCGTTCGCGTAATAATAAATAAAAGAACAAATTTTATTACTTAATTACAATACAGAAATAAGAAAACAAAATTACAGGAACAATTACAACTGAAATAAATGACAATACAAGAATGGAGTAGAAACAGAATTGATTGAGGCACGTGTTCAACACGCTTCCCTTAAAACAAATTCCGAGTTTCCCAGGAGTACTCGTTTTGTTTCCCAGGGTACAACAGCCGGAGCAGTAGTACTGCCGGAGTTCGCCTACAACCCGAAGGTTACGTTGATGAATGTAAGAAGAAGATTAGAAGGATGTGTAGAGAGAATTGCAAGTGCTGTTGTGTTGCTGGGTTTTCGTAGTATCCTCTACAGCAAGGTATGGAGCTGTATTTATACAGCTCCCGGTTTGAAACAGCCAAAAACGAATTAAATGAGAGGTTTAAATTGCATTAAACGTCTTCAATGCAATTTAATACGTCATTTAATTCTCAGTCAAAGCCTATTAACTCGTCAGTTACGAAGCTGGACTGAAACTGCACTGTTATTCAATGCTGGAAGCTTCTGCGCGCGCGTGCGCGCGCAAGTCACTCTGGTGCGCCCATGCGCGGTGCGTCCTCTTGGCTCACTGCCATGCGCGCGTGCGCCACATCAGACCCCCATGCACCATGCGCAACCGCGCGCGCATGCGCATGACTGCCACGTCATGCGGCGCATCACCTACCACTTGGTCCTTGCAACCCTTGTGCTCCACCACGCGGACGCGGTCAAAAATACAAAGGCGGCTCTCAAGCGGTGATGCGAAGTGCGCCATCAAAGCGCCACATTGCGCCTCATCGCCCACGCCACGCGCGCGTGTACGAGTGCGAGTGCGAGTTAGGGTGCTCCGCACCCTTCGCGAGGACACTAGTGTGTGCTTCCATGAAACAATAAGGATGGAGAGTTCCACCTTAAATACCCATTTAAGTTCCATCTCTCCTCCGATGTGGGACAAGGTGCTACTTTCCCTTTTGTTTCAGCATTGAATGTTTCAAACACCCAACTTTGAGCATCGATATCTCATTCATCTTAGCTCCGTTTTGGACGTGGTTTAGTTCGTTGCGAAGCTCTTCCAACATAGAACACAAACCCACAAATAAATGTATAAAACCCGCTCATTTTATTATATTTATTTCTAGTCCAAAATAGGAAAAAATCATTTTCCTATATTTGTGAAAAATGCTATTTTCACCTATTTTTCCAACAATAAATACCCCCCTCACATCTTCAAACCGCGTACTGGGGGCAAGCGTTCCAACAATACCAACAACACCTTGGTAACAATCGCCACAATCTAAACGTCTGCCAAAACAAGTGGCGTGAACTAAAACCGAAGCTGGATCGGTTTAAAGTTTGTTTCGATCGTTTCTCTATGGGGGACCTAAGCCACGATCGAATGGAGATCGCGAAGATCGAGTGGAGGCACAATGACAATACAGAATTTAAGTGGGTTCCCCAGTTTAATAATTATAGAACTTTGTAATTTTTTAGAGTTATTAACTACTTTTTTTTTATTTTTTAGGATTTAATAAGTAGTTTTTTTAATTGTTAGGATGTTATGTAATTTTTTTAATTAATATAAGTTTGTATTTTATTTTATAATTCTCAAGTATATAAAGAAATAAAGTCAGCCAACATGGCAGCCCAATTCCGCTAACCACGCCGCTTCCACACCCCACTTTTTTTGAGGTGGTCTGGTAAAGCCTACAATCGCTACATATCGAGCAAAGCTCCCAATCCAAACCCCCTCACTTCCCGCAGTCTTACAAGGCGTCTTTAACCTAAGGGCATTTGAATTATTTTACCATTGCAAAACCAAATAAGAACATAGAGAAAACCTTAGCAAATGAATAAAAACTAAAAAGCACAAGCGAAAAAATAGTTTTTTTTTTTTTTTTCCTTCTATCAACCCATGACTAATACAAGCCCACCACCCGGCCAACAACCACGACTTCAAATTCACCAGCTAGAAGATCCACCTTTGTGTTTCAAACCTGCTTTTTGGTCCAGATAACGCTAAATGAAAGTCGATTGTATTAATGTTGATTTGATCATTATGTTTGTTCTAATTACTAGTTTAGTTACCCGTGTGATACACATACTAAATTAATATGCTTTGTAAATAGATGTTAAGTATTAAAATTATAAAAACAATGTTCAAATTTATGGAAGTTTGTATAGTATGAGTGTGTTTAGGATTATAAGTAGTTGGGCTAAATATTTTACTTCTTCATAACAGATTATATGGTTCAAAATGATGCGCCGAGAGATTAAGCAACTTTCTAAAAGACTGTTGTTCCAATAATAAGTTAAGGGTGAATGCACATATATCAAAATCATTCAACGTGTTAACAAAACGAAGTAGTAATAATCTTCATTAATATAGCAATGAAACAAAAATTGGACATTAAAACTTTTAAGTAATAATTTTGACGGTAATCACAGTGATCCAAAAATTTTGAGTAGAATCCAAAACATAAAATTCAAATACATAGCTTTCAAAACGATTGGTCTTAAAGAAAAAACAAAAAACCTTAAAGATAATAAAATAAAACAAGAAATTACGGTAAAGTCTATATAATGGTGTAGGTCAGAATTACTTAAGATTACTAACACTCTTATAAGGATTGAATTCATGAATATAAATTTTTATACGCAAATTGCCTGCATAACTTAAGATTACTAACACTCATATAAGAAATGAATTCATGATTAAAACTTTCATACGCAAATCACGTGCCCAAAATCACAAATGAAAATAGGATAATATGATACTTAGCATCACTACATATACAAAACATAATTCTAAAGATGGAAAGTCCGATTTATGATTGTAGAAAAGCGAAGCCTGCCATATATTTGGTTTCCTAGTAATGTTGAATTGAAGATAATATCACATAAATATATTATATTATCGGAGTTCATATTATACTTATCATTATTAAACTTTTAATTGCAAATAATAGCACATACTTTAACTTCTAAAAGGTGAACTTCTGAATTGATTTCGATAGTGTGTGTGTATATATATATATATATATATATATATATATATATATATATATATATATATAGGTAGAGGTTCTTGTAAAAAAAAGGTTTTTTTTTGTGAGAAGGGTAAGAAAGAATCTACACCATTAGATCTTTGATCTAATGGTTAAGATCATAATGGCAAAATTGTAAATAATATTTACTATTAAACATATTAATTTTTTAGATTAAGGGTATATAGGTAAATTTAATATTTTTAAATTAAGAAACTAACATTAATGCACATGTAACTTCCCTTCGTCTTTTTTAAACATCAATAACTTTTTATACGTAAATTTTTTTTTTTTTTTAATTACACCATAATAACGAGTGTTTTTTTATCTTTAATATGAGTACCATATTGCTATACTTATATAGAGAAAAAAAATATGTTTCGATCAAATGTTTAGTCCATAAATGGTGTTATATACTTACTGAATGATGTTATATACTTGCTGAATTGTGCTATATATTGGCTAAATGGTGTTATATACTTACTGAATTGTGTTATATACTTGCTGAATGATGTTATATACTTACTGAATGCTGAATGATGTTATATACTTACTGAATGCTGAATGGTGTTATATACTTACTGAATGGTGTTATATACTTGCTGAATAGTGTTATATACTTACTGAATGGTGTTATATGCTTGCTGAATGGTGTTGTATACTTACTGAATGGTGTTATATACTTGCTGAATGGTGTTGTATACTTACTGAATGATGTTATATACTTGCTGAATGGTGTTATATACTTGCTAAATGGTGTTTATAGAGATCTTTTAAAAAAAATCCAGTTCCTATAATTAAGGTGGCGGTTATGTGAAGTTTTTAATAATTGAATTACTGATAAAATTACTTGTTTACCCTTTTGAATTAATTTAGATTTAGGACACATGTCATCTCCACAATATTTCTCATCTTTATCACACTTTTAACCTTTTTTACAATAACTTTACCCTATATATATATATATATATATATATATATATATATATAGTGGAGAGTTCAAATGAGAAGAATTATTTTGTAAGAAGAAAAAAGAATAAATTTAAACCAATAAGAATGTTTTATTTTACTTCATTTAATATAAGTATTTAATGCTACTATAAGGGTACATTGGTAAATCTACATAGGTCATTAATTTCTAGTCTTCCTCTTTAATAGGTAACTACATTAAATTTTTTGTAACTTATCTTCAAAATATATATTTTTTCAAAAAAATAAAATAAAATAATTTAAATTGTAGGATAAATCACGAGTTGTGTAGGATAAATTACGAGTTGTGTAGGATAAATTTCAACGTGTAGGATGGATTTCGAAATATGTAAGATAACTTTTGATGTGTGTAGGAAAAAAAAAGTTAGTATGGAGTATACTAGTCTTTATGACTAATTAATTAGTCAAAAATGATAATAAATGAGACAAGTGAAAAATTATTTAATGTTTTACAAAATTACCCTTTGTTCTTTTTCTTCTCAATTAAATTTTCTTCTCAAATGAACATTCCCCTATATATGTATATATAGAAACGGGATCAAGAGAAAACGGCAAAAAGTGTGAGAACGTTGAGAACGCATCCTGGCCGAACACGTGGTGTGGGGCTTGATCAGGGACCGGGGGGTTTTTTTGTCTTTTTAGTATTCTTCTCCTTTCACGGTTTTCGCGTTTAAGAAGCTTCTTTATTTTTTGCGTGCAAGATAATTTTGGCGTTTTGTAGATTTATTAATTATTTGGCGTTTATTGTTTTTTCTCAGATTTCTTCTCTTTGAGGTAATTCTTTTTGTGTCACATAGTTAATATTTTTGGTGTTATGGCTTTTTTCATGTTTTTTTGGCGTTTTGTATCTTTTTGTTAATAATTCATTACCATAGACTAATATTTCAAAAAAATACAATAAGTAGAAAATCAAAATAATCTAATAGTCTTTCTAGGTGGGATTACATCGGAGATGTACCCATCGCTTTGTTCTTCACTTTCTTCATATTCTTCATCATCAAATTTCATTTTTGCGTATAACGCCATTAGCTCATCTCTTCTTTGCTGCAGCCTATTCAAGAATATTTCTGCATCATTGGATTTTGGATCGTTTGAAGGTGTTAAATCACAGAGTTGTTCAATGATAGATAGCAACTCTGTCTTCAACATTTCTTCCATTGGTCTTGAATATTGCACCCCGTTTTCATAAGTTACTTCAAGTGTTCCTTCTTCCTCATGCAATACCCAACTCCTAAGTTTTGGTATTTGTGTATCTTCAATATCATCATCATCATCTTCATTATCTTCTGCTGGAAACTTTCACTCCAGTCTTCTTATTACAGTTCTTGTTCTTTCACAATCGTTGTCTCTTGGAACCCCAAGGGCCAGGATATCCTTTTGAATATTTTCATTCATTCCCATCATGACTTTTATTGTTCTTACCTTAACCCTTCTCCTGTCAGCGAACTTTATGATGAATCTTTTTCTTTCCTTACAAACCTCCATGCAATAACCTTATCCATTTTTTAAATTTTTTTTTTTTTTTTGCGTTTTGAAGAATATGTGGCGTTTTAGTTTTTTTGGCGTGTTTTGATGATCTTCTTTTATATTCACTTTTTTTTCCCGCGTATGTCAGGTAATTATGGCGTTTTGAAAAAGATAAATAAATTTAATATAATAAATGTTAGTAATTATGTTTTTTGTCGTTTCATTTTACTGTTTTTTTATAGTTTACCGTGTTTTGTTTTAAGACTCAATTGTTTTAATGGTGTAACACGTCAAATCTTTTGACGGCTGTAATTATGGCATTTTGTTTTCCAATGGTGGTTAGATAACTATTGGACTTCTTTTGTTTTATATTCTTTTTCACATTTTTTCACTCTTTTTTTTATAATATTAGTTGTTCAAATTAATTTTATTATAGTTTGGTAGTTTATTTGGGGGCTTTTGTATGGCATTATGGCGTTTTACACGTATTTGCCAATTTTGCCGTTTTATTATATTTTTCGTTATAGCATTAACATTATTTTGTTGTTTATTATCTGACATTACAAAACAAACAATAGACAAAGAAAATTAAAAAAAAAAGTAAAAAAAAAAAACAAAGTAGAAGCAATTTATTATTTTAAATTTTCAGTGTCATCAGTCTCTTTTTTCTTTTGAAACTACAAGAAATGTGACAAATAAATGGCGTTTTAGGTTTGGCGTTGTTTATTTTCTTTGTTCATGTGTTGAATTGTCTTTGTTGATGTTTGAGTCATAGAGCGACCCCCTGTGGGTGGATGCTATCTGCCACTGGTATAGGTCTCTTCTTTTCATCCAAACCTTCTTCAGGAACAAAGATGACAGTATGACATATGGGTGTCGTCAGTCCCTCTTTTTTCAGTTTTGTCTATCTCATGCAGCAAAATCTTTTCTTCACTCGCGTAAAAAATCATAAAATGAAGC
Source organism: Helianthus tuberosus (assembly GCA_030545235.1). NCBI lineage: Eukaryota > Viridiplantae > Streptophyta > Magnoliopsida > Asterales > Asteraceae > Helianthus > Helianthus tuberosus. Next base: position 1,751,067 of record CM060425.1, on the reverse strand, counting down.
TTCATGCAGAACTTTACTGAGGATCAAAGAAAAAGATGTTTTTGCTGTCGTTGTATTTTTGGCGTTTTACATTGACTTGTAAATTTTTTTTAGCAACCACTGTGTGTGTTTTTGTTTTTTTGTGTTTTTTGGTGTGATAAACGGAAGGTGATGAGGCGTTTCTATTTATAGATTTTTTTTGGCGCGTAGGTTAGGCGGGATGTTATTTTTATAACACAAAATGTAAATAACATTTATTCGGATGTAAAGTTTGGCGTTATATATAATGGCATTTCCTATGTTATGGCGTTTTTGTAACCAGAGAGCTTAAATAAAAACACAGAAAAAAGCACCCAGTGATAAATTTGGCGTTTTGTATTTATTTGGCGTTTTATTTTCAATGGCGTTTTATGTGAGGAATAGATTTTTTACTTTTTTACCCTTAATGACGCGCGTCCACGTAATAAAATTGGTGTTATTTACTAAAATGCCACCGCGCCAGTCTAGTCCATAGATTGTTTTGATCGGACAATGCATAAACGTTCTCTCCGTTCTCACACTTTTGAGCGTTTTCTCTAAATCCTGACCCTATATATATATATATATATATATATACGGGTAGTAACACTTGAGAAGCACTAGCCTAATTGAGAAACTTAAGAAACATTCTATACCACACATTTTCCATAAGTTTTTCGTAATATACACATATCTACAGTTTAAAATATACTATATACATATATGTATATTATCAAATCTTGAATTATACACATATGTATATAGTCAATTTTAAACTATACACATCTGTGTATTACGAAAAGCTTAGGGAGTGGTCCAGAATGCTTCTCAAATTTCTCAAATAGGGGTGGAGTTCTCTTAGGATCCCTACCCTATATATATATATATATATATATATATATATATATATATATAGGGTTAGGTTCAAGAGTGAAGGCTAGTGTAGCTTGCGAACTGAGTGAACTAATCCTGGCCATACACGTGTGTAGATCAATGGCCAGGATTTGATGTTGAAATACACTAGTGTATTTTACTATTTGATGATGAGATCCTGGCCATACGCGTGTGTAGACCAATTGTCAGGATTTGTTCACTCAGTTCGCAAATACACTAGTGTTCACTCTAGAACCCCACCCTATATATATATATAAGGAGCCGCTAAAATAGAAACCACCTCCAGTTGTGAAAACCGCGATAACCACTCTCCACCAATTAGATTAAGCCACGTATACACTATTACTTTAAACACATAAGGTTATTTTGGTAATTTGACATATTTGTCATTTCCAAATTCAGTCTCTGTCTCTTTATTTATTGTGTTCAGACTCTCTTTCTCTCTCTTGAAATAGTTCATCTCTTCAAAAACCCTCATCTCTCTCTCTTGAAGTAGTTCATCTCTTCAAAAATCAAACCACCCCTTCGGCGATGTACTTTGTGATGATTTTTATGTGATGGTTATGTGATAGAGAGATGGGTGGAGGTGGTTAATCGACGGTGGTTGGAGGTGGTTGATCGACGACGCGAGAGCGACCCCATGTTTTCAGTCGATACCGTCAGTGGTGGAGGTGGTTGATCGGTGATTGCTTTTTACCTGGAAACCTAGGTGTTTTGGGGATAAAGTCATCGGCTCAACATCTCCGGCCTCCTTTCCTCTTCGCCGTCTCCGCCACCCTCAACTACCTCTCCGCCGCCGCATCTGTCACCAAAGATATGTTTTCTCTCTCTCTCTTTATCACAAAAATCTGCTTCTCTCTGTCTTTTTATTTGAGCTTTTTTGGGGATTTTTTGTGATAAGGGTTTGAGGGATGTTGTTGTGGTGATGTCGTTTGGTGGTTAATAGGCTGCTGACGGTGGTGTTTTGGCAGAAGTGGACAACGGATGTTGGTGTTGGTGGCGTTGGGGTTGGTGGCTGATGTGCGTGTCGTGTTATATATTTTTATGTATATTTTAAGCCCCTTTTTAACACTTTAGTCAAGTTTTAAATTTATAAAACACGATATTTACTAACACTAAACACACATATGGGCAAGTGCATCCATCGTGAGCGTAGTATAGTGTTGGTAAGATACCAAGGTCGTCCAAGGACACAAGAGCTTTTAGTAACGGTTTATCCTCAACGTTTAATCAAATCAAAAATTTAGAAAAGAGTTTTAAACAAGAAAATGAAAACTAACTAAAAATGCTGAAAATAAAAATAAAACAGATAGACAAGATGAATCACTTGGATCCGACTCGCCTTTAGTGTAACCTTTGATGTTTTCCGCACTTTTGCACTTTTTAAGAGATTATCTTAGAAGGTGGCGTTACCCTCAACCCAGTAGTTTGAGTCAGCAAGGATACAATCCTAAAGGGTTGGATTACTGGAAGATAATTAATTAAGTTATTAATGCGTAATGTGGTAGGCCCATCTTTTGAAGGTGACGTTACCCTCGGCTAAGTGGTTTGAGTCAGCAGTGATACAATCCCAAGTAGTCGGGTTAATGTATTAATAGTAGTATACATATGAGGGGATCAAGCCATTCGCACCCCCGCCATCCAATACAAGTGGGTATTGAAGGAGGTCCTAGTAAGCTTGACCCAGGTCCTTGCAGGATCTATACACTGAACAAGGAAAGAACCTTACCAAACCATTCCCTTAACCCCCGACCAGGTAGCCAACATATCTACATATAGATCATGGAGATATGAATGGTGTAAATCTTTTATTTTATATATACAGTAAAATAACGCCAAGACACCACGAACAAATGATAAGGAAGATTAAAAAACAAAAGTATTACACTAAATGCTTGTCTTCACCAAGTAATGTAAGAGACTTAGGCAAACATGGCCTTTAATTGTCAAGAACTCTTACTATCAATCTTGGATCCCGAGACTATTACACACACTCTATGATGGATGATGGATGATGGTGGTGGATGTGGGTGTTGTGATGGTGGTGGAGTGTGGAGTGTGGGTGAAGTGGGAGAGAGGTGGTTTGTCAAGGGATGCCTTTGAAGTGAACCAAGCACCTCTATTTATAGCCTGCACAGAAGCCCGGAGACGGCCCCGTGTCCATCCACTTTCTCTTTCTTCATTAATTGCAGTTTGTCTGCATCAGTTGACCACGCCCCCATGTCCGCTGGGCACGGCCCCGTGTGCAGAAGCGTATTTGTACTATCAAGATTTGCTTGGATTCTGCGAATCTTAGCGTTGACCATGGCCCCGTGTCCGCTAGGCACGCCCCCGTGTTGGGAAATAGAAGCTTCTACAACTTTGTCTTTTCTGCAGACACTTGGGCACGCCCCCGTGTCCGATGAGCACGGGGCGTGTTCAGTCTTCTGATGTCTTGTTTTTGCTTGGGAAGATGCTGTCGAGGGGTTGGGCATGCCACGTTTATTCCTTTTCTTGTATTATTGTTAGATTTGGCTGCATTTTTGCTTCTTTTGTTCATTTAAGCTCATTTAACCCCGAAAATACAAAAGGAAGACAAAAACACACTTTTTTCAACATTAGTACTAAAAAAGGGTTAGCTTTATGCCTCATTTGATGTAATTTATATGTTGCATTTTACACACATCAAATACCCCCACACTTGAATCTTTGCTTGTCCTCAAGCAAAACTCTTTATTTTGTGGCTTACACACCCAAATGGAATGGGTAGAAGAGAAGTTTTGGGCTTGTCTAGAGTGTCGGGATTCCAAGATCTTTATTAGGTTTTTATTTTTATGTTATTTACAATTCTATTCGTTATGATTTATTTAGAACATTACATAAGAGAAATTACTTATTTGGGCATAACATGCCTTTTTAAAATTCCATTTATATACAAGTTCACATACCTCACGGGGGGATCACTCAACACTCGGTCGAAGATGTATTTTTATGAAACACTCGAGAGCGGCATGGAACTTACTTCTACCATATGCTTGCCAAGCAATCAATCCTCCTCCTTTTTAACTATAAACCTTCGTAAATATCAAGAGGACTTTGGGGAAGGGTTAGGCTTGGGTTAAAGGTAGGTGGTTTTGGGTTAGTGGTTAGTAGGAAAGGGTGAAAGGCGTAAAAAGCGTCGGTTTTCGTAAAACATTTTTGTTTTTGTGACTTTTTATTTTAATGAAGCATCTTTCAAACAAAGTTTCTTTTGATGAACTTGTTTGTTTATTGCTAAACTTCATCAATTTTTTTTTATAAGGAATGTCACATGAAAACCGAGCTTTTTACTAAAATAAAGGGTTTAAAATGAAAAAGGGTTTTGGTGGGTAAAGGGTGTTTGATTTGGGTTTAGAAATGAAAAGGTTTAGGCTCAAAAGGGTTAACTAGGGGGATTTTGGGTAGGTGGTAAAAAAAAAGAAAAATAATGGTGTTGAAATAAAAAGAGTTAGTCCTAATGCCTCCGTCATTTACTTACTTGGGTTTAAGTTGGTAAGGACCGGGATTGTATCGTTATGGCAAGTTCTAGAGTCGTAAGAAACCAAGTGGCTATTCACACAAGAAACGAAAAATGCTCATTTAGTTTAAAGATGTGTATTTGTTTGCTCAATAAAGGCTTAAAACTCACTTTTTTGTGGGAATGGGTTTTTAATGTGATCAAGTATGTATAATCAAATTTTAACTAGATTTGTCATGTCGTTTCATAATTTTCTTATGTTGGTTCTTTTTATCACGACGCTATCGGTTGTAAATTTATAAAAAATAACCTTTTTAGAACTTGTTATTCCCAATTTAAACCAAGACAAGTAAAAAAAATTAAAAGTTTTTGAAAAAATTTGGGGTGTTTAGCGGTTCCAGTAGAGTTTTGTGTAAGGCTTGTAATTAGGACTTGCAAAATTCAAGGTTTTAGCATCCCCCCCCCCACACACTTAAATTATACATTGTCCTCAATGTGTCCCAAAAATAAGTCTTTAGGTTGATTGAATGTGTAAAAAGGTGTGTTAAACAAAAATTTTATGTTACTGAGCACCTGGACACGGGCCGTGGTGAACGGGGACGGACCCGTGTTCAGACTGCCAGTAACAGAAAGTAACAAAATGCAACAGAAGGCTGGGCACAGGGGCGTGTTCAACGAACACGCCCCGTGTCCAGTTACCTGAACTGGGCGTTTTTCTGCAGACCCTTGAGCACGGGGCCATGTTGGCTGGGCACGACCCGTGCTGAACTTGCTGTAATGGAGAAAAATGTTCGGGAGGCTCTGTTTTTTGTGCATGGGGCGTTGGTTCAAGTCTCCCTTAGTATCCTTCACCATCCAAGTGTGTTTTACCCATTACAACATCATCCAAACACCAAATAATTTTGAAAACCATCATTCATTAAATAGAGAGAATTACAATAAGATCCTAGAAAAATAAAGAAAGATAAAAAGTTAAAAAGAAAGTTCCTAAGATAGTTAGGTCAAGTGATACATGAAATCATCCTACCGAGTTCTATCCTTATTATAGGAATATCAAAATCCTGGAAATAGCTTCCAGGTATTTCGTAGGTATTGTCGAACTCGGAGCCGAGAGGTGTCCCCTAGATGTCGTTGAGCCATTCCTCTATCTCTTTTGGGAGGAAGAAGGAGGGCTCATTTTCTTCAACATCTTGTGGGGGAGGAGCTGTGGCGACCGGGACCCCGGGGAGTATGTCTCGAGGGGGGTCTGCATGCACGGCGTACCACTCGGCTGGTATGATAACTTCTGGTACCACATTCCACGCCCTTTGTGTAATGATTGGTACCAAAGGAGGGGAAGCGAGGAAATTCAACCTTTGGTGCAAAAGGTTGACCTCCCTAAGACACCCTTCTAGACCCACCGATAAATGATTGATACGGTCGACCAGAGCTTCCTCAACCCCCGTCATTTCGTCTATGGCCTCTCTCAAGGCATAGACATAGTTGACGAGAGAGTCTTCTACCGATGACCTCCTCCCTTGTTGGTTGTTTCTTGAGTGTGATGATGATGTTCCACTGTTTCTGCTCGACATTCTAAGAAAACAAACCGAAAAGAATTCATTTTAGTGAAACAGTACCTCGAACACGGCCCCGTGTTCACCTTTCTTCAGATTTTGAAACAAGGAATCTTGGAGCTTTAAATTATTTCTCTGACTTTTGAAGCATTTTTAAGCAGAAATAACTTAAAACCGTGTTGTAAAACTTATTTTTAACAAGATTCCTTGAATAAAAATCTAACAAATATCACAATAAAGCTTGAAACCATGGTGATTTCAAGCTCTAATGGAGGTGTTTGAGGTAAAAATGAAGAAGAAGGCAATGGACAAAAGTAGAAAAGACAAGATAGTTGTTGAGAACCTTCTTTAGAATATACCTAGGATGGTATGTGTGAAGATCCCACCAAATCTCTGTCTTTGGAATGGTCCAAATGTGCAGGAATCTTGCTGCATTTATAGAAAACGACAGCACGCTGGACAAGGCCCCGTGTGCAGACAAGATTCTGACACTTTTTGTCCGTATTCTGACTGGAAGTCAGACGGGAATCTTTTGGTGGACACGGGGGCGTGCTGACCTGGACACGGCCCCGTGCCTAGAGGCTGTTTATGAAGTTTTGTCTAATTTTAAGGAATTTATCCGGATCGGGTGGTTCCTTACTGGATGGAACAACACCAAAGTGCCTGAGATACCTAAGTTGCCCTAGATTTAGACGAGAACGCAAGAGGTTATCGGAAAGGGTGATTCCTATGCTAAATGTAGGTGGACAAGTCCAACCCTTATCCGGCTCTCGTTAAAGAAGGTGTATGTCGAATCGCTCAGGTCTATGTATGCATCGATGGAAGTCGATGGGGAGTCCTTCACGGCACAATCGACACAGGGACGACTATCTCTCAAGTCTTCGCAAGAGTTAGAGGTGATTTCGGGAGCAACGATGTTGTTTTTATCTGAATGCGATCTCAACAATTCTTCTTGGATGTCGTCTTGGGATGAATTAGTTATATCCATCTCAAGTCCTTTTATCCATCGAAGAATTAGTTCTTCTAGCTGAAAGAATTCTTCCAGAAGCATTTCATCTAGAAGGGACGATTGAGAACATTCGAGTGAGAGATACAGATTATTTTTACTCTCGCCCCTCTTAAGGCTACAGGAAAACAATGGGTCTATATAGTGGGGGGTATAATTTAAGAAATAACATTTTAATTCTTCATGATTTCCGCCACATATTTGACACCACGTACCATAAGAGGAGCGGTAGTAAAAAAATCAGTATCGCTCATGTTTGTGTCAGAAATTACCAACCGTCGGGATCTTACGGTTCTGTTTTCAGTATCTGATACTTGGGCATGGGGCGTGTTGGTTGGGCACGGCCCCGTGTTCAGCTACTATCTGACTTAAAACAGGATTGCCAGTACCAAAGATTGGGCACGGGGCGTGTTCAGCGGGCACGGCCCGTGCTGAGATCTGCAGAAGCTGAAAATCTAAGAAAAATCCTTAAAAAACAGAAAAATAAAAAAACGATTAGGCCGTTGATTCTTAACTTTCTTAAAATCCCTGTATCCCCGGCAGCGGCGCCAAAAACTTGATGCGCGTGTCGTGTTATATATTTTTATGTATATTTTAAGCTCTTTTTAACACTTTAGTCAAGTTTTAAATTTATAAAACACGATATTTACTAACACTAAACACACATATGAGCAAGTGCACCCATTGTGAGCGTAGTATAGTGTTGGTAAGATACCGAGATCGTCCAAGGACACAAGAGCTTTTAGTACCGGTTTATCCTCAACGTCTAATCAAATCAAAAATTTAGAAAAGAGTTTTAAACAAGAAAATGAAAACTAACTAAAAATGCTGAAAATAAAAATAAAAATAAAACAGATAGACAAGATGAATCACTTGGATCCGACTCGCCTTTAGTGTAACCTTTAATGTTTTCCGCACTTTTGCAATTTTTAAGAGATTATCTTAGTTATAGTAGTAGGCCCCTCTTTTGAAGGTGACGTTACCCTCAACCCAGTAGTTTGAGTCAGCAAGGATACAATCCTAGAGGGTTGGATTATTGGAAGATAATTAATTAAGTTATTAATGCGTAATGTGGTAGGCCCCTCTTTTGAAGGTAACGTTACCCTCGGTTAAGTGGTTCGAGTCAGCAGGGATACAATCCCAAGTAACCGGGTTAATGTATTAATAGTAGTTTACATATGAGGGGATCAAGCCATTCGAACCCCTGCCATCTAATACCAGTGGGTATTGAAGGAGGTCCTAGTAAGCTTGACCCAGGTCCTTGCAGTATCTATACACTGAACAAGGCAAGAACCTTACCAAACCATTCCCTTAACCCCTGACCAGGTAGCCAACATATCTCCATATAGACCGTGGAGATATGAATGGTGTAAATCTTTTATTTTATATAGGCAGTAAAATAACGCCAAGACACCACGGACAAATGATAAGGAAGTTTCACCTTCAACATAAGAAACTAGTTATTAAAGTCATTAATACAAAACCAAATAAAAAGTGCGAAAAGATTAAAAAACAAAAGTATTACACTAAATGCTTGTCTTCACCAAGTGATGTAAGAGACTTAGGCAAACATGGCTGACGGGTAGTCCGTAGGACAACCCTTAAGTGGTATAAATGATAATAAAATCCTACATTTAATCGGGTAGTTGTCTAGAATTAGATAACTACGGTTGTTTGTGTTTCAGGTACAAACGGGAGCTTAAAATGGAAGGAACACAGAGAATAAATGAAAAAATCAATTTTTGGAATTGAAAAATTAAGAGGATAGCATGATAGAGGACAAAATTACGAGAACGTAGGCGGAAACGGTGAAGAGAACGGAGTTGAAACGAAAAAGTTATGCTGAAAACAAGTTTTCATGTTGAAGCCTGCCGTAGGCTACGGCAAGGGCCGTAGCTTACGGCGCTGACTGGCACTTTTTGTCACCGTATGACAGTTTAAAGCCACCATAAGCCATTCCAAGCCACCGTAAGCTACGGTGGCCACCGTAGCTTACGGTGCTGACCTGCGTAAATGTGTAACTTCCACCTTTTAATGCGGATTTATGGTGTCTTTTCACCTGCAATCATTCCCATTCGGTTACACAACAGTCTAGAGGCGATTTTGAGTGTTCTTGAGAGCTTGAAACAATTTCTAAACATCTTGTTAGTGTTTTTAATTCTTATAAACATTGATATGTATGTGATGATGATTGTCCAAGTCATGAGTGGCTAAACTTATGGTGACTATCTTTGGTTGAAGGTTTGCGTAAGACTTTATGTTTGGATTTCATATTTCTAGAATAATGAACTTATCTTTATGATTTGTTTGTTATGGTGTGTGATTGCTTGTTTGTAAATTGTTAATTCTTATGTTAATCTAATTTGAAACCATACGTTCTTGGTGCTATTGGCAATCGAGATATCATGGGTAGAATTAGGATTGGGTATTGATTAATTGGTCATCGGGTAACAACCTCGCATTCTAGGAATCCGAGTACTTAGTTCCCTTTCATCACAACAAGTAATCGCACATGAACTATGTCTATGTAGTTCTTTTTAGTGGAATGTTAGCATAAATGTCAAAGCAAACCGGAAACTAAAGATGGTCATTTGTCTCTAAATTGTTTACAACCCAAATTCTCATTTTGCAATTAGACTAGTAATCTTAGTTTTAAAAATCAACCAATCAAACCAACTCTTGAATTTATTTTTATTGCAATTAGTTTAAACATAGTTAACTTAGATACACTTCTAAATAACACATATTCCACAAACTCCCTGTGTTCGATACCCACTTACCGCTAGCTATTAGTAGTAATTGGATTAAATTTGATTGTGACCACGACATCACGTCAAATTTTGGCGCTGTTGCCGGGGAGTTGTGCGCAACGTGTGTTATCTTGTGTATTGGTTTTGAAAATTAAAAAAAACCCCAAAAAGATTTTTTTTATGTTCGTGATTTACACTTGGTAGTTGAGATGTGTTGTGCAGGATGACAGAGCATTACACAGATTTCAGCTTTTCTACGTGTATATTGTAACACCCCGAAAACGGGTTTGGTAATCAAACCACGTTAATACTAAAGGACGGCTAAAATACAGTTAGTGGTAAAACTTACCCGGTAAATATTAGGATTTAAATAAATAAACCTAATATTAAATAAAAGTTGGGCAAATCCTTTTGAGGAAAATAAAGTGAATAAAAGGCCCGAATTAACGGGACTTAAAACAGACTGGGTCATAATTTTCCCCGAACCTATTATGTTAACTAGGAATGTCTAACCAAGTAAATAAGAGGGAATATTGTTTAAACTAAAGGAGTTGTGATCTACTTGATAACTAACCAAACACGAGGGGCCAAAGATGGATAAAATGAAAGCTTAATTATAAACAAAAAAAAACCCACACACACAGGGGCGTGCGTAGGATCGACCAGAAGAAAGCTCCATGGGAGCCCAACCCTAGTTCTTGCTAAATCACTCAAATTGAAGGTCCAAATCAGTTCCAAATCAAAATCCGAGAACGAATTAGTGATCTCCACTGAAAAAGGAGTCACAGGGTACGTAAATTTCATGAGAAATCTCTAGTTGAATTTCTGAGTAAACCTAGAGAATTCAAAAATTGTTTATGCATGCTTGTTATATGGATGAAATAGGAACATTGTAGTGTTTAGGAGTAAACTCTAGACAAGTATATGTTGAAATCGTGCCTAATTCTAGTAAAATCCATAAACACCATTGAAGGTGATTGTTGTTAGGGTTTTTCATTGCTAAAGATAGTGTTATAATGTCATAAACATGTTTTAATTGAAAGCTGAATTCAAACAGCTTCTGATCAGAATTTACAGCCGATTTGTATTGGCTGTAACGTGGATAAAACTTGACAAAAACGTGTGTTTCTTGAGTCCAAAATGTAATTCCAGGAAATATCTTTAAAACCCCACTGGAATCGCATTTTTTCGACGAAAATTGAGCGTTTTATGAATTTTTCCGTATCGAAGGTTCAAGCTGCGTTTTCTGGTAGAATTTGCTGCCCATTACGAATGTCATAACTCAATTTATGAATTTAGTTATGATCTCAAATTTTTACTGTAGATAGATTTAAGTGATTAAAAGAATTGCCAATTCAAATTTCGTCAATCGGATAAACGAGGAATTTTAAATGAATTTTTCCGTAAGCAGCAGTCAGAAGTGACGAATCTGATTGCAGCTTAGTAAATGAATTTTTACGAATTTTTGGTAAAGAGTTAGATCTTGAAATTTTAACACAGGTCCTAACCCTCCGAGAGGTACGCCACATAAAAAAATGAGTAAATTACACAGATTGTCCTTTAATTACACCCTAAATTGCAGTCCCTGCCCTTTCCCTTTAATTTGTGCAGGCCATGTCCTTTAAATAACAAATTTGCACACTCTTTGTCCTTTGCTCCAAACCCCATCCAACAACCCACTTAAATGCACCCATGTGCCTCTCACATGATGGGTAAAATTGTAATTAACCCTCCACTTACCCTTAAAAACCCCAGTTAAAACCCCTGACATGTTGCACTCATTTACTTGCTATTTAAATTTCTCTTATCAACAAACTCTTTTCATTTTGATCTTGATACAAAACAATCATTCACAAAAGTTACCATCAGTCTTGCAATTTTGATTTAGTTTACTTCTTTTTGTACAACCAGGCAAGCATGGCTCTCAATGACATAGATTCTGCAGTTGAAAGTTTCAAGAAAGCACTGGTCTTGGAACCTAATGATGGTTAGTTTTATCTATCTATTTGATCAGCTTGTTTTGCATACTGTTTACACACAAGATCTCCAGCTGATTTGTTCTTTTTGTTACTCAGCTGGTATAAAGAAGGAACTAGCTGCTACAAAGAAAAAGGTTAGTTCTAGCACTTTCATTTCAAATTAATTTTCTTAAAAGTTTTATAATATTAGTAGGGAATGTGGCTTATACCTGAACGGCTGAACGTTGATGCAGATTGCTGATAGACGTCAACAAGAAAAGAAAGCGTTCGCAAAAATGTTTCAGTAGATTACAAATATTAAAGGTCCATTCCAAATTCAACAGAATTTCAGGATCGTTTGGATTCCTTAAACCTCGAAGCAACAAAGCTAAACGAGAGTTCAAATTTGATTCACATGAACGCCATCGATATCGATTTTCCCCAACACCTTTCGGTTTGTCCGACGGTGCGAGTTGCCTCAAGATTTACAATTGCATAACTCCGTCCAATTTCAATTTCTTCATCTGGGTCGGTTGCCACAGTTGTAAAATTTTGGGCCCCTAATCTTGTGACCCCTTTTGGCACTTTGTTTTTTTGGGTAGGTGGAGGGTTAATTACAATTTTACACATCATGTAACAGGCACATGGGTGCATTTAACTGGGTTGTTGGATGGGGTTTGGAGCAAAGGACAAGGAGTGTGCAAATTTGTTATTTTAAGGACATGGCCTGCACAAATTAAAGGGAAAGGGCAGGGACTGCAATTTAGGGTGTAATTAAAGGACAATCTGTGTAATTTACTCTAAAAAATCATAATTTTTGAAGACTTGTAAACAGGTTAAACAAGTCACCAAAAACAGCCCATTTTCAGGGATATGAAATGCCTAAATGAAATCGCGGTCTACTTGGTTGTGTGTAAAATTTAATTTCATTAAGAGTTCGGATGAAATATGCCTAAGTGAGTTTAATGAACCAAATGTGCATTTGAATATATGTTGATAGGTCAATTGACTTTTAAAAAGTCAAACCGACCAATGATTAGATCGAATGATAATTTTGATATGGTCGAATGATAAATTCGACATAAAACCCGTAGGATGGAATAGTCATAAACGATTATAACTAATCTAACCGTCTTATGAATTGTGATGATGATAGTTTAACTCTAGACAAGCTAGATGAAGACTTGGGAAAGAAGCGGGTCAAACGGATCGAGTACGCGGAAAAAGGACATAACCGGATGCAAGGTAAGTAAAGCTTACGCCCCTATTACATTATTTACAATTTACTTAATTGCAAGTATTGTATAAAAGTTCTATTAAGTGATTGGAATATGATGTTCCGACACGATTTAACGCGAGTCGGAACAAAGGAAAATGGTAAGAAATCATGAACTATGGTAAAGAGGTAAAATGGTAAATTAGTCATGTAATGACGAACAAATAAGAAACGGTGTTTAAGTAAAAGAGTTCAAGGAGAAAACCGGGATAGGTTTAAAGGGGTGAAATGGTAAATAAATACCATTTCATACGGACGAATGGTCAATTAGACTAAATGGGTCAAATGGTGTTGTTAACACCATTTGACAATAACATTTGATAATCACTTGTTGAGTTTTGTGTTCACAGGAATTAACATAAGGTTCGCGTTACTATTAACTAGTGATTAATAGTGAAAGGTATTGAAACGGGTCGATATTAGGACCCGAGCCAGGTACGCATGAACAAGTTATAGTGAAAAGTGCGATTTTGGACAAATATGTAGTGAAAGTCCTTCGTCGTAAATTGAAGGACTAAAGTTGACCAAAACACCCATGGCGGGTAAATTGGGTAAACAACCTTTAGGGATTGTAACGGGTTAAAATAAGCACATAATCATAGACGGGTTAGTGATGCCTAATGATCCGTGATTTAAATCTGGTGTCATAGGAAACAATTGAAATATGATGTTCATAAGAAGTTTGGTATAATAAATATGTTTGTGTAAAGAATTAGGAAACGGGTCAAAAGTATTAAAAAGGAAATTCAAGCCCAGAGCTTGAAATTTGAATTTTTAAAGTAGTTGAATATCAGGTTTTAACTCTATAAGATGGAGAATTAAATTACGAATGTGTAGGAAAAAGAATCGTGGAAAACGGACATGTAGATAAAGCGTTATGGTCATTCAAAGTTTGAGTTTGGAGAAAAAAATTGGAGCTGGGCAGAAAATGCAGGTCCAGATACGGACCTGCTGGAAAACAGTCTCCCACGCGCCACGCGAGGGGTGACACAGATCCGGGCGTGACACGCGGGAGTCCCCGCGGCACGCGACAAGTAAAACCAAGCCTCTCGCGTGGCGCGAGAGGCATAATTCTGGAAACTTTATTTTGTTTAATAATTTGATGTTGGAACTTGTTTTTAAATTATCAAAACTAACTTTTGAGTTGGTTTTGATCGTAGGAGAATATCAGAAGCACCGGATGGAGATCAAGCGACAAGAAAGAACCGAACACATGATGAAGAAGCTTCCGCATGTTGTTTTGTCATTATTTTTAAATGACGAATTCAATTACATTATGTTGTTTTAAACTTTAAATTGTAAATGTTTTAGTAAACCCGGATTATGTAAGGTATATGTGCTCATAATCACATGTTTATTTTCATAATTTATACGAAAAACGTTAAATGATAATAAGGGTGTTAAATATATTGTGCGGGGGTCCACGTCATCCGTGTATCGGTTGCCACGAGGCCCACTACAGGAGGGCACATGGAAAATCGGTGTCTTATGTTTCACAGCTTCCACCTCCATCATACGCTGATGATTATGACTTAGAGATGGAGTATGATTATTACTCGGATGGATATGATCAGGACGAGGATGTTTATTATGAGACAAGGACGGATGGTCTATGTTTCTGTTGTGGTCGTGATCATACTTATGATTATGATGTGTGCACGGTGTATTCAGAAAACCCAAAGTATTGGAATAAAAAAATGATAATAAAATCCTACATTTAATCGGGTAGTCCGTAGGACAACCCTTAAGTGGTATAAATGATAATAAAATCCTACATTTAATCGGGTAGTTGTCTAGAATTAGATAACTACGGTTGTTTGTGTTTCAGGTACAAACGGGAGCTTAAAATGGAAGGAACACGGAGAATAAATAAAAAAATCAATTTTTGGAATTGAAGAATTAAGAGGATAGCATGATAGATGACGAAATTACGAGAACGTAGGCGAAAACGGTGAAGAAAACGGAGTTGAAACGAAAAAGTTATGCTGAAAACAAGTTTTCATGTTGAAACCTGCCGTAGGCTACGGCAAGGGCCGTAGCTTACGGCGCTGACTGGCACTTTTTGTCACCGTATGACAGTTTAAAGCCACCGTAAGCCATTCCAAGCCACCGTAAGCTACGGTGGCCACCGTAACTTACGGTGCTGACCTGCGTAAATGTGTAACTTCCACCTTTTAATGCGGATTTATGGTGTCTTTTCACCTGCAATCATTCCCATTCGATTACACAGCAGTCTAGAGGCGATTTTGAGTGTTCTTGCGAGCTTGAAACAATTTCTAAACATCTTGTTAGTGTTTTTAATTCTTATGAACATTGATATGTATGTGATGATGATTGTCCAAGTCATGAGTGGCTAAACTTATGGTGACTATCTTTGGTTGAAGGTTTGCGTAAGACTTTATGTTTGGATTTCATATTTCTAGAATAATGAACTTGTCTTTATGATTTGTTTGTTATGGTGTGTGATTGCTTGTTTGTAAATTGTTAATTCTTATGTTAATCTAATTTGAAACCATACGTTCTTGGTGCTATTGGCAATCGAGATATCATGGGTAGAATTAGGATTGGGTATTGATTAATTGGTCATCGGGTAACAACCTCGCATTCTGAGTATCCGAGTACTTAGTTCCCTTTCATCACAACAAGTAATCGCATATGAACTATGTCTATGTAGTTCTTTCTAGTGGAATGTTAGCATAAATGTCAAAGCAAACCGGAAACTAAAGATGGTCATTTGTCTCTAAATTGTTTACAACCGAAATTCTCATTTTGCAATTAGACTAGTAATCTTAGTTTTAAAAATCAACCAATCAAACCAAATCTTGAATTTATTTTTATTGCAATTAGTTTAATCTTAGTTAACTTAGATACACTTCTAAATAACACATCTTCCACAAACTCCCTGTGTTCGATACCCACTTACCGCTAGCTATTAGTAGTAATTGGATTAAATTTGATTATCACCATGACACCACGTCAATGGCCTTTGATTGTCAAGAACTCTTACTATCAATCATGGATCCCGAGACTACTACACACACTCTATGATGGATGATGGATGATGGTGGTGGATGTGGGTGTTGTGATGGTGGTGGAGTGTGGGTTAAATGGGAGAGAGGTGGTTTGTCAATGGATGCCTTTGAAGTGAACCAAGCACCTCTATTTATAGCCTGCACAGAAGCCCGGACACGGCCCCGTGTCCATTGGGCACGGCTCCGTGTCCATCTACTTTCTTCATTAATTGCAGTTTGTCTGCATTAGTTGACCATGCCCCCGTGTCCGCTGGGCACGACCCCCGTGTGCAGAAGCGTATCTGTACTATCAAGATTTGCTTGGATTCTGCAAATCTTAGCGTTGACCACGGCCCCGTGTCCGCTGGGCACGCCCCCGTGTTGGGAAATAGAAGCTTCTACAACTTTGTCTTTTCTGCAGACACTTGGGCACGCCCCGTGTCCGATGAGCACGGGGCGTGTTTTGTCTTCTGATGTCTTGTTTTTGCTTGGGAAGATGCTGTCGAGGGATCGGGATGCCACGTTTATTCCTTTTCTTGTATTATTGTTAGATTTGGCTGCATTTTTGTTTCTTTTGTTCATTTAAGCTCATTTAACCTTGAAAATACAAAAGGAAAACAAAAACACACTTTTTCCAACATTAGTACTAAAAAGGGTTAGTTTTATGCCTCATTTGATGTAATTTATATGTTGCATTTTACACACATCAGTGGCGGAGGGGGTTTTTTGGCGGAGGGGGTTTTTTGGTCGTTTGTGTGTTTTGGGGGTTTCGAGTGAAGGGAGATGGGGGTTGATTTTGTTTAGGGGGTTGATTTGTGTTTCTTAATTATGTTGATTTGTATTCTTGATTCTGTGGTATTTTTGTTATAACTGCAATTGAGGTTCCCGGTGTGTTTTTACAGGTGGCCGATTTGCAAAGCGGTGCCGCTTGTGCCCCTGGTGCCCGCGCGGTGCCGGTGGTGCCCCGTGGTGCCGATCGAAAAGTTGTAGAATTTGCGTGAGGTTGTCTGCCACTTTTTTAGCGGACTAGGCAGTGAGTATTTTTATGTCGTTTGGCAGTGATAGTTCGAACCCATTTTTCCGACAATTGATGATGATGGCGCGGTTAAGATGGCGGATGGTAGGTTTTTGAAACCGCAACCCCACTCTTGCAGCCTTGACTATCGGAAACTTTGAGCCAAACCCCGTTTTTTTTTTTCAAAATCCACACATTTGTCTTGATTTTTGTTCTTTTTTTTTTCAGACGATAATGATAAGTTCAAATTATCTGAGACACGTACTGAGTCGCGATTTTTGGGTGTGTTAGTTTGTTAAGATTCTCAAATTTCGTAAACCCGAAATCGGGGGTCGGGGGGTGTAAAAAGATGTTTTGGCGTAAATTTTTGTTTTGTTTTCGTAAAAAATGTTTTTTTCACAACCCGTAAAAATTTTTTGTAAAAAAAATGTTTTTGGTAAACCCGAAATCGGGTCGCGGGGGTAAAATGATGTTCGGCATAAAAAAAAATTGTTTTTTGTAAGAAAGTTTTTGTAAAAAATAAATTTGTTTTGTTGATAAAAATATTTTGGTTTTCGGTAAAAAAGTTTAAAACCGTAAAAAAAATTGTTTTTTTCTAAAAAATATGTTTTTTGTTAAAATGTTTAAACCCGTAAAAAAAGTTTAAAACCGTAAAATTTTAACTTAAAACTTAAAACGTAAAAATTTTAATGTAAAACATAAAATGTAAAACTTTAAAAATTTTACGTAAAACGTAAAACTTACGCAAATTGTAAAATGTAAAACGTAAAACATTTTCGTGTAAAAACGTAATACGTATAAAACTTTTTTTTTTGTAAATTGTAAAAACGTACCATCTAAAACGTAAAACTTTTTAACGTAAACTTTTATGTAGAACGTAAAACTTTTTAACGTAAAACGTAAACTTTTTAACGCAATCGTAAAACCTAAGCTTTTTTAACGCAAGACGTAAACTTTAATGTAAAAACTTTTTAATGTAAAATGTAAAAAACGACGGGTAAAAAACCGGGCGCAAAAATACGGCGCGTAAAAACAGAGCGTAAAAAAAACCGCGCGTAAAAAACGGGGCGTAAAAAAAAGGCTCTTAAAAACGTTTTTTTAAACAAATCTTGAAAAAAAAATAATCAAAAAATCTGATTTCAAAATAATCTTTAATAAAAAAATCTGATTTTTAATAAAAAATAATTAATGCAATAGGACAAAAAGGGTAATAAAAAATAATATATATAATAATACAAAAAAGCAAATTTACTTAAATACCCTTTAACAATAAAATATTAAAAACATAATAAGACAAAAGAATTTTATAATAGTTTTTATTACTTTTAATCTTATCCATCCATCTTGAAGATCTAATGGTTAGAAAGTGGTTCTCGTGGTTCTCTTAACTAGGGGTGGTTTTTATTTTAGCGGCCCCCTATATATATATATATATATATATATATATATATATATATATAGGGAGCCACTAAAATAGGAACCACCTCCAGTTGTAAGAACCGCGATAACCACTCTTAACCAATTAGATTATGCCAACCAAAAGGTTATTTTAGTCTTTTACCCCAAATGTCAAATCCCCCTTCTATCTCTTCATTTAAAGTTCTCTCCTCTCTCCTCTTTCATTTGTCAATAACATCTTCTCCACTCTCCTTTTATCTCTCATCTCTCTCTCTCTCTCTCTCTCTCTCTCTTGAAATGCTTCGAAAGATTCTACACAAGGAAAAAACCCAAATCAAAACTCAAAACAACCACCACACACCCGCCTTCTCCGGCCCCTTCCCCCCATGTACACCCTCCTTCTCCGGCCACAGGTCTGGCGGAGCAGGAACATCGGCGGCGGCAGAGCAGCAACATCGGCACAACCGCTAGCCATTCATCACCATCTAACAAACGCCGCTTGCCATTCTCCGGCGACAAGACCGGCACAGCCGCTAGCTATTCTCCGGTGACAAGACCCTCATTGTTTGATGTGGTGGATTAGGGGCGGCGGTGTGTCGACGGCGGTGGTGGCGGCGAATGATGGGGTGAAGGGGGTGGGTGATCTGACGGCGTCGGGGAGAGAGGCGGTGGGTGATCTGTTTGTTGGAAGCTGTTTTTGCTGGGTTTGATTCTGTTGAATCTGGTGCATTTTTATTCTGTTGATTTCGTTGAATCTGGTTTGAATCTTGTGGTTTTGACTTTCTTGATGGTTCGTTTTACGACTGATGATGTTCATGTGTTTGTAGGTAAGTGTTTTTGTTGGGTTTGATTATGTTGAATCTGGTGCTTTTTGAATCTGTTGAATCTTTGAATCTGTTTGAATGATGTTCATGGTGCTTTTGAATGTTTGAATCTGGTGCCTTTTGAATGTTTTGAATATGGTGGTTTTTGGTAGATTTCAAACAGTGAACTATGTGGGTTTTGATCCGTTTGGATTTGGGCGGTGATGATGAAAAAAAACGTATATTTTGATGACGATGGCGCGGCAAGGATGGTGGAGGGTAGGTTTTTGAACCTGCAACCCCACTTTGCAGCCTCTGATTATCGGAAAATCTGAGCCAAAACATCGTTTTTTTCAAGAATCCACTCGTTCTTATGATTTTTGTTTGTTGGGTTTTTACATTTTTTTGAGGCGTCGATGATGATAACAATCTATCTGAGAAACCTACCGAGTAGCGATTTTCTGGGTGCGTTCGTTTTGTGTAAAAAACTTTTAGATAAAACGTAAAACGTTTTACGTTTACGTAAAATGTAAAAAGTTTTACGTAAAACGAAAAAAATTTAACGTAAAACTTAAAACGTAAAAAGTCTAAAAAGTTTAACGTAAAACGTAAAAAGTGTAAAAAAACGGCACGTTAAAAAAACGTATAAAAAACGTTGCGTTAAAATAACGACGCTTGAAAAAACGGCGTGCAAAAAAATTGTCTTTGTTATAAAAATCTGAATTTAAAAATTCTTTTAATAAAAAAATTATGTTTAAAAAATAAAAACTAATATAATAATACAAAAAACTATTAAAAAACAATAAAGACAAAAAGACAAAATAGAGTCATTTTACTAAATTACCCTTTTGGATTAAAATATTAAAGACATAATAAGACAAAAAATATTTAATATTATTTTTAGTTACTTTTAATCTCATCCATTGATCTTGAAGATCTAATTCTTAGGAACTGGTTCTCGCGGTTCTTACAACTGGAGGTGGTTTTCATTTTAGCGGTCCCCTATATATATAGGGTAGGGTTCTGCTACAAAGTCCATTTTTCCTACAAAGTGTACAAAGTCATAAAACACCATAATTTCAGCCATAAAACACACTCAAAACCCACAAATAACGTAGTCAAGATCACTAAAACACAATATCCAAACCCTAATAATCCATAAAAACTTCAAACACACCATCGTAGAACTATTAATATAAAACACAACATGATAATCAACATAAAACACACTAATTTTAGTCATTTGATAATCAAAGCCTTATACAAAACCTACAAATATGGCGTTTTAGTAATCTTTACTTTGTTATTTGTGGGTTTTGTCTGTATTTTATGGCTGAAATTGTTGTTTTTTGTGACTTTGTACACTTTGTAAGAAAAAATGCACTTTGTAGCCAACTCCCACCCTATATATATATATATATATTGAGGGAGGTTAACGTACATTACGGCTTAACGTATATCACGTACGACAGGTAATTACGCACGTTCATTTTAAAATCACGCACGTTATAACTCAAAAATCCAAAATCACGCATGTTGAAACATAATAATCACGCATATAGAAAACATTAATCACGCATGTTATAGAATAAATCATGCACGTTGTCGTACGTGAAGTACGTTAAGTCGTAATGTACGATATACGTTCTATATATATATATATGTATGTATATATATATATATGTGTGTGTGTGTGTGTGTGTCTATAGGGGAGCGCTAAAATGAAAACCACCTCCAGTTGTAAGAACCGTGAGAACTGTTTTGGTATAAAATCACACAAGGATAATGCAACCAAATCTGATTTTGTGAGGTGTGATGCTTGAATTGATGAACAAATGTATGAATAATATAGGAATGAAATGAATGTTGGACACGAGGATTTATACGAGGAAAAAGCCCTTGATCAATGTATGATCTCCGGCACAAAAAACCTCGGGTGATGGAAACTACCGATCACCAAGTATATTAAACAAACAATGTATACAATTCGGGATGACAACAAGCTTGTTACAAGGATCACTAGTGTGCAATAAATTTGTAATAGCCAATAAGTTGAAGAGAGTTCTCGAGCAGTGTGTGTTTGCTAATTGTTCTATCTAATCAAGCTTGTTAGCCCCTTATAAAAATAGAAATAAGCTAGCAAACTAACAATCCGAAAAAGATGCTAGCTTCCCACGATCTCCACCAATTAGATTACGCCAACAAAAAGGGTGTTTTGGTCATTTACTCCAAATGTCTAATCTCTCTCTCTCTCTTCATTAATGGTAGCAGGCCTCTTCTCTTTCATCTGTGTCATTAAAATTCAAATCCATCTTCATTTTCATTTCTCTCATCGAGAGACACACAAACCTGCAACCCCCAAAACCTCTCATCTCTTTCCGGCGATAGTTAACTGCAACCGACCCACACACCCTCTGATGTGTGCAAAATGCAACATATAAATTACATCAATTGTGGCATAAAACTAACCCTTTTTAGTACTAATGTTGGAAAAAGTGTGCTTTTGTCTTCCTTTTGTATTTTCAGGATTAAATGAGCTCAAATTAACAAAAGAAGCAAAAAGACAGCAAAATCTAACTTAAATACAAGTAAAGGAACAAACGTAACATGCCCGACCCCACGACAGCATCTTCCCAAGCAAAACAAGAAGACAGAAGACTGAACACGCCCCGTGCTCAGCCAGCACGGGGGCGTGCCCAAGTGTCAGCAGAAAAGACAAAGTAGTAGAAGCTTCTATTGCCCACCACGGGGCCGTGCTCAGCGGACACGGGGCCGTGGTTAACTATAAGATTCGCACAATCCAGGAAAATCTTCATAGTACAAAGATTCTTCTGCACACGGGGTCGTGCTCAGCGGACACGGGGGCATGGTCAACTAATAAGACAAGCTGCATTAAATGAAGAAAGAGAAGGATGTGGACACGGGGCCGTGCCCGAGCTTCTGTTCAGCCTATAAATAGGAGTGCTTGGCTCAAGCTCAAACCATCCCTTGGCACACCACCTCTCTCACACTTCACCCACCACCACCATAACACCATCATCCACCACCATCATCCATTGTCCATCATAGAGTGTGTGAGTCGTCTCGGGATCCAAGATTGATCGTAAGAGTTCTTGACAATCAAAGCCATGTTTGCCTAAGTCTCTTACATCACTTGGTGAAGACAAGTGTCTAGTGTAATACTTTTTATTTCTAATCTTTTCGCACTTTTTACTTGGTTTTGTATTAATGACTTTAATAACTAGTTTCTTATGTTGAAGGTGATCATTCCTTATCGTTTGTCCGTGGTGTCTTGACATTATTTTACTGTCTATATAAAATAAAAGATTTTCAACATTCATATCTCCACGGTCTATATGGAGGTATGTTGGCTACCTGGTTGGGGGTTAAGGGAACGGTTTGGTAAGAGTCTTGCCATTGTTCAGCGTTTAGAGGTCCTGCAATGGACCTGGGTCAAATTTAGTAGGACCTCCTTCAATACTTAACGGTATTGGATGGCGGGGGTCCAAACTCTTTGATCCCCTCATAAGTTAAACTACTATTAATAATATAACCCGGCTATTTAGGACTGTATCCATGCTGACTCAGACTACTTAGTCGAGGGTAACGTCACCTCCAAAAGAGGGGCCTACCATAATTTGCATTAATAACTTAATTCATTATCTTTCAATAATCCGACCCTTTAGGATTGTATCCTTGCTGACTCAAACTACTGGGTTGAGGGTAACGTCACCTTCAAAAGAGGGGCCTACTACAATAACTAAGATAATCTCTTAAATAAGTGCAAAAGTGCGAAAATAATCAAAGGTTACACTATACACGAGTCGGAACCAAGTGATTCATCTTGTCTATCTGTTTTTATTTTTATTTTTATTTATTAGCATTTTAATTAGTTTTTATTTTTCTTAGTTTAAAACATTTTTCTAAACTTTTTGATTTGATTAGACGTTGAGGATAAACCGGTACTAAAAGCTCTTGTGTCCTTGGACGACCTCGGTATCTTACCAACACTATACTACGCTCACGATGGGTGCACTTGCCCATATGTGTGTTTAGTGTTAGTAAATATCGTGTTTTATAAATTTAAAACTTGGCTAAAGAAAGTGTAAAAGGGGCTTAAAGTATACCTAAATTCATATACACACTTCACACGCATCAAGTTTTTGGTGCCGTTGCCGGGGACACAAGGATTTTAAGAAAGTTAGGAATCAGCGGCCTAATCGTTTTTTCTTATTTTTCATTTTTTTAGGATTTTTCTTAATTTTTCAGTTTCTGCAGAGCTCAGCACGGGCCGTGCCCAGCATTATCACTGGCAGTTTTTATTTTCCGAGTTACATAGAGCTGAGCACGGGGCCGTGTCGGTGCAACACGAGGCCGTGTCCAACTCCCAGTAATAGGGATCCGGAGAACAATTACTGTAAATTTGACCACGGGCCGTGTTCACTGAGCACGGGGCCGTGGTGAACCTTCTGACCAATATTCTTTTCTGTTTTTATCGCAGGACTTGGAACCTTGGTGCCACATTTGAACTTCCTACGTAGTGCATGAGCTCCAGTTCTAGTAGAGACATAAAAGAACCTCTAGAAGAACCCGAACGCTTTCTCAGAAAAAAGACTTAAAGCTAAAAATCAAGAGAAAGTTTCGGGGGACCCACTTCCAATGGCGGATCAACGTACCCTCATGGATTACCTACGGCCCACCGTAGGTAATCTAGGCGCCACTATCAATGCACCGAATGTCGAAGCCAACAACTTCGAACTTCGGCCGCATTTGATACAAATGCTTCAAAACTCCGCAACCTTCCATGGGCTTGCGGACGCCATCTACATATTACTAATTTCTTAGAAATATGTGATACCTTTCGGATCAATGGAGCATCAATCGACGCCATTCGCCTTCGGATGTTTCCATTTTCACTAAAAGACCGAGCTAAGGCTTGGCTTAACACCCTCCCAGTTGGCTCGGTAAACACCTGGGATGAACTAGCCCAAAAGTTTCTATATAAGTATTTCCCTCCTGCTAAAACGGCTAAATTAATGACTAAAATTAATACATATTCACAAGAAGATGGGGAATCCTTATATGGAACTTGGGAAAGGTTCAAGGAGCTACTAAGAAAGTGTCCTCATCACGGTCTTGCGGTATGGCAACAAGTATCCACTTTCTACAATGGGTTGCTGCCACACATAAGACAAACACTTGATTCTAGCTTCGGGGGACTTTTAGGTAATCGTCGCCCAAATGAAATATATAATCAAATTGAGGAAATTGTTCAAACAAATTTTCAATGGCACACTCCCCGAGGTAATAAATCTATTGCCCCGGGCGCCCATAAGGTTGATGAAAGCACTTCTTTACAAGCCCAAATCGAGGCCCTCTCTTCGAAAATCAAAAAGCTAGAAATGACAAAAACGGCCTCGGTTATGGCTTGTGAAGGGTGTGGTGGGCCACATGAAAATTGGAGTTGTATGAAAGAATTAGATGAACAAACAGAAACGGTAAACTACATTGATAACAGACCTAGGCCGCCGGGTCCTCCAACGGGTCCCTCCAACCAAGGATGGCGTAACCACCCAAACCTTGGTTGGAGAGATCCCGGCAATATTAGTAACCAACAAAACCAACGAACTAACTTTCAACAACCACAAAACTTTTCTCAACAACAAGGTGGACGAGAAAGGCTTGAAGATACTGTATCTCGCCTCATCTCCGACACCGAAAAGAAAAACTCGGATCGATTTCAGCAATTGGAATCGAATTTTAGAAATCAACAAGCTAGCATTCAAAACATTGAAAAACAATTAGGTCAAGTAGCTCAAAATTTCTCCGAGAGACCACAAGGCGCGTTACCAAACAATACCGAAACCAACCCAAAAGCACAAGTACATCTCATCACATTGAGAAATCGAACCGTGGGTCCCGAGGAGGCCCCATTACCGCCAGAAGAAAGAAGCCAGTCCAGCCAAACCACGACTCCACCCGCACCCCAACCAGAAGAGGCTTCTTACCAAATCAAGGGCACACCAAGACTCCTCCGATTCCATACCCCGGTAGGTTAAATCGTCAAAAGACCGATGTGCAATTCCCAAAGTTCGAAAATTTACTAAAACAATTGCATGTTAATATTCCTTTTATTGAGGTCCTTACCCAAATGCCTAAATATGCATAATTTATGAGGGACTTCCTCACTCATAAAAGGAAAATTGAATCATCGCAATTAGTTAACTTAGGCGAAGAATGCTCCGCCTTAGTACTCAACGAACTCCCACAAAAGAAAATTGATCCCGGAAGCTTCACGATTCCGTGCTCGATTGGGGAATCCCCCGTTCGTAATGCATTAGCCGATCTGGGGGCTAGCATTAACCTCATGCCCACATCAATGTTCAAACGACTCGGCCTAGGAACAACGAGCCCTACAAAGATGAGCATACAACTCGCCGACAGATCCGTCAAATTTCCACAAGGTGTCGCTGAAAATCTATTGGTCAAAGTTGACAATTTCGTTTTCCCAACCGACTTTGTCATCTTAGACATGGAAGAAGACGCCGATGTTCCTCTCATCCTCGGGAGGCCATTTCTAGCCACCGCCCAAGCAGTGGTTGATATGAATGACGGAACACTAACATTGAAGTTTGGGGATGAGGAAGTGAAGTTTGGAGTGGGAAAGCGAATAGAAGACGAAGACCCGGTCGACTACATGAAGGTCATAGACTCAAGCTTGGATGACGCTCTCCGACGGTGTAACATGGGATGCGAAACATCCCGCTTGAGTAACATTTGACCAGGCTTTGGGTCTAGCCAAGGACCCTTATAAACGTGGCGCACCACGGAGGCATTCCGCGGAACTATCCTTAGTTTTAATTTAGATTAGTTTTTATGTTTTCTAGTTTAGTTTTAATTTTCAGGAATAAAACACACTCAGGATGGCAAAGGAAACAAGGGAAAACTTGAACCAGCACCCCATGCAGGAAAACAAAGTCATCCGACGATTTTCTTCGTTTACAGTAAGTTCGGCACGGGCCGTGTCCGCCCAACACGGCCCCATGCTGCACAGTCTGCAGAAAAGACCCAGTTCAGGTAACTAGACACGGGTCGTGTTCACCCAACACGCCCTCGTGTCCAGGCTTCTGTTTCTTTTGTTTAATTTTTGTTACTGGCACTTGAACACGGGGTCGTGCCCGGACAACACGGGGCCGTGTTCAGCGCCCAGTAACATAAATTTTTTTGCTTTTTTCACTTTTTTTTTACACATTCAATCAACCTAAAAACTTATTTTTGGGACACATTGAGGACAATGTGTAATTTAAGTGTTGGGGGATGCTAAAACCTTGAATCTTGCAAGTCCTAAATACAAGCCTTACACAAAACTCTATTGGAACCGCTAATCACCCCAAATTTTTTCAAAAAAAATTTTCATTATTTTTTTACTTGTCTAGGTTTAACTTGGGAATTTCAAAGTTCTAAAAAGGTTATATTTTTACGAATTTACAACCGATAGCATCGTGATAAAAAGAACCAACATAAGAAAATTATGAAAAGGCATGACAAGCTTAGTTAAAATTCAATTATATATACTTGATCACATAAAAACCCATTCCCACAAAAGTGAGTTTTGAGCCTTTATCGAGCATACAAATACATATCTTTAAACTAAATGCTCATTTTTCGTTTCTTGTGTGAATAGCCGCTTGGTTCTTACGACTCTAGAACTTGCCATGACGATACATTCTCGGTCATTACCAACTTAAACCCAAGTAAGTAAATGATGGAGGCATTAGGACTAACCCTTTTTATTTCTACACCATTATTTTTCTTTTTTTTTACCACCTACCCAAAATCCCCCTAGTTAGCCCCTTTGAGCCTAAACCTTTTCATTTCATAACCCAAACAAACACCCTTTCACCCACCAAAACCTTTTTCATTTTTAACCCTTTGTTTTAGTAACAAGTTCGGTTTCTCATATGACTTTCAAAAAAAAAAAGTGTGATGAAGCAAAAGAAATAAACAAACAAGTTCATCGAAAATAACTTTGTTTGAAATAATGGCTTCATCAAAATAAAAGGTTGAAAAAATAGAAAGTCTTACGAAAACCGATACTTTTTACGCTTTTTCGCCCTTTTCTACTAACCACTAACCACTAACCCAACCACCTACCTTTAACCCAAACCTAACCCTTCACCCAAAAAGTCCTCTTGATATTTACAAAGGTATATAAGTTAAAAAGGAGGAGGATTGATTGCTTGGCAAGCCTATGGTAGGAGTAAGTTCCATGCCGCTCTCGAGTGATCCACAAAAATACATTTTCGGCCGAGTGTTGAGTGATCCCCGTGAGGTATGTGAACTTGTATATAAATAAAATTTTAAAGAGGCATGTTATGCCCTAATAAGTAATTTATCTTATGAAAAGTTTTAAATAAATCATGACGAATAGGATTGTAAATAAATAAAAATAAAACTAAATAAAGAATTTTGGAAATCCCGACACTCTATGACAAGCCCAAAAACCTTCTTTTCTACCCATTCCATTTGGGAGTGTAAAGCCACATTATAAAGAGTTTTGCTTGAGGACAAGCAAAGATTCAAGTGTGGGGGTATTTGATGTGTGCAAAATGCAACATATAAATTACATCAATTGTGGCATAAAACTAACCCTTTTTTAGTACTAATGTTGGAAAAAGTGTGCTTTTGTCTTCCTTTTGTATTTTCATGATTAAATGAGCTCAAATTAATAAAAGAAGCAAAAAGACAGCAAAATCTAACATAAATACAAGAAACGTAACATGCCCGACCCCACGACAGCATCTTCCCAAGCAAAACAGGAAGACTGAACACGCCCCGTGCTCAGCCAGCACGGGGGCGTGCCCAAGTGTCAGCAGAAAAGACAAAGTAGTAGAAGCTTCTATTGCCCACCACGGGGCCGTGCTCAGCGGACACGGGGCCGTGGTCAACTATAAGATTCGCACAATCCAGGCAAATCTTCATAGTACAAAGATTTTTCTGCACACGGGGTCGTGCTATGCGGACACGGGGGCGTGGTCAACTAATAAGACAAGCTGTATTAAATGAAGAAAGAGAAGGATGTGGACACGGGGCCGTGCCCGAGCTTCTGTTCAGCCTATAAATAGGAGTGCTTGGCTCAAGCTCAAACCATCCCTTGGCACACCACCTCTCTCACACTTCACCCACCACCCACCACCACCATAACACCATCATCCACCACCATCATCCATTGTCCATCATAGAGTGTGTGAGTCGTCTCGGGATCCAAGATTGATCGTAAGAGTTCTTGACAATCAAGGCCATGTTTGCCTAAGTCTCTTACATCACTTGGTGAAAACAAGTGTCTAGTGTAATACTTTTTATTTCTAATATTTTCGCACTTTTTACTTGGTTTTGTATTAATGACTTTAATAACTAGTTTCTTATGTTGAAGGTGATTCTTCCTTATCGTTTGTCCGTGGTGTTTTGACATTATTTTACTGTCTATATAAAATAAAAGATTTTCAACATTCATATCTCCACGGTCTATATGGAGGTATGTTGGCTACCTGGTCGGGGGTTAATGTCAAACCCCGACTTTCCACGTCTCACCGGTGGGCCCGGTGGGGAGTATCGTGACGTAGTTGATATCATCATAGTCAAACAACACAATATATAAATGCACAGCGGAAGCAAAAGATAAATA
Source organism: Helianthus tuberosus (assembly GCA_030545235.1). NCBI lineage: Eukaryota > Viridiplantae > Streptophyta > Magnoliopsida > Asterales > Asteraceae > Helianthus > Helianthus tuberosus. The sequence goes on along the minus strand of CM060425.1, from coordinate 1,722,246 downwards.
TATTACAATCCGATTCAAAGTAATATCAAATATTACAACGGAATGTAAGATGGATCCACAGGCGGATCTTAAACAGAAAGATAATATCGTTCAACAGACTTTGACATCTAAAGCTTGCGAGACTTGATTATTAATGTCTGGAGTAGCCAGCCTATTACGTATAGTACCTGCATTTAGCCTTTTTGGAAAATATGTCAGTTTACACAGGTAAATACAATTAACTGACTCATTTGAAAAGGTTTTAATAAAATTGATTTGAATGCACATGGCACAAACTCTTTATAACTTGGGATAATTATTTAAATATATAATCTTGTAAAAGAATTACATGTTCCTTATGCATTCAGTAGCCCGGATCGTGTCCGGGTTAAAGATCAATAGACACACCACATTATTCTTTTATGCACTGACGGGTGTACGCCTACACCCCGCGCTTAAGTCGTGGCCATTTCGTAAAATGATGCCAAGGATATCCGGGAGATGGTCATTAACCCCCCAAAGGCTTTAAGTAAACAAAACATATTTAAACGGGCCGATCAAATTATTCAATTAACCACCAAACGATGGAAGATTTGATGCCCGACCAAGCGGTATTTTATATACCGTAACCCAAGCCCGTATAGGGAAAATAAGTTAAAAGTATTTACCTGAGCTAAATATAAATTCAATCCCAGCCGTATATCAATTCAGCAAGTACAGATTGCTTTTACTGGGCTCCTAATCTGGAACGAAGGTTTTTAATAACCTATTAGAATCCTAACGGGTCTTTAATTAAGTCTTGACTTAGACCGATTAGTTTTCAAAAGGAAGATACGGTTCAAACGCATGATAAGGCGAAGACCGGAATAGAATGTGATTTAGACCCGAAAAGATTGAAGACTTGCCTTATATGGGTAATCTAAGTACATTCTGAATTTTGAGATAAAACCGATAAGGTTTGACCCATTCCGGCTAATTTATGCAAACTAGTTATATAAACCGAACCGAACGCGCAAGAGGCGTAACGGGTAATCATAAGGTTCCTAACCAGGTTTCCTAAGTTAATGTGCCTCAAATATGTTGTGATATCAGTAGGAAACCTTCCATTATGCCCAAAACGAAATCGAACGCAAACTATGCCCCGTAGGGGTAATTTGGTCATTTATAAGGTTATAAAAGAGTTTAAGTATTAACCTGAGTTACAGGTCTGATATAATCAGCAAAGATACTTAATTTAATAAGTTATAAAAGTAGGGTATGGTATAGATGTGAAATTTATCAATTATAACCAAACTATGCACCGTAGGGGCATTTTGGTAATTTCACATAAGCCGAAAAGCTCAAAACTGAAGTCTGGGTTAAACAACTTTTGCTTACTGTTATAATATTATAATTTACCTATAATATCAGTAGGTATCATCCCGTGTATGTTTAAAATAGTTTTAGTACATACTATGCGTTAAAAACGCTTAAAAAGGCGATTAGAAGCCGTTTCCGGGTTCTATATAGAAAACTGATATTTTTATTATTCCAGAAAGCTTAAAATAATTTATTTATCATTTAAAATCAGTAGCAAAAGGTTTGGGGTCAAAAGGATATGTAAAACTCATTTTATAGCCCGAAAGGGCAAAACCGACAATTACCGAATTAAGCTTACGAATTTAAGTTATGCTCAGCCTAAAATTAATTAAAAATCTTCAAAAATCTCAAAATAATATATTGCATCAGTGGGTAAAAAGTTTGATATCAAAAAGGGAGTTTAAATAGGCTATACGCTAATTACGCCGTTTATTTAACATAAGGTTTTCAATTTAAGCTAATGAGCATAACTCTCAATCTACACCTTAAACTGATGTCAAACTTTGGGTGCAAGTTTATATTTCAGTAACTAAGGTTTCTACTCTCTTATATTTTCAAAAATCACGTTTTATGGTGAAAAGGGCATAATGGTCAACATATAGGCAATTAACGGAATCATGCATATTAATTGGTTAACTAATGAACCAAGGTGTATAATCACAGAGGGTTATACTAGCATGTAACCTGGTCCAAAGGAAGCTCTAAGGCAATTCCAAATCATACTAAAACGGGTCAGAACTGAAGTCAAAGTTTTACGACTTTCGGTTCCGAACCGGGTCTAAACAGAAAATTGTCGGGTTGAACATGTTTAGACATGTTCTTACACTAATTACCAAGTTATATAAATGATAAAACAGGTTGTATGTGTTCTACATTGCTAATTATGCATAAATTAGAAAATAAGTATCCTGTTGACTTTTTATAACAAGTTTGACCCGACATTTGACTTAGTTAGAGTGGGAATCAGAGGGTGCCCTTTTAAGGGTTTAATGCCCACATAATTACCAACTTATAACTACTTTCAATTCGACTAATCACTGAACCATCAATGATTAATCGCTAAGTCAACCGTTAATTACGACGGTTTGACTTTTAAGCTAAAACTAAGCAAAAACTTAACTAAGAAAGGTAAAGCATACTTACTGAAGTCCTATGCTTGATTAGGAAGGCTTAGGGTCTGCTCTTAAGCTCCAAGAAGCTCCAGAAATGCAGAAATGAAGTGTGATCACAATGTTGCAACCTTATGGCCTTTTATAGTGCTTGGAACCTCATAGATTGTTGACAACAAGTGCTATAACCGATGTTTGATCACTAACAAGTGTCCCTAAGTGTCTAGGGGTTGTTTAGGGGTCGTCCAAGATGAGGAAAATCGGATTTAAGTCGGTTGCAAGGCTATGGCAGACACTAAGCACTTTTCTGATCAGGTAAGGCCGTCGCGTAGCGCGACGGCATAGGGGTCTAGGGCTCGCGCTACGCGAGCATGTGATGATCTGACAAACAAATTTCCATTATTTGCAGTTTTGGTCCCTGGTCCTTCTAAAGGTCGCTTTCACGTCTTGTTTTGCACAATGAGCCCTCTAAATTGACTTATAAGGGCGTTAAGACATTTACCCACTTTGTTTAGTCCTCGGTTAACTTTATTGTTACCCGAAAAGTCATAAACTTCAACGTTGATGCTTTAACCCCTCGTATACGAATTTGATCATAACTTTCTCATATGATAACGAAACTTTATTAAATTTTTATCACACATTCTAGTGAGCATAATTAATCATTACAAAGCTTCGGGTTTGCTAAAAGGTCACTCAGAGGTATAACTTAAACATGTTGACACATTTAACCCTTGTAGTTTGTAATCTCTCACTTTCTTTCACAATTAGCTTCGCATGATCCATGATTTATTCGTGTAAGGGTATGAGCATCATGTAGGGTTACTGTAAATTATATCTATACCTTGTTGACATTTTGGACCCTTATATTCACATACTTTCCATGTTTGTCAACTTTAGTCCCTCTTGAGTATACTTTCACACGTTCAAGCTTATGACACGTGTCAATACATTATAGGACGTAAATTTTTCAAGGTGTTACAGTTAAGGGAACGGTTTGGTAAGAGTCTTGCCATTGTTCAGCGTTTAGAGGTCCTGCAATGGACCTGGGTCAAATTTAGTAGGAGCTCCTTCAATACTTAACGGTATTGGATGGCGGGGGTCCAAACTCTTTGATCCCATCATAAGTTAAACTACTATTAATACTATAACCCGGCTATTTAGGACTGTATCCCTGCTGACTCAGAATACTTAGTCGAGGGTAACGTCACCTCCAAAAGAGGGGCCTACCATAATTTGCATTAATAACTTAATTCATTATCTTTCAATAATCCGACCCTTTAGGATTGTATCCTTGCTGACTCAAACTACTGGATTGAGGGTAACGTCACCTTCAAAAGAGGGGCCTACTACAATAACTAAGATAATCTCTTAAATAAGTGCAAACGTGCGGAAATAATCAAAGGTTACACTATACACGAGTCGGAACCAAGTGATTCATCTTGTCTATCTGTTTTTATTTTTATTTTTATTTTTCAGCATTTTAATTAGTTTTTATTTTTCTTAGTTTAAAACAGTTTTCTAAACTTTTTGATTTGATTAGACGTTGAGGATAAACCGGTACTAAAAGCTCTTGTGTCCTTGGACGACCTCGGTATCTTACCAACACTATACTACGCTCACGATGGGTGCACTTGCCCATATGTGTGTTTAGTGTTAGTAAATATCGTGTTTTATAAATTTAAAACTTGGCTAAAGAAAGTGTAAAAGGGGCTTAAAATATACCTAAATTCATATACACACTTCACACGCATCACCCTCGCTCCCCCTGTTTCCGGCGACAACCACCAGCCAAACAGTGGCAGAGAGATCCAAAACCACCACTTTGGGCGGCGGTGCACCACAAACAACGGCAGAAGCCGTATTAGGCGACGTTGGGGGGGTATGGTGGGGTTGACTGGCGTCTCGAAGCAGAGAGATCCGATGGAGCTGGCTTCTGACTCTCCGGCAGGATACACTGATTATGATAACGACACGCAGGTGAAGACGATGGTGGTTGGTCGATGACCCTCTGACGTCGGCTGTGGGAATTTTTGCAGCGGAGCTCAGATTTCAGGTTGGAATCGATTCAGCTTTCAGGATTGAGATTCGGTACAGGTCTGGGTTCATTCAGTCCAGATTCAGATTTGGTTTTGGGGATTATTTTGGGTTCGGGTTTGCCCGGTTCAGTTTCGGCTCGGATCTTGGTTCATTTTCGGTTCGACATAGTTCCATTACGGTTCATTCGGTTCAAGTTCGATTCGACAAAGAAAACAGGGTGGTGACACAGTTTAGTAGCGGCTCGGGTTTCGGCTCGACGCGGTGCAACTCGGGTCAGTTTCGGGGTTTGGTTTGGGTCGAAAGCAGTCAACGGACCCGGTTCGGGTCAGCAGCAGTAAAAAGTCAAAGATGGTCAACTGAGGACCGGTAAAGTATAAACGTTGCGAGTTATTATAACGTTAGTTTAGATTTTATTTAGATAACGCACACCGAGCTCGAACCGATACTTTAGTGACTTGTTACGTTTGGCATTTTGATAGAAATTTTATATATTGTGTTTATATTGTTGAAAATTGTTGAGTTTTGAAAAGATAACGACAACTTGATTTGTCGGCTTATTCCAAAAACAAAGGAAACTCTGTCCGTTTTCCGTAAAAATGTAAAACGTAAAAATGTAAAACGTAAAAACGTAAAAAGTTTAACGTAAAACGTAAAAAGTTTTACGTAAAACGTAAAAAGTTTAAAAAGTTTTACGTAAAACGTAAAACGTAAATTTTTTAACGTAAAACGTAAACTTTTATGTAAAAACTATTTAACGTAAAACTTAAAAAATTTTCTTCGTAAATTGTAAAACGTTAAAAACCTTGTGATAAAATGGCGCCTAAACAGGGGGTGTGAATACGGGGCATAAAAACTCCGCGAAAAAAACGGGACGTAAAAAACGCCACGTTAAAACGGGATGAAAGAAACGGCGCGTTAAAAAAACGACCCTTGAAAAATCTGAGCGTAAAAAAACGGCGAGCAAAAACGACGCGTCAAAAAACGATGCGTGAAAAAATCGGGCGTAAAAACGGCGTGGAAAGACCAGCGCGCAAAAAAATTTGTTTTGGTAGAAAATTTTGAATTTAAAAATGCTTTTATTAAAAAATTATGTTTAAAAAATAAAAAGTAATATAATAAAACAAAAAAATAAAAAATAAAAAAGACAAAAAGACAAAAAAGAGTAATTTTACTAAACTACCATTTTGTATTAAAATATTAAAGACATAATAAGAAAAAATGTATTTAATATTAATTTTAGTTAATTTTGATCTCATCCATCCATCTTGTTGATCTATTGGCTAGAAAGTGGTTCTTTCGATTCTTACAACTGAATGTGGTTTTCATTTTAGCGCTCCCATATATATATATATATATAGAGTGGGGATCCTACGGAAAGTGTGTTTTTCCTAGAAAGTCTAGGAAGCGATCTGGGCCATCCAAAGGGTGTGTTTAATGGTTGAGATCATCTTGTGTAACACCTGTGCCTCCACGGCCATTAAACAAATACCGAACCAATGAAATATTATATTTCATACTTGGGATTTGTAAAAATATGTGTATCGTTTGCACATATCGACTCTTGTTCGATTTCAAGCTTTAAATCGCTTTCTGGAGGGTTATACGCGCTCTGATGTGTAGATATAACCAGTTTAATCCAACGAACACTCTGGAAAAGTGAAATAGGCTTAACATACCTTAAATAACCTTTACATAACTTAGTTATAAGTTTTGGAAGGTTTGGTGTGGTGAAATCAAAGTTTAATCGCTTACAGGGACTAAATTTGACAAACTGCGAAAGTATGCCAATTTGAACTGTAACAGACCTTCCGGGACATGACCATAAGTTAAACATACCATAAATATCCTTTACATAGCTTAGAAATAGGCTTTGAGGTGTTCGGTATGCTAAAATAAACTTTTGTGTCATTCAGGGACTAAAAGTGTCAAAAAGTGCACAAGTTTGCATTTTCGCGCATAACTTACGTTCTGAATACATCTGGACATCCAAAAATTTATGGAAGCATGACTATATAATGCTTTAGTGTTTGGCTTGTCAAAAATCCATTCGTCGCGTCATTTGGATCGTTTTACGCGCTTATGCGCATTCCGTCGTAATTAACCGAACATCGCGTTCGTACGGCTAAACGAACCGACATCCGAGATATTTTTGAACACATTTTAAGTTCCCTATACTTTAACTTCATTTTAGAGCTTTGAAATGGGGTTAACGGGCCTTAAACGTGTCAAAAATGGCCTAAATACAGTTCAGGGACCAAAACTGTAATTCTGCCAAAGTTCACCCATACGATGCGTATGGGGTCTCCAGACCAGGTGCAATGTTTAAACAGCCTGTTTTCAGCAGATTTAACCACAACCACAAGTTCCTAATTATCTAGTCATGTGATAAGGATGGAATTTTAGTCACCATAAGGTCCCGACACTTGTACGGCTTGGATTAAGGCACGTTATTCAACAAACGATCTTAACGGTGGACCGAATACTATAAATACCCCACCCCCATTGCTTCTAAACCCACAAGAATTCTGATTTGAGAGCTCTAAGTTGAAACCATTGTTTCATACCTGAGTTCTTGAATCGGGATTAGCATTCGGGGACCCTTCGTAAGTATTCTTTCGTTCTTTTCCTTATTTTTATTGCTTTTAGAGTCAGAAAGTCAAACTTTGTTTGACTTTCAGCGTTGACCAGTAATGGTCAATGCGAAGTTCGTTTGAACTTCGCAACGTGAGTGTAATCACGTTGGTCATAGTCCCTTGGGACTATGCCCACTGATTACCACGTTGTCTAGGGTCGTAGGGTAGGCGATCTGATAAATCGCCTATACCTTCGAACCCGACCCAGTTTGGTCGATCATTAGGATCCGACCAAACACATTAGGTGACCATAGTAGGTTGGGAATAACCTTCCGAGGTTATACCCTATGGTCACATCGTTTAAATAGTTGTATGATAGGTAGTTTATATGCCTTAGGTAAATTACCAGAATACCCTTTTCATGTATAATTGGTAATTAAGCATATGTAACCTAAACTTTTGTCACATAACTGATTATGTAACATGTTTAGGCATATAACACTTGTCATAGGACTAGTTAGGCGGTCCGAACGCGTTTCACGCGAACGACGCGTTAAAGTAGCATAAGCTACCTAAACGGGTCGTAATGGGTCGTAAGCAGTTAGGTTAAGTTTCATTTAGTATGTAGGCTTTGTTAAACCATATCACACGAGTCTCCACACTCGTTTGGTTTACAAACCCTAATGCTACCCAGTCTTCCGATTTAGGTCCGGTTATTTAACATAGTTACCTATATTAGGTGCCGTTTGATTCCGAGATCTCTAGCACTGTTTGGTGGTTATCTTTAGACAACTGAGCAATCTCAAGTGAGTACATAGACCCCTCTTTTACTATTTTCCAAACTGTTTTGGGGTGGAACACATGTGCCTACTTGTTACTTTCCTGCTTTTCTGTTTTCACATCATATACCGACTATGTTTGTTAGTACATTATAGTACATGATTTCATTACTTTTCTGCTATGTATGTTGACTGATAACATGCTAAGCACATTGATTTACATGACTTTTCTGCTATGTATGTTGACTGATAACATGCTAAGCACATTGATTTACATGACTTTTCTGCTATGTATGTTGACTGATAACATGCTAAGCACATTGATTTACATGACTTTTCTGCTTTGTATGTTAACTTAGCATACTTAGTACATCATTTTACATTGCATCTCTGTTGCATATGTTCCAGTAACATATGGACACATTGTTTTACAACTCTACCTTGTATGTTTACTCTAGCATACTAGGTACATTATCTTCATCTCATGCTTACATTTTGGTATGACATTTGGTTTGTTTAACGGGTCTATATAACATTCATTAACATTTGCTACGCCGCTCGGTAATAAGTAGTGGTACCATAGGACTTGACAAATCCCATTCCTGACATCCCGGGTTTGTTTGGATGTAAGGAATGACTGAATCCGAATACAATTCTTTTGATAACCTTGACTGAAAGGGTTATCCGACTGTCTCAAGGCTTGAATGTTTGCGTTTAACATACTGTATAAGTGTTTGTATCAGTAAAGCATGCATTATTCTACAAAACATAACTTTGATTTAAACCAAGTTTTACTTCAATACTTTGTTTTGTTCATTTTTACTTATGGTTTAAGTAGTCTAAATTTTACTTACCATACATATCATTTTGGTTATACATTACTTGACTACTTTTGGACTATCAACATTTGACATGGTTTATACAAGGACTTTTGACTATTGGTTTAAACACAGACATTTGACATGGATATTTGACATAGACATTTGACTTGGATATTTGACATAGACATTTTGACATGATTTACATCTTGACATGAACATTTTACATTGTTTGGTTTGGTTTGATTAAGTGATTAAGTAACGATGCGTGTGTAATATGATACAAGCATGGTGGATACGCCGCTGGTACTTCCTATATATAAGTGTTTGTATGGTATTACATGTCGTCACGTTATTTGAATCATTTCAGTTTGAGACATAGAACATTTCATACAAATAACATACTTTTCACAAGACATTGATTTATAAACAACTTATCTTATACAAACACATTTTACTTGGTTATTCATTTAACCTTACATTTATTTATACTTATCATCTGATCTTATCGTTTTTCAAATGATTTAAAAGACAAAGCAAATAACAAGGTTCATGACTAAACATTTTCTCAAACATAAGTCATGAAACCTATTTTCACAAAACCTATGTATCTCACCGGCATTTTTATGCTGACGTACCATATTTTCACATGTGTTTTTCAGGAAATGAAGCATAGGATTGATCAAGATACACTTAGGCGGACATGGGCCTTAGTGACAATAAAAGATGCAGACTAGTTAATTATGTTGTATTTCCTTGTTTGTTAAGACATTGTAACACTTCTAATAAATAAAACAAAATTTCAATTGCCATAGATTTGAAACATTAATTCTGTTACAACACTCCCCGATGTTTCCGCCACGTTTTGTATGTTCCACGTGGTCGGGGTGTGACAGAAAAGATGGTATCAGAGCCAATGGTTATAGGGAATTAGGTTATTAGTAATTAGTAATGCTTTGACCTAGTCTATAACTTTCTTAGGACCCTAACGCGAGTTTACTTGCGTTTAGTCATAAAACAATACCGTCACCTATCCTTAGGTGACGATCACAACAAGAACATAAATTTCAAAACCACTTTGAAAACTAATCATCTGTTCTAGGATGATTTATTACAAGGTTTTGAACCCTCAGTTATAAGGTTTTGAACCCCTTTGAACTTTCAAAATCTCGTCAAGGTTTTGGGTTTTAAATAATGTGAACACGTGCAAACTGGAAGGGTGAATGCCTGTATTCTGGGTTTTCTGTCTAGGCAAGCACTTCGTATACATCTCATCAGACGCAAGACCAGTTGTGCTTACCTGGGAATTCTTGGGATGAGTGTTCACTTATAGGCGAGCATGTCTTCGCGATACATTATTTTCGACTCATTTACTTTGATTTGTCACTGTGTGTCGTTTGTTGCTTTGTAGTAACAAACAAATGACCACTATCCTTGCTTTCATCAGATTTGTTCATCTCATTCTTTTCGTCTAATTCTCTCACTCGTTTCCTTTCATGTTTCCTCTTTTAGAATGCCTCCTCGACGCGAGAACCAGATAGAGACTGCCGAACTGGCAGAAATTATTGCGCAGCAGATGGCTGCCCAATTTCCAAATCTCTTTGCTCAATGGCAACAAGCCAACAACAACAACAATGCCCTATGCAAATACAAGGACTTTAATCAGGCTAAACCACTCAAGTTTAGTGGCTCTGAGGGAGCAACTGGGCTTCTTCAGTGGTTCGAGAGCATTGAGAATACTTTCCGCCACGTTCAGTGTCTGGATAATCGCAAGGTTGAGTTTTCTTCAAGTGTGTTCCAGAAGAGGGCTCTCACATGGTGGAACGGGGTTATGAGGGACCGAGGTGCAGAAATTGCCCTTGCGCAAACCTGGGCTGAACTTAGGGCTCTTATGATGAGGGAATTTTGTCCTCGTCATGAGCAGAGAGCTTTGGAGAAGGAATTTGATGAGTTGAAGCAAGATAGTGGTGAGCACAGGGCGTATACTGATAGGTTTGAGGAGTTGAGTCTGCTTTGCCCGACAATGGTTACCCCACTTGATATAGCTATCGAAAGGTACATCGACGGCCTACCTGATTCGGTACAAGACATCCTTACTGGTAGTAACCCTGCCACACTCCGTCAAGCGATCGAGTTATCAGCGACATTGACTGAGTCGCAGATTAGGAAGAATAAGTTACACAGAAAGGGTGACAAGGGCGAGAAACAGTCGTCTGACAAGGAGGATAGCAAGAAAGGTCAAAACAAGAATGCAAAGGATTCTAGTTCATCCAAGAGGGCAAGGAAGCGTAAGGTTTCCCAAAACAATGCCATTACTGCACAGGCCCAAGCTGCATCAAATCAGCCTGCGCAACCACTAGCCAAGAAGCCTTATTTTGGCAATGCACCTTTGTGCAATAGGTGTAACGGCCATCATCAACCACACCTCCAGTGTCGTCAGTGCACCAACTGCGGAAGATCCGGTCATCTTGCTAACACCTGCCGCATCCCTGCTAATCCGAATCGCCCAGTTCAGAACCCGGCTCAACAAGTTGCTCAGCCTCTTGCTCAGCAACAGGGTCAAGATGCACGACCACACTACCCACCTGGTGCCTGTTACAATTGTGGGGATCTGACCCACTACAGAAACCGATGCCCAAAGCTTGCTAATGCAAATCCGACCCACGGATGAGCATTCAGCTGAACAAAGGATGTTACTGTCTTATGCCTTTGTTTCTTTTGTTTTCGTGTATTGTGAAACAATATGTCTCGTTCATAAATAAAAGTTGTTGTTCACAATTCTGATATACAAGTATAATTACATGTGTGTATGACTTTTCCTATGATACCTACATCAAGGAACTATGTTCCTTACAAACTACTCTTGTGATTCTCTCTTTCAAATGATTGCTCATGATTCCTTCGAAAATTTTAAGTACTCGTTTCATTCTAAGATACGAAGTACAGAAAATAAAGTGACATTATGAGTAATCATGCTTCTGCACATCTGTGCCTTTGAATCCTTGGTTAGATAACTAAGGGTATTTTCAAATCTCATACCCATTACGTTATGATTTTTCGACATACACAGTACAAGTATTTCAAAACAATCTTCATGATCTCAAAACATTTCATATAGTTTGAAAACAAATTTTTCTAGATACATTGTCTATGTTATTTCAAAAACATTGGCCATGTTATCAAAACCAACCTTTCTAAATTCAAAATATTTCATATAGTCTGAAGACAATATTAACACAATACATTTTCTTATCAAGTGCATGATTTCGAAAAGCATCATTCATGTCTTTCAAAAACCTTATACATAATTTCAAAATTCATCTCGCATGATTTTAAAACATTTTTGTAAATATATCTACCTAATACACCTACTTTATGATTTCCAAAAAGTATTATATATAAGGTTTCAAAAACGTTAAACACATTTTTCTTAAAGGAACCCCATGCATAGTTTTCAAAAATATTTTCCTCATACATTGACTTAACCTTCAAAATTCTGCTTCATATGTCGCCTTGACATATCAAGCATCTCAACTTCATAAGCATTTTACATCATGTTTTGACCTAAGCACATCCAGTGCAAGGTTTCAAAACATTTTTTTTCAACTTCTAAAATTCATATGGGATCTTTTTATCTTCATATTTAGACCCTTGTGGATGATCATCATTCAAATCAGAGTCCTTAATCGGATTCTTTATGTACCTTAATTCAAACATTTCGGGTTCTAGTAATCGAAATCGAATTTTCAACTTCTAGTTAAACAATTTTGTGGTTATGTGACTATTTATTCATCTTATGATTTCTTTTATGCATTTTGTGTTTTAATACTCTGGATATTCGTTATCCAAATCCTCGCAGAATCTTTCATATCTTCATATGAGGGATTCGTAGCAGGATATTCAAAAGGTACTACCTTTAATCCTTAAATGGGCTTCTATGTAATAGTTAAGACCCTTGGATTATATAGTACCACTCCAATATTCATAAAAGACCCTTTAGTGGTCTAGTCAAAAAGATTGATTCACAATTTGGTAAAAAAAAAAATGACATCTAGTGATGTAGCTGAACAGACTCCTTGATAGTCTATTTAAATCATTTAATGATTTAGTCTAAAGGACTCTATGGCGGTCTAAGTCACGCTCATCACAGGATTTTTCATTTGGTTTTACCCTACACATTATAAAATAGACTGTGTGAACTGTGCAAGGAATTCTCTAATTATGTATGCGCACATAATTGTGAAATTTAGTGCACAGAAATCCAGTAAGATTTATTATGTGAAAGAACCGATAGCGACAACAATAACAAAATGAGGACGATGTAATGGAGGTACGGTGGACGCACCAATGACGCTTCATATACTTGTATATAAGTATCCCTCTTACATTGCAATCATGATGTTATTAAAGTTACTAGAAGTTCAGAAATCTAGCCAATATTGTTCAATCTTTTCAACTTCATGTTTTAAACTCTTACAAGTTTCCTCTAAATAAATTTCGGGACGAAATTTCCTAAAGTAGGGGAGACTGTAACACCTGTGCCTCCACGGCCATCAAACAAATACCGAACCAATGAAATATTATATTTCATACTTGGGATTTGTAAAAATATGTGTATCGTTTGCACATATCGACTCTTGTTCGATTTCAAGCTTTAAATCGCTTTCTGGAGGGTTATACGCGCTCTGATGTGTAGATATAACCAGTTTAATCCAACGAACACTCTGGAAAAGTGAAATAGGCTTAACATACCTTAAATAACCTTTACATAACTTAGTTATAAGTTTTGGAAGGTTTGGTGTGGTGAAATCAAAGTTTAATCGCTTACAGGGACTAAATTTGACAAACTGCGAAAGTATGCCAATTTGAACTGTAACAGACCTTCCGGGACATGACCATAAGTTAAACATACCATAAATATCCTTTACATAGCTTAGAAATAGGCTTTGAGGTGTTCGGTATGCTAAAATAAACTTTTGTGTCATTCAGGGACTAAAAGTGTCAAAAAGTGCACAAGTTTGCATTTTCGCGCATAACTTACGTTCTGAATACATCTGGACATCCAAAAATTTATGGAAGCATGACTATATAATGCTTTAGTGTTTGGCTTGTCAAAAATCCATTCGTCGCGTCATTTGGATCGTTTTACGCGCTTATGCGCATTCCGTCGTAATTAACCGAACATCGCGTTCGTACGGCTAAACGAACCGACATCCGAGATATTTTTGAACACATTTTAAGTTCCCTATACTTTAACTTCATTTTAGAGCTTTGAAATGGGGTTAACGGGCCTTAAACGTGTCAAAAATGGCCTAAATACAGTTCAGGGACCAAAACTGTAATTCTGCCAAAGTTCACCCATACGATGCGTATGGTATATATACCATACGATGCGTATGGGGTCTCCAGACCAGGTGCAATGTTTAAACAGCCTGTTTTCAGCAGATTTAACCACAACCACAAGTTCCTAATTATCTAGTCATGTGATAAGGATGGAATTTTAGTCACCATAAGGTCCCGACACTTGTACGGCTTGGATTAAGGCACGTTATTCAACAAACGATCTTAACGGTGGACCGAATACTATAAATACCCCACCCCCATTGCTTCTAAACCCACAAGAATTCTGATTTGAGAGCTCTAAGTTGAAACCATTGTTTCATACCTGAGTTCTTGAATCGGGATTAGCATTCGGGGACCCTTCGTAAGTATTCTTTCGTTCTTTTCCTTATTTTTATTGCTTTTAGAGTCAGAAAGTCAAACTTTGTTTGACTTTCAGCGTTGACCAGTAATGGTCAATGCGAAGTTCGTTTGAACTTCGCAACGTGAGTGTAATCACGTTGGTCATAGTCCCTTGGGACTATGCCCACTGATTACCACGTTGTCTAGGGTCGTAGGGTAGGCGATCTGATAAATCGCCTATACCTTCGAACCCGACCCAGTTTGGTCGATCATTAGGATCCGACCAAACACATTAGGTGACCATAGTAGGTTGGGAATAACCTTCCGAGGTTATACCCTATGGTCACATCGTTTAAATAGTTGTATGATAGGTAGTTTATATGCCTTAGGTAAATTACCAGAATACCCTTTTCATGTATAATTGGTAATTAAGCATATGTAACCTAAACTTTTGTCACATAACTGATTATGTAACATGTTTAGGCATATAACACTTGTCATAGGACTAGTTAGGCGGTCCGAACGCGTTTCACGCGAACGACGCGTTAAAGTAGCATAAGCTACCTAAACGGGTCGTAATGGGTCGTAAGCAGTTAGGTTAAGTTTCATTTAGTATGTAGGCTTTGTTAAACCATATCACACGAGTCTCCACACTCGTTTGGTTTACAAACCCTAATGCTACCCAGTCTTCCGATTTAGGTCCGGTTATTTAACATAGTTACCTATATTAGGTGCCGTTTGATTCCGAGATCTCTAGCACTGTTTGGTGGTTATCTTTAGACAACTGAGCAATCTCAAGTGAGTACATAGACCCCTCTTTTACTGTTTTCCAAACTGTTTTGGGGTGGAACACATGTGCCTACTTGTTACTTTCCTGCTTTTCTGTTTTCACATCATATACCGACTATGTTTGTTAGTACATTATAGTACATGATTTCATTACTTTTCTGCTATGTATGTTGACTGATAACATGCTAAGCACATTGATTTACATGACTTTTCTGCTATGTATGTTGACTGATAACATGCTAAGCACATTGATTTACATGACTTTTCTGCTATGTATGTTGACTGATAACATGCTAAGCACATTGATTTACATGACTTTTCTGCTTTGTATGTTAACTTAGCATACTTAGTACATCATTTTACATTGCATCTCTGTTGCATATGTTCCAGTAACATATGGACACATTGTTTTACAACTCTACCTTGTATGTTTACTCTAGCATACTAGGTACATTATCTTCATCTCATGCTTACATTTTGGTATGACATTTGGTTTGTTTAACGGGTCTATATAACATTCATTAACATTTGCTACGCCGCTCGGTAATAAGTAGTGGTACCATAGGACTTGACAAATCCCATTCCTGACATCCCGGGTTTGTTTGGATGTAAGGAATGACTGAATCCGAATACAATTCTTTTGATAACCTTGACTGAAAGGGTTATCCGACTGTCTCAAGGCTTGAATGTTTGCGTTTAACATACTGTATAAGTGTTTGTATCAGTAAAGCATGCATTATTCTACAAAACATAACTTTGATTTAAACCAAGTTTTACTTCAATACTTTGTTTTGTTCATTTTTACTTATGGTTTAAGTAGTCTAAATTTTACTTACCATACATATCATTTTGGTTATACATTACTTGACTACTTTTGGACTATCAACATTTGACATGGTTTATACAAGGACTTTTGACTATTGGTTTAAACACAGACATTTGACATGGATATTTGACATAGACATTTGACTTGGATATTTGACATAGACATTTTGACATGATTTACATCTTGACATGAACATTTTACATTGTTTGGTTTGGTTTGATTAAGTGATTAAGTAACGATGCGTGTGTAATATGATACAAGCATGGTGGATACGCCGCTGGTACTTCCTATATATAAGTGTTTGTATGGTATTACATGTCGTCACGTTATTTGAATCATTTCAGTTTGAGACATAGAACATTTCATACAAATAACATACTTTTCACAAGACATTGATTTATAAACAACTTATCTTATACAAACACATTTTACTTGGTTATTCATTTAACCTTACATTTATTTATACTTATCATCTGATCTTATCGTTTTTCAAATGATTTAAAAGACAAAGCAAATAACAAGGTTCATGACTAAACATTTTCTCAAACATAAGTCATGAAACCTATTTTCACAAAACCTATGTATCTCACCGGCATTTTTATGCTGACGTACCATATTTTCACATGTGTTTTTCAGGAAATGAAGCATAGGATTGATCAAGATACACTTAGGCGGACATGGGCCTTAGTGACAATAAAAGATGCAGACTAGTTAATTATGTTGTATTTCCTTGTTTGTTAAGACATTGTAACACTTCTAATAAATAAAACGAAATTTCAATTGCCATAGATTTGAAACATTAATTCTGTTACAACACTCCCCGATGTTTCCGCCACGTTTTGTATGTTCCACGTGGTCGGGGTGTGACATCTTGGTGGCATTTTGGTAATATGTTTTTCTTAAAAATAGGATTATTTAATTAATCAGGGGTAGATATTTTATTTAGCTTGTTTTAAATATGGAAATAATTGTCATTCCATAACCACCCCACATTTATTGCGATTTCTCTCTCTCTCTCTCCCTTTCTCTCACTCTCTCTCTCTCTCTCTTCCTTCTATCCTTCATGAAGAAACACATCAACAAAACATATCGTATTAATCTGCTTGCTGTTAAAACACAGCGTCAAGAAATCCTCTAGCATTACCAGCATGGATGGTAAAACACAACGTATGAATCTGCTTGCTGTTAAAACACAACTGTTTGAATCTGAATGCTAAAACACAACTGTATGAATCTGCTTGCTGTTAAAACACAATTATCTGCTTGCTGTTAAAACACAACTGTATGAATCCGAATGCTAAAACATAACTGTATGAATCTGCTTGCTGTTAAAACACAACTGTATAAATTTGAATGCTAAAACACAACTGTATGAATCTGCTTGCTGTTAAAACACAACTGTATGAATCTGAATGCTAAAACACAACTGTATGAATTTGCTTGCTGTTAAAACACAACGTCAAGAACATTATGGGTTTCCAGACATAATTAAAAATCGATACAGACCAGATAATAGTAAACAGAAAAAGAAGTGTATTTGCCATATCCGCAATCAAGAATTGTGTTTGAAGCCATAACTATCTCTCACGTAAAAAATGATTTATGAATAAAGTTGATCAAGATTGTGAAATGAACGAATGGAAATTTGATTGATATTTACATCTGGTAGTAATTCGCAAATCATGGAGAATCAGTTACCATAAAATCGTGCATAGTTAGTTAATGAGATATAAATTCCAAAATTAAAATAAAATGTCAAATTACACAATTGCCCTTTTAGTTAAAATCCTTCAATGCCACATGTCAAGTTCTGATTGCTTCCTAGACTTTCTAGGAAAATAAGGCTTTCTACCCAACTCCTACTCTCCTAAACTCTCTCTCTCTCTCTCTCTCTCTATATATATATATATATATATATATAGGATTAGGTTCAAACGTGAACAAAATCCCAAGCGTGAACTGCGTGAACTGATCTGGGCCCTTGATTTTTAGGGGCATGATAGTAAATATGTGGTTAATTGTTATCATTTAATTAAAGGAAAAAGGGTATAACTGTAATTTCCTTTTTAAATTATTCCATAAATCACGTTCAATCTCATAAATCAATTTTCAATCATTCTTGAAGATCCAATTTTCGAACCCCTGCTCTCTCCCTTCCTCTCTATCTCTCTCACTAAAATTGATGGCTGGATTTGGGCTCCGACGGGTGGTGTTGTTTCTTGGGGGTAGTGTCACACCCCAAATATCCACGTGTCACCGGTGGGCCCGGTAGGGGAGTATCGTGACGTGGTTGGCAACATAATAGTCAAACAACACAATATTTAAATGCACAGCGGAAGCAAAGTATAGATTTAATTCAACCAATCGATATTGTAATATTAAGTATCACAAATAGTCGAATATAAATCCACAGGTAGATCCAAATAAAAGAAAAACAAATGTTCAACAGTTTATGACATCCAAGCTGGCGAGACTTAATGTGGATGCTAGGAGACAAGCCAGCCTATTTCGCGTAGTACCTGCACTTAACCTTTTTAAGAAAAATACGTCAGTTTACACTGGTAAATACAATCAACCGACTCATTTTGAAAAGAGTTTAAGAAAATGCATTTAAGGCACAAGGCACAAATAATATTTTATAACTTGGGATACTTATTTAAATATATAAACTTGTACAGGATTTACATGTTTCTTATGCGTTCAGTAGCCCGGATCGAGCCGGGTTAAAGATCAATTAACACACCACTTTAGTTATGAGACACTGACAGGTGTACGCCTACACCTGAGTGCTAAGGTCGTGGCCATTTCGTAAAATGATGCCAGGGATATCCGGGACACGGTCATTAACCCCCCAAAGGCTTTAAGCAACAAAACAAATTAAACGGAGACATCTCAATCATTTAACCATAATAAGATTAAATATTCAACGCCCGACCAAGCGGTATTTTATATACCGTACCCAAGCCCGTATAGGGAAATAAGTTAAAAGTATTTACCTGAGCAAGTATAGTTCAAAATCAGCAAGTGCAAGTATCTTTTACTGGTTCTCCTATTCTGGAACGAAGGTTTATAATAACCTATTAGAATCCTAACGGGTCTTTAGTTAAGCTTACGCTTAGACCAATTAGTTTTAATGATACGGTTCGTACGCACGATTAAGCGAAGACCGGATAGAATGTGATTTAAACCCGACAAGTTTGAAGACTTGCTTAATATGGGTATATGATACACATTCTGGATTTTGAGACAAAACCGATAAGGTTTGACCCGTTTCGGCTAATTTATGTAAACTAGTTACATAAACCGAACCGAACGCGCATGAAGCGTAACGGGTATCCGTAAGAGTCCTAAACAGGTTTCCTAAGTTAACATGCCTTAAATAAGTTGTGATATCAGTAGGATATCACCCGTGACGCCCCAAAGGAGTTTAATCTCTTTATAAGCCCCGTAGGGGTATTTTGGTCATTTTAAAGATTATAAAAGGGTTTAATTAGACACCTGTGATCCGGGTCTGAGTTGATCAGTAAAATGGCCCATTTTAACAGGTTATAACATTTGGTAATAAGTCTTATATATTAAAATAGTTTTAAACCCAAACTATGCGTTAAATACGCGTATAAAGTCGTTTTAAGCGACGTACGGTTTAAAATACGATTCTGAGTTTCCAGGTCAGTTTAACAGGCTCAAAATACTATAATTATTATTTAAAATCAGTAGCAATTGGATTGGCGCCATTTGGATTTGTAAAACTCGTTTTATGGCCTAAAAGGGCATATTCGGTATTTACCGAATTAAGGCGCTAATCCAAGCTTATGATCAGTCTAAAAATAATTAAAAATCTTTAAAACTCCTAAAATATTATATTACATCAGTGGGTAAAAGGTTTGGTGTCAAAAATTGGGTTTAGATAGGTTTTATGCTAATGACGCCGTTTAATTAATAAAAGCGTTCTTAATTACGTCATTAAGCCTAACTCCTAATCTAGACCTCCGATTAACGTGAAATTTTCGGGACATGCCTAATAATCAGTAACTAAGATTATGGCACTTTCATATTTCCAAAAATCTCGTTTTATGGTCATAAGGGCATTACGGTCAATATTTAGGCGATTAACGGAAACATCGGTCGATTAGGGATTCGAGTGGTATAAACGCAGAGGCTTATACACACAAGTAACTAGGTCCTAATGGAACCTTAAGGCATGTCTAAACCTATATAAATCGGGTCAGAACTGAGGTCAACGCAAAAGTCAAACTTTTGCGTCTTTCGGCTCCGAATCGGTACTAAACAGAAAGTTGTCGAATCATACAAGCGTAGACAAGTTATTATACTTATTTTCAAGTTATATGACCGATAAAACAGGTTACACGCCTTCCGTATCATTAAATATGCGATTAAGGTTTCTGTTGACTTTTTCGGAAAGCCTTTGACTCGACAAACGACATGGTTAGGGTTCAAATCAGTGAGTGACCTTTTAGGGGTTTAATAACCATATAAATACCAACTTATAATGACTTTCGATTCGACAAATCTCTGGACCGATTGTGATTTATCACAAAGTCAAACCGTAGTTACGACGGTTTGATTTCTAGGCTATAAACGATGTAAAACTGAATCGAGAAGTGTTAGACATACTTACACGTGATTGATGGATGTTATGGAAAGCTTGTATCAGCTTGAAAGTTCTTCAAAATGACCAGAAGTGCATTGTGCATGTATGTTGCAACTTTGTCATTCATATAAGGACTTTTATCAATCTAGATTGGTGCCAACAAGGTCTAGGAATGTTCTAAGATGCAAGCATGTGTCCCCTACAAGCTACAAACCACTCTTGGCAGCCCATAGTTTCGAAAAACTAAGTTTTGAGTCGGTTAGAGCATGCAAACAGCCACCTGCCAGTGATTCTGCAAGTTTTCTGCATCTGCAGTCCTAATGCGGCCCGCATCCCATTTCAGCATAACCAAAGCGGGCCGCTTGGGACATGTAAACCTGATTTTTATTTTTCTTTTATTGCATTTTGGTCCTTGGTCCCCCGAAAGGTCGTTTTCACCATCCAACTTGCACAAGAAGCTTTGTTTATTTAATATGTGGGGCTTTAAGACTTATACCCACTTTGTTAAGTCCTCGGGTAACTTTGTGATCACCCGAAAAGCCCTAAATTTCAATGTTGACGCTTATAACCCTCATACACGAATTTTATCACAACTTGCTCATACGATATCGAAACTTCATGAAATTTTTGTGGTACATTCTAGTGAGCATAATTAATCGTTACAAAGCTTCGGGTTTGTCAAAAGGTCACTCAGAGGTATAACTTAAACATGTTGGCACATTTAACCCCTGTAGTTTGTAATCTCTCACTTTCTTTCACAATTCGCTTCGTATGATCCATGATCTATTCATTTAAGGTTATAAACATCATGTAGAGTTATTGCAAAGTCTATTTATTCATTGTTGACACTTTGAACCCTTATAATTACACAGTTTCACTGTTTGTCAACTTTAGTCCTTCAAGAACATTCCTTCACACGTTCAAACCTATGACACGTGTCAACACCTTATAGGACGTAAATTTTCAGGGTGTTACAGGTAGCAGGTAGAACGGCGGATTTGGGCTCCGACTGATGGCCGGATTTGGGCTCCGACGGATTTAGCGAGTGGGGTGGCGGCTGTTTGTGTGGGAGACGGAGGGGCAGTGGGGTGCTCGGTGGTGCTGTGATTGTGATGGATGACGACAGGGGTGAAGTGGCTCGCGGCGGAGAGGAGTGCCGACAGCGGCGGCGACCCGTGATAACACCAGATCCGTGATAACACCAGATCTGTAAGTTTTCGACTCATTTTTTCGTTTCGAAACCATTCCGGATGGTGTTCTTCGCAGATCCATTTAAACCAATTTCTTAGGTCGTTTTATTGAACTTGTAAGTTGTAACCAAACTTCCAGATCCTCCAAATTGTATAACACCAGATCTGTAAGTTTTCGACTCATTTTTTGAATGCTGGAATTAATTTTGAGTTAGTTGATATTTCAATTTAATATATTGTTGAGTTAATAAAGTTGTGTCCTTGATTTAAGGGATTAGAGTTTTGAAAGT